>CM043874.1:570000-1202500 GCA_023846275.1 Vanilla planifolia
AACTTTGACCCAAGTTCTATAGAAGATAATTTTGAAGATGAGTCTTGGATTTCTACAATGAATGATGACTTAGTATAACTTAAAAGAAATCAAGTATGAGATCATATACCTAGGCCAAGTGATAGAACAATCATTGGTACAAAATGCATTTTAGAAATAAGTTAGATGAGAATAAAGAAATTATTAAAAATAAGAATATATTAGTAGCTAAAGTTTATTATCATGTTAAAGGAGTAGATGTGGATGAGACATGCTTTTGTGGTTAGACTTGAGATAACTAAGTTCTTACTTGCTTATGAATACTACAAATGTTTTAAATTATACCAAATGCATTTTAAAAATCATTTTTATTAGATATAAATGTAGAAGTCTATGTTGAATAATCTTCATGTTTTGAAAAATATGATAAGACTGATCTTGTATACAAACTTAAGAAGGCCCTTTATGGTTTGAAGCAAGTCTCAAGAACTTAATATGAAAGATTATACATTTTTCTTACATCAAATAGATTTTGTAGAGCCAAGATAGATAAAATATTATTTATACAAAAAATAATTAAAGGTTAATAAGTAAGTTAAGTGTATACAGATAACATAATCTTTGGAGCTTCCAATAAAAAGATGTGCATGAAATTTGATAACTTAATGAAGAATCAATTTGAAATTAATATGATTGGAGAATTAACTTTCTTCTTAGGACTTCACATTAAGCAAATAAGTGAAGGAATCATTATTTCTAAAACTAAATATCTATTGAAAATACTAAATATTTTTTGTTATGAAAACATAAAGCAAAAGAAGACTCCTATTAGTATAATCACTATCATAAATAAAAATGAAGATAAAAAGCCTATTGATACAAAATTGTTTAGAGGAATAATTAGTTTATTATCATATCTTTCTAAAGTAAGCATAATATTGCTTTAATATAGGTTTTTTGTGTGAGGTTTTAGGCTTATCCTAATGAATCACAAATACAAGCAATCAAACATATCTTTAAGTATCTTATAGGCTCTAAGACTTTAAGCATATGGTATCCTAAATGTGAGTTTATATTTATTTTAATAGCTTACATAGATATTGACTTTGCTTGTAGTGAGACTAACATAAATAATGCCTCTAATATGTGCTAATTAATTAATGGTTTATTAATTTCTTGGGCTAGTATAAAATAAAATTATGTGACACTATCAATCATAAAGGTTAAGTACATTAATGTAGGTAGTTGTGTTGCTTAAGTTCTATGAATTAAATAACAAATTTTTAGTATGGCTTAGAATTTACCCAAAAATTCTTATTTTTTATAATAATTCAAGCGTAACTTATTTATTTAAGGATTCTATTCCGTACTCAAGAACCAAACACATATTGTTAAGATATCACTTTATTAGACAACACATGTAAAAGAAAGATATTTAGTTATCATTTGTTCTATCTTCTACTTAATTAGTTGATATTTTTATCAAGCATTAGTTATCAAATATTTTTACAAACTTAGATTGAGCTTAGATGTAATTAACTTCTTTGAATGATTACAAAAAAGGGGGGATAACTTAGTACTAGAATTCAGAAGAGTATAAACTAGCAATCAAGTGGAGCTATGATGTTAAATACTATATTTATTTGTTACTTTCATTGATGCTGATTATTTGCTATGAATTTTTCTTTAATTTTATACATTTAATTCTAGCATTTGTTTTGTAATCATCAAGGAAGAGATTATTGTAAGCTTTGATGTGATGATCATAAAACCAAACTAAATATTATTATTCCTTTTTAGCTTAATGCAAGCACACTCGCCAGCCAAGCCTGAAGGGTTGAGCCAAGTGGCCCACAATGCTGGGTGTTGGACCTTAAAGAGCCATAGGTGAGGAGACTGGCTGAAACTGAGTCAAACAAGCCTGACTATCAATCAAGGTATAGTATTCCAGTAGCTTGGGTTAAATTAGGTTAGGACATCACTCTTAAACCTGAGTTAGGCTATTAAGTGGACTCAAACATGAAATTAGTAAGTAATGGGATCGAGTTAGGTCGAACACATATATTATATGCTCAGGTGACTTGGAGTAGGACTTCCTAGAGCACCAGGGGTAACCAACCCTATAAGTTGACTTAATAATATAAAGAAACTAATATATATTACAAACTAAATGTGCATTTTGTAGTCCAGAATTTCAAAACATTATGCCTATTTGCATCCAATTGGGAGCAAACTTGTGTAGTCTAATCATGTTTTTTTGGGATCGAATGGCAGAGATTGTCGTCAACTATTTATGTCGTAGAATTAAACTTATTGTCCATCCAAAATGCTCTTTTAAATGACTAACATGTTCCTTATATTTATGAATAGTGCTTTTTCTTTTAGTCATTTGTCTTAAAAGCATGATCAAATAGTTGTGATTTGTTTCGTCTTTCTGAATAACAATATTGCACATCATCACTATACATAAAATATATGACATCTAATGATCCAAATCAAATCTTATTGTAATTTTATATAAACCCTTCAATCAAGCATCTGATTGGATGATGCCTGTTCCATTCACCCAGATTAGGTCGTAACTACTTTTCATCTTCCTCTATTCATTTCCAATAATAACTATCTTTTGAGAAAGACCATTTTTATCTTTTGAAGTTGTTATTTTGGCATTTTTTTATTTGTACTATAAATAATCTTATTTAACAATAATTAGATTTTAATCAACTTGAAAAACTCAAAAAAGCTCAAGAGAAGATCAAAATCGTAAGTTTTATTTTTCACAACATGCTTATGACAGCTATGGGTTTCATTTCTCATTATTATTACTCTCCTCTGTAATAATTTTGCATCATTTTGATAACATCTATATCAATAATTTGTTGTGTTACTCTTGCTTGAAGGATTCAAAAGTATAGAAACTTTGTATGAGCCAATAAAGTTTTCTTTTTTTCTTATCGAGATTTTTTTTAGATTTTGGTGTTTCATTGAAGCACTAGTTTATACTTGATTTACATCTACTAATGTTGATTAGAGGGAGTGATTAATGAAGCTTAATAGGTGATCAGGGTTAGAAGTAGGCATGAGTTTTGGCTGAATCACCTAAAAAATCTTATTGTACTTTATTTTATTGTTATGAATTATTTTTCATTTTGTTGAGCAAATTTTTTAAAAATAATTTTTATTACTAATCATAAAATTATTTTTTAGTTAAAAAGTTTATCTAAAATAAAAAATCTTGTTAAAAACATAATTCTTACTTCCCCTATTATGCATTAAACCTCACATTATTCACATCAATAGAGAAAAAAGAGGAAAAGGAAATAAGAAGGAGAGAACTAGAATGTTAACCTCTCATCAAGGCTTAAATGGAGAACTACAAGTTGTTATGTTGTTAGAGGCTAAAGTTAAAAGAGAATCATAGCCTTCTAATGGGGATTATAAACATAAAAAGCATGGTGCTAACATTAAAACATTTATTCGAAGTTTCTAATTTTATTCTTAAAAAAGGTTTATTTATATACAAAATAACATAACATTCAAATTCAACAACTAATTTCATATTGATTATAATCTAACTAATCTTAAACTTCAAACAAAATAAATGAAAAATAAAATAACTTTAAAATCAAATAAAAGTATTTAAATAACACTTTTAAATGTAAATCAAAAGGGAGAAAATTATCGAAATGAGTTTAAGTTTAAATAAAGTTAAATCATGAAAATTATCAAATATTTTCATAAAAAGAGAAAGTGATATTTTTTCCAACAACAATGTTCCCCTTATTAACAAAAGAAATAACTCGTCATCATATTCTCTTATCAAAGAAAAAAGAAATAGGTCATCACCATTGAATATGAGCATAAAGATCATGACGTGCATGAAGAGCAAATACAATTTAGACTTAAATTATATAAAAAAAGTGTTATCATAAGCCCATCACAAGACTCACGATAAGAAAAGCTAGTCATAGCCCAATGGAATTAGTTATGAGCTAATCAAATAAGGATAAATTAAGAAATCATAAAACATATTAATGTAACTTTTGTTATTCCAAATAAAACTTCCAGAGTAGTTATGAAATTAGAGGTATGAAGTCAAACTGACGGTAAGTGGCTCATGGTAGGTGAATCATGGTAGGTTGTATATATTAGATTGTGCATTAATGAAATATCCAAAATATTCAAAGTTTTTAAAAAGTAGGTATAAAGTATGCTTTTGTATCAAAACATTATATCTCATAAAAGTCTTCAAGAAGTTGGTAAGAAACTTTCATTTTTTATTAAATAATTATTAATGCTCTCCTTTTTAAAGGATCTCTTATGAATGGATGCCTGTTGAATTAGTTGTGATTAAAGAAAATATATTTTTTATGATTTGAGTGCTTGAGTTGGCTTGATGACCTTCCCCTGGTTTCACTTTCGTGAGTGAATCTATATTTTCTTCTTTGTCTTTTAAACTCTACTCCACTTCTTTTAAGCTTCTTTTTTCATACTTTTAATTCTATTTAACCCAAACAATTATTTCATTCCATCCAATGACCCAATCCTTATGTCATCTAGATTATTTGGTATCAGAATGAAGATCCTTACCATTTTCTGGGAAGAATAGGGCACCCTAAAGAGAAGGAGGAGATCAAAATAGCTTCATCAAATCAAGGTTAGTTTGTTAGTACTTCATTATTTATTAAGCTTTAATAGAGCAAAGAACAGCCATAGTAATAAGAAAAATTTAGTGTAGAACTATTTCAAGTGACAAATCAATGACGAGAAGAGATGAATTGTAAATGTATAAGTATGAAATGAAAATCAATTTCAAAATTAGAGAAATAACCTACAAATTGATGTATAGAGCTCTTCAATATCTTATATTGAAGATATTTAGAAAGTAAAAGTGGCTCAACTATTTAAGAGGTGTGATGACATATATGTTTTTGAATTGCCCAAGAATATGTCAAATATAATAGTATTGAACACTAAAGATGGCCAATTATATAAAATAATTTTAAATACGATGATTTGTAAACTAATAGTTATGTAAGCGACTCAAAGAAATAGTTTTCATTGTCGATGCAACCAAATTGTTTTGAAGAAGGTGGTGTTCTCACTGATGAGATTTCATGTTTCAATTATTCATAATACTCTTTTGAAAGATGATTGAAATCAATCATTGAAGATATATGGCTCATAAATCAAGAACTTGTCAAGTCAATATTAAAGTTTGTGAAAGACTACCTATACTGTAGCTCTGTGAAGGATAATTTTTTTAACAAGAGGGGATTGATGTAAAACATTAACAAGTCATTATACATAATCATAAAGATCATGAAGCACAAAAAAGTAAATATAACTTGAGCTTAAATTGTATAAAAGAAGTGTTTGTCATAAGCCCATAACATAAATTATGACAATTAGAGCTAATCATGGATTAATGGAATTAGTTATGGTCTAATCAAGAAGAATTAAATTAAGGAAATATATTAACTTAATTTTTTGAAGTACAGAATAAAGTTTCTAGAGTAGTTAAATAATTAGAGATATGATGTTAAAGTGGTGGTAGGTGGGTCATGGTAAGTTACTCATCGTAGGTGGAACATGCTAGATTATACATTAATGAAAACATTTAAAACATTTGAAATCAAAAAAATAGGTAAAAAGCATATTTTTGTATTAAAAAATTATATGAGTTTGAAAATCTTTAAGAAATGAGAAGAAAGCTTTCTTTTTTATTAAATAATTATTTATAACACCAATTTAAAGGACTTCTTATAAATAAATAAATGATGAATTAGTTGTGATACTTATGTCATGTGCATTATTTTACAGTTTCAATATTTTAATTAACTTGGTAGTCTTCTCTTAGGTTCACTTTAATGAGTAAATCATTATTTTTTTCTTTATCTTCCAAACTTAACTCCTTTTCTTTTAAGCTCATTTTATCATAACTTTTATTTTATTTGATCCAAGCAATTATATCATTCCATCTTACAACCAAATATTTATGCCTTGTACATTACCATGGACATAACATGATGAAGCTAGTTTGATACCAAAATGATAGTATATAAAGTGAGAGAAAAGATAAAAGGAAAGGAGAAGGAAGTCCTCATGTTAGGGATTAAAGAGAGAAAGGCAACATGACACTATATTTGTGGTTAATGAGAGGTGAAAGCAAATGTATTATTTAGAGGAGATGTGAAACATGGATATTACTAATAAAAAAATTGTTTTGAATCACTACTTTTATTCTCTGCAGAAAAATTTTGTACGCATTAGAGACCATAATATTCAAATTTAAAAACTTATAAGTTCATAGTAATAATAATAAATTAACTCTAATCTAAATAGTCTTTAAACACAACTCAATTAATAAATCAAATTAAATTAAATTAAGAAAAAATTTGAATACAAACAGTTATTCAAATAAATTGAAATTGAAGTTTAAAATTTAAATCCAAATAAATTTACATTTTGAAAATTTTTTAATTTATTTATAAAAAAGGGAAAATAATATTTTTAATGTGTATCAAAATATATAAATATAAAATGGTACTGTTAATTTTATAGCCTATCATAAAATAATGATATAGTATTTTGATAATTTTAGATATAATATTTTAGACATGTAATTATAATTGAATTTTTTTAATACTTGTTATTTAGAAACTACTTAAAATCTATCACCTCTCTAAATTAAATTTCATTTAAAGAAAAGTCTTCAATAATGCTTGCATAACAAAGTAAAGTCTTAATGCATAACACAAAAACAATAGACTTTTCTAGTTAACTCGAGCTAGCCATCTTGGTTGGACCATCTTTTTTGGAAATTAGTCCATGATAAGCTGATAAAGAAGACTAAAAGAATTTTTGAAGAAAATAGAAAACAAAATAAATCAACTCCATTGGGTTGGAAATAGTGGAGTATCAGGAAGATAAAGGAACATTGAGCCTCAATATATACGATACTCTAGCAACCACATACAACGCCATGAAATGATTTTTTGCTTCTCCGTCATCCTCATGGAGTGTTTCATATGTTTTGTGCATTTCTAAAGAGGCAGTTGTCTCTAAGTGCATGATTTTTGTTCTTGTGAACAAGGCAAGATATTCCTCAATACACAGTTGTTACTGTCTTTTCGATTGATTTTAGGTTTTAGAATTATTATATATTTACTTATGAATATATTGAGTTCAATTTCACCTATATATTTTGCAAAATTAATCTTAACAATTGATGTTAAAAACATTATCAAGAAAAGAAGTCATGTTTTATTATAATTGAAAATATAATTTGAATAAACTCACGTAATGTCTACATAAAATTGAATAACTCTTAAGATACATAACATTTATAAATATATTAGTACAAATTAAATTCTTACTTTATCTTCACAACAAATGGCATTGCAACAACCATTTCATAATAATTAAAAATGTCCCCATAAATTATGCAAAAAATATTATATATAAACTCAACCAGAAAGCTTGGCTTTTGTGTGAGTTCTACTTAAGGGATATCGTTGATTTTCTTCCAAGTGGGGAGAAGATAAATGAAGAAAGATCTTTTGACACATGTGGCTACTTGCCAAAGCAAGGAAAGCCACAGTTAATTAATTGATCAGCCGGAATCTAATCATGGCTGCTCAAGCCTGGACTTATATAAGAATTCCACGCTACTTTCTAATGACATTGATCGCTTGTGTGACTCATGAAAAGGTCTATCTTTAAACTTTTAACTATTTTATTTCAGATCATAATGCGATGCACCGGCTGAAAATTTCAGCCTTCAGCTTTATTTGGTCATCTGCGGCAGCTAAAACGTTGTCTTACAAAGGAATCAATTGATATCAACGGTAAACATCATTTTCAAGTTTAATACTGTTCACTTCTTGTGAAAAAGATATTTAACTTAATATTTTTTTTCTAGGTAAAATATATTGCTGCATCATAGTTTTTTTTACCATAGAACTTGAGTGAACTTGAAGTGGGAAGTTTGTCTAGAAAATATTTAGGAAGACTAAAATCTAATAAAGGTCAATTTTCTAGGCTTAGAAGAAAATCCAAATAAATATCAAAATTTAGAGTTAGGTAGTGTACACGGTTCGATTTTGCAATGATAAATATATCAAAACTTGACACTGATATGAGTGTTTGTAGTTATAGACTTCATAAATCTTGGTTAACTCAAGTTTATATCATTCATATAATAAGTAAATAGATAATGTGAAGTTTTAAATATTACATAATAATTATCGAAGTGAATGTTAAAAGAAATAAATAGAAAAAATATCATCAAATTAAGTCTAGTGAACTATAAAATATCACCAAAAATGACATCAAGATTCTAAGATCATATAAGAAAATGGTTTTTTTGCATGGAGGAGTACCAAAAAGAACATCTCATGATGCATTTATCAAAGCAGTCAAACAATTTGAATCCTTTCTCTCAATCATAACATCAATAGGACACCATCATTAACAAATTGTTGCTTTATATTGGAGAAAGAACCAGAGTGGAGTGGGTAGCAAGAAGGATAAAATCAGTTTGTCCAAATTCTTATTGACCATGAGGTAAGGTACTCAAAATTAGTTAGCCATATTGTTGAAACACAAAGGAAAATGATTTTTTTGTGCCTCAGCATGAAGCAATTTCCTTATAAAGGATCAAATCAAGAGGATTACAATAGTTAAGAAAATGTTCTTAGTTAAATGGTTTCATAGTTCAATCACTTAGACAAAAATTAGCAACCATATTGTTGCCACACAAGAAAATGAGCATTCTGTGCCTTAGCATGAAGCAATTTCCCTAGTAAAGGATTAAATCAAAAGGATTGCAATGATTAAGAAAATATTCTTTGTTAGGTGCATTCCTAATTTAATCACTTAGACAAACTTCATAGGAAACAATGGACATGACTCTTTACTAATACAATCAATAAGTAGGATGCAAAATTTCAAGTTATCTAACAAAAATCTTGAACGATAGTTACTATGAAATGAAAAATGGGTCAAGTAAGATTTCAATGCAGTCAATGAAATTATAATAATGACCCAGATTAAGGTGGAAGATAGTGAATATAGCTTCAAAACCCCATTTCCATGGGGCCTCCTCAAAAAAAAAAAAAAGAACAAAGAAGAATCTATCATTTCTTGAAACCTCATACTCCCATCTCATAAACCTCTCAAGCTAAAGATAAAACGAGATAAGTTTTATTCATTATGTATTCAAAGCGTATCCCACAAACTAACTAATATAAACACTACCAGAATAGTTATGGGCACATTAGTAATAGAAGTTAAAAATATATTTGCTTCAAATTAGTTTTATTTTTCTTCACCATCTTTGTATATATTTATAATTTTTTCTCCTCCTTATACTTTAAATATATGAATTTCTTCCCCTTTTCCTCTTAACTCATCTTTATGTATAAATAAATTTATACATTCGCTCATCCTCTTTATATATATGTATTTCGATATATGTATATATATAAACTAAATTTTAGGTTCATTAAAACAAAAAATTTAGAAAAAAATTAACGAAGGTACCAAAATGACAAAAGCTATCATAGTAGAATTAGGTAGCAAGAATGCAATGCGTGGTTGCATGTTATAACTATGCACATGGGAAGGCACTATGCAACAAATTCCTATAGGTTGGGGGAGCATGACCACCTTAAATTGCACATGTGCATGCATAGGTCACCTACTGTGTACTTGATCCACACATGTAGTAGGTGAACCAACCACATCGATGTTATCAGTGTGTGCATAAGGCTTGTCTATTCATGAGAATAGCACTTGCTCATACAAATAGTGCCATGGTGTGGGCACCCATATGTGTGCAATGGCTCACACAAGCACAGAACATCTCACTATAATGCAGATTTTATGAAATTTTTAAATTTTCGTCAAGATAACATGTTTCATGCTATAAAATAAAATATTATGTATTTTTTTATAAAAGATTATTTCTAAAACTCTATCTAAAATGATGAGAAGAAAGAATCAAGTAATTCAAAACTCTAAAATTTAAAACTCTATAACTCAAAGTTTTATAAATTTAAAACTCTTTGAAGAAAAACTTCTTAGGAGATTTAATCTCCTTGTGAAAAAAAATTTTCTTCTCTTTACTTTTCTTTCTTAGTTTCTTGCCATTTGCATGCTTCCATTTTCACTATTGCAACTTGAAAAGGAAGGTTTACTATCAAGGGCTTGGCATAAGAATATCTCGCAAACAAATTATACATATAGTCACATAAGTGACTCCTATGTATATATTTAAATTAATTGTCCTTCTCCTTTTCTACATAAATAATTTTTTTTTGTACAGACAAAAATACATCCTTCTTTTAAGTGAGCAACTTTAAAATAGAAGTTGTAATACAATAACATCAATGGTGGAAGGAGTAGAAGCTAGTTGAAGAGGTTAATACTAATTATAATGTGGGCCTTTTCATTTTAGTGATTTGAAATAGACTTTCTTATTAAGAAAACTATTTATTTATATAAAACTACTAAAGGATAGAGATGGTTGGGATCACGAGGCTATGTTAAAGTGCTAATAAGAATCATGAGTCATTAGAATAATAAAAGACGTGAATGTGGAAGAAAGAAATGGGTTAAGAGAAAGGATCAATGATGCCCTCCTTAATTAGCATGTTGTGCTCAAGCAAGATGGGTCAGTGAAGGGCCTGACTACTAAAGAAGAAAGTGCTTCATGATGATGGATGCCAAAGACCTCTTAAAATACTTTGCACTTGATTAGTGAATATCAAGGGAACAAAATTTTAAAGAAAAACTTAACTTAAATAGATGAGTCCTCAAGGATATCCTTGTGTCATGTGGCTTTGCTGATGGATCTATTAAGGAAATGAAAAAGGAAGAATAAGTTGACTTGAAAAGATGTACCAATGAATTACAAAAGTTACTCAAGGATGGCTATAAAAGGAACACCTCAAGTGTTATGTGACACCAAAAAGAATATAAGTCGACAAGAGAGGAAGGAAACAAATAAAGTGGAAGGTTAGACCCTCCTTGAGTTTCACATGGCACTCGCGAAATGAACATTAATGAAAAAGTTAGATAAAGAGGATTTCTTATCAATGGGTGTGTCCTTCATGTATCCTCAAGAAGTACACGACAATCCAAGGTAGAAAATAAATTATAAGATGTTGTTGGATAGAAATCATTAAGGTGATGTATCCTAATCTTTTTTTAGTGCTAAATGTAGGTCAAAGAATAGCAAAAACCATTGATGTAGTATTAACACCTAGTCATGATACTTTGTCTAATAATAATAAACCCAAAGTATTAATAGTAAATAGACTTGAATGAATTTCAAGATCTTAGATTGTCAATATTCGTGTTTATGAGAGAACTTAAAATAGAATAGGAGTAAAAGTCAATAAAAGACTAATACAATATATTAAGAACTCAAACTCTAAACTAATAATTAGTTTCATACAATAAAAGACTCTTTACGTACTAGTATAATACATCACTTAGAGTCATTTTGTATTTATTATATCATTGCAATGTCTAAGGTGATCTAAGTATTATGCTGACAACTTAAGATGATGGTTTTGATGTACTATTATTATACTCTGATAAAACCTAATAATGTATAGTTGAAGTGTCTCAAAAATGTTATTGTAGCTATTGAAATTTTTTATTTGTATTTAACTCACTTACTCATATAAAATGATATAGAATACAAGGAGAATTGATTGATGATGTATAGATTGCTAAATCATTTAAAAAAGATTCTAATAAGAAAAGCATATAATAAATAGGTCTTGCTAAGTTAGGACAAGTATTCACTCTACTACTTCTATCATTTCATTCACTAATTACTTATTGCCTATATATCATCATGCTTCATCTTATTTTGTAATATCCCTTATATCATTTAATCTTTTGCGTCTATATATACTACAAGTGTATGGTATATTATCTGTAGCTCTAGTGTGTTTAACATACGATAATATTTATAAATCTATTATACTTGCCCTTTGTAATGTGCACCTCTATCTCTTTTGTCAAAAAGGTCTGATTTGTAAGGCCTGATTGATTGCAACAAAATAAATTGGTTTTTTAGTGAAAGCCTAAACAAGTTGACTATAGTAAAATGTCAATACTAATTAGGTTAAACCACCTAAAAAGCTTATACCTCTTTTACTTAAATTGTTTTTGTGCTTTATTTATTTCACTATTACACAACATATACAATCATAATACAAGGAATTGAAAATTAAAAATTATTCTCTAAAATAATGCTTGAAATCAATTAAAAGAGACAATTGATTTATCTTGGAAAACTATTATAGTTGTTAAAATTACTAAAGCAAGAGTTCTCACATTATATTTGACATTAAAAAATTTTTAAAATCTACACAATTCACCCCTTTCCTCCTTCCCTCCCCCTTCTCATGCTTATTATTTGCCTTCTTAACACTCCTAGCTTAAGAATAACTCTACAAGCACTTTTATTTGTAAGGCTTATCCATACTCAAGCCCTCCAAGAAAAAATATAAAATAAAAGTAAGAAAAACAAATATCCTACATAGTATAAGATACATAATCTAGCTCTCTCTCATATCAAATATTACATCCTTTCCATAGTGGCAATGTAAATATGGCCCCAAAGTAAAAGAAGCAAACTTCGAATCAAAATTTCAAAAAACTTTTGATGAAATCAACATATGTTCAAGATAATAGAAATATAAAACATGACAACATTAAATCTTTTCAAAATAATTATATAAACATTTATGAAGAAAAATAATCATTCAAAACTATCATTTAACAAAACACATAAACCTCCTCAAAGATGTCAAAGAAATATTTAGAGCATATGGAGATTATATTAGCAAGTGGATGAGAACAAAGAAAGAACATACTCCAAAATTCAAAACTTGCTTAACTAAACCTTTAAATATTTACTTTCAATTAAGAACAAAGTTGAAGATAAAAATTAAGGAAGTCAAATGCACTTCATCTCATATACAACATGAAGAGGATGAAAAGACAGTAATCGAACTACATTTGCAACCAAATACTTCTCTAGATCCACATTATCTTCAGCCGTAAAAAATAAGTAATAGCCAGATAATGGAACCAATCATAATATTTGAAATAGAGAGCAAGATAGAGGGTTGCTTGAAGGCTATGTTAAAAATAGCATTAAAAGTGTTCTTGAATTAAGAAAATTCATAAAATATATCAAATTGAGAGAAAAGAAGACTTTTCTAAAAATGTTTTTTTTTAAATATTTTGAGATTTGAACAAAAATATATTTACAAAAAATTATAGGTTTGTTAAAGATCAATTAGAGTTAGAATGAATCTCATAGTTTAAGCTTTAAAAATAATATAAAGATCTAAAATTTTTAATAATATAGTAATACTACAAAATGAATTACATTTGAAAAATAATTTCTTTTTAAATTTTTAAAAAACGTATATAATACATCATTGGAATTTGTTTAATAATAGAAGAATCTTACAATTTTTAGAATTTTATAAATAAAAATATTGATAAACAAGAATGTGTTAGCTTGCTTATTTAGATAGCTACTTAGCAGGGAGTGTTAAATAAATCATAGTTAGTTCAACAAAAATATTTGAAGTGATAAATTATTTAAAAATGGATTATCTACGTTAAATAAAAATAATTAAATCTTTTATAGAATAAAAAATAGAAAATGAAATTGTTGGCAGATATTGCATGCTTTTATAGATGTTCTAAGTATTATTTTGTACCAGTAGTTCTCACAATTTTTAAATCCTTTATGATCTAAGCATTGAATTCTTCTTTTAAGGTGATCATCAACAAGTAGCATGACAAGCTTTTAAAACATAAGCTTACTCCTGCAAACCACTTGAAATCTGTAACCCTACTATTGAAACGTTACAACCAAAATTGCTTCTTTAATTCAATGTGACAAAGCCCTAAAAAGATTGTGCTAACTATTCCAACAAATGCTTTAAAATTTAAATTTAGAATAATTTTATTTACAAACTGTAGAGAAATATATATTAAATTTGAATCACCTTCAACTTTACTCAGCATCTTCTTGAATGTCACATTATTTTATTGTTCTTCCATTTTCTTGCAAATTGCCTTCCATGGCGTTTTCTCTTGGGATGGGTGCTTAATCACTCAATTCAGGTTCCTATGAAACAGACATAACGATTCAGTAAAACAAATCAAGTTTAAAACAAATTGCAATTAAAAAATTTTGTTGGATTAACTTTTTGCATTTTAACCCTACACATGTTTTCCTTATGGTTATATAGAAGTATTATTTAATTACAGCCTTCTATTTTGTTGGACTAATATTCTTTTATAAATAATAAAATATGATAAGTTTTGTGTTTAAAGAAAAACATTTCAGAACTAAATTTTTACCAAATTATAGGAATTTACCAAGAACTTAATTGTTGGAGTATTCATCAACAAATAACAATGATTCTTCTTTAATGATGAATTCAAAATCTTTAGGAACAACATACCTACTAACTATTTCTTGTGAAGAAAACAATAATACTATACATATAGTTTTTGCACCATCTTGTTACTCCAATAATTAGAAATGAAATACACATGTATTTGAGTACATGACACTAGTATTATGATGTGTAGAAATATTTTTGAAAAATTATTTTATTTTAATACATTTAGATATATATATCATTTTATAAGTAACTTAGATTAGTGATTTTAATATTCCATGGAAAAGTGGCCCACATGAAAAATATAACAATATCTAGTTCTTAATTTTTGAAAGTTATTTAAAATTTTTAAAAATTTATGAATAATAAAGTAGATATAGAAATTTTAAATTAAAAAAATCTATTTATTTTTTAAAAGTATAAAAAAGTTTATTTATTCCCTCTCTTTAAGCATAGTTCTCTACCATGAGAACTATTGGAGAATCCTATAGAAACAAAGCATGAGATGGGGAGAAAAGGAGTAAAGTTGAAGTGGAAACTTTAGGAAATATGTTGTGCTAAGGCGACAGAAGCAAAGGTTATGCGTTAGGGAGAAGGTGCACCTTAGGGGTTTTAGAAAGCTATTGAAGAAGAAGATTGAAGTTGAGAATACATTGCTCCTATAGAAGAGTTGTTAAATATATGATTAAAGTTAAGGTTTCCTTCCTTAAGTTACCTTTGATATGTAATTTTAGCTACTCAAAGTTGGATTCTGGATTGGATGAGAATTGGGATTAATTTGATGAAACAACAACTTATTGTCTATCACTCACATACAATATGTGAAGAGCCAACATATTGTATGCCAGGTTCCATGTACTATGCATTTAGCACCCATGAATGATATGCCTAATATTTTTTAAAAGACTAACATTTTTTCAAAAAAAAATAGATGGTACATTAATATTTTATGTACTAAATGTTAAGATATTTTTTGTACATGAGATTCTTTAGATGATACATGTAATCTAAGAAATAAAAATAGCTTTGGCACACTCTGGTTTCTTGAAGAAAAAAGACTACATTTTTTTTACATGCCATTAGTTCTACATAAGAGAAAAACAGTGAAGGGCTATAGATTATTCATTTTAAATGACACATGATGCAATGAGAATAACATATCATATGTTAAAGTAGCCATGTAGTATGTTAAGTTCAAAGGAAAGAATAAGCATTCTAAGAAGAAATTTAGGGGTGATGTTCAAGTATTTGAAAAGTCTTTTTAATAAACAAAAACATGCAATGTTTGAGGAATTGTGAATGAAAAAGAGGATTTTTGCAAAGTAAGAATAATGAAAGCATTATAAATGGAAAATGAGCATATTTAAATAATTGTGATGAATATTATGTAATGGAAGCAAAGGAAAAAATAAAAAAGAAAGGCAATTAAAGTGTTATCACAAGGTCCATAAGTAAGAAAACTAAGATAATTATGTTGTAAGTTATTTGTTATTTATCTTTTTTTATTGTTAATTATTTTAAAATACAATAATGGGATATGATATAATATGACCATAACTATAATGCATCAATTAATATTCATTAAATGTTTTAACAAAAGTTTATCATTATTTATTTATCTTTTGATAAATGAAAAAAAGGAGAAATAGATGTAATAAAAATATTTCATGAATCTTTATGACCTTTATGTAAAATTTATTAGTTCCATATATTGAAGTGTAACATAAATTTAAGAGGGGGAGGGGGTGGTGGTGGGGTAATTGTCACTCTTACATGTTTCAATAGTTTTTCATTTTATTATTTCTTTAATGGTTTTGACATCATTATAATAGAAAGATTATTGAACTCTTAATTCATGTATAACTAGTATGATCAGAAAAAAAATCATTCTCTTATTTAAAAAATATTTTTTCCTAAGTATTTTAGATCAAGTATCTCAAAAATAAATAAATTAAGTTCATTAGAGATCTTGGTCTTGACTTAAGGGTTTAATTGGAAATATTTGATGAGAACATAATTGGCATCAAATATTAAGTTTGAGTAAATAAGGAGAAGAACAATTTTGGAGTCATCTTTAATCATTTTAGAATGTAAGACTTATAACAATATTTATAAGGAATTAAGACTACATTGAGATTTTGATTGATTAAAATCTTTGCAAATATCTTTCTTACACTAAAATATGCATGCATTCACATAAGGTTATTAACTTATAAATATTTCTTGTAAAAGATTATAAATACAAGTTTACATTAATAAAATATGTTCAAAATACTTGAATAAAAAACATTAATTATATTCTAAATGAATCATACCCTATAGTTTGATGTTATTATTGTATAATATGGTTAATATATATAAGAAGTTCATTGGATTGTATTAACAATATAAATGAGGAAACACAAACTCTAAAAATAGTTTCTATATCATAATATCATTATCATACAATATGATTAGTTAATTACTTTGCAATTTGTGAGATTAAACAAAGTGATCAAAAAATCTTCTAAACATAAAAATTTTACATAATACAACAATATTTATCATACAATTTGATTTATTCATATGGGTTAAGATACTTTTGAGAGCCAAATCTTAATAGGTTTATTGGATAGGTTAATATTTAATCTACATTATTAGTACTAATTATAAGTTTAATATTATATGATCCATGGATTGAATAGTACTAATAATATAGTTTATATGAATAACAACTAGTTTGATTAGATTTTGAAAAAGTTGAATATAGCCATCAAAGAGCCAGTGGTGGAGAATATATCCAATGGGAATCTTCTTAAATCTTTAACAAGTCCATTTAAACAATATGAAAAGATAATGAAAAATTGCACAACATGTGGAAGAGTTTTTTCTTGAACACCATTCTCTATTTTAAGGAGTTTTAATGGAATATAGACTACAACAATTCAAGTTGATTTCCATCCATCATAACCTTCTTATTATGTTTATTTATTATTAAGATAAATTGAATATCATCCTTGTATTAATTTATAGTATTTTAGTATGGCTCATAGTATTTTTATTAGGTTATAACAATATTGTAATTTATAGGGTATTTTGGCTTAAAGAGTTGTAGGATTATTTGTCTTCACATTTGTAAGGTCTTTAAGCTCAATATGGAAGTTTCCTACGTACTTTTTAGAAAGGTGTTTTTAATTTATTTGCCTAATTTTTGGCTTGAGGAGGATGTAGATCCATTGTTAGATCAAACCACTCAAAATGCTTTTTATGTACTTTCTTTTATTACATTAGTCACACAATGTTTTTGAAGTTAACAAGATTTTTTAAGATAGGATTAAAAAAGATTTCAAGAATCTAAAGGACTTTTATTGATTAGTGCATAATTATCTAAGTTTGATATTTTCAAAATTCACCCCCATCCTTTTGTGTGTCTTTGATTTCAAAATAACACTAATTATGTAGATGAAAGGATGTTACAAATGAAAACTAATAAAAATATATGAATACTAAGAGAACCACTACCAATAAGAATGTGTCCATGTGGTTTGAAAATGATGAAACTTTTGCACACAATGAAAATGTCAAAATTCATCCTTCTGGATAACTATTTTTGCATTGGTACAAATGAAAAAAATAAAAATATATGAATACTAAGAGAACCACTGCCAATAAGAATGTGTCTATGTGGTTTGAAAATGATGAAACTTTTGCACACAATGAAAATGTCAAAATTTATCCTTCTGGATAACTATTTTTGCATTGGACTTACATTTTATTATCTTATTTATAGTATAAAGTACTCATAAGTTTGAATAAGATACTTGTAATGCCTAAATAATGATTATAATCTATTTTTTGAAAATGTTAAATTAGCTATTACAGTTGTTACCACTTGATTATATAGTACAATCAATAAGCTTGTACCACACAATAATATGAAAATGAACTATTAAGATTGTACAATAAGACTTAATGTACCATTAAAATTCTAATGCTAAGATTCAATAATGAAATGCTAAAAAACAAAATTTGAATTTACAATATGATGAAATACTACCATATAATACAAAAATTTAAAGTTTTTCCTATTCAACCTAAGAACATGAGCATATTATATGATGGTAATCATCGCAACCACAAGAAGTTCCCTACAAATCTTTCCCTTATTGCTTTCCACTTTTTCAAATCACTCATTATTCACTATCTAATTACTGATCATACTATAAGATGACATGATATCATAATATATGAATAGACCTATATTATCACTTTAATTATTAAACATATGAACTAATTAGAAATACTTGACTAATATAAATCAATCATAATGTATGATATAAATTACCTTACTATAAGATAGCTTAGAACTCATGTTTATATACTCAAGCAGACCATTATAATCTCTTTTGTACCCTTGACTCAATGCTAATTGTATTATAGGAGAGGATATCATACCATATGATATGCTTAAATTTAGCTTACTTGAAATATCAATCTTTCTTTATAGTCTCCTATATGATAAAAATCTATTTGTTGGATTATTAAGTTTCTTAGGTTTAAACTATCTAGCTTTTTATTAATATCACAACTTAATTACATATGGCCCTATAAGGTATGCTAGTTCTTAGTTATCTATTCAAAATTTTAAATTAGAAGTTAAGCAATAATCCAAATAAACTAGTGAGAATCAAATTGGTTAGATCATAATGTAAAGATAAGATGTGTTGGTACATAGCCACTTAGTTTTGTATATGCCTATCCAAAATCATCAAAATGTTACATTTGTGTCTTTCTGTAGAAGCTAAGCATATTAGTTTTATATAAATATTGGTTGAGACCTTCTAGTATAATTGTTGAAATGTTTTTCTTATGCTACTATTTAAACCTAGTATCAATCTTTTTGTCTTAGAAATTAAATCATTGTAGTACGATTGCATCACCAAATGAATAACGATAAAGTGGGGTAGGAGAATGTATTTGTTTGCTGAGTGCTATTTTGGGTGGTCCATTAAAATGTGAGTTGTGAAAATATTTAGTTCATCCTGCGTATTATTACAATTTAAAGTGTTGCTACATCATAATAGTTTTCTAAGCCAATATTATTTATTTTGTTACACACTTTTCCAATCTCACTTTGATGGGATATTTGCATTATCTTATAATAAATTATAAAGCTTACTACAATCTACTTCATTGTATAATGTCTTAATTTGTAATTATTTACAAAGTTGCAGGCCATTTAGTGTGGTTATTTCCTTAACTTCAAGTAACGTTTGATTAATTTTGACTATATCAAACACTATTAAATTCCCCTAGATTGTTCCTCAAAAAATCCACTTCTATTTACAAAGTTGCAGGCCATTTGGTGCTTAATTTTGTATTATCAAAGTTCAACTTCATTCAATTCATAGATATAGGGCAACTCCTAACTGCTTGTACTAGTCTCTCCTAAATTGCTACAAGCTGAGGTAAGGTTCCACGTAGCACTATTTTGATATCTTCCATGATAGTTTGAATGAGGGGAAAATAATCAAACATAGTGTAGTCATTTTCTTTTTTATACTTGATTTAATTCTTTAAAGATTTTAGCATTTCTAGCTTTCCAAATATTCTAGCATATTATAGTGGGCCACGTGAGTACGACCTCTCCAATTGTTGAATCATATTACCTTGCTTCCAAGATATGGTAATCCAATATGAGATTTTATTATGATTAGACTACTTTATGTTAAGGTTGTTTGCATAAGTGACTTATTCTTATCAGCAATTTCATAATCCAAGAAAGCATGATCAAGTAAGTCTTCATTCAAACAATAAGGATACTTTGAAGCAAGTTGGAAGCTAAGTTTCCTTAAGTCATTTGGAAATGATGGAAAATTATTTAGTATCCTATACATCAATAATGACATCTTTAAGGGGCATTTGGTGTTCCATAAGTGCTGTTTAGATTTCAAAATTACCATCTTATGTCTCAATTCCCTTGCAATAGATTTTGTACTAAATTTCCTAACACTTGTTAGATACCATATCCAACAATTCAATAAGTTAGGCCATATTACATATTTTGTAATCAAATCGTTTGTCCTCTACATGTTAGCTCTTCTATTGGAATTGACTTCTACAGCATCCAAGAATTGGTATTTATCTACCATGTAGTTGGACCATCAAGAGTTATTGGTTTGTAATTTCTAATTAAGTTTTATAGAAAAAGATTCTATCATATCCTCTATTTTCTTAAGACCAAGACTATTATCCTCCAAGGGAAAACAAATTTTATTCTAAGAAGTCCAATGCTACCTATGATTCTCCTCAATATCTCACAAAAAAAAGTAGTTCATTATTTTCTCAACTTATTGTAAAACTAAATTGGGCGTATTTCTAGCCATCAGAGTAAGGAAATTGAAGAGATTAAATGATTAGTAATAACGAGACTAACTCCCATAAATACAATATGCTTTCTCAATCCAACCATTTTGTTTTTAATTTTATTAATCAAATTATGGAAGTAAGTAGCTTTCTTCCTATCTAATGTGTACTTGGTAGGCCAAATAAGACATGGAGGGTTTGTACATTTGTATCCTAACCTCTTGTGGATTTTATTTACCTACCTTAAAAACCTTGTTTTTATTTTTATTTATTAAGAGGCCTATTGAACTTTGGAAAAGTTGTAGAAACTTGCTAAGTTTATCAATAGCTTTTAGATCTCTTATACTAAAGATCATAATATCATCTTCATAATTTTAGTGAGTGATAAATGGATATTATCTTGGTTGTCTATATAATACCATTCTATTATGTACAAAATACTTGTTAAGTCTTCTATTAAAAAACTCCATAAATAAGATGAAAAGATTAAGGATAGAGGATTAACTTACCTAAGACTCCTTGATGGCTAAACAAATCCACTTAGTAATCTATTAATGATTATAGAAATCCATGTATCATGTAGGTACTTATTGAGCACATTACATAGCTTCTCATTAAATTGGGCATATTGCTACAAAAATCATTCCTAAGATCCAACTTGACAATATAATTACCCCTTTTTATTCTTATGTTATGAGAATATACTAATTCCTATGCTAATCACACGTTATTCATAATATCTCTATCTTTTATAAGCCTGTTTCATATGGCAAGATTAGCTTATGTAATATTCATTAAATTTGAATAGCACTCATCTTGGTGAATATCTCTTCCATAACATTCAAAGGTTGATTGGTCTAAAATCAATAATATTTTCTTATTATCCAAATTAGGAATAAGTATAATGTTAGTGTTGGAAATCCCTTCAAAAATAAGAGATCTATTTAAAAACTCTATATTTGCATTCAACATATCATGGGATATTAAATCCTAATAATGAGTGAAGCATTTATCATTGAAACTTTTTATGACTAGAACATTATCTAAATCCATGTTAAAGATTATTTCTTTTAGTTCCTCATTAGTAATGTTATGCATTAGACTATTTTCTTCCTTATTTAACAAGGAAGAGATGTGGTTAAGTAAACTTCCATCATCAATTGCTGGATAAGACATAAAAATGTTTTAAAAGTAAGTGATAGTAGCAATCATGATTTTGTACTCTTGATAATCCAAGTACCATGTAAGTCTTTAATGCATGAAATTTTTAGTTTTCTACCTTGATTTTTCCCAACTGAATGAAAGAATCTTGTATTTCTTTCTTCTTCCTTCAACCATCTAGTTCCATCTTTTTGGTTTCAATAAAGTAGAATTAGCCAAATTTAGCTCTTTTCTCTATTCCTTATTTGGGTTTTCTTGAAAGAGCGCTTCTTAGAAATTCACTTATTTCTCAACCAATTTGATAATAACAAAGATGTTCCCAAAGATAGAGTTTTTTCAATCTCTAAGGTATATTTTAAGCCTTTGTTATTTTTGGAATCTAGAGCCATCATTCCAAAGAATTTTATAAGCCTAGCTATCCTCTACTATTTACATAAATGTGGGATAACTTAGCTTCAAGTTCTAAACTTTAAATTATTTGGGACTTGAAGGTGGGTCTTTGATAAAAATTGGTAAAATAGGCACATGATCTAATCTAGTTCTGGCAAGATGATGAATTGTAGGGGTAAAAAGAAATTCTATTCATTTCTAATCAACAAATACCCTATCTAATATTTTCCATAGACATCTTACATTTTTCATTCCTACCCATTTAAAGGAGAAGCTTGAGAAACACAAATTCTTAAGATAGCAAAGATTTATGAAATCAGCAAATTCTTGCATTAGCTTCAATCAAAGAATAGATTGACCTAAGACCTCCTCAAAAGATGTGAGTTCATTGAAATCCCTACCCAACATCCATGAATTTGAGGAGTTTTTGACAATGACTACTTGGTTTGCTCATAGTATTCTTGTATCTAATAATATGGTTTTCGTATACATGAAAGTGCAACTAGCTTTAATAATCCAATCTTTATGTTTGACAGTCAAATAGACAAATGTTTCCTCATCAATGTTTATTTTACAACTAAATTTGACCTTTTAAAGAATCCATATCTTCTTTGACCAACTACTATAACAATGCTAAAAATTGAGTTTAATAAAAAATTGTTTTACCCTATCGATGGCATAGGTTTTAACAAGGCAACTAGTCCAACAATGTGCATTTTGAAGATGTTGATTAACTGCTGACTAACCCATTATTAGGTACACCCTTAATATTCCAAATTAGGATATAATACTATTGTTCCAACATTATTACAACTTCTATAACAATAGGGCATCTTCTATTACCTTTTAGGCTAATAAGTTCTTCTTGAATCTTCTTCAATTTTTTCCTTATTCTTCAACTTTAAACAAAAGTGAACTCCTTAGTTTGGATTTTAAATCTGGAGTCCAAACTTTCCTAAGTATCTCTTCACCAAAGAAGATTTTAGCACTTAAACATTATAATGGTGTCGAATTTTATTGTATTACAATTCCAAATTAGATATTACATCCTTATTCTTTCTTTTTTGAATATTTATATTTTTTAGGAAATTATAGCCATCTAAAAGTGGGCTAGCAAAAAAATTTTGCTACCTTGTATATATGAGTTGTCTTTTGTCTACATTGAAAAAGTGTTCAATCTACTTGTTTCTTGCATGGCATATGGCCAAATATTCATAGTGGATTTCCTATCCATTGAACTGACTACTTGAGTATGAATATTGGTGACATCATTTCTCCTATTGTCAATTAGTTTGGAACACTTAGTCATCTAAATGATTTTGTAAATCTACTTTGATGAGTCTTTAGTGTTTTCTTCAAGGATTTTTCTTGTCATCCATTATTTTTATTCAAAGTCATAATTGCATAGTAATTGACTTGACAAAGAGTTTGAAATGAAAATAGTACGTGTGTAATTTCAATGGGTAACAATCGCACAATGTATGATCAACACCTTAATCGATAAAGTGGATGTAGTTGAAAGAGAAGTTAGGATGTTTCTCGTTCTTCCCACACAAGAAGGAGAAACTAAGGTAAATACAAAAAGAAATTTCATATGAAAAATATGTTTGAAAACACTAGTAAAACTCTAATAATGTTTATTAGAGAAAAATTGGCATCTATGCACAAGAATTTAAAAGTCTAGAACATTATGCTCTTTGATAGGAAACAACATTGCCTCCTAAAGCTTTTGAGAAATAGGAGAAGAACTAAAACACCTTAAAGCACCTAAAACTCCGTCCTATGTTCTTATGATTGTAGTTCTAAAATTGCAATTTAAGCTTTAATAAGCTTTGAAGGCACATGCTAACCATCCTCATAAGGCTTCCCATGCCTTTTATATATATGAAAAGAAGCAAACTTTAAAAAATAGCAATTTACTTAAATATAAAATAAATTTAAATAATTAGAATTCAAATTTGTCCTCAAAATTTCTCTAAACAATCTAGTTTTAAATATCCAACAATGACAAGTTGATAACATTCAAAAACCACATCTAGATAACATAATTTCTGCCTCTTTAGACTATTCACTGAAGAAATGAATTTTCAATCAAACTATAAAATAAAGTTTATTCCTTTAGCATACCTTCTATATTTTGGAGATAACCTTTTATTTTAACATCTAAATTTAACAATTTTTTAATCACTAAAAGACATGAGAAGGAAGATCTTTGACATTATAATTCAATAATTTGAAATCTTCTAATTAGATAAGCCAAAGCATATCCTCAATGTTGCCACATCATGAAATATCTATCTTTTTGAGTTTTGTTGTATTCATTTTATTCTAAATTAGAGCTAATTCAATTATTGTACTCACTTCTTTTGGAATGCTGAAAATTACTCTTGTCCAAGGAAGATAAAGAGACAAAAACTCCTTCACCACTTTTATTGTATCCACAATGTCATGAAGTTTCTATATTTTTTGGAGCAAACGATGCTTCTTTATTTAAATATCAATGGCACAATCACAATCTACATCCTTAATAAGTGGCATCTCAAAGTGGATAGCCTCTTGTTATTGCTAATGTTAGTCACCCTTAACAAGGCATCTCATATACCATTCAAAATGAATTTATCATACCATCGCTCAATCTTAATAGGTTGAGTTCCTCATTCTCCACCAAACGAATAAGTCCTCTCTTCCATACAAAGTCTCAACCTTTATAGTCTCTAATCGTAGATGACTACTCAGTCTTTCATGAATTCACAAAGAAAGATTAGCAATCAAGCATCAAGTGGAACCAAACTACATAAAGTCTCATTCTTGAACTCTCAAATGATATAAAATATAATTCATGCCTACCATTCAACATTAACCTTAACTGGGTCATGAATCCATCCTAGTTTGCATATATTTGGAAGTACTATCAACTCCAAGTTCATGCTTCTCCATGAGGCTTGCAATAATCAACTTTTTCCATAAAATGTTTAAGATATTATGGGCCAATTCCTACATTTGGACCTATCAAGAAAACAACTCCTAAGGATCATGGAATACAAAAATCTCATCTTTTATAGACCTTATGCCCTTCTTGCTTCTATCTCATTCTTTATCATCAATCTCAAGCTAAGGTCAACATCTATAATAGTAAAATAATCCTTCAATCATTACCAACATTCTTCTCTCTCTTTTTACAATTTCTCTAGATGCTTTATTTGGCATTTTCTTTTGAAATGTCCCAAACTCTAATAATGATACTGAAGAATACAATTTGATTAGAAAAATAGAATAAGGGGTACCTCCTATAGTAGATTTATATTTCTCCTAGTTGTTCTTTTCAAAACCTCCATCTCTTATTTATCATTTTTCCTTTATCATTTTTGAATTGCCATGGATAACTAGAGTCATAAGATATTCATGACACCCACAATCAAGCAAACGCCTGATTTTATTTAACTTTGCAATCATCCTTGTTTCTTGAGGTCAACCATCTTATTTCTATGACCTATTAAATAGATATCTTCATTGACTTCAAAAGTTATTTGTCATAAAAGAAATCTATTATTTCAAATAGAGATGGTTTCCCTTCTTGATTGATCACTTTTTCATGTTAATAGTATCTCCCTTCATAATGTCTAATAGCTTTAGTATCACAAAAGGATGAATAAATAAACTATAAATCCCTAGATCCATACAAATACAAGATCTATGCTCTAATAAAATATGATCTATAAATAGATTGGGAAAAAGAATGAAATATGCAAAGACGTTAGGATGTTATGTTTTCTTCTCATGTAAGGAAGAAGAAATAGAGTAAATAATAGAAGTGATCATGTAGAGATAATATTTAGGAAAATAAAGAAAAAAACTCTAATAGATGTTTAAGAGAAAATTCCCTTTGACTCTAAAAATACAAGAATTTAGACCACATGAAAATTCTTATTAACTATAAAAATATAAGGGTTTAGATCATGTGAAAATTTTTAATAACTTTAAAATTATAAGAATTTATAACACATGCACTTCAGAAGCAAGATATTGCACCCTTTAGTTTATGATCACAAAACCAAGTTTACGTTGACTAATGCTTTGTTGAGTGCTGTAAAGTATGTAAAAAAAGATAGTGGATCATGTGATTGATGGTGAGAAGCAAGGCACAAATACCATGGAGTTGATTGCTTGAAATCCCTTGCTAAAAATCACTAGCTAAACTTGTAAATCTTAGAGTTGTGGCATGACTAAACCACTTGGAGCCCGACATTTACCACATTCTTCATGGTTAAAAATATTAAACCTTTACTTAAATGCATAAGTGGCTTATTAGGTTTGCATTTCAACTTATGCATTCTTGTTAAGTCATTCATGCTTAAGCTTAATTTATCATAGTTAGCACTAGAAAGTTTTTCATTCATTATAGAAAACATTAAGCTCAAAGAAAGTAATAATGTTAATGGAATTAATCTTAAAATTAGCCTTTACTTTAATTGTTATACCCGGTAAAATAGTATATGTTTAATTTTCAATAATTCAATTGTGGCTTGGATGATTTCAGATCGACAGTAGGATGAGCCAGGAGATCAATTGGAGGCTATTGGAATTTCTGAAATTTTCTGGGGATTTTTCGGAGCACCGAGGTAATTTTTAAGTAATTTTCCCTGTTTATTTGGATTTATTGGATTTTTGGAAATTCGAAAATCAATTATGATCGGTTATTTTAAAACCGGAAATTTATTTTTATCACGCGTGAACCGGACCGGAACGGTTCAGCGGAGGCGAAGGCGGTTCGCCGAGTTAGTTTGCGCGTGCGTTCTGATAAGCGGATCGGACGGTCGTGATCGACGGTTGGGATTGAACCGGCTGATCGGGTGCTTACCGTGTCGAAAGCGTGTCAACGGTGCGTAGTGGATTTTCACCGTGTCGGCCAGAAATACAAAACCCTCGCGAAACGATTAGGGTTCGTTCGACCGACCGATAGAGAGATTTTTCCGGCGTACGGCGCATGATTCCGGCGGCCTGGCAAGGGGCTTTTTGTGCCTGGAGATTCACGGGAACGCGGAGAGTCGATTGATACCGGATTCGTTCGGTGAGGAGCTGCGGCGAGCTGCGGACGAAGTTCACCGTCGCCGGCGTCGTTGAGGTAGGAAATTCAGAAATTTAATTAGTTATTTAGCAAAATTAAAGCATGGAATATTTTGTTAATGTCTATCTGAGCATGTGATTGAAATTTTGAAGTCGGAAATGCATTGCAGTATTATAATTTTAGCATGTTAGGTTTTAGGGTTTCGGAAAATTATACCCGCCGAATTCGGGAAATTTACCAAGCATATGTTGAGTTGATTATGTGCTTAACCATGTTAAGGTGGTTTTCAATTGCTGGAATCGTTTAATTTCTTAAATTGTCAATTAGGGATCGGATGAAACTCCTTCGAAGGAAATTTTGATTTAATCTTAGGAATTAGTGACATCATTGGAATGTTAGGATAGTACGAACATGTTCTCCTTGATCTCGGTCGCCGGAAATCGACGGGGGAAAACGGAATTTACCGGAGAATTCGTCGGCTAGGGTTTCGCGGGCGCCGGGCGGAGGAAGGAGATGGATTAGGATTTAGTTAATTAGTTAATAATTAATCGTAAATTAATTAATTAACAATTATTAACTTAATGGGCGCGGATGAGAGAGAAGAAAAAGGATTATAATTCGGAAATTAATTCCGAATTTACGGAAATAATTTAATGCGGCGCGGAAGAGAAAAAAAAAACGGGAGGAATTAAATTCGGAAATTTATTCCGAATTTTTGGAAAAAGAAAATGCAGAATATTTAATTCGGAAATTAATCCGAATTTCGGAAAAAGGATTATGGGAAAATTTAATTCGGAAATTTAATCCGAATTTTTGGAAAAATAATTTGCAGAATATTTAATTCGGAAATTAATCCGAATTTTTGGAAAAAGGATATATGTGGAATTTAAATTCGGAAACTATTCCGAATTTCGAAAAATGGATAAAGACGGAAATTGATTACGGAATTTAAAAATTTCCTGAAGTAGGGAAAAATGTTATCAGTGACGACAGTACAGTTGAAAACAGTCATACAGAGGTATGGTACATAGATGCTACCAGAACAGTCAGTAACTGGTATAGTTGTATTGCTTGGATGGCAAAGGGCATGGATTGAGTTAGTTTACTCAGTGTTGGCATATTTTATGGATTAGCATACTGGACCGGACTACTATAGACCCTATATGATGTTTTAGGGTAGTTGTGGTAGGTAACTGTGCGGTTCAGACTTAACTTCCACAGTATACATGTGGACTGGTATGCGCCTTGTCGTACCTGGACATATGTTGCCGGATCTTGGAGTTAGAGATTGGCAATGACTGTAAGGGCGTGAGCTTCTATGGAAGTTGTTGGTAGAGGACTCTTTGGGACGGTGGCTGAGTCGATCTCTCCTGGTCCATGTGTGTAGGCCTGCGTGCCTGAGGGTGGCAGGGGTGTCTCGCAGTGGCTAGCCAAGTGTGTAGGCCTGCGTGCCTTAGGGTGGCAGGGGTGTCTCACGTTGGCTAGAGATTTTGTGACTGGATCTGTCTATAGTCTCCAGGAGATTGATTGACGAGAGACGCTGCGGTGTCGGGTGCTTAGGCACCATGCGTGTTTCGAGATGGGCGTTCCCACTGGCACGCTACCTGGAAGCCCAGAGGAGAGCTACTCTGGTGTGACTGGGGGTGACTGTGGTTGGTCGGAGTCTGGGACTGAGAGTGCCTATCCACCATACATTGTTATGCTGTATTCCTATATTTTTGCTATTATCCTTCTCTTGCATGTGAGTTTTACTAGCTGTCTTTCCTACTGGGCGTAGCTCATTCCTGTGTTACATATTTCAGTGGCTCGGCAGACTTGACGCTACCTGATTAGGTGGGATCGTGGTCAGCAGGCTTGTGGAGGATATCTGATTTGTGATTGTCTGAGATATTCTGGTTAGTTGATTGTTGTTGTTGGATGTATTTAATGAGATTGTTATTCTCATATGTCATGTAATATGTGAGGGTAATTCTGACTTATGTTTCTGGTTGGATAATGTTACACTTGTTGGACTTGGATCTTATTCTTGTGATGTAGTTTCATTCACTGTTTTATTTTATTGTCTTGGAGTATGGTGTGTGGAGTGCCATATTTTATTGTGGATGTTATATATCTTTTTGTTTGATGGTGAGGTCATTACATGACTATGGAACTTAACATTGGGGGTTCAGACTTCTATTAGACCGGTTCTCCTATCGGTATGGGTTAGGAGTATTGGGTCTAGTAGGAGTAACATTGCGCGAGTCCATCTGTTAATTCAGGAGTCATGAACCTGATTTGACGGTGTACCCGGGAGATGGGATCCACATTGTTAAGGAAAGTAGGTGTGTAATGATGTGTTATATCCTATGTTTTTCGTAGGCTACTCAGGTTGGTATGGGACGATCTGAGCTGTCTATATGCAAAAAAAAAAAAAAAAAAAATTTATGCCAAAATCAGTCTAGAAAATATGGGGTGTAACATTAATTTTCTTATAATCATACAATACATTGACCAAAGTTTTTAAGGTATCGTATATGTATGATGGTATCATCATACAATGCAACAGTTATCTTGATTAAAAGTATGAAATGTGAAATCGATTATACAAGATATTGATCTTATCCAATTCATGCATATATTTTAAGAGTTGCATTACCAGCATCATAATTAGATGAGAAGTACGACATTTGTTTTCTCTTAGAATCTATCATATATAAGCTTTAATGTGCCTAGACATGTATGATACGTTGATCACACCAGTACAATCAATTATGTAACTAAGAATGAATAATTATAGCTGAATCGTATTGTTCTTTCTTCAAATACGATGATCAAGCTCTACTCTATGTGGTTCATAAATGTTGAATCATATAATTAAAAGTAGTTTATCATACCTACTTGTTTCTCCTCACTATACAAATAACTTAAGAGATATAAGATGAAAAATGATATAATCCTCTCATACAAATACAATATCATGCATCATATGAATATGATCATTATGTAGTACATGAATTCCAAACCTGTATGCTTACACCATACAAAACAATCCTTATGAAAATAATTATCGTATGATTGTGATCCACATATCACACTTATATGATCATTTGAGCATAAAAAGTCAACTAAACATAGTTTTACTATCCCAATGATCATTTAGTACAATGGTTAAAAGACTTAAGTAGTTAAAACTTTTGTCATACAATATAATATCAATTATCATACTTGTATGATATGCTTATGGTAACTAAATATGCTTGATAGGGTGACAATTCATCAAGGTGTTCAGCTTGTGTTTGATTGTTTCCTTAGTACGATATAGTGATCAAATTTTATAATACATCATTGAAAGTTGTAATAACTAGTTTAATCACTTTGAAAAATAAATATAGTCATTATCAATATTTTATTCATTAAGAGATTATCCAAGCATATAAATTGGTATGTTCTATGAATAAATGATAGTAGATTCAAATCGAAAGTTCATTAGCAGGCTCACACACATAACATCCTATACACATTCATGGTTGTAACACTTGCACAAGATTACAACATTGTTCTAGCTTAGTTTACATATCATTTATCCTTTAATATTTGTTAATATCTCCTCTAATACATCTTGTTATTGTATCACTATTTGCTTAAAGGTTTAAGGTACAAGTTGTTATATAAATTTCATTTATAAGTGTTGTACCTATTTTCTCTTAACATTTGTAACTTTGTTTTGGTGTCTTTTTTTAGCACCTTATTTGTACTTAGTTTACCCCTAATTATTTTAGTGTAGAGGAATAGTTTAGTGGAAACCTATTTAGATTACCTAATAGTGGATGTAAGAATAAGTGGTCAAAACACCTAAAAACTTTTATATGTATTTATAGTTCATTACTTCCTTTATGACTCGATTTTACTATTTGATTTTCTTATTATTATAGCTCAAGTCACTGAATTAATGAAAAGGTTTAAAAAGCTATAAAATTTTAGATTTTTTTTTATTTAACTCTGTTTCACATAACACAATTCACCCCATGCTTGTAGTTTATAGTTTTTAATAGATTCAATACAAACAACTTTTCTCCATCAAGAGTTATGCCAAAACCAAAATAATAGATCTAAAACTTACCTAAGAATCCTCAAGAATACTTATTAGATTCTCACAATAATAGCTTTCAATTACCTTAATCTCAAGTCTAAGAAACTCATATAAGATGCTTTATCCATCCTTAAATGGCTTTACTAAACAATCACAAATTGCATTTTACAAATTTACAAAAAAAAAACCTAATCTCATAAAAGCTACTGATCGTCTTAAAACTAATCATCCCCTTATTTTTTAGATTCAAATTTATATTTGAAATCAACCTCCAAAATAATGCTCAAAATATCTAATGTTCAGAACTTTTGTAGACCCCTATTTTCTACTTCTAAATAATATTTGATTATAAAACCAAGATTTTGATTGTGTCATTCAATCGTGATTAAATCATTTTATTAAACAATTTGATAAGATTCAATCCTTTAGGATAGTTTTGTATTTTGGCTATAATTTTTTACCCTTAATGTCTAAACCTAAGAAGAAGCTCTATAACTCTCTAATTAAATGATTATACAAATCAAGGTGGAAATTTCCTACAAATTATTGCATCATCTATTTTGGAACATCTTTAGCTTCTTTTGCATCATTTTCCTTCATGATTAGATGTTAACATTTGATTTATGGAATTAATCAATTTTTATAATTCCATTAGTATTCTACATGTCACAACTTGCCAAAAAAACTTGGTGGTATACTCCTACATAACTATCTTTATCAAAGCTTTAAGTTATGCATCTTTCTTCAATGTATCCATCAAATAAAATTCTTGACACAACACCTTTTTGAATTTTCTTAATGATACTGGTTTTTTAACATTTCTTAGTTAAGAGATCCGCCATGCCTAAGAAGGAATCATAAGTTTCATGATTGCATATTTGACTATTAAGCTTGATTATTGTTCACACAAAGCGAACAAAGCTTCATGATAAACACTACGCACATCCAACTTCTTGATATTACCTCTCTATCATAAGTTTATAGACCAAATCTTCAACTTTGAAGTTCATTGTCATCCTTCAAATTGCAAAATAGCACATTAGTGTCATCAGTTTCTTCTTCATCATCTTCTTCCTTGGTCACAACGTTTAGTGCTATCATTAAAGTAGATTAGTTGCTTATGATAATTTCCATTTAAGGACTTGAATAATATAAGATAATTGTGTACCATTAAAAGGATCTATTAGAATCTCTTTCTTGCATTATGTATTTAGCTTCTCTCATATTATCTTCTTTACATATGTGACAAGGTAATTGGCTCTTTCCTTCTTAAAACTCTTACTCTTGAGTAAAAAAGTCCAAGAAGAATTCTCATATACAACTAAACCTTCCATAACCTAAAGTGTTGTTTATCATAGTAAAGAGGTGAGGATTTTCTATAAGGTTTCCTTCAAATCAACAATGAGTAACAATTAGAAGGAAATGTTAATACTATACAACTTAGGGGGATAAAAACAATTATGCTATTTTTACTTTGAATGCTAAGGCTTGTGAAACTCTAGCAAAAAAGATTTATTTTTATATAATAAATTTCTAATGGGTGAATATAATCCTTATTAGTCATAAATAGAAGAACTCAAATTATGATGATTCTAAGCTTCCTCCTAAAATTCTATACTATCTCGTAAAAAGTGATATCTCCTTCTTCAAATTTGAAAATGAGTATAACATCAACTCTTATAGCTATACTAATGGTAAATCCCTAAGAGAGCATCCTTCAAAGAATATTATTTGCTTCCCATAGATGAGACTATCATCTTGCCCTCAAATGTACTTCAAGTCTTTCCTTCTTTAGCTACACTCTATTAAAGTGCTAAAATGCCTCAAGATTCTATCATCGCATCAAGTTTGATTTCTCCAAGTCTTCCTCTTTCTCATGATGGTATAGCATCTCTACTTAGGCTATTCATCTTACAAGAAAATACTTGAGATATTATTCTTTCAATGTATCTTCTCAATGCTTAAAAGGTGATCTTTGAATGCTAGAACTAATCATTGAGACCTATGAAGGGTGTTTAGGGTTGCCACTTTTTTCTTTAATCTTGACTTAGGTTTCCTACTTTTGAGCTCATTTGAAAAACTTTGCTTTGAGTCATGCTCCTTTTTTATCATGTTGCACATTAAATTTACACCCCTCTAGGATATATACCTTTCTTCATCTTCTTCAAAGGATTATTCCTATCAAGTTATGTTGGCGTACAATATATCTCTTGAAGGGTTGATCACTTCTTTTGAGACTTTTGCAATCAAGCTTGAGAGTTAGTAAGACCTCTATAAACTAAGCTTTATTGTTTACTACAGATAGCTAAATCGAGTAATAATGTCTTGATGGTTGATAGTAGATTTAGAATAATAAATGCAATATCCTTAAAAATTTAGAAAAATAAATGAAAGTTTGGATTTGTGCACTAAGCTATAAACATGCAATGCTGGAACTTAGATAGTGGGCTTAGCTGAGCTGAATTAGAAGTAGGCTCATTTGAAGCACTGATGGAAGCCTTTGCTGAGAACAACCAAAAGCTTTAGGGATTTGCTGTCAAATTAAATGATAGTCTCGTGTTTGGAAACGTAGAGTTTCTGCATGAATCCTCCAAACAATAGGAAAAGTTCAACAGTTCTTTTACTTCCTGCATGAGAATACAGTGCTTAAAAATTAAAAAACATTTTTAAATATAGAAGAAAAATGTTATGGTAACAAGAAGGCGTTGTATATAATGTCAATTTGGCCTCTTATCGATTGCCCACCGAGGCGACAAACATACGAAGTGATGTAACGCTAACTTGGTGTTCTTAGTTTTTGGTACTTCTTCTCCCATGACATGTGGAATGGGACCGGAAATAATAGCAGGGACAAACTTTAGTGGGTTTTTTCAACCGGGTCCCTCATTCCTTAACTTTGCCTTCAGCATATATTACACGTGCGAATCATATTCACTTTAATCCTCCCAGCCTTTGACAGGTAACATGGAGATAACATTGAAATTAAAATTATTAGTATATCATAAATTTGGTATTGAATATTTTTATAGTAACATTTAACTTCACAGTTGTTTCTATACTTGTGTTAAATGGATTTAAAGAACAATAGTTGTTGATCCAAAAATAATTTGTTTGAAATATTATATGGACAAATTATTCTAAAAATAAAAATGTTTATTAAAAAACATTTGATTATATAATTCATTAAATTATAATAAAGATTGAATAAATGTTTCTTTATATCATAATAAGGTAATATGGACTTTCAAAAATCTCTTTTTAATAGGCAGAACAATGTGACTAAAAAAATTAATGTTTCTTAATTCTCTTGTTTGATTTATACCAAACACATGTGAAATAATGGTGTAGGTGCACCTAGAAGAACCAATCAAATAACACAATAGAGCACTAAAATTCTCTTTTAACCTAAGCTTCAAACAGATATGCACGGTCCTCAAAAATATCTTCTTTGTTCGTGCTAGTTTACTTTATAATTATTGGAAAAGAGCAAGATAAATTAGTTCATTAATAAATGCATGTCCTAAGCGTAGCAATTTTATAGACCAAATAGTAGATGTTGATACAAAAAATAGTCAATATTTTTAGTCATTCGCTTATTGAAGTCAAGTTAATTTCTTTGTTTATGTGATTACATTTAAAATAGAAGAGGAGTAAGCACATTAACTTCATTATGAAATATTTATTAAATGAAAAAAAAAATTCATGTTCAACTTGTCCCTAACCATTTTCATTATCTTTTTGGTGTGTTATAATATAATGCAAAAATTCTCATTATGAAAGAAAAGAAAAAAATCCATAAGTATATAAGATAAACACTCTCATAGCCTTATATTGATATCCCCCCCAAACAATCCTTCATACAAAAGATGTTATTTTATATTTGCCAAAGAGCATTTAAATGCTCCAAATCAATGATGTATATGTGTGTGTGTGTGTGCTTGTTTGCGTGCATGTGTGTATAATTAAAATATGAAATCGTAACAAAAATCTAAAAGTTCATTTTTTATTCTTAAAGATCTCAAAAACTTGTTTTTTGGTTTGGTTTTGGGTATAAAACACTTGGGATGTCTTAATTTAATGCATTGGGAACAATGTTACAAGTTTTCATCTTAGCATAATATAAGCTTCATTTGGCCTTTTTAAGTGTAAAATTTAAGATCACTATTCATGTTATTCATAACCACATTCATAAAGTTGTAATCATCATCAAGTATCCCAGTCGAACTCATGTGGTTCAATAATCATCATACAATCTTTTTGGGCAGCCATTATTAATAACATTAAGTTATGGTGAAAGGATTTTATACTCTTCACAATCAACTTTAAAAATTACTCACTACTTCGAGGACCATCACAAGAATGTCTCATCATCACCACTAGTATCATTAACTTTCATATTTGATGCATTTTGCTATATATGAGAGGTTCCATAATTCTTCTCTTCCTTGCATGTTTCAGGAAGATGGGGAATTGGTCATGATAAACTTTTCCATGCAGACAAGTGTCTCCTTAATCTCTCAAAAGAGAGTCTTGTACTGAATAAAGTCATTACCCTCCATTATAACTTGATTTGTTTATGAGATGTTTTATTCTAAGCCCTCACTAACAACCTTCTTGTTTAGAATTATAGCAAAAAAAGAATGGAATGGTCATAAAACTAAAAAAATCAAGTGAGAGAGAGTTTTAAGCCAAAGAATAGAACTAAAAGAAAATGCTTCTTTCTTCTTCTCCTTCCTTCTTTAAGACAAGCTTCATTTTTCCTCTTTTTTTATTTCTCACCTTTGAATAAGATGCTCAAGAACCTATTCATAATGGTATAAAAAGTGCATTTAGTTCTTTTTACATGCCTTTTATAAGTTTGCTCTTACATTTGTCACCCAAAGTGAGTTTTTGCACCTATCACATGCTTGTACATGTGGCATGTGTCACACCTACTACATGTGTAGCTCATGTTTAAGAGGTAGGTGCCAACTATGATCTATTTTCCAATAAGTTTCACACGTGGATAGGTGTTGCATACATGCATTGTTATCTATGCATAAGTTGATAAGTGATACGTTGTTGGTGGCATGCATCACTATTGTGTATTTTGTGCCCCTATGTGGTGCATGGTAGCAACATGCAAACTTTCGTACACACGCTTGTCTATAGTATACATGTTATGTTGTTGCTTCTTAATGTTCACAATACTTATTTTTGTCCATTTCCTTTATTGAAAATGTTGTTTTCTCTCTTGAGGTACCTTAGATGTTGATTGGTTCAATAATTTGCTAGACTTAGAATAAATCTCTTAATCATAATCTGAGAGTGACCAACACGAAGAAGACTTATGAGAGGCTAAGATGTAGAAAATCACAATTGAATGTTAATAATATTCTTGGTAGATCTACTTATAGAGCAAACCATAGATATCCATTAGTATAGCACTTTTGTACCATCATATCTTTTTTCAATATTATGAAGTTATATGATAACATGAGAGTTAGCAATGGAGGAAGGAAACTTATGTTTTAATAGTTATGATTATAGATTTTATGAAGATTTTTTGAGATCCCTAATAGATGTTAAATAAATATTATTTTAGAGTTATGTCTTTTAGACCAATAATTGATATTTACTTTATAATAGTTTAATGAGAAAGTTCAAGATGGACCATAAGATGACATTGATTATGCATTATTTAATTAGATTTGTTATAATACCTCTCTACTACATATTTATTTTATAGTATGACTTAATGATTCTCTATTAAGTTTTGGCTTAATTCTCTTATTTTTATAACAAGTTTAAAGAGGAAGGAGCTTGCTTAGGAGCTAAAGTTAATAGCTAAGATTAGTGTAGCGTATTATAGCACATCTAAACAGCATAAAAATATGCGATGCAACTAAAAAAGTAAAATAGACATTAGAATTAAATCAATAGTTCTTTGTTGTGCCACTACAACTTTTTAATTCCAAACACAAAGGATAATAGCAATGTGATGTGTTTAATCAAAGAACATCTTTGCACTCAACTATAGATGGCAATTTTGGTCGTTAGCATAGCACTTGTGTAGCATTGAATAATTCATATAAGGTATGTACAAATAATTATAAGATGAATACTTTTATAGATATAAACCTAGCTTTTTTTTAACATGAATTTAATAATGTGAGGGAAATAATAAAATTAGTGTAAATATATCATGAAATTAGAATATTTGATAAATTAAATTATAATATGATGTTTAAAATAAAGTCGATAAATAAACATAAAATTATATTTATTTTTTAAAAATAATTAAAATATAATAATTATTAGTATTTAATGATATTTTAAAATTTATTAATGATTTCCTTTTTATTGTGTTGCAACATGTGGGTGCTTGGGAGATTGCAACTAGAGCAAATTAATAAGATTTGAACATTATACTAAGAATTTTTAGACAAACAAAACTATAATCAATTATGCATTTCACATAGAATGATATAGCAAAATGGACATTTAAACTTCAAATATAAACAAAACTAATCATCTCTTCAAAAAAAATTTACCACCCAATACACCATACGTTACATGTCCACCACACAAATACGAAACCATGAACAAATCTAACTACAACTAATAGCAAAAAAAAAAAAAACTGAAAAGAAGTATATTTAGAAAACAAAAAAAAAACTCAAAAAACAAAATTCCTCAGCTACAGTCAACAGTCATTACCAACAAACAATAGAAGTCATTTGTTGCAATCATCATCCCTCCGTATAGGACCCATGTATGCTGAATGTAACATGTTATCCGATATTTATCAGTGTTCCAAAGGCCTTTTCTTGTGTAGTTGCTTCGCTGCTGCTGAAATTCATAACCATACTTGCCTAATGTTTTTATTATTTGCAAATGTAAATAGTAAAGGCATTTGCAATTATTTTGCTTTGCATTTTCCACTCCATCTGTTTGTCTCGCTTCTTTCAGCCGGATACTAGTTTTTGGTAGAACTGGCATTGCATGTGCTTGTTTCAGCATCACTCTTATCACTCAAGAGTGCCTGATCATTTCACACGAAAGACAAAAAAGAAAAACAAAGAGAAAAGGGAAGAAGTACGGCCAAATAACACACTGCGAGAAAGATGAAGATATTGAGTAGATTAGATGGTGAAGTGGGTCATAAATAACAGCGCAAAAGGCAACTTCCGTGAATCATCTTTGTTTTATGAAGGAAAATTGATAAATGTGATTGTGGAAACATCATTTTTTGAGTTGTTTAATAATGGCCAAATAAAAAACTTCAGAAATCAGATTTAAGCATGTCTTTCCACCTCATGATATTTGCATTTAGTTAGGTTGTACAATATTTATAAGTTCTAATCAAACTTACGATTTGTCAATCTAACAGTTTGAAAAAGATCTCAATAAATCTGATAGTTATGTCAAAGATATTATTTATTTCTCATACTTGGACATACAGAAAAGAAAAGTTGACACTTCATTGCATAAAACATTTTGAATGACTAGTTTATTTGAACATCATTCATCCTAAACACAATCCTAAATATATGATTAAATATGAATAACAAAATTGATAGGAACGTGTGGTAAAAATCCCATTAATATCTATAATTCAGTAATAAAAATACATTTTTTAGTCCAATTATAAATTTAGATTAAATGATTAGGTCTTTGAAAAATCTATACTTATTACACTTATTTGACTTAGTAATCAAACTTAATAAATTTTTTACTAGTACTAATATTAGTTGTAAATCTTTTGTATCTATATAAGTGAGTAAATGATTTTATAATTGCGTGAGAATTAAATTGTTTTCTGATTCCTCAATATATTTTCTTGTAATTTTTTCACAAAAAAACCGATCTAAATACAAAACACGAATCAAAAGGACAAATATTGGTGCTATTTTTATGAAACCGAAATTCACAACATTGGCTTATAAATTATAATGATTCAAACAATGTGATTTTCTAGTTATTGAAAGGTATTTGCAAGCTCATTCGACAGTTCTTATTGTTTGTTCAGTAAAAGCTCGATAAATAATTCTCAAAACTTCTCCATTGTGTGCAAAAAGAAATAGTTTTTTAAAGTATTTTTTCGTGTCATTTAAAATAACTTTTAATTGTGAAGTTATACAAAGCAAAACGCTAGGCCCCTGAAGTCAGAAATCTTTAATACAATTTGCTCCATTTACACATGCAAACTTTTCAGGTTATCGCTGCAAAAGAAAAAAATGGTGAAGAACTGCAGGTCACTCATCAAAGCTGAACGCATATACTTTAGGATCAATCACCTGTTGGGTCGGTGCTAAAGCTCATTTGCAGGTGACCTTTCTAAAAAGGACCCTCTTAATCCTGCAAGCCCACAAAGGGGACATGAGCACTGAGCTGATCTTTTTCATTATAAAGTAGCATTCTTTCAATTGAGCTGATCTTTTTCAAGAAATGAAAAGGTCATTAATAAAAAAAACTATCCACTCCTACCAACATTGAAACATTGACATTCTATACTGACTTTAAGAAGTTTTGTGTCGATTGTAACATAGTTGCATGCTTAATGTTTCACGCGAAGACAACGTTTGTTATTTATTGCCCATCATAAGCTAAAATAATTAAAATACATAAACTTTTTTTTTTCATCCTCTATTTTACAGACCACTTTGCTTGAACTGCCTACTTGATGATCCAAGATCTTCATATATCTAAATCTTAATTTCTTGAGGAATATAAATGCCTAAGTGCTTAAAGTTGTGACAACAAAATAAATTTCTTCAGCCAACAACGCTTAAGCTGCTGAATTACTATAGTATTGTAAATTATGTACTTTTCTTTTCGCAGTTACTAATATATACCTCAGGTGTTCAAGATGCCCATTATCTAACAAGATATCATTATTTGGGCATATATCTATATTCTTTGACTCTTGACTAGATTATCCTATTATGATGTATTAATCATAACAAACATAAATTCTTCAACTAGTAGCATTGTCTTTGATTGTACAAATGATATACTCTACTAACTAAAGAGTGTCCTATGAAGTTTGCTTAGTCTAATTTTTTAATCATTCTTCACTAATGCATCCATATTGTTTCTTAACAAGAAACATATATACCCAATTATATGGAAATGAGATATGTTAAGCTTTCTACCTAGCCATAACTTGTATGTCCTAACCCATAAATTTAGGCAAAATACGTCTCAATTTAATACATAGTAGAACATCTATACCCTAATCCAATGTTCTTTGGTAAAGCATACTCGTTAAATTTTAAAAGTCACATATTCATTCCTCATTTTAGTGGATTTGCATGGTGAAAACAAATTCGGTGTAATCTTATGTATAGAATGAAAAAAATACTTAAATAATTCATTTTGAAATGTTCTTCATGATAATTTAAAATTGAGATTATTGAGGCTTCTCACAATGCTATTAAACAACTTGGAAATCCAATCAAAGAATTCACCATTATATCAAAGAAAGAGGATCAAAACTAAATGATTGAATTAGAAATATTCATCCACAATGACAAGGTGATTCCACTTTGCCACCTAAACTAAATGATTTAATTGGGCTTAAAGGTTTAAAAAGGATGTTTTATAGTTTTCTATTTAAAACATCAACTTCGAAAATGATTATTATTGAACATTTGAGTAAACGCCCCTTAGCAATATCTTCCATTGCAATGTTTTTCAAGAGTAATATATAGTAAGACATAAATGATGCCATGACCCAAAAACATTAACTTGTGCAAGAAATGTAATATCATTCTCTTGTAAAGATTTTGAATCATATAAATAAAATGTTTTTTCTTTTGTGTTAATAAAGAAATTTTTTACCATCCTTTGCAATATCTTAGTTGGTAGAATTAAAAAAACAATATAACTATAATCACATAATTAACTAATAATTAGTAAGTTAAGATGCAAAGAATCCACTTATAAATCCTTATTAATAGAGTTAAAAAAGCTTCAAAAGCAACCGAACAACACTACTATTTTTGATCTTATTAGCATTGTTTCCAATGGTGACCACCCAAAATCATTGGGACTCACAGTTGAGAATTATAAATGATCATTGGTATTTTTGGCATTAACGCCCATTATCAATGAAACTTATGCTTTCTTGGATTTTTCTATGAAAGTATACTTTCATAACAATTGATCAAGCATTAGTTTGCAAAAAATTTTAAGGGTCAAATAGAGCTATAGCAAAAGCCACATCCACAAGAAGCTCCATTTAAATCCAAATATTTTGCGAAGGTTTATTTTTCTTATCTAGCATGCATAAGATTGATGAATGTATATTCTCCCAACATTTTAATTCTAGCTTTCATAAACATTTTGTTCACAATAAAAGTGAATCAACCTACATTAATTATCTTATGAAAAGTTGATAGCATCCCTATGCCTGTGTATGTATCAATATGAAGTAATATAGGCATTTCATGGATGAATATGCATTATATTGAACATGTAAATTTCTTCTACGTCAAACATTTGATGTGGTAAGTACATGAAACATCCTCATTTAGAGCTTTAAAAAAATTTTGTTTACACTTCTATGGTAAGAATTTTTTTAGATCAAAATATTTTGAGTTTGCTTCAATTTTAAAAAAACTTTATTTTACATAATTCCAATGTATTAACATACTTCATTTTAAATTCTAATATATAATAACATGACCTTGAAATTTAGAAAATGTTTGTAAAAATACAAATCTCAAAATCAAAACTTGAGGGAGTTTTCATCTCTTCAATATGTTCTTGTTGCTTCTCTTCAAATTCCAAGAGGGAATTGTATGCCTCCTCTTGTTAGTTCTCCTCTTTTCTAAAACATGACTCATCAAACTCACTTCTTGTCACCTTCATTTTCTTCTTCTTCCTACTTTTAGACCTTTCTTCTCCAAAAAGAGGCACTTCTAATGGAAATGAATTAACTTTTTTCATTCATGGAAAATGATGTTTCCTATTTTTCTTGCCTTTAAGAATATTTTTGTTTTCTTATATGTGTTTTTGTTATTCTTCTTGCACCATGTAAATTTAAAAACCATTGCAAATTCCTTCAAAAAAAATGTTAGGTTATCCTCATCAAAGAAGGATCCCTCTTCATTCATAACGTTTTTAACTATAACACAAAATCTTCCTTTATTTTCTGTATATTCTTGTTCTTGCGCTCTTTCTCTTTCCTTTAAGCCATTCACATCTCAATGGTGAGAAGCTCACCTACAAGGTTGTCAAGATATATAATTGAAATATATTTTAATGATGTTGTACATAGGTTAACTAATGTCTTGCTAAGATTTGAAAGAACACAGAACTAAATAATGATTGTAGAATTTAAAATTAAGGAAAAAAGTAAAAGAAATTTTGAGTGAGAAGAAGTTAAGACATCATTACTCAAGTATGCTTGGCTTAACCTTCAAATGTTGAAGCTAGTTAGGCTTACTTCTTATAGCATAGCTAAACCATTTGGAGATGTTCATTTATAATATTTTTGTGAATAGCAATGTCAAACCTTTCCACTATACTTAAGTGACACATTAGGATTGCGTATTGTTTTATTCATCTCCTCATTATTGTTAACACTCATGTTTGTGAGTGTTACATCATTTAGAGTTATATTATAGTATGTATAACCTTGTCATAAACCTTTCTAGATGAAATTATGGCGTTTAAGTTGGTAAAATCATGTTTCAAGAAAGATTTGATTTTTATTACTAAACATAATATAATACAATGTATATATTGTATGAGTATGGCCTATGCTTTGGTTCAAAGTATCAATTGATTATAAAGTTGTCTTGGCATCATAGAAATATGATGGCTTCATTAAGTAGATGCAATTGCCTCTTGGACTTAAGTGGAGTGCACAAATTTGGTCATATAAGGCATCAGCCTTATTGTGTTGTACCCTTTATCATGGCACCACTTGTTCAATTACAACAAAATCATTGTGTTAGTTTCTCTAATAATTTTCTCAAGTATGTTTTAGGTCATGTATCTGAAGATCATAGGATTAATCAATTGAAGAGTTTTGACTAAATGTCTCATGGAGTAATCCACAAGTGAAGAAATATCAAGCAGTGGTAGTGGTCATACCTTAGTTATGGCTTAAATGGCATATTAAAATGCTATAGATAAAAACTCTAGGTAGAGTAATTAATATCAGAAGTTCATCTCCAAGATATTCATTAGTTTGATTATTTATTTTATTACTCTTTTAAATATGATACAATTAGGTCACATAATCTCATTTATACACATGCACTTTCATTGATTTCATATGTATTATTATTTTAATAGTTGAAAAATTATTTTATTATTTTAATAGCTATAAAAAATACTTTAAAAGTAAAAATATTTAATATATAAAATTATTTTAAAAAATAAAAAAAATTTCGCTAAAGAACTCGCTCCTCGACCAAGCCTAAAGGCTCAATCCAAATGGCCTAAAGTGTTGAACACTAGGCCTCGAGGAGCCATAAGTTATAAGATCAATTGCCACTAAATCTAATCAGGCCTGAGTCTCAATCATCATATAGTGTTGTAGTAGCACCTTCAGTTAAATCAGGTCATGGCACCACTCTGAAACTAGGATTAGGCTTATCAAGTTGAGTTTGACTTGAAATAATCAAGTAGTGAGATTGAGTCAAGCCAAACTTGTGTATATGCATGCAGGTGTGTTTCATAATAACCTCCTCCCAAGAGCATCAAGGTGTATTCCAACCCCAATTGGTTTCTTTATTGGTGTGGATCAAGTATTATAAATAGCAAAATGTATGTATAATTTAGCTATATGGGTATAAAGATGGCACGTGTTTACTTTCAAATTGAAGCCAATCAACGTCATCAAATTGCATGTTTTTGGGATCAAATGGTAAAGATTGCACCCATCTTTTCAAATAATAGAATCCATCATTTGGAATGTAAATTTGCTTTAATAGACCATCCAAAAAGACTAACCAAATGACTCTGATTTGCTTTGCATTTGTGAACAATGCTCTTATGCAACACACTATCCATCCAAAACAAGAGATCTAACAATCTTGATCAAATCCCACTTTGATTAGATCTAAACTCTTTATTCAATATTCTGATCGAACCACTCTTATTTTATCCATCTAAATTAAGTGATCCTTTTCTAGCCATTAAAAAAATATTATTTTAGCTCAAAATATCTTAATATAAATAGAAGAGCCTTTAGAGTTAGATAATTGGTGACTTTACCTTATTATTTCAATATTTTTTAAAAGGAGCAAAATTAAAAATTGTAATATAATTTTGATGCCTTTGTTGGAGCCATTTTAGTAACTCACTTTTTCATCCTTGTTTCAACATTCTCTTTGATTATATATCTTATTGGTGACTTCTTAATAATTCATTTTTATTTCTTTGTTTCTTTTTTAAAAAAAGATAATGTTAATGTAAAATCTTTATTGATTCTATTTTTTATTGATAACACTAACATATATCAATAAATATTTTGATTAAATATTCTAAAACTAGGCTCTTTAGGTTCTTGTAAGTTTATTTAAATGTGTATTTATATTCTAACATCATATCAAATATAATTTATAGGCTCACACCATATATGTTTTTATAAATGAATAATAAAATATTGTAGTTATGTATTATATAATTTTATGTTTTAATATTATAAATTTTTATAATTGAGATTGTGATGATGAAACTCTATTTATTATGATAAAAATGTGTGGTTTGTAAAGGTTACCTTTACCTGTTGTGATGAAAGATTGCCTTTAATAATGCAATCTTGGTTGGGTTAACTTGGGGTAGGTGTAAGCACAAATTAAGTTGAATCACATAATAATCTCTTTATCTTTTATTTATGTGCAATTTATATTCTTAACTATTTATATGTGCTATAAGTGATTGTATAACATCTTTTTGTTCATCAAGTTTTGTGATGATGAGCCCAAAAATTGATGTTTTATTTTGCATTAGTTTTATGACATTAACATAGATGTTAGCATCTTTTAAAAACTATCATACTCTTTTTACTTGATCTTTTGCATATGAACATTTTCAATTTTTTAAAATATTAGGATATTTTACATCTATTTGTTAATAATGCAATTGAATAATATCATTAAAAATATATTCTAAAAGATTATTGACAGAAACCATTTTTTAGACAAAGTAACATTCTTATTATTATATAATATTAGCATTTCGATGTCCATATTTTTAAAATTATGATGCTTTTTTTAAACTTGAGATCTTGCACATATAAATAGTTATTCATTTTTCTTTTTAATATTAGGACCTTTTTACATCTAAATGTTGCTCATTGAAGATCATTTTTGGGAAATCAGTAATAGCTATAATTTTGTTAGACAAAGTAATTTTTTGATGACATTAAATACCTTTGAAAAATTAAACATAATACCTTTTATATAACATTAAATAGAACAAAAAAAGCTATCAACATTGTTTAGATGCTCTCAAAGCTCAAAACTACCATGAATAATCCTCTACCAAACATCAAGTTTAGTAAGTGTTAAGGAACAAAGGTGAATTTTCCTGATAAGCTTTCTTAAACTGAAGCAAAATTGTCATTCGACAAGCAATTCATAGACAAAACAGCAAGAAAGTTAGCTATGATTGATGTGAAACATACCTAAAATTTATTTTTTAAACTTTAAAAGCTATGCAAAAGTATATGAAGACCATGTCATGCAATTTGAGCTAACAATGTTATGTCAATCATACAGTTATCTAGATTTTTTGAATTCGTCATATGGTAAGAAATTAAAATTTTTATACCTAACAATTCACCTCTCTCCCCCCTTCTTACTGAACCATGCTTCAAGTTAGACATGCTGATCACATGGGTGATCAACTCTTTCTCTTTGTCGCCCTTAGGATCTTTTGATCATACATGTATGAACATAACCTATGAAGTGCATATGGTAATTAATTTTATTTAAAACTTAATTTTAGTCATTATGAACTTTTGAAAATTTTATCTTATTGGAGACTATAAAAAGGATGAAAAAAAACACTTGAGAAAAGACTAATGAAAATTATTACATCATTCTAAGTGTATACCAAATTTTAGTGAGAGTTAAGCTTATGGTTTATGCTTTGCTTCTATTACCAAGAAGTTGTTTTCATTTTGTCATTTCAACCTATTTTCTTAACATTTTTTTGCATATATATTAGTAACATCTTTTTGTGCTCATACTTTAGTTGTGTCATATGTGTTATAAATGATTGTTTATTGATTTATTATAAGAATTATTTGTATATGTCCTGAAATTGTTTCTCTAACTTTTACTTATTTTTTACTCAAGAGAGTCTTGATTTTTATAGCTCCTTTGAGGATTTTATAGATCTCTTCATAGATCTTTACTATACGGTTCAACCTTATCGATCATTTGGCAAAAGTGAGTGGACTATTTAAGACAAGTCTACTCATTGAACTAGGGATGAATGTAAGCCATGCTTGTGGCCAATCTATCTAAAAATAATTTATGTTCTTTACCTTTGGCATTTTTTTATTTTTATATCACATAACAAATATCATAATTAACAAAGAGTTTTTCTAAAATCCATATTTGCTCTACTCTTACAACTCACTCATTCTAGTATTTTATACTAATTTCACATTCCAATTAGACAATTGTTCAAAATAATTGATGTCATATGTAGCTTAATGTGCTTGTGGTCATATGACATTTAATGTGCTTCATGTGACTAATCTAACCCTAAAAATTAGTTACAATTGTACAAAAAGCATTAGTTAACTTGCTTCACAACGGGTGTCGCATGCACTTCCATCAGGGGCCGGTTTTTCAATCAACGACCTAAATTAACTATAAAATATATAAAATAGATAGCAGGCCGCACAGCGACCTACCATCACTGTTTGATCCCCTGTCTGCTTATCACATCCTTTTAAAATTAATTGTTAGAAAATTTATCAATATTAAGACAAAGTTTAGAAATAAATAAACATAAATATAAAGGTACTTTTTGTTACATGATATGTTTTAAAATAAATTAATAAATTTTTTTTAAAATATAGTTTTCTCCTTCTTAAAATTGCATATTATTTTGAAAGTTTAATTTTGTTTTAGAATATTTCAATCAACATAATTAAGAAGATAAACATTCAATATTTGAAGAATGAAATAAAAAAAGTTCTTTTATACCAAATTAGTGAAAATTTTCATTAAAAGAAATGTTGGAGGAAAAGACTTTAATGCCACATTTTAGGAAATGTTGGACACTATGCTAGGGAATGCCCATAGGAAATAGTATGAATTATAAATTTGGTTAGAAGCATTTATGAGGTATGTTGAAGAATATTTGATGTATGAAAGAATATCTTCTCTTAAATGAATGAAATATGTAATTGAGGATGAGATGTGTATATTCTTTAAAAGAATTACAAATTTATGAATGAAATCCTTATGCACAAGTATTGTTATTTATTGAATTGAATTAAATAGTTAACATAGGAAAGAATAACTAGTATACTTAGTTGTTATATTGTATGTTTGAACTAATATTTGTTAAATGAGTATCTTAAAAAGAAATGATAATTGTTAAATGAAACTTCATAAGTATGCTTAATTAAGGATGAGATAATAATATAGATAAAAAATCATGAATTATTTCTTAGAGACATGATTAATTAGAAATCCCTATAATGCTGAATGAATAGTTGACATGATATTACACAAATAAATGAAAATTGGTAACCAAGATAGTAACTTTATTGAGTATAAAAACTAGTGCAAAAATTTTAAGTACTTTAAAGTATTTGATAAGGACAAAAGACAATCATAGATATTGATTTGAATTTGGAGAATAAAATTCTTATAAGAAAAGAAGAATTGTAATATCCCAAAAGTTGGAACAAATAATTTTGACAAATTCAAATCATGAGATGTTGAAATAAAAATATTAAAAAAATAATTGATGACTCTAAGATAAGATGAGTAATAAAAAGTAATAAACTAATTATAATTTTAATTCAAAAAATACTTGATAAAATTATAAATCTTTTCATAAAAAATGATCATATAATATGATCATAAAGGATTATACAGTACGATATGCATAATAAAAAAAATAACTTAAAGAAGATCATCATTTAGTATAATATAGAACATTATATGAAACAATAAATTAATAAACAGAAGATAAATAAGATCTTATGGTACGATAATGACCATCATAGCCATATGATATTGTGCTAAATGGTTGCATTGCCTATATGAGTTAGATTAGTCAACAAGCTAAGAAAGAAAGAGTTATAACATATATTATGATGGAGATGTATTGTGTAGTATGATCAAGTAAAAGAAAATAATTATAATGTAGTGTAAGTAAGTTCATAAGATGATATTGTATTATATAAGTACGATAATAGAATTGTATCAATATTATATAGTGTACTCAATGCATCAACATTATGGGTCGAATGAGTCTGATAGGCTATAGGAAGATTACATCATACAATATGACAAATGGATATTGTATGGTATACTAATGAGAGAAAGAATACTCTGACAAGGAATGTGAACAAGTAGCGAAGGATGGTCGAAAATCATACAAGGCCATTAATACATAAGAAAAAAAGATTGGTAAATGTAATATAGTATTATATAATATGAAAGTAACTTACAAATATGATCTATTGAAAATGAAAATTTAATTAAGTTTAATGAATTGAGTAAGGTTGTACAAGTTGTATAATATGATGAGCATTAATGTATAAATACAATAAGGTATATAATAAACACAACAAATAGGAATTATCAAGTCATGACACAAAAATGAAGATATATCATATAGTACAATGAGGAACCATATAAGAATGAGTTAAGGTGAATGCCTAAGCTGATTAAGTAAAAATGAATTATGCACATATGACTAGTGGATTATATCATTATGATAAGTTTGAATAAGTATAGATGATAGGAGATTTAACTAAGCATATAATACAAAGGTAGGTATCACCTAAGTACAATCAAATGGAAAGTAGTGATGTACAAGGAAAATTGTCTATTATAACAAATGATGAAATAGCAAATCATACAAGAAAAATAATAAGATCATAATAGTATGATAAAAAGAACTAAGGCAGGTCTAGCCAAGATTGAGAATGTGTATTCCAATCATGTTAATCATAGACATATAATCCCTAGAATCTGAAAAGATTTAAGATCTAAAATGATGAATAACTATATGAGGATAGTTTAATCAAAGGAAAACAATTGGAATTAAGTTGGACAAAAAAAGAAGAATCATTGTATTAAAGGAACGTGGCCTTTTAGAGAAGCTAAATGGGCAAGAATGTGGATGGATATGAGAAAAGATATAAAAGTGGCTGAAGCCAAGACACTCAGTCAAAGCCAATAGATGAAGAAAGATTGAGAAAGTTTCTCTAAGTGATTTGTAAAAGGAAAATGTGCTAGTTTGTGTTAGGATCAAAGACAACATAAAAATTTAAAAAGTGATAATGCAAAGATTCAAGCCTTGGTGTGACCATTCTAAAGGAAGAACAAGGGTTAAGAAAACTTAGTCAATGTGTATAAAATTGTTTTTTATGCCTGTAAGTTAGAATCCTGATCATTTTTCTTAGCAAAAAATTGGGCAAAAAATTGGAGATTCTTGTATAAAATTGTTGTTACCATAGTTGATGAATAATGTAATACTAATTTGTTAGAGTATTGTGATGGTTTTCAATTATTTTAAATGAAAGTTGTTAGATTATTTCAAATTGAAATGCTTGCATATAGGTTATGTTTTTATAATGTTCTTGTAATGATTAAGCTTGATATATTAGTACTTTAACATCTAAAGCTTAATGTAAGTTGATAATGCAAAGATTCAAGTCTTTTTGTAACTATCATAACTATACAAAGTAATTATAACCAGAGAATAACAAATCAAGCTTAACTCTAAACATCTTTATATTGATATGATATATTTATGATATTATTCAAAGGATATAAAAACCTAAGAGCACTTGGGTTAATTTAAAATGTATCATACACATACAATGTTATTATAAAATATGCTTGATCCTATTAAAAAAATAATGTATATATTAAGGGAATCTTACTTGTATAATCATTGTCATCATCTAGTATGAAATTTTAAAAATATATAAGAATTTTAATTGTTATCATACTTGTATGATACCTATTAAGCGACCCAAATAAGTGTGTTATATAGGAGGTTCGTTGGGAAATTAGCTTTTGTCTTTTATTGTACTAGTATAATCAATAGATCATACATATACGAATAAAACCCATGAACTCTAATAACTAGTTGATTTCATTGAAAGTCTTATTTTAATCATTAAAAACTTTTTAAAATATTTTTTTAATCAAATAGAGAGCATAAAAGAGAAAGTTGTACACCTAAGAGAAGGTAAATAAATTTATTAACACATCTCTCAAAAGATAACTCAATCTCAATCGTGTAATTATACTCTACACTCACTTAAAGCTTTATTTTGGTTACTATTGTTGTATCTTGCTCTCTTAAATCTCATCAACTTATTGCTTACATGACAATATTTTATAATTTTATTCATTAACTATGTCACTTAAATTAATAAGTGAATGGTATAAGATTTTTGTAAAGTTATATTATAGAAGTATTATATTATTTTTTAGCCATTGTTTGATTGTCTCTTATGTATTTATGTGTGTGGCTCCTTTGAGCACAACATAGATTCTTTTGTGAATTTTTTTTGTAAGATATACCTTTATTGATTGTTGACAAAAGGGGGGATTAGTTAGTACATCTTTAATTATCTAACTAGTAATGAGATGTAGGCATTAGTTAAGATTGGACCATTTAAAAATAGTTGTGTTATTTATTTGCATTTGCTTGCTCTACTCATCATGCAATAAATATGTAAAACTAATCAAGTATTATCTTAAATGATTATTTAAATAAATATCTATAATAATATCAAACTAGTTCATAGAGAGTTCGTTGTTTGAAGGTTTTAAAAAAGCTAAAGTTCACCACACAGTTCATTGTTTGAAGGTTTTAAAAAGCTACAGTTCACCCCTACTTCTTGTGTCTTACTCATCCTTACAAAGAAAAAATATCACAAAAAAACCTCTTTGGCTAACTACTTAATCACATGGGGTGGTTAGTACAATCCACCTTGTTTGCTCAACTAAATTGCTCAAGATAGTTCTATTTTTGGTAGCCCAACAACATGCATTAGACCTTTGAATAAAACTTGTCTTTATCTAATTGCTAATGTGATCAAAGGCAATTCAAGTGATACCATAATTCTTGGAAAAATTCTATGTTATCTTTGGAATAAGTCTGGATGATCAAAATAAGCACCCAAACAACTAAAACTATCAGAAAAAAGATAACAAAACAAGCATTGTTAATTTGAATACTTGTTTGAAAATAAATACTATCAATCCTATGACACCATGGAAACATAATTATAGTCTATCCAAACAAGTGTAAAAAAATCTAACAAATAATTAAATAATAGAAAAGTATATGAAATGCTAGAAAATCATAAAAATAACCAAAATAAAAATGATATAATCTTTGATGCACTAAACTCTCTTTGAACATTAGATGACAACTTCAAATAATAGTCTTGCTATTGTCAATTAGTGAATCTCATGATTTTGTGATCCCATTACATAAGTTCTTCAAACAACGTGTTTCTAATATGTTTTTCTTTTTAATATTTTTAAATTTTTTGATACAAAATATCATCAAAAATTAAAAAAAATCATAAAAACCCATTTCTTGTAAAAATATTATACTTTAAAAAGAATGTTAAATTCACAAATCATGTGAAAACAGTACATCATGTAGATTTTTTATATAACAATAGTGAATGAATAGTTATTTCTAATTTATAAAACTAAAAAAATTAAGGTTTTTCTTAACATAGTTATTGTAAAATATTAAAATAATAAATAAAATAGATTTAAAAAATATTATTCTTGAACATTTTTTTATAAATTATATATTTGGCGATTCCTAGTTTAGAGGTACGTTTTCTGAAAACTTGTGATCAAATTATCTATTGATTCTTTTGTTTGATAATAATTTTATATAACAAAAATAAATGATATTGTGATCAAATTATCTAATATGTTTAATTTTCTTATAAGGTTTATGTTTTGTATATCCAAATTAATTCCCTGAAATGTAATTGAATTTTTGTTCAAGTTGCATAAACTTATAAGATAATATTGAAATTGATTGAGAATAAAAAAATTGATTATAAATTGAACATTTTAATATATTTTTTAAATAATTAATTTAAATCAATACTGAAAATAAAACCAAGTTCAAACAAAACGACTGCTCCGGTAAATTATTAAACCAATTTGTTCTGTTATACGCATTGGAATAGCGACATGTTTTTTTTTAAAAAGCATACGTTAAAATAATTTTTAAATAATTATTTTATATGGGCTGTTTAAAGACGAAGTATACCTTTCGTCCTTGAAAATTTTATTGAACGGGAAAAGAAAGACCAGTTATTTTTTAACTGTTTTTTATCGCTTGTTCTGCCATACATATTCGAATTGAGACATATTTTATTTCAAAAAGCATATTTAAAAAAAAATTAAAAATTATTATATATTGGCCGTGTAAAGATAAAGGATACCTTTCGTCCTTGAGAAATCTATTGAACGGGAACAGGCAGACCCAATTATTTTTATTTTAAGAAATCAAAAAAAAATCTTGAAAAGTTCCTTTTATAATTTTGGTTGATTGTTTATTCAGGTTTTATTTTTGAAAAATAATTTTTAAACCAGTTATTATTGCAAGTTAAAAAAAATTTACATTCTAATAATAGTTTTTTTAATAAAACTCTATTTATACTCATTAAATTCAATTTTTAAAATTTTATTTTTAATTTTTTTAGAATACAATTTTAAAATGATAACAAAGATTTAGATAACTTTACATAATACACAAGTTATGTGACAACAACTATTTTTATTATAATAGAGAAAATAGAGGCATTTTTTATAGAGATGCAATCACCAAATTTATTAATGAAATTTTTTCATATCATGGAAGACTAGGGCGACAAGGCTCCTACCTATAAATTCTATAAAAAAAACTCATCTTTGTAAGGAGATGGAAACTATAATTCTAGGGGTGTTGAATTGTACTTTTATAATATTGTTTATCACGTAATAAATATGAACACGAGAATGAAACAAAATTGATGTGTTAAAAATAATAAGAACATGATATTCACATAAGATGAGTGGGAGAGGGGTTTTCTTAATATCTCTTATAAATTATTTTTGAAAAGTTTAATATACTTTTAAATCTTTTATATTAAGAGTGTAATAAAACAGTAATATAATCAATTTTCAAGTGCTTGATTCATAATCGGATGAACATCCACCATTGGCTAAAATAGCTAGAAAAAATATATTTTGCAAAAACAAAGAAATCAAAACCCCATATTAGGCCAATAGACTCTACAGGTTGAACAAAAGAATTTTACAAATTATCGGGCCAAAAGAACTTATACAATAGCTAAAAAACAAATATAATATTAAAAGAGAATATCCCAATAAAAAGATACAATTTAAAATATAAAAAATCAAAATACAAAACTTACAACCCAATATGATTATTAAGAGAGGTTCCTTAAAGTGAATTTGATAGCACTAGAAATTATATCAATTCAAAACTCTAATTCTTTATGTACTAGAAACCCTGACAAACCTTTAAGAAACACACCTAGGTAATTATATACCATTGAAACATCCTATTGCTTCACTCCTTGTTTTTGAAGTATGTATAGAAGCCGAGAAATATGTGCAACCATTTTGTAACAATTTCTCTTCTTTTAAAAAAGATGTTAATGTTACCTTCTTATCTTTGCCAAAATAAACAACATTGCTGCCATTTGCCTTAGGTATTTTTATTCCTTTTCCCTAATGGTTAATATATAATTGATGGAATGTTAATTAATACATACCCAAAATGATATTGAATTCCTTCAAGCTAATTATGATTAAATTGGACTTGAAATTTCTTATAAATATCTTTACATCTTGCTCAATGAACTGATCCAACCTCACATTATCTTTCATAGGCAATATAACTAGTTGAGGATTCTCTAGAGTTTGATATTCTACAACATAATCAAATAATTCAATAGCAAGTAATTTCTATAATAGTATTGTACTTGTGATGACATCATAAGATGAAGACACCTACTTTTAAGTAAATGCATATATCCATGATTATTCCATCTATGATGAAGGTATAATAAATTGACCACCTCTTTAGATGTATATAACTAGATTTTAACTAAGTCCTACTATTGTAAATCCTCCCAAGATTTGCATTTGGCCATTAAAAACACCAATTGATCCTCCACCCTTCATCGGGTAGATAATTGTTATATGGAAGATTTTATGGCACTTGAAGCAATCTATCAGTCCCTTCTATGGCACTCACTTTATTATTATTTCTTTTAGATTTTACAGTGTGGTTTACCTCCCACTCCAAACCTAGATCATGTAGGACCCAAAAGTTTAGCACCAATAATCATCTACTTATCATAATTGTGCTTAAAACAAAAAGTAATCATGTCTTAATATATTGAAACTAAAAATACATACCTCTTTGGTTCTTTCATAATAATTACTTATTTATCTTATATTTCTTCCCTTGGTTTAACATACGCACATTGAGGCAATCATATGGGGTAAGTGCATAATGAAGACAAGTTATGGCTTTAACATTAAGCTCAGTAAGGGAGATCTTCAATTAAGATCATTCAAAAATTCATTTCTTAATAAAATTTTCATATATAATAATTTTAGGTGAGACAACCATTTTTTATGAGGTTCTAGAGCCTAATGTCTACAAACTATAAGAATTTAGTCATCCTCATCTTCTAAAATGAGAAGAAAATTCTTGTCAAAGAGTGGTGACTTGGCCATGGAATATCTCTCATGCATTAAGGCACCTTCAAGAAAAGTATATGCCATGATCTATGGATTCCATTCTAGATTTTGAAATCTTTTGAAAACAAATAGCTTTAATACCAATTGTTGGTTCCACATGAAAATATTTAAAGGCATAGGGGGAGGAGTTGAATTGGGTGAGACACTAACATCATTTATAGTTTTTATTCCTTTGGAAATCTTTTAGAATTGGTGATTTAAATTTGTATTTTATTTGTCAAAGTAGAGTTAATGTCTAAAAAATAAAAAAAATAAAAATGTAACAATTGAGTTTCTACATTTTTTATGTGAGTTTTTTTGTCTCTTTCTCGTTGTGCTTCTCCAATGTTATTGCTATGTAATAACTCTTGTAGTTGATCCACTTGTTTTGATATATCTCATTTGCATTAGTTGCATCACATTTTTTTAAAATAATTTCATTACCAACATTTGTTTCTTCTATTTAGCCCTATTTTAGCACTATGAGCTTAAAGAGTAATGAAAAATGGTTATTTAATTTGTTATTATAAGTACCATTAAATTAGGATGTTGTTTAAATTAAATTTTCTTTTGAATGAGTTGAAGTATCATAAAGTAATCTCTTGTATACATTAATTATCTTCTGTTGTTTATTTAAGAGTAATTTTTATTATATTAGTTGACTAGAATAAATTATCTTTATGTCTTAAAATAAAAAACTTTTTTGCATCCATTGGCTATATTAATTTATTAAGTACACTCAACTGATTATTTTATTGCATTCTAAATTGTGGTTGACATCAAATGGTGTATACTTCATGTATGTGTTAAGAACTTGCAAGAAGTTAGATTTAGATAAAAAAAGTATAGAAGAATTTGCATAATTTTAATGGCATTTCTCATAATTATGATATGTTTTTCTAGGTTTCCTAGTTTGTATAATGAAGTAGAATTTATTTTGATAAATGGTTTTGAAGGACTACATATTTAAACTTGTATCATATGATGCCTTAAATCCTATATTAGGCCATTAATGTCTAGATATGATCTTTGACATCCTAAAATGTGGAGGAGAGTAATTCTCTTACATTAGGCATTTTTTATGAAGTATTTTGAACATAAAATTATAAGGTGAGATGGACAAAAATCCAATATGCATAACAAAAAGGTTTGCGATTACTTATGTGATGAAATGAAGGAGTGAAGAACTTGTCATGAAAGATAATTTTGTTATTTAAATCGCTTCACTTATGATCCACTCTAACTTTTATCTCAAAAGAGTGTAAGTTTTCATTCAAGATTAAGGTAAACCCACTATTTATCATGATTCATGTGTTCAAAACAATGTAGTTCTCTTATCATTGAAATTGGTTTCAAAGCATGTAGTTATCATGCAAAAATCATAGGAAAAAAAATGGAAGACTTAATAAGTTTGAAATCAATATGACAATCCTATTGAGTATTTGAAAACCTAACAAATAAATAGAAATAAGATTGAAAGTTTTGAAATTTGGGTTAAATGCCTCAGATATCTTAGTTGTGCTAATTAAGGATTTTTTGTTTTACCATAACTTGGAGTAGAATAAAATGAAGACCATGATTTTTGTTAGATGCTTGATTTATTGTATATGTAAAAAGTTACTTTTATTGACATAAATGATATAATGTTTTATCACCTTCTATATTTTGGTCCTCAAATTGTTGAAGTTCACTTATATCCAATAAATTGTTATCTCATGAGATCCACCACCTTGATCACCTCCACAATTGCCTCTCTAAGATCACTATATGATAAACAATGCTATTAACCATCACATCCATTAATTGTGAACACCTACAGAAACTTTTTAATCATCTACCAAATCATTTTATTCATCCTCAAAAGCTAACTGCTTTTGTTTCCTATAAAAGTTTGATGTCATATGCACATCAATTTAGAGGATGGAATGTGCTCAAGCCTTGCTTTTTAGGTGTAGGCATGATTGTTATAAAATCATAAAAAGTAAGCTTCTCAACTTTTTTTTCTATAAAATTAAATTATTTATCACATGAAATACAAAGAGTGTAAAAACTTCATGAAACCAAGAGATGAAAAAGTGCCATGGCATATTGTGATAAGGCAAATAATGTTGTACAAGATGATTGAAAAAATGTGGCAGCATCATATAAGTACAAGATAGAACAAAGTGGTTTGTTCTGATGTAAATGTCTAATTCAAAATATAAATCCACTTCATAACAGGCTAAAAATTTATGATTTGAAATAGTATTAACGATTTGTTATTTGAAATAGTATTAATGGTTTGTTCTAATGTATATGTCTGATGAAGCTTCCAAATAAATAGTGTTCAAACATATGTATTTCACTGAAATTAGATTGGATTCTATAATACACTCAAAAGGTGTTGGATGAATCAAATGAGTTAATAGGGTGTGCTTGATGGTGCCATAACATTACAGTGGATAAATAAAGTTTTACTAACTTCTACGGAGTGTACTAGGCCAAAGTAAGAGGCATCCTTGTCCAATGAACCATCAATATGAATAGTACCTAGAGATATTCACATTTTAATGAGATATGCTATTATTCTATTTGTACAATGGGGACAACAATTCCAAGAAGGATACTTAGAGTTGAAAAAACATAAAGTGCAATGGCAATAGAAAGGTAGAACAAGTTGTGCTTGGCCATTGATTTTGAAAGTTTTCATTTTGATTGCCTTAGACATTCAGGTTTTAGATCTTACATGAAATTCTAATATATAGTATTTTGGTCTTTTTCATTGCTTTGATAACCTTGCATCTATTAAACAAGGATATTCCTTCATCTACTTGTTGGCTTAAATATTTTACAAGAGCCCTCATAGCTTTGTTTTCCTCTTTTTATAATGATATTCCAAGTAATTTTAGAGTTGCTTATCCATCTGCTTTATCTATTGGATGTTATCCACAATAATCCAGTGTGGTTCAATGATACATGGTATCATTTCGATTACATTAGAGCATTTAAGATCAATGATTATCTCAGAGAATTTATAGTTAAAGTACCAATGTATTCTTTTGATGATGTCGTAAATTGTAGCTTCCAATGCTAAGTTTAGTCCAATTGGTTGTGCACAAAATTGAAGCACTTTGGAGTCATTATTTCAAATAAGAAATGTTGCTATAACTTGATTTTTCTTATAAATCTCATGAATGTTCACTTTGATTGGATGTACCAAGAGAGGATTATAAAACATTTTCTCACAATCCATAATTTTTCTTAATTGGAATAAAGGAAGTAAGCCATGTTACACTAATATTTGATCTATCTATTGCATTTGTACCAATGAGAAGGCATTGAAAATGTTTATGCATTTGCCATTTATGTTATGAATTACTCCCATTTTTTATTTAGTTATTTTTTCATATATCTTTTTGTTTCTAGCTTTCTATATGTACCAACATATTAAAAGAGGTATTAAGCACATAACTTCCTGGTATTCCATGCTTCATTTGATACCTTACCACCATTATTTTAAGAGAGAAGTACTTGGCTAATGTACCTTAAAATTATTATTTAAAACTTGGCCTTAAAAGGTCTAAAGATGTTTTAATAGATCTTAGTAAAAGTATAGTTAATAGTATCCTCATTAAAACTATGAGGGCACTTAGATGCATGTTAAAAATGTAGTATTTTCAACTAATTTAAGAAATGAAGTGTGTAATTAAGAATTAATTAAATGAGGATTGATATCTTTGTGGACATTTACTCATCCAAATTCTTTTCCTCATGGGATTCTTAAAACACTTGTTCATCATTTCATTCCAAGTAGATTTGAGAGTGAACTATTATCATTGCTTAATGTCTAGCAAACTTTGCCATTCGCAAGAGATTTGTGTAAAATGTATGAAACTAACTCTGTTTTTTTCATATTCCTCCATATCTTTGATTTATTGTTGTGTACCTCTCATTCAAATATTTATCTTTCATGCACTCCACCCAAAGGGATTGATGCTCTATCATCTACTAATTTGATTTGTTGAAAAAGCTAAAGTAGTATCACTTAGCTTCCATATGCCTAGTTTATTCTCCTCACATTGCTTACTTATCTTGTCCCATTTCATCTAGTGATATTTATGATTGCTCTCCATGCCTCCTAATAGGAAAGCATTCAATATCTTTTCAAACCTCTTTATTATTTGCATTGAAGAGTGTGTAGATATTAATTCATAAGCTAAGATCAAGTTTATAAATTGTTTAATGAGTATTATTCTCTCAATAATAGAAGATTCTTCTTTCAACTTTTCATTTTATTTTGTAGTTTTTCCACTAATTACCAAAATTATATAAAATATTTCTTATCATTATGTATTAGGTACTGCAAGTAGATAGGAATTGAATCTTGCTTAAATCTTAAAATCTTCTCCTATTTACAATTGTTTTCATCTTACTAAATGTATAAAATTTGCATTTTTTTTTCTTGTTCAATTGCATGCCTAAGGTTTGTTGGAAGGAATCAAGATGCTTATTAATTCCTTTTATGGACTTTAAATCCTCACAATAAAATACAATGATGTCATCAACATAACCGAGATGTATTATCATTGGAGTACCCCTTGTTGTGACATAATACATGATTGATCTCTTGTTGAAGTTTTATTTTAAACTTCTACAATGATGAAGAGTAGTGAAAACATTGGATTGGCTTGCAAAAAACCCCTTTTTGGTTAGAAAACCAATGTAAAAGAGTCATTTATTATAATGGATATCCATGTGAGATTCTTGACCAAAGAGTTGAACTTGGTTGAAAAATTGAATTTCTCAAAAATTTTAAAGCAAAAGTTCTATAAGAGTCTACAAAAAGTGGTCTTTATATATAATTTTATTATGTAGTTCCTCCCTTTCATTTTCCTATTCAATAACCCAATTAGCTCTTGTGAAATCTAAATGTTATCTATCATCTCCTTATCTTTAATAAATCTAGCTTGCTTTAGAGATATAATCTTGCTTAGAAGATTTTGCAATCTATTAGTTAAGAATTTTCCTATAATCTTACTTGTAGAATTACTATCACATATATGTCCAAAATCCTAAAAAGTGAGTGGATTATTGGACTTCAATATGAGACCTATATGTGAGATATAAATGCCCCAAGGAATAGCACCACTAGTAGTGAAATTTGTAACATCATCTATAACATCTAAAGTAATGATATTCTAGCAATTAGTAAAAAACATGCATAAAAACCATTCAAACATACAACACTATCTTTCTCTAATTGGAAAACCACTTCATGAACTTCCTCAAGTTCACTTTTTTATAAAAAAAAATTAGTTCTCTTCCAGAGTAACTAGTTGGAGAATACACTTTAGAGCTTCATCATTAATAAAAGTCTCCATTCTAATAAGGAGCTCTTTAAAATATTGTACAACAACATTCCATAACTACTTTTGACTAAAAACCTTAGGCCATCCTTGTCTTTAATCTTATTAACGAGAGTTTGGATCTTTTGTCTTTTACCAGAGCATAAAAAATTTTGTGTTTTTTCACTATCTTTTAATCATTTAACTTCTGTTTTTTGGCACTAGCAAGTTTTCTCTTTATTTAGCTCTTTCATAAGTTTTTGATTGGTCATGTTGAGTCTAATCTTATCTTTTTACATTTTTTAGAAATTTCTTTTCTTTAATTCAAAATTCCTCTTCCCCTCTATTAATATTTTGAAATGTGCTTCTAAATTTTTTTTGTTCCATTATTTTAGATAGCCCTCTAGTCTTTTAAGATTAAACGTAAAGCCTACATTCCAATTAGATGAGTAAGGATTGATCAGTTGCTTTCTATCAATTTACAGAAATTAGGATCTGATATCCATATGTTCTAGATTTTGAATTACTTTGGGAAAGAAATTTTCTTAGTTGAATGATGAAGAAGGGGAATGATCAAACCCCATCCTACACAAGTGTTTGAAAATTGCATTTGGGTTACTTTCAAGTCATTGTTTGTTTACCATTACCCCTTTCTAAATGCTTTCAAACCCATTTACCTTTCCTTTTCCTTACCCCAATAAAGGAAGAACCCTTGAATGAAATTTTACATAAATTGTATTGGCTTCTATAGTCATTAAACTCATTAATTACAATAATATTAAGAGGTGAGGTTCCCTTATATTCATTTATTGAAGCCATAACATTGAAATCTCCCTACATTGGCCATGTTTCATTCGGTTGTCTACAATTTTAGTAACTTGCTTTATACCTATCATCTTAATGTTTTTTTTACATCTGACATAAACAAAGATGTAATTTGAAGTTGCTTGATAACCGTTCTTGATTAGCATTTGATGAATAGTTAATTATTCTCAAATATGGTAATGAATTGGACGTTATGCTTCCAAAGTATCCAAATTTTATTAGATTGATTGTTGATGTAATTAGGATACCCTAGTTTAAGAGCTAGATCAGGTAATTTCCTTGCTTGTGCCATTGGTTCAAGCAAAGCAAGTAACATTATATTAGTAGTCCCAAGTATTATATTAAGTTAAGCAATAGATTTATAGTTCAAAGCTCCCCCATTGTTCTATATCAACATATTATCCATTGATTAGGTTTGCTTCAACAATCTATACTAATATGACATTCCCACAATTTTTCTTTCAGACTGGTTTGTTGCTTGCTACCTTTTTTTCTCTTCTTTTTTATCTTCTTGTTTGAATAGGATTAAAGTCTTCATGCTCCATTGAGATTAATCTTTATTTCATTACTTTTCCATAGAATTCCAACCCAAAATCCTTGAACACCTGAACATCTAAAGGGTATTAAGATTTTTGTAGTGATGTTGTTTCTTATTCCAATAAAAATCCTTTACCGAATCGAACTTCTTCGCTGATCACTGCTCACTCATCTACTATCATAGTTTGTAGTTTGTTTTTCATACAACATGTCATATTGAGTTGACTATTTCCCATAATCAAATTTCGTCTTTATTCCAACTATACAGGCAAGCTATTTGTTCCATTACCAAATTGCAATTGAGAAAGGAAGCCTAATCCTACTTGTTCTTCCAATTCATTAGATAGTTTGCTCATAACTTGTGTATGGGTACCCTCTTCCTTGTTTTTAGTCCTGCTGAGTAATGCAAGTGCTAGTGATAGATGTTTTTGTTTGAGACTTTAATTTTGTTGAGTTGTGTTTACAAGTTGATTTAACATGACCTTGCTTGCAACGTTGGTTGCAATAAAGTGATAGATTATCATATTGAATCATTTTATAAAATCTACACAAACTACTACCCTCTTAAGTATATCATTTAAGGAGTTCCTTAATCAAATTGATTTCAACACAAACTCTTGCAAGGGTAGGTATAGTTAAATTAAAAGTAGTAACATCCACTTTTAATGGTTTTTAAATGGTGAAAGCTATTGAATAAAGTGCTACCTTGTTAAATAAGTGCATTGGTAAATTTTTTAACAAAGTTCAAATAGGAGCTCACAAAGGCTTGGTGTTGAGATTGAGTTCAAGATGCCATTTAAAGGCTCTCATATAGAATTCGCCAACCATCCAAGACCTTTGCAACCAATAATGGAGAAACTCATCCTCTTTATTGAATTACATATAGATGTGCTTGCTATCTAAAGAGCTAATTTTGATCTTACCTTGAAAGTTGATTGTCAAAAATACCTTTGTAATAGATTCCATGCTCAACCTCTTATATAATAATTTATGAATTTGAGTAGCTTGAAATTAGTTGTCATTTTTTTATTTTTCTTTTCTTTGCAAATGATTTTTGGCTCCCTTTAAACAAAATAAAGTTTTTAACTTCATTGGAGATCTTGTACTTAAGCTGCACAATGCTTCAACTAATGTTTGATTTAGGACTCCCCCATGTCTCTATGGACACAGTAATTTCAATAACTGAAAAAAACAAAAGTGAGGTTTTGAGCATGCTTGTAATTTGATTTCATGTTGGATAGTGTGAATCCTTAGCAGCTTCTCCTTCAGGTTTATTTCATCTTTGATTTTTGATTTTACTAGATAAGATCTTTAGAAAAGGCTTCCTCGAGACTCATCGATTGTAGTAGTCATCCCATGGTACTTGACCATAGATTGTCACCACATTCGATGCCCATTTTTGATGCCCTGATCCTCACCCCCTCAAGGTTCCCAACACTTATGATGCAATATAGCTTAATTAGGTTGGGTTTCTTGTCCAAATTTAAGAAATTGCAAAATGATTGTATATAAGTGACATTTATCGCCTAATCGAATGAACAACAAAATTTATTGTACATGCTTTTGTGAAACATCTTGAAAGTTGAAGTATAAGAGAGTTTCATCTCTTTCTCTTAAACATCATTGTAATGCTAAAACATATGAAATTTTTTGTGAAATTTTTTTTAAAAAAACTTTGAAACATTAAGAATAATATATTATGAAACAAATAAATTTGTATAAAAATTTATTTAAAAAAATTCATATATTTTAAGAATTATGGAGAAATAAAATTATTTATTAAATGTATTTATTTTGAAAATATATTTAATTTTACTTAACTTCATCATATCTATAAATTATTGATCCTATTTAAATTCATCATATCTATAAATTAGTACTTCACAATTATAGATGACATTTTATATAAAATTATATATCTTAATCATTCATTAAAATTTAAATGTATTGGACTATTACTAGTAATCTCTTGAAGATTTATTTATCTAAAATTATATTTATTTAGTATTATTTGTAATAAACTTTTAATTAACTAGATAGATATGATTAATTAAAAAACTTATTTAGCACCCCATGCCTTTCTCCTTTATGCTTAGATGCAATGCAAAAGAGAGATACAAGTTTGACCCATGATTAATTTTATTTGAAATTATACATTTATAAAAAATGGGTTAAATGATTTAACCCAAATTTATAAATAAATAGAAATTAACCGAAAGCATGGTTAATTTAAAATTTAACCCATAAAGAAATTTTAACTCTCTTAACCTTAATTATATTTTTTTTAATATTATCTTTTATTGTGTGATTCATAGTATTTGAGGATTCTAGAATCTTTTCTTTTTTATTCACCTCTCACCACTAAGACTATTGTTGCATCACTTGAGTTCTATTGGAACTTGAACAAATTAATATTTTATAATTATTTTTATAATAATAATAATAATAATAATAATAATAATAATAATAATAATAATAATAATAATAATTTTCATATTGAATAATTATAAAAATATTATTTAAATTATGAATACTATACAATAATTATATATATAAATAATAAATTATAAAATTTTATATTATTTATATATTTATGAACAAAATTTATTTATTACATAACTTTGAATTGAGCCAATGAAAATTGAAAAAGTTTAAATTATACTAATTTATAATATATGCCAAACAAATTTATTTTAAAACAATTTGACTCAATATAACGTTCAAACTTATAATATATGTAAAACACATATTTATTTTAACACAATTTAACTCAATATAATATTCAGATAAAAAAAATCATTCTAATCCAATCTAATTAATATAATATCTAAATATTTATTTTTTTAATCTTATTAATATAGAGATAAATAAATTAAATTAACTTTCGTTTAACTAACCTTAAGTACTGACAAACAGAATCAGTTTCGATCAAAGTAGGCTTCAGCGTTGGAGTAGGACCTACTTTGCGGAGAAAAAAAAATTATTTATTACGGAATTTTATTTTTAGTATTATTTCTGTCGATTTATCCGCATGCACCTTTTTTCCCTCCACATGTCAAGCCCTAGGCCGTGAGAAGGAAAGTCGCTAATCGATCTTCGCTCTCTATATATATATATACCTAGTTTATCCTTCGTCCACCCACTTTCTACTTCGCTCTGTTCCCCTCGGTATGGACGTGGTAGTTACTTCCACGCCAAATGCTCTTGTAAGAAGGAAGAGTTGTTTTCGTCGTCTCCGGGATGGTGAAGTCACTTTCTAATCCTTTGTTGTTGATCAATTTTTGTGCACGTCATGAATAAATGTTTTCGTGGGGACTTGCTAAATTATCTGTAGTATTCTTTCGAGCTAAATTGGTACTTCAGATGTGTCTATAGTAGGCGCTCTCGTATTTTGCAATGGTTTTGTTGTGCATTAATAGAGATATTTGCGATTTCCCTGCTTCATGCAGTTCAAACGAAGGAGGGTTTTCAAAAGAAGTTTTTTAACATCCCTTCGTTCTAGTTGCAGCAAGTCGCTCGACAAACTGTGTTTGGAACGTAGTGAGGGTTGTGCTCACCTCCTTTTTCTTAAAAAACAGGGGTGATTTTTTACCCTCGTATTTCTTATCACTCATATCATCAAAAACATCAAAAGGCATAAATGTCTTTGTACATACCAAATATGCAAAATTAATCTAACAACTGCTTTTTCAATAGTTTGTCAGTCAAAACTCTTTTTAATAGTCATCTTAAAAAGTTCATTAGAATTCCTTTCTATTAACTCATTTTGAGCCACAACAATTATGCCAAATTGATCATAAGTACCATTGTTTTCAAATGGGTTTAATAGTTGAGGTTATGCTTATCCTTTTATAAATTTTCCTATTAGATAAATCTATAATTACAATTTTTTCTTAATTACTTTTACAAGTGTGAATATGCAAGTGGCAAGCTAATTTGTTGACTTCGATTCTTTTCTTGTATAAGATGCTTTTATTTGACCACTTTTATTGTCTTATGAGGGGAGAGTCGTTTCATGTGCATGGGTTTGGGAGTTAATATTGTGCTTATGCATGCCCTTGGTGATGTGTAATACAATTTTGTTGATGCATAACTCATAACATGAATATACGTAATTGGTGTATAATAATGTATTATATTGATACCCAAATTTTTTATCATGCAGATTGTTGGCCTCTAGACACTCTTTTAGCATAATCATTTATTTTTTCTTATGAGGGATGCTATTTACCTTATAGTTTTTACTTCTATTGTCTTTGATGATGTAGTTTAGTTTTAGAGAGTAGATTTGTATTTTAATAATGTGATTCTTGTCTCTTTTGCAAGAAGATGGGTTTTTGAGGGATTTTATTCTTGCTTACAAGACACTTGGTGTGGTGTTTGGTGGACTTGTAACTTCCCCTCTATATGTTTATCCTTCCATGAGCTTGCATTCCCCAACAGAAGAAGATTACTTAGGAATTTATAGCATCATGTTTTGGACTCTCACTATAATTGGGGTGGTCAAGTATGCCTGTATTGCTCTTAATGCCGATTATGATGGTGAAGGTATTTGAAGAATAAAAGCACATACATTTATGATTTCAAACTTTATCTATTTGCCTATATTTATTTAGAAATTCTCATTTTTCTTTATTTCAACCTTAGTATATCACTTTGTGCTCCCCCAAATTAGTTATTATTCATGAATTAATTCATTAGAAAACTCATTGAATTAGTATTACTTTTTTTAATCTTTTTGAACGTTTAATAAACATATTTACAAAATATATGCATTCATTCAATAATTCGTGACGAATTTTATAGGTGCTTCACTAATTATTCTACATTTCACATAGACATATATACATGAATGTAATACAAAGAATGTTTAATATACAATTATGCCAGACATGGCATTAGAATCATAATATTCTTTTCATACTTCCTTGACATAAATAATTGTATTTTTGTGTTAGTTTTAATCTACGTTGTTGTATAGATCCCTAATTTGGCTTCCTTGATGACTCATTGGTGTGATGACTCAAATGCACTTTGTTGCATATTTGAGTCTTGGGATTCAATCATGACGTAACTAAAGGTTTTCTCCTTGACTTAGCTATAGGAGCAAGGTAAAAGGAGAAACTAATACTATAGACATTTTATTAAAATTTGTAATTTTGCTATGTGAATAAGAGAGAGTGTTAGAATATAAGGGTGTGATGTTTATAAAAGAAGGGAATTGAATTATGAAAATTATAAATTCAATCAATCACAAGTAAAACAATGAAATCTTTTGAATTTCTTAATAGAACTTGTATACTTATTTTTTAAAACTTTTGTTTACTTTTAAATCATTTGTGTGTAGATTAAAATAAAATAATGACATAATAAACTTTTAGGTAGTTTGATATAAAATTGGATCTATATATACCATTGGCTAAAAGGCAAGACGAAACACTAAAATACATAATAATTAAGCCAAAACCCACATCATGGTAGAAGATTTTATAAATATTAGACCAAAAGGCTTTACAATCATTTGACCAAAAGATCTTACAAGAGCTAGGCCAAAAGGGCTTATAAAACATCAATCCAAATAGCTTATAATATTAGGCCAAAGGATCCTACAAATCATCTCATCAAAAGAGCCTATAATCATAATCAAATGACCAATAAAGCAATCGAAGATAATGTCCCAAAAAAGGGACAAAAAGGAACAATATAAAATTTCAAAATATAAAGTTTTACAACTTAATATAATTAATAAGAGACATATTAAATTGAAATTAAAGCAATGTAAGATTGATTTGCAATTTAGCTCAAAAGTTATTGATTAATGGAAGGTTAAGAAAGATGAAGACTATGATCTATTGCTACAGCTTTGTATTTCCTTTGACCTTCACATATGTTCTTTAAACATAGCTTCTTTTAAATGATGTGCAATTGATCATTATCATATTCTTCTTGTTTGGATCCTTTTATATAAGTGTTAGCAAACTCTTTAACAGCTCCAAACAATCTCAAATAGCTATAATAAAATTTTCTAAAATTTTATCAAACTAGTCATTACTCACATTTCCCGTATTGATTGTCCTATCTAATTTAGTGATTGCATTGTATGATGCCTACCAATGAATTGATCGTCTAACCCATCAGACTATTCAACTTTCTTTTTTGACATACTAACAAAGGATCATACTGCACGATATGATAACATAGTACTGTACAAATAGCTCAGAACAAGCTCTTTCAATGTATATTGACTAGATCATACTACTTGATATAATAATACTGTCTTATATAGTTTTCTTAGGTTTAGCTTCGTCAAGAATTGTACTATATGATACATATGATCGTATTGTACAAATGTATTAATGTTTCTACTTAAAACTTATTTTAGCTTGTGCATAGTAATCATATTGTACGATAAGTGAGACCATACCATATGATAAAGTTGAGTGCTTGCATTAAGTACAATCGAACTGTCCCATCGTTCGTTTGTATAACTATATATGAATTGATTGTATTGTATTATATGTTATATCATATTATGCAAAATTAGCAGTTTTGCATAAACTTAAAGTTTTTCATTTTATGGATATTGACTATGACTTATCAATACAAACCAATATTTTTAATAATTATTTGGCTAATTATATGTAAAGAATCTTATAGTAATGTTTGTCTTAAACTTATTTAAAAGAGTTGAGGAATGATTAGAAAAACTTTTTACTTGTGCAATTTTTCATCGTTATCCTAATGTCTTAAGTAAATTGTTATAGGCTTTACATGTTAATATAAATGAAGATGACTCGAAAAATATTCTTCTCTTAATTTGCTCAATCTTCGTATTTGGTGCCCATTACATTATCATCAAACATCGTCATTGAATCTTTTGAATCAAATGTTAACCTTTTTCAAATGATTCATTTATTAAATCTTGAGATGTATGATTTAAAACACTTAAGAAAAAAATTTAGTTAATAAAATAGTTTTGTTATTATCAAACTAATGGTATATAAACTAAGAATTTAATAGAGAATACCCATGATTTCTCCTTCATTTTCTCTCTTTAATAAAAGAGCTAATTTTATATTTCTTAGTTAAGGTTCTTAGACATTTTCATGACCATTGAGATGACTTAATTGGAGTTATCTCTTACTTCACTCTCTAAAATCCTCGCGTGTTGTGATTGCACAAAACTTCCTTTTTTTTATTTTTTTATTTTTGACTAATTCATGCACATTGAATTGTCTATTAGGTGGTTTCTTCTTTAATTTGGATCAAGTTCTATGGTATAAAGAAAAAAAATATAATAAACAGCTTAAGGGTTTCTCAAAGTTCTATAGCCTTGAAAACAAACACCTTCAATATATCAAAAGAATCATCAAAATCTAAAAATGTCAATTGTAACTTGCCTAGCTCATAAAATTAGCATGGGATGTCACTGTCAATTTCTTCTACTATTAAACATCTAATACTTAACCTTGTAAATTGCATAAAAATAATATTCATGCCATGACTTAAACTTTTTTGCCTCATTAAAGTTAAAGAAACATAAGCAAAAAGACAAATAAAAAAAATGAAATAAACTTTATAAAAGAATTTTTCTTGAAGTTAAATAGAAGAACAAAAGTAAACAAGTGCACTTTTGAATCCTTGTACAAGTACTGCACATAACCTAGCCTTGACGAGACATTTTTTTGTAGAGGGATTTACCTGTGAAAAACTTGAATTTTAGAACAACCTTAAGAAGCAAGCGCTGGTTTGATTCCTTTTCTGCACGGTTTTTGGTTGAGGCATAAACTATGGTTAAGGAGTGGTTGAGAGTCTTAAAGGGGTTTTGTAGTTTACATTTTGAACTAAGGTCTTATGATGGTTTCATATCCACAAATCATAGTATTGCAAGCTTCTGACAGTGTTACCATCCCATAAAATGGTTTTTGCAATCTCCAAGGTCTAGAAAATTGGTCTCCACTGCATTATGGAACCCCTCATGTTGGCTGCTCTATTGTGATTCGTACTACTTCGCATAGTGCAGATGATTTGGACCAAGTTATTTCTAATTAATTGATCTTCTATTTACCAGCCCTACATAAAGCATAACCATTAGAACTTTTTAAGGATGTTTAATCTAAGGCTGTTTCTTGGTAGACTAAATAGAGAAATGGGCATGATTGTAAGGGCATTTAGCTTGGTACTTCATAGCGTATGTTTAAATAAAATGCCTTGAAAAGAGAAATGCAAAGATATCTATTTTGTGCTTTTCATTTTTTTTCACTAGTCTGTAACTCATCGTTGCCTTTAAATCTCATGTGTCCAACAGCAATCTAGTTATTTCATACCTTTTGATTTTTTTATCTTAATTCTGTAATTTAGAAAGAGTTATTCAATATAAATAAGGTAATTTTTATGATCAAAATCATTATAGATTCAACAAAAATATTTTGGTTTCTAAGGAATCAAAATAAATAAAACAGTGATGACTACTCAATTTTAAAAAAGATTATTTTGTACTCCTTTTTGTTATTCTCAAAAGCTGAGAAAAACTAACTTTTTGAGAGTTGAAGTTGGTATAATTGACGTGGCCTCAAAGATCTTATTTTCCATTTGTGCCATTGGTCTAGCATATAAATGTGAGTATCCTTGTTCAGCATATATCAAGTCATGCATTTACTTATGAAGTGTAGCTTGTAGATAATGAAGTTGGACAAAAAATAAGGATACAAATCTCTTTCCAAGAGTGGAAGCATATTACTTATTCATTTGTAAATCAAATATGCATGCAATTGGTTCTGGAAAGTTCTGAAAAGCTTATGCTTCTCAAATGAAGGTTATCAATGGAATTCATAAAACTTGAAGGCTTAACAATGAGCAACCATTTAGGAAAAATTTCATCTAAAGTCAAGATAAATTGAGTGGGTAATTTTGAGTCACGAATAATTTGATTTCATTTTAGATTTTCTAAATGCAAGGAACTTGAGTTCACAAGATCTTGATTGTTCTTGATTTTACTTCTTGAAAATTCTCTAGATTGGAAATTTGATATTGAATCTGACTCATTGCATTCAGGATAGACTACTTTCTTGCCAAATATTGGATCTTCATTCAAGAAAATTTTTCATTTGATATTCAAAGGCTTACTCTGAGTTAAACTAGAAAATTCAATACCACATTGAATAATAATCTAAAAGCTTGCCAGGTTTTGGCTTAGACTTGATCAAAACACCCTCATAGCTCATTGATTCATTTCATTATGAGAATTTGAACAATATAGTGTTTTTTCTTGATTCATTTTACAATACAATTCTTTTAGATATCACAAGGCCTCAATAAAATAGGGAAGAAAATAGAGTTACACTTTAAATTGCAAATCAAGAAATGCTGATTACATCAATAGAAACAAATCTCAGTTCATTAGGTGCGGTAGACTGGTTAAATCAATTGATATCATTGTGCTTTCCCAAAGCAATAAAAGAAACATTGATTAATTAAAAATAATAACACATAATTCTAGCTTATGTCAAAATGCTAAAATTTGGAATTATTCATAATAGATGTAAAACTTCTCATTATTTCACTTTTTTGACTACTAGTTTCCATCATATGATAGTGTTCTATAACATAACATGCATGCTTGTTCAAATACAAGCTAAGGCTAGTGTGAATGTCCATTGCCTACTAAATGGACAAAAGTCACATATGCATTAAGGCTCACTACAATAGAAATATGCGTGTTTGCCTTAGTGGGCATAGGTTCACCTGAGGATATGGGTTGCACAGATTAGAAGGTTAATGTTATGGAAACCTGATGCATGTAATCTCCTGCATGCATTCGTTTTGAGCAATAGTGATACCAACAGTGTCTAATACATACAACTTTATCTTGTAAGGGTTTGTATCCATGATTTGAACTTCTCTTGCATTGATAAGACCCACAACATGCTTATGATTGGTACCCACCCAATCCTGATTTCATATTATGATTTGACTGCTGAAGTATGTCCAGTTGTTATGGTCCTTTCCTTGCTCATAATCTTTCCATTAGTCCTGACGGATGTGCTTGTTTCACCCTAGCTTCATTATAGTGATAAAAAGTCTATTTGGTAGGTTATGACTTCTGCAAACTGGATTGTGGCTTAGGAATAATGTGTACTACACCCTTCTAATGGGGATCCTCAAAGGTGGGAATGCAAGGCTCCTAATAGAGAACACTATGATCATAAGTATGGCTTCTTGAGTTGATGTGTTCGTTACTATCATGCATGGCTGGACCATAGGATCTTAAAAATGTATCAATTGTATGCATTATAAGCAAATCATATTAAATTTGGCTTTTTGAAATAGCCCTACTTGACAGTTCTAATGTGACAACCATGGTTTGCATACATTATTGTTCTCATGGTTGGCCCCATTTATTAATTGGAGTTGGCTTTTGGCATAAGCTACCTCCACAAGTTTTGTGGATATTTTTGTTGTATAGGGACACAAGATTTTTGCTTCTTTGCACTCCTTTCTTAGCACAAATTTCTTAATTGAGGCCTCATCCTTCAATGGGTTATGGTGTTTTGCACATATAGAACATTGTTTCAACCAAAGCAAAGTTGGTGTTCAATGCTAAATGTTTCTGGTCATATTATAAGGATGTCCTGAGAACTATCTTTTTGAAAGGACCATTCTCATTGGAGAACATTGCCTAAAGAAGAGAGAAAATTACTTGAGGCCTTATTACAAGTATTTCCTCACATGGATAAACATTTCTAGCATACTATCTTAAAGTTGGTATTATGAATCAGGTATTGGCTTTTAATCAATTATGAACCCTTGTAAACAACACTTTTATTATCTCTATTATAGGGTTAAAACTTTCATTTCTGTGAGACATCTTTGTTTAGAATGTTGCTGTACTGAAATTTTTCTTGAAATCTCTTAAAATTTGTCTTTAAGAACTTGTTTTGTTGTCTGTCAATATTAGGTTACGTGGCTTCTAGCTTTGAATGTTAGACATATGGAAGACAAAGGACGCATACCAAAATGGCTGGCCATTCTTACCTAAATCTAGATAATGTTTTTATGGAAATTTTCTCCTTGAAAAGTTATCATCTTCTAATCATGGTAAACCATAGGAATTAAATGTTTTATATGGATGGGATATTATTAACTCTTCCAAATGGCTTTGAAGGTAGGTATTTTGGTAGATTTATATGCTTAGATTTATTATAGTTTGTGTCCATGTGGTTGAAATTAAAATAAAGTTTGGTCCATAAAGATGTCCAACGTAAACCGAACTTTCTAGAAAAACAAATTTTATGTGAAAATTAAATGAAATTTGTTTAACATGGATTTGCTAGTTATGAAATGAGCTTGATGACTGGATTGACTCATTAGAGTGGAGCACATGAGATAGAATGTAGAAGAGAGAGAGAGAGAATCAGAAACAAGTTTGTACATATCTCAAGAATAATGAATGAAAGAGATTCTCAATTGATATCTTATGATTAAACTCATACATTGATCTTAGTGCTATGTAGGCTAGCAATCTTGATCATTTATTTAATGAAAGTAGGTAATGTTGATACCCCATAATTTGGCTAAGCAAATTAGGAACATCCCAAACACATCTTAATAGCTAAAAAAACCAAAAGGGGAAAACAATCCCATTTATTGATCAATGTCAGGTAATGAAAGTAGGTGCTATAAAGGTGAGTGTTGTGATGGTTGTGCTGATTTTGCAGTATATAATAGGTAAATGTTATATTTGCACATAATGTGATTATGTTGTGGCAATAGAAAATATTGTGGCAACTATAAAGTTTTGTGAACATGTGCTAACAGCAAAACAACAAACGAAATGCACAAAAAATGACCTCTACCAAAAACTAAAACAATTGCAAGTTTTTAATTATTCAACATAAGCTTTTCAATAGTATTCATAAGTTTAGCATGCATCTTATTCATTTTCATTTGCATTCTAATAATAGCATCCGAGAAGAAATTAGAGAACATGTAGTAAAAGAGATCCAACATACACAAGAACGAAAACTCATTCCAGTAATAGTTGTGGTTTCATTATATTTTTTGCAATCTTATAGTCAAATCATTATTAGAATAAGATCAATAGTGAAAAGCACATGAAATGAGAAAGTACAAAACTCATTGGTTAGGATAGGTAAAGGCTTTGTTGTGACATGAATAGAGTTGGTTTTGGACAGAGACAAACAATTAGGGTTTCACACAATCTTAATATCTTTTTAAAAGCTCTTGAAATGAAAAAAGAGAGTTTAAATATTGACGTAGCAAAAAGTGCTATTCTTTGCTTGGACATAGCCTTATATAAGCCTACAAAATATGGTCAAAATCCTAACTAGGTTTAATTAACCCTTGTTAGACTTCCAAGGTAGTTGGGCATTTGCACCAAGTGGTGCCTTGATCAATCCAGGTGGTCCTAGTCGCCCTTATCCAAATAAGTGGCCATATCAGGTGTTGTTAGGCTAGAATAAAATAATGATTGTTTTGGGGTGATCTAAGAAAAAACCCAAGACCTTGAGGAGCTTTTGAAATTTGTTGAATGCGACCTCAGTTAACATTTATCTAATTGAATTGACCTAAAGCATACAAAACAAAATACATGTTTAACCTTAGATATTCCTAATAAACTTGAATCGTAAGTCCTATGGTACTAAAATAATGGAATGAGATATACATATATTTGAGTACATATTGCTATAATATAAATTGATACAAGTTGATTGCTAAAAACCAAAATGTCAACAAATGTCTCTAAGAATAGTATGTGGTTTTATAAGGTTATTTGGTGATAATTTGATTTTTTTTGATGGGTGTCAAAGCACACAAAACAAAAGCAATGCATATCTAGCCTAAATATCCCAAATAAACCTACATCATAAGCACTATGGTATAAAAATAGTATAATTAGATGCACATATATTTGAGCACATATTGTCATAACACAATTAATACAATTATTAGTGAAAAGATTCAAAAGGTCAACAAACCTTTGTAATAATAGTTTGTTGTTGTTCTGTGAGGTCATGTGGTGATATTTGATTCTTTAATTGGTATCAGCATCTTGTAGTGCTAGATGTATCTAGTTATTGTCTAGCTCGTTAGGATCTCGTAAGCTTGTTGCCAACCTTCTTTGGTTTGAAGGGGTTTGCCATGAGTGAATATTGTTATTGGATCTTGTATAGAAGATTTGGGTGCTTATTCAAGCTCCTCAAGTGGTAACTAATAATCCTTTGCATTGTCTTGTCCTTGCCAAAGAACAAGATATCTTCATGTCTTACCATCTGATCATATGATGATCTCATCATTTAGAATAGCCTTGACTTGATAGTGCGACAGTCAGTGAGGTGGAGCGTGAATTATGAGCTTTTATATCGTGGATGTCAACAAAGAATTGTTGGAGTTGTGAGAGTAGAGCTCTTCTATGGATTTGAAGAGTGGGTTGACTATTGTGAATTGGAGGTCATGTCTAGTGGTGCGATGTATGAGCTCAATGCTAATATGTTAGAGGTACATGTAGAGAAAAAAGAGCAATGAATGGAATTGTTTAGAATCATGATCATAGTAAAGTGTCAAGTCGGATTGAAGATTGAAATGATGTCGATGTCTTCAACTAGCACATATGAATTTTCACCAATCCTCTTTAGCACCTTGAATGGTATCATTTTTCATGTTGAAAACCTTTTTAGTGATTCTTGAGGGTACTTTTGTGGATTGGGACCATGAACATGTCATCCTCACTAAATTCGATGAATCCTTCTTGGGAAGTGATTTACAGGAAGCTTTTTCCTTACCTCTAATTTGCGATTTTGCATATTTGTACAAATGAATTGGCAAACTTGCTAGACTTATATAATGTTGGTGTTGGATTAGGTCTGTTGGTTTTCTATGTTCATGATTGATTATTATATGAAATAGATTTAGTCCTATAGACTAATGAATAGAACTATTGCATATATACTTAATTGTAAGTAATAGAATATCCTAACCAACTAGTTCTTTAGCAGTTGAACATCTTGACAAATTTTCTAGACTTTTATTTCCATTTGATCATCAATTTGTGGATGATAAGAAATAGAAAGTAAAAGCTTTGTTCCTTGCTTAGAATTTGAGATTGTGGTTGGATGTTATTGTATTCGATAAGCAATGATGTTTCACAATCCTGTCAAAGAAATGTCTGATAATATTGAGGATACATCACTTTCTTTCTTGTAAACTTTAACATTGGCTATCATAGAAAATTGATCCATAACCACCATAACATAGTCATTCCTTTTGGAAGTGCAAGGAAGACCCAAGATAAATTCAATACTAAAATCTATAAATGTTTATGAGAAATGGGTAGGGGAGTGCATATTTTAGTGTTATGCTTCTCTCACTTCTTGGTTTGAGAGACATGACTTCGAACTATTGGTTTAGCTACGTCTAAATTCAAACCTCACCAAAAAAAATTATTTTTCTGCCATAACAATTGTTTTATTTCTTTCCAAAAGGACGAACAAAACCCTTGGAGTGTAGTTCTTCAATGATGAAATTGTGCATGGATGATTATATCACACAAAGTCGATAATCTTTAAAAAGAAATCCTTTGTTTATGACACATTTAGGATACTATTTGATAGATTCTTTATAAATTTTATTAATATTTTTCCATAGTCTTTGCTTGTGGGGTAAAGCTCTTTCAATTATTAAAATTTTATAGTTGCTATTATCATTGTAAGGACATCCAACTTCGTGTTTCATTTAAGTTGTTTTTGAGTTGTTGTTCGATGTTTTAGGGAAAAAATAGTCTTTTAGTTATTAAAATCATCAACATGTCTTGATCTTATTTTCTTCTGCAAAATGAAGGTATATTAGTGCTTGATGATTTAAGTATAAATTTACATGGAAACAAATAGTGCCCCCAAAACATTAAGGTTTGAACAATGACATAGAACTCATAGTCATAGTTATATTATTTTTTTTATTTTATTTTCTCATTAAAGTACACAATAGGATGTTTTGGACTAAAGAGGCTATCAATTCTTCCTCTCGAGGCGTCACATGTGACTTTAAAAGGATTAGAGAAATCAGGTCATTTTAACAAGGGAGAGCATTATTTAGATGGCCTTCGACCTTATTGAAAGCATTGGTGGTTGTAGCTATCCAAAGAAACCTGACAAAGCATGGCAAGTTTGCAAAAGAAGTTAACTTTTTGGAAGCTACAATATATCATCCTTGGATAGCTTGGAATTTGGAAGGGTCTATGGAGATCCCTTCATTAGATAATGTATACCAAAAAAGTGAATGCTTGTTGTGAGAAAAGTACATTTCTTGAGGTTCACATAAAATTTCTCATGACAATGCACTTCTAAAACTTGTCTCGAATGACTTGAGTGTGCATCTCTAGTCTTGTTATAAATTAAAATGTTGTCAAAGTATACAATAAGAAATTGCTTGATGAATGATGCCATAGAATGTCATTTGCAACACGCAGCATGTACTCAAGGCATTAGAAAACATGAATGACATCACTAGTTATTCATAGAGATCATCCTTGATCTTTAAGGATATCTTCTACTTGTTGCCTTCACACCTTCTAATCTTATGATACAAATGACCTAAGTCAAATTTGGAGAGTATACATAATCTACTTTTCATCTTTAAGATTGATTCATTTGAGAGTTGGGAATTTGATTTTATGGTGATTTTGTTAATGGTTCTTGAATCCACACATGCACCAACTATAGTATTTCTTTGGAGTGAATACTGTAGCAACAATGGGAGACGTGTTTTTATGTAAGCCCCTTTTTGTGAAGTTAGTTGACTTGTTTTATTTACTCATGTTCCACTCGGTTCATTTGATAATGGGGCAAGTTTGGGAGGGTAGATTCAAGAATTAAGCCAATCACATAATATACAACTCATAGGGTAGAGAGTCAGGGAACTTGGCAAGGCATATCATGAAATTCTTCTAGTAAGGGATCAACCTTTGTAGGGTACTAAGTTTTTCCTTTGATGTCACCTTCTGACCAATGCATAGACTATATTCTTATCACTACTTTCTCGTTCAAATAGATGGTAGGATTGAACAAGTATAGTTTTGCATCGTTGGTTTGTGCCAATGGATTTACTTTCCAAAAGTTCTTGAAATCAAAGAAAAGTGCTTAAATATTGAAGAAGGTTTACTAACCTTGTTTGGATCTCATTGAACAATCGGGATTTTGTACCATGAACTCCATTATGAGCTACATTAGGTGTGTTGTTTTTATCAATATGGAAGGCCAAAGTAGGTGGCCTTATTAGAATAAAATAATGGTAGACTTGGGATGATTTGAAGTCTGTACACTGCGATTTGGAAAAACCTTGGAGCGTTGGTAAACCGTTGGCTATGATCTTGGCTAATGTGGGCTAAACTAGACTGACCTAAAATATGCAAAAGAGAAGTATTGTGTATTTAACACTAGATACTTTAATATACTTGTATTCAAAGCATTGTGGTACAAAAACAATACAATCAAATACACACATGCTACTATATCCCATTACAATAATTGAGTACAAGTTTAGTACAAAAAATCAAAAGGTCAAAAGCTTCTAATGATTGTTTGTTGCTACTTTGTGAGGTGAAATGGTGATAATGAAATCCTATGATGGGTGTCAGAATATGGTGCAAAATGTAAATGTCTAGCCATTGTCTAGTCAATAAAGATCTCCTGAGGTTTGTGCCCATGCTTAAATCATTTTATAACATTCCTTAATTATTTTCATTTTGTGCCATTTCTTGTTCTATTCGAAGCATTCTTGTTTTGCTTATTGTTAAGGTAATGTAGAGAAGTTATATGTTTATACTCTATTATTCACGTGTTTATGAAAGAAAAATAAAATAAAATGAAACACCATTGCATTTTCATGGTAATATATCTGTTATTTAGGTGTGCATTTCTTGTATGAAACAATTGTGGTTGTAATATTTTAAAATGCATATGGAAGCACCGGATTACCAAACAAATTGTAATATTTGATTGTGTATCTGACTGCCTGATATATAGATGTGTTGTCTTTACTCATTACTTTTACTAAAAGAAATATTAGGATTGATTGCCTAAATCACAAAAGTTGAATTCTATTTAACAAAAATTTCAGGTGGAACGTTTGCTTTGTATTCCCTGCTTTGTAGGAATATCAACATTAGCACTCTTACTTCATGTGTTAGTTCAACTGCAACTTCTTCACATTCTAATCATCCAATGAGCATTAACACAAAAGGTAGACTTGGAAATTTGTTAGAGAAGAGTACAACTCTAAGAAGGATGCTGTTTTTTATTGCAATTTTTGGGGTGTGCATGCTTATTGGTGATGGCATACTTACCCCTGCTATATCAGGTAATCTTTACTGAGTACTTTTTTTGTTTTTTTTAATGCATATAAGATAATATGTATTGAATTTGTTTTTGTCAGTTTTATCAGCGATGGATGGGCTTAGAGGGCCTTTTAAATCAGTAAGCAAAAGTAAACATTTTTTTTTACTACTGGCTCTCAAGCTTTGCTTCCCCACCTGCATTCTAAATTCATAGCTTTTAAATTCTTGCAGCAACTGTGGAAGTTCTTTCTATTGTTGTTTTGCTAGCTCTTTTCTTATTGCAAAGGTTTGGAACTTCTAGAGTGAGCTTCCTATTTTCTCCAATTATGGGTGCCTGGACTTTGACTACACCAATAATTGGTATGTATAGCCTTTTGCAACACTACCCAAGCATCTTCAAAGCAGTGTCACCTCATTACATTGTTCACTTCTTTTGGAGAAATAAAAGTAAAGGATGGGAATTACTTGGAGGAACAGTTCTATGTATTACAGGTAGGTATTGCGAGATTTTCTTTTTTAGCTTGTAGATGAACACCTAAAGATCTTGTATGGATGCTCGTTTTCTTCTTTTCCTTGCCCAGGCGTGGAAGCAACATTTGCTGATCTGGGCCATTTCAACAAAAGGTCGATTCAGGTATGTTGTATATTCGTTAACTTTGGTTAATCTTCTTTGAATTACAATTTTGTTTTTTGAAGGTTATAGACATGTTTTCCTCTGCAATTAGATGGCTTTCCTCTTGGCTATATATCCTTCATTGATCATCACATACGCTGGGCAGACTGCCTATTTGATAAAGCACCCAAATGACCATTATGATGGATTTTATAAATTCATTCCACAACCTGTCTACTGGCCTATGTTTGTTATTGCAACATCAGCTGCAATTGTGGAAGTCAATCTCTAATATCTGCAACCTTTTCTGTCATTAAACAATCCATGCATCTGGATTGCTTTCCTCGTGTTAAATTGGTGCATACATCACAATCCAAAGAGGGTGAGGTTTACTCACCTGAAGCTAACTACATCCTCATGATTCTCTGAATGTTGGCTATTCTCGGTTTTGGTGATGGAAGAGATATCGGGAATGCATTTGGTAGTGTAAATTATAAGCCCTTTTCCTGATATTGTCATTGTCATGACATAATAATAATGATTTAAATTTTTTGCTTGCAGGTGTTGTGGTTATACTTGTCATGTTTATCACAACAATACTATTGACTTTAGTTATGATTGTTATATGGAGAGCCCCACTAATTCTAGTGATGCTTTACTTTGTTGTCTTCTTCATCTTAGAGGGGGTTTACGTGAGTGCAGTTCTAACTAAGATCCCAGAAGGAGGATGGTTTCCATTTGTTATATCCATCATCCTTGCATTCATAGTGTTTGCATGGTACTATGGTAGGCAGAAAAAGTTGAACGGTGAGGCAAAAGAAAAACTATCTTTGGACAACCTCCGAGACCTCTTGTCATCGCTGGAAATCCAAAAGGTCCCTGGCCTATGCATCTTCTACAGCAAAATCCAAGATGGTTTTACTCCACTTCTTAGACATCATTTGATGAGCATTCGGTCTTTGCACGAGGTGACTATTTTCACCACTTTTAGGTATCTATTGGTTCCTAAAGTGAATCCTTGTAACAAAATCATCATAAAGAAACTTGGAATTCATGGTTTATATGGGTGCACAATTCAGTATGGATTTGCTAATTCTTTTAATTTGGAGGGAGATGACTATGTTTCCCAAGTTATTAATATTTTGAAGGATCATATTAGACAGAATTGTGATGGACACTCGCCTGATACTGTTAATGAGGAGATTTTGCAATTGGAAAGTGCAAAAGAGATGGGAGTAATTCGTGTTCATGGCAAGACTAGGTTTCATATAAGTAAAAAAAACAGCTCCTTGGATAAGCTTTTGCTTGAATTTTACGAATTTTTGCACAGAAACTGTAGGTCTGCACTGCCTGTCAATGGGATTCCAACTGAACAAGTAATAGACATTGGCATGGTATATAATATTTGATGGCATTATTCCTTCATAAAAATGTTACTAGTTATATAGATATTGCAGAGGTCTTTTTACTTCACCAGGTTGTAAATGCATTCATGTACTAAAAGCCTTCGCTTGATGGCGTTATTTCATCTGAGTTGTAGAAAAATATTTTTAAAGTACTATAGAACAAACCTATCCTTGCTATTTGAGTAATTCACTGATCACTTTCTTTATCAAAATTGAAATTTCGATTAGAATCACTCAGATTTAACATCGCAAAGCCAAACAAATTTAAATTTGCATAAAGCTATTAGATCAATGAAACCATAAAGAAGGTAGAGGAATCATACAACAAAAAAGGTAGAAAGAAAAGAGATTAGTCAATAAGGCATGTATAGGACCTTGCCAAAAACCTTGGGAGGATTTTTTCTGTAGGATGCATTTAACGTTTGAACTAAAATATAATTGTCTAAGAGATTAGTCAATAATGTTGATTGATTCTAATAATTAAGAATCATCTCTAGAACCTTTACATTTTGTGGTTATTTGTGTAAAGAGTTCCAAACAAAGTATACTATGTAAAGATAGTGATCAACAAACAAGATGGTTTTTGAAATAGCAATTAAAGCTATATCAATAACCTTTGTAGTTGGATTAATAGGAGCATCCAAGCCTAGTGAAATCCTATAGTTATCAACGAGATGTAAAATCCTCATTGCCTTACCTATAAGAATTACAAGTAGATGATGCAAAGGGAAAATCACTAGTGTTTTTAAGATAGTTTTTTTTTAATATAGTTGGGTAATATTAAACACATGATGAACTCCTTAATCTTATGGTGTTTTTAAGTCATTTGCCTTGGATCCTATTCTCTTTATAATTCTAAAAAAATTATGTTCTCCAATTAGTTTTTTTCTAAAGTATTCTAAATGGAAACCTCTTTTGGATTCAGATGAAACATCATGTATACTTCATCAAATATTTGTATTATCCAATGATCGTTAGCTTGATTTGATAAGTTTCATAAGAAATGTACATTCTTCTTAAGATTTCTTTATGTTGATTATGTAAGTGTTAATACAAAGTCATATGCATGGTCACTAAGTATATATATTAGTGGTAAAGGAACCAAATCAATGGAGAGATGAGTTTTGCATTTATGAATTTTTTAAATATAAGAAAATAATGGATTTATTTTTAATATTTTTATAAATAATTTAGGTTTGAGGTGTACAATTTTAAGATTTTGTGAAATTATCAATCAATTGATCTTTTTTTTTGAAACTCGCATTTTATTTTAATTACATTTTTATTTGATGATTTAGGAGTCAACTCATTTAATTTTTTTCAAATTGATTTAATTTTAATTTTTTATAATTATTACCAAAAATAGAATATTTAAGGTATATTTTATTAAGGTTGGTTTAAATTTTTTTTTATAAAAGCTTAATGATTACGATAAGATCAAAATTTTAACATTAATCATAATTTTATTTACAACTAATTCTTTAGAATAATCCTAAAGTATGTAAAATATGACTAAATTGTATACAATAATGATATGTAAAATTGTTATTATAACTATTTAAAACATCAACATATTTATTTACATGAGATCTTCTAGTATTTGTAACAAAATCTTATTTATTAATTGGTTTCATATTTTAAAATATGCAAGCAGAGTACAATGATTTAAAATCATTGAATTTCTTAACTAAAGATACATGCTCATTAGCTTGATTTGATAAGTTCCATAAGAATGTACAATCTTTTTAAGATTTCTTTATATTGATTATGTAAGTGTTATACAAAGTTATATGCATGATCGCTAAGTATACATGTTAATGGTAATGGAACCAAATCAATGGGGGTATGAATTTTGCATTTATGAATTATTTAATTAGAAGACAAACAATGAATTTATTTTTAATAATTTTATAAGCTATTTAGACTTGAGATGTAATTAGATCTTAATTACACATGATTCTTGATGTGTATTTTAGTAAGAGGGAGATGAATTGTTTGAATAAAAAATTTAATTTCTTACAAAATTCTTAAAGAAAATATCTCAAAATAATTTTAATAAGTTTGAAAAAATCTTTACAAATACTTTTATGTATTTTAATTTTTTTTTTAAAACATGTTAATTTACTTATAATAATAAGTTCTTATAAAAATTATGAAATAGAAAATGAACAAAGATTAAAATGCGAACTAATGATTTTTAGGTGATTCTACTTAAAATTAAGCTTACAATCACCTACAACAAAAATAAGGCAAAAACACGATACAATCAATATATGTTTTTTTACCAAAAGATGGGTAAAATAAACCCTCTTAATAATGAAATAAAAGAAATATACCATTAAGATCTTACAACAAATAAAATTGATAATAGAATAAAATAGAAAGAAAACACAATCAAAATTAATACACTAAAAATCTTAAAATTCATAAAATGTTTAACAAATACAAGTGTTTTAATTGAATCAATTAGAAATAAAAAAAAATTGACAACTTAGTTGATTTAAGAAGAAAAGAGAAATTAAAAGTTCAATGACTAAATGACAAAGTGAAAAGAAGCAACGATGAACATCATTTGCTTATGGGTTGAAAGACTTGCAATTTTCTTCCAATTTGATCAAGGTTTTGTCAAAAATTTTATCAATCAATTAATTAAAAAATTTTCTTACTTAAAGATATTTTCTGATAGCTAAAAATACTTACCAAATAGACCTATTAGTTGTTATTGTTTGTGTCGACATAAATTTTTTAATTAGAAAATTATTATTTAAATAAAAATTCTAATAACTCGAAATAATGGTTAAAAAAAGTCGTTTTGTAAGAGCTTCACAATCGAAAGGCTTCTAGATCATTTGATCACAAAAATTGCACTACTAGACATTTGATATTAAACAAAGGCTATTCAAAAATTAGAATTTGATTTAGATCATTAAATCTAAATGGTGATATGATGGTTGGATTTAGATCTTATACACAGATAAAATATAAATGAGATTAGGATTGTTTGATAATAAATTTAAGTGATTAGATGGCTCACATAGCTTCTACAATTCCAAAGTTAGTCGTGCGAATACTTTCTACATTTTAGTACCACATGTTATATACAGAGGATTATTATGGCTTTATAACAGTTTTCTTGCACTTTTTAATTAACTGATTTGGTGTTTACTACCCCCTGGTTTGCTCAAGAAATAATTACCTATGCTTTTAGTAGTTTCATAATACTTTCATTGCATGGTTAATTGTGGATTCGTGTTATGAATCACCTAAAATTGTTTGTCAAGTTTTGGTAGTTATTTTCTCAACCCGATATGCTCTAACTTGAGACTTTCGGTTTGTATTAGTAATAAATTTTCCTTTGTTTATTATTTTAATTATATCATTATTTTTATTAATTAATTATTATAATTATAAGATAGTTTTTATAACATGTTATTGAAAGAATATTTTCAAACATATGAATAAGAATAAAACAATGTTTTTGAGTAGTCAAGTTATGATTAGAATTTTAGAATCTTAATATTTTTCTGAAGTGATTAATTTAAAAAAAATTAATTCTTATTCCTTTGCAAAAATGATTTCAAACAAGCTAACATTTTAATCAAAATAAAATTAAAACACCTAAAATTAAATTTAAAATATATTTTTTAGTGATTTTTTACTCAAATCAAGATGATTTTCATGAGATTTTATTTTCTCTTTCTTTAAGTTCTCTTACAAAAATAAGTATTAGCTATCTAAACTATAGAAATTTACTTAAATAAATTTATTATAAATATTTAGGATTTGTTATGATAAAAAAAAAACATAATGCTAAGAGTCAGCAACACATTAATCTCTCTATTTTGAAGATAATAAAATTTTTAATAAAATTAATAAAAACATAAAATATTTATAAAAGAAATATATAAAATGATTAAAGATAAGCTCTTCTTATATATATGTTATGACTAAATTAATGCTTCTTATTAATTTATTTTTATTTTAATATTTTAATTTCTATTCTCTCCTCTTTTATATTATCATTCAAACAAAGCCAATCTAAGTTTTACAAATTATTTATAAATTTATGATTTTGTGAAATTATCAACCAATTGATCTATTTTTTTTAATTCTATTTTTTTTTACATTTTTATTCGATGGTCTATGAGCTAATCACACAAATTTTTTCAAATTTATTTAATTTTATTTTTTAATAACGTTTGCCTAAAGCATAATATTTAAGGTATATTTTATTAAGGTTAATGTAAATGTTTTTTTAATAAAAGTTTAATTATTATGATAAAATCAAGTTATAATATTAATCACAATTTCATCTACAACTCATTCTTTAGGATGATCTTAAATTAATTTTAAAGTTTTAAGATTTTCTTTAATTAGTTAAAATTGATTAATTAAAGTTTACATATACATTACTTTATTTTAATTGTTAGATTTGAGAATCTAAGCCACTTTGAGTTCAACATATTTAGGTGTTGTTGAGTTACAATTATTTGCTATCACCACCTATGTATAAGTAAGAAATTTAGAACAAATATTATTTTTAATCCTACAAGTATATGAATTATGATCAGATTATATGTAATAATGAAATATAAGTTTATTATTACAACTATGTGTATCATCATCATGCTTATTTACATATGAGATCTTATAAGAATGATGAATGAAGTTCAAATTGCTTCATTCATCATTCTTATCCCTTTATATAAAGGTTGAATGTAATATTTTATTACAAAAAGTATAATATTTTAATTACTAAAAGAAACATGTGCCTATTGATCAAAATTTGTAATTTTGCATATTTTGAGTCGTTCAATGCCAAGACCCATGGGCATAGTTCACACACACCCAACACTATGTGTATACAAATTCTATGTGCATAGGCAAGGTGCGATAGGTGACAGCTATCATGCATATGGTGCATGCAACTATGCATCACATGTGACCTAATCTGCATCGTGTGTGCTTCCATCTATATGTGATGCTCCAAGTTAAGTGGATGCTTATGCTCGTGATCAACAACTTTTTTGTTTTTTGACTTCTTCATATCTTTGTTTTTGGTTTAGACTTAGACTTATAATAGATTTTCTCATTATAAGCCCCTTCTTTTCATGATTCAAGTTTCATCAAATCAAACTTAAATAAAGTCATTTTTATTTCTTCCTAATTTAGTATGAAGTTTTGGTTCATCTCCTTATTGTAATGATCTTTTTCTCGAGAATGTTATCTTCAGGATCTTGTCGTCATTTATGACCAAGTCATCCATTGGTAATAAGTATTTTTTTTTCATTGAGCACAGATGGCTTAAACACCTTCAAATTATCAACATTAAAAACTAAGTATATTTTCGTATCTACTAGTAACTCAAATTGACAAGCTTTATCATTAATCCTTTGTATTATCTTGAAAGGACCATAACATATTAGTTTTTTCTTGTTGTCATCTCCTTTGAATCTTTCCTCACTACTACAAAGCCAAAAAAGGTCACATTTGGTGAACTTCTTTTCAACTCTATGTTGATTGTGTTGCTTTTTATACTTCTTATGTGATTCAAGCAATTATCTTTTGATGTTGCCATGTATTTCTCATATTATTTCTAAACTTTTTTGAGCTTTTTGTTGAGCTTTATTTCCAGTTTTTCTAATTTTTTATATCTGAAATTCCAAGTTTAACAAGTTATGTGGTATAAATTTTATATAAGATTTGAAAGGACTCGTTAATATCGATCTATGCATAACACAATTGTATGCAAACTGTACGTATGTAATACTTTCATCCTATGTTTTTTAGTGGCATCCTTTATATTTTTTAAGTAAATATATAATTTTCTTTATCACTTTAGTTTATCCATCTATCTATGGATGAAAAATTACCATTTTCATCAAAGTCGTGTCCATTATTCTCCATAGTGCTTGCCAAAATTTTCTCAAAACTTGAGCATCACAATCTGATTTGATGGAGGATGGTAACCTAAAATATACCCATACATTTTGAAAGAAAAGAATAGTTGCTTATTCACTTGTAATTTCTTTTCTACAAGGAATTAAGATGACCAACTTAACAAGTCTATCCACCACCATGAATAGAAAATTATGTCTTTATTGAGTCATTGGTAGGTCACTAATAAAATCCATTGAGATACTATTCTAAGGACTTGCCTATTATAGTAGTAGATTATACAATCCCTATTTGTAATTTGATTATTTTCATGTGGAGTTAATAAGCATACCCTTGTAAATTTTGAATGGTCTTCGAGACTCCAAAGTGTCCTAAGACTTTTGAAGAATGAGCTTTACGTATCCATCTTTTTTATTTCCATATTGAGGTACAAACAATTGTTTTTCTCAATAAAGCACTTCATTTTTGATAACATACACAAAATGTTTACCTTCTTTTATTTCTTAATAAATCTCTCTAAAATCGTGGTCATCTTTTACTTTTTAGCATACTTCTCAAATTTTGTAGATTATATTTACATAATAGTTGTTAAAAAAATAATAAGATTTAAGAAGATTAAGAAAGTATATTTATAAGTTTGTTTTATGTGCCCTTTTTATATATAATAATCAGGTTGAATTATTATAAGTATGACATTTACTTCAAATGTTGTGCTTATTGTATCTTTAATTAAGTCTAAAAATATTAGAGTGGATGATGATCTGAATAGACTATAATAACTTTCCTAAGGATATATGGCCTCCAATATTTTATAATTTGATGTAAATCTAGGAAGCTCTTTGTCATAAATCGAATAATTTTTCTATGCTTCTTGTAGTAATTCAAAATAGTAAGCTAGCCTTGTCTTCCTGTATTAGAACTACATCGATAGCATACCTTGATGTATCTGCTTAAATCCCTGGTGAATGTTGTAGATTTGGTAGAGCTAGAATTGGTGCTTTACAAATTACTTCTTTTAATTATTAAAACATTGGTTGTTGCTTTGTCCACTCTAACTTAAATGTGGGTGAGTCAGTGCATGTAATAATGTTGTAATTTCAAATAATCCTTTAATGAATTTTCTCAAGTATTGATAAGATTCAAAAAAACTTCTAATATTAGTAACATTTTGTGGTCCAGGCCATTTCTTAATCACATTAATCTTCACCTTATTTATTTCATCATCACTACCTTAAAATCCCAAATATATAAGCATTTTTCTTGCATAATCATACTTCTTCCCATTCAACTTTAGTTGATAGGATTGTAAGATGTTAAACACCTTTCTTAAATGTTATATATTCGCTACAAGTGCATTATTATAAATGAAAATTTCATAAAGATAGTCTACCACAAAATCCTCTAAATAAAAGCAAAGAATGTCATCATTAGTCACATGAACATTGGTGGAGCATTTCACAACCCAAATGGTATTACGAGCCACTCATACAATCATTATTAAGTCTTAAAAGCTATTCTCTAGACGTATCCTTTCAAAATACATACTTGATGGTATCCTATTTTGAGATCTAATTTTGTAAATACTTGTGCATGCTTTAGTTGGTTTAGGAGATCATTAATTCTTAATAAAGCATACCAATTTTTAATGGTATTCATTTGAGAGCTTGATAAGCTACATGCATGTGCCAACCTCCATCAACTTTGGCATTAGGACAACTAGAGAGCTACGTAGTGAATTAGTACGCTTGAGTATTCCATTCTCAAGTAACTCTATGACTTCTCTTTTAATATCTTTATTTTTTTATTATAAAGCTATGATACATGCTTAACTTAGGAAGTGTTTAATTTAATAAAAGTTGAATTTCATACTCTACATCACATTGTTGGGTAGCCATTTCAATTCATTAAATAGTGTATAACATTCTCTTAGTGGTCTGACTAAATTATTGCATTCTTTGGTACTAATATTTAACTTCTTTGATTGGACAAACAATAATACATAATGAAGACATGCATTTACTTACCCCTTACTTGATCAATAGCAACATTATCTATTTTTTACTTCCATTGCCCCATGTTATAATAAATTTTTGTCTCGATCCCACAACTATAGGTAACCAAATATGATTTGGCAAATATTTAGTGGGTCTACTTCATAGACAACTTCATCAATATAATCTTAGGTGATTGCAAAGTTTACCTAGCATTATCTTTCAACTCTTGCTTCATAGTCTTTTTAAATCTATCCAAGATAATTGAGCCTTAAATGAGGATTAGTTTCTAAGTGGAGTTTCTTCACAAGGCCTATGGAGGTCAAATTCTTTTAACTAATAATGTTGATTAAAATATTCATCAACTCCTTTACTAGAATTTTAGTTGTAAAAAGTTCCTTGCTCTTAATATAGTTTCATTAATCATGAGCTCTTTTGGCCTTACCACGAGAGATAGACTCTCATCTACTTGTTGAAGAGTCTCGAGAATCATCTCATTTTTATCTTATTTTTCCATTTTTCTTTAGCTTTTTTGAGAAAAGATTAATAAGAAAGATCCACCATTTTTCCTATATGGGACCTTACTTTCTATATTTGATGCAATAGTTTTTTAGTCCCACTTGTAGATAGAATAGTTGTTATTGAGTACTCTTTTCTCTTTTAGTACTTCTTTGTATTAGTACTAGTTCTCCCAATATTTGAACTCCCAATCTTTAGTTTCTTGCTTTGATTATTCTTTTTAATGGTTATTGTAGATGTGCAAGCTTGTACCAAAGATTATATTAGGAATAAGGTTAGTCCTATAGAAATATGATATACAAATTTAAGATATATTTATATAAAATCTACTTCTCATAAATATGAATCTCTAATATCATGACTTGTCAAAATTTAGTGGTGTTATTTTACATCATTTATCCTTGTGTTATAGATTATGCCAGTTTCTCCATCTTTTCTTCACATAACATAAAAGGTAAAATTCTTCTCAAATTAATTTTTTAAACTAATTGCATGTTGTATCTACACTAGTTCTTAAATGTGTATTCCACCAAATAATGTATCACTTATCATTTTTAATTAAGCATATGCTACTTTGTTAGATGAATAGTCATATAGAGAGAAATAATTCTCCTAATGTTTCAATCATGTATCCAATTTTTCTACATCAATATTACTATCATAAATAAGCATTTCAAGTTCATCATCTACCTTTAATGAATGTTTTCAAGTCTCAAGCATTAACAGAGCAAAATTGATGACGGCATCCTCATCCATCTACGTAAGGTGCTTAAAGTCAGGCATGCAATCACATGCATTATTAGTACCTTTTTTCTTTTATTTTTGTTTTTTGAACTCTTTAAAAGAAATCTTCTTTTAGGACTGGACTTATAATAAATCTCCTAGTCAATGATATTATAGGATTAACAAGGATGATAGAGTTAATATTACACGATAAGACCAATAATGTTGGAGAAATTGTTGTGAAGCAATATTACCAAGTAGGGGCATTGTCAATAGTATTGTCTAACAAGGCTAATAAGATAGCTAAGAAAATAGGTATGATAGAGCAAAGTTGTAGATTGATGGATAATGTAGTTAGGATTCTTACTTGAAAGAAGAATTTGTTGATACAAGTCAAATTTAGTTTAATCCCATATTATAATTTAAGAAAAGAGTTTAAGCTTTAATATGTAACTAAATTTTTCTTTATTAATAAACTTACACTTTTGTACTATTGAATGTCCTTTGAAGGGAATGTTAAGTTCAATTTGATCCCACATAATGCAATTGTCCCAAATAATTATTTTTTTTGTATTTTTATATCTCATGCTCATTTTGTGTGTATTGCATAGTGAATCATATCACCTATTTGAAAAATTTATTGTGATAGGAGTTTTTGTTTAATTGATAGTTTGACATATAGAGAGGGCTTTAGCAAAGCAACAACTTTTTCTAGTTTTGTCAATCATATAAGAATCTACATAAGATATCACCAAGTATCATTTGAACCTTCATGACTTAATGTACTATCACATTTCTTAACTTTTATCCTGATATATTGTGAATTAAATTAAAGTTTGAATGGTTGAAATTCTGATTTATTGGACTACTCCTAAGTTGACTAGTTTCAATTTGAGAGTAAAACGATGAAATCACCATACATCAAATATTAAAAAGATGCAAAATACTAGGTTGTTTATTTTTTCACTCCTTAGTTAATTTATGATTCTTGTAAAAGGTAGTGTAGTTTGCTTTGATTATACTTGAATAATTATACCTGTGTAATCTTAATTTAGTTTTATAGTTCATATTAATTGTTAATAGTTACATGCTTTGGTCATAGATTTAGGTTTGTCAAATACAATGTAATACAAATATTACATGATTTTTTTTCCTTTGAGATGAATTCCTAAAATATCAATGATCTTAGTGGATCAACTTAAACTATCCTAGTTAAACGGGACATCATTGATTATGCAATTGACTTAGCTTTGGATTAGGGCAATTGCCTTTTGGATAGCTTAGCTTGATTTTGAAATTCACAATACATTCAAAGAATCTATTTGATCCATTTGCTTTGGTCATCTATTCTACATACCTTTTGGTATTTGAGCTTAATGTCATTTGCAAGCTTGCTTTCCTTCCATAGGAGGATTCTATCAATTGGCTATAGATGTCATTAAGAGGTATCAATTCTTTTATAGTAGCAATCCTATCAAATTTAACAATCATGCATGTAGCACTCCGTGTGATGTAGTTGCAACATGCCAATACATAAGTCTTTCAAACCTTACTAACTTTAGGGCTCTTAGTTGTGATACTTCAAGATTTGTGGTCATTAAATCGGTTTCTTACAAATATTTTCAAAAATGTTTAGAAATTATATTATAAATTTCTATTAAATAGCTTATTTAATTTACAAATTAATAAAATTTATTATCTTAAAACTTCCAATAAAGAAGTTATCATCCCCTCCACTTTTTGTTTTTATAATTAATTAGTTTACACTTATCTTAAAAGTTAATATCATCAAACTTTTCAAGAAATTTGATTAATATGTTCATTATTATATAAATGTTAGACATGAAAAATGGTTCTAACACTTTTGATCATTTTTTTGATATATTTCAAATATAAATTGTTTGTTCAATTTTAAAGGTACTACAAATTATTAAATAATTTTTGTTAAAAAAATTTTAATATAACGAAAACATACTTTGTTTAATCAAAGGAAGTCTTAAAGGTAGCAAAGGTTTCTTAACAAACGATGCCTCAAAAGCATTCTACCACGGCATCCTTATTGGTCAAGAATATCTAGAATTTAGGATTTGAACAGGTAATTAGAAAACTATGCATTGAAAGTACGAAAAGATATTGGTTAGCTACTTGATGATGCAATAAACTTTGTGATTAACAATGCAGTTACTTAAACTGAAACATGGTTATGCAAACATTGCCAAAGATTTTTCAACACATGAAAATATTTATGAGTAATATATTATTAATAAAAAGGTTCCCAAAAGAAATGAAATGCCCTGCAAAATCTAGTTAGACCAAAACAGTGAAGCATGGGTATGTGGGAGAGTACTAAATTAGATCAACTAAACCCTAAGTGACCACTTTAATTAACTAAACTTATGAATTCATATGATAAGTTGTGGGTTGACGAGAAATATGATGATTAGATGTAAACATACTTGGTGATGACACATTCTAGGAGAAAATATTATACAGGTTTTTTTTTTATTTTTATAATGGTGTGTCAAAAAAGAGAGATGAGACTATAATGAAATAGATCAGATTAACAAGTGCAATCAAAAGTCGAAGACAACTGATCAATTATAGTCAAAACACATTATTAGAAGTAAAATAGAGATATATATATCTAAAATGATCATATGATTTTTTAAAGAAAGATAAGATAAAAACATAATAATTATACATATTGAATGATGGTTGTTTTACTATTTATTTGAAAATATTAATAATAAAATCATGTGCAATCTATCAATAAAAAAATTCAACTTAATTCTCTAAACAAAAATATATCAAAATATAGCTCAAGCCCCAATTACAATGCTAAGAACCCTTAAATAAACAAAACCTTATTCGAGTGATTTTTGACACCTACAAATCTTACAATATGAACAAAGTGGTCAATTATATAACAAACCAAGTAATTAACATACATGAATAAATTAACATAACGAGAAAAATACTATTGAACCATGAACCAAATGAACTTAATATAAAGTCATTAGCAGCATAAAGGAATTTAATTAGCTAACAAATACCATATGCATGAACTAGCGAAGGCATTTCAGTTTTTCGAGCTCAAGTTGTACAAAAACGTTTTGTTCATTCATATATCTATCACATCAATCAAAAAATCTATAATCATACGTAACCAAACAAGATATTTAACACAACAGTTAAATGAATTCAAATAATCATTTTTCAATTCTAAAACACAAGAAAAAGGAAATTTCAGCATATATGAAAGCCATGTAGCATAATAAACCCGAGTGGCAATTTTACTACCTGATTATTGATGCCAATGCTTATTCACGAGCAACACTACTGAAACAAAGTACAAATGTGCAAAGAAAACAACTATATTGTGCGAACAAAGTTTTATTACTTTGTTTCCCTTCTTACACGATTAAACTGCGCGAAGGAAACTTGGTCTATGGTTGAGCAACTCTTCTACGTAGCATGCACATATTACAGCTATGATTATATAGAGTTAAGCAAAAGGTTAAATTAAGTCTCAAGCAGGAAAGGCCGGATTCATGGAAATCAGTTTAGTTCATACTTCCTACAGCCAAGAAATCTATGAAAGGAACACCACCCTCTTCCTGCTGCTCTTCTTTGTCTTGCTTTGCTTTGTCCTCGTCTCGCCTGGAGCACTCTCCCGTGTCGCTTGAATCATTCTTTATGGGAAGGAAATCATAGAACTCGATCGAGTTCTCCCTTCTAATTGTATGCCCATCTACAACGGTTGCATAATGAGACATAATTAAAAAGAAAAATGGTCAACATCTCCGACGAGTCAGTTTGCTATACCTTCAAACAGGTACGGGTAATAGCTGAAGGTGTCTCGCCTCTGACAGATTGGGCGATATCCAAAAGTAATACCTCTATATCTGCCTTCGAAATCGGAAGATAGACAAACTTTGGAGAAGTCTATCTCGAGAAGGCCGCTGTTGTGCTCCCTCTGCCTCTTCACTCGAGAAGGGGAGGATTGCTTGGGCCCAAGCTTGGAGCGGTCGCGCGACCTGCGAGCCATGATGACGTGCCAGTGGTTCTTGACGGCGTTGTCTGTGCGCCCGGAGAAGAGACGGGCTATGACGGACCACCTGTTACCGTGAATCTCGTGAGAGGCGAGCAGCCGCTCTTCCTCCTCCTCGGTGAATGGGCTTCGGTTTATTCTTGGGTCGAGCTGGTTGTACCATCTCAACCTACAACTCTTTCCTGATTAATTTATAGACCGGGGGCATGCAGCAGGCGACGCGTTAATATCAAAAACAAGCGCAAGGATAAAGACGCGATGCTTCGAGTGCACTCAAGGGGTGGGGATGGATAAAGTTCACCTGATCTCCCTTGAAGCTTCTCGGCGATGGCATTCCAGTTGTGAGGACCGTATGTTGCCACCAGTTCCTTGAGCTTTTCGTCTTCCTCTGGCCTCCAGTGGCCTCGGGTGCACATCGGAATAGGGTTTTGACGGAGATTAAATCGTAGTGTCTTCTTCAGGGCATGGGAGGGAGAACAGAAAAGGAGAGCGGTTAACAAGTGAGGGCCCGGGGGTATATAAAAGAGACGAAGGCAGGGAGGATTTCTTCTATCGGAACTTGCGGTTAGCGAAGAAGAAGAAGAAGAAGAAGAGATGCATATGAAGAGAGAATGGAAAGGAAAGAGGCTTCTCCCGTTAGGGGAGGGGGGAGTTGGGAGAGATGGTTACACCAGTGGCTGATGGTACTTGTTGTCTAACAAATGATTTTCTGCGGGAAGTGGATAGAGAGAGAGAGAGAGAGAGAGAGAGCGAGAGAAGGAGAGAGAGAGAGAGAGAGAGAGAGAGAGAGATGGTGGAGAGGTTGCTTGGTGGGATAAAATCAGTTCTTCTTTCAACATCCCCCCACGTTTCTAACCTACAACATCTACTTGGAACCAACCTCTTTACTCCTATATTATTGTTTTACTCGTATCTTGCATCATAAATAGCGCCAAACCGATATAATATTTTTTCCTTATATTTTTATTGACTGCATAATTAATATATATATATATATATATATATATATATATATATATATATATTTGAAAATATAGATTTAAATAACACATAGATGTTGTTTGATAACCAACTTTTTTGTTTAGATATTATAACAATAAATGAATACTAGTATTAAGACTCATTGTAGATGTCAAAAAAAAAAAACAAAAAAACAAAAAATTCTTCTTTATCATGTTAATAAAGAATTATTTTTTAAATTATCTATTCAATAAATTTTGATTAAGTTTTAAATTTTATAGATCAAACAGATAGAGTCTTTTATCCATTTTTTACTATATATACAATAGTATTTTATCATAATTTTTAAAACAATTAAATGTCATATTTGTCTCTAACAAACTGAATATACTAAATAACAAAACAAAGAATTATATTACAAATCAACTCTAAAAGAAATTAAAGTACATAGCCACAAAGATCTCCAATAAAATTACACACAATACATCTAAAAAACACAAGTAAACAAAATCCAAATCTTATTATATGCTCTTGAAGACCTAACTCATGTATCACTAAGTTTCTCAACTCAATAAATACTTATGTTATGTTATACAATATAAGTAAAAGAGTGAATATAATAACATCAATTATTAAAGTAGGTAAAATAATATATATACAATTAAAGAGATATAACTAAATCTAAAACACAACAATAAACGTATAACATCAAAAAAATAATCATGAAGAAATCATATTTCTATAATACTATAAGAATATCACAATATCTTATTGATATGTATGCACACAATTCACATAAAATGTACATATATTCACAATATTCTTATTCTCATCATATCAATTGACATTCTATCATATTAAATAACATATTGGACAACAAGTAATGGGTCAACATATCATATAGTAATTAGCTCATATCATCTCTAACTAGACATACCTATTGGATCACACTATAAATGATAGCTATCAGATCACATAGCATACAATGATTCTTAATAACTTGATATATAGCTTTAATTAGGAGTTCAAATGCTAGTGGTATTAAGTATTATGAGATTACATAGGAAACAATACTAAGAGATAAAGGTCATACGAAAAGTAATTCTTTATTATTAATATATATATATATATATATAAGACTTAATAGGCATGCATTGTTTTGTATGTTTTTTATATCATTTTATTACAAAACATAAACTTTATAAGGTTCATCTGATCTTCCTTTTTTTGTCTTTATCTTCACTTACTGATATATATATATATATGACTTAATAGGCATGCATTGTTTTGTATGTTTTTTATATTATTTTATTACAAAACATAAACTTTATAAGGTTCATCTGATCTTCCTTTTTTTGCCTTTATCTTCACTTACTGATATATATATATATATATATATATATATATATTTGTGTGTGTGTGTCTTATTACTCACATAATAAGCTTTCACATCTTTTATATGTATGCAATGTTCTCAAATTTCATTTTATGTCACGTATATGTTAAGTCACATGTAATTATTTAATATATATGTATGAGTCAATGATATTATGTTATTTACTATGATTCGTTTAATATATTAGACATAAATTAATAACTACTTACATTATAGTTTTATTTGTTTATTTACCTAAATCTTTGGAGATGACTCATTATTAATTTCCTTTTGCCTTCTCTTTTTAGACATTAGAGATGACACATTGATCACTTTGTACTTATTTCAAATATTATACTTAGTTACTTGTCTTGCTTGCATAGTAACTCTTCTAAATACTATGACTTGTCAAAAGCTAGCATTTTTAAGTTTTACAATTAGGATGACAAGAACCTTATGTGAATAAAATAAATCACACATATAAGTCCTTAGGACTATATCATATTATATGTCTTTGTAAATGTAGCATCAACAACTTCTCAACTCAATAATCTTAGGAACTTGTTACAACAAATTCTTTCCTCTTATCTCTGTCATTGTTATTGTCCTCAAAAGTAATGAAAACTACAAGTTTTTCAACAACCACAAAATATAAATGTAAGGAGGATTTATCAATCTAACATTGCTTATCAAACTCTAAAACCATACATTAGATATTATCTTCATGATTTAACAAGAAATAAACCTAATAATAATAATAATAATAATAATAATAATAATAATAATAATAATAATAATAATAATAGTAATATTAATAATAATAATAATAATCAAAATAATAATAATAATAAATATCATTACCTTAAATCAATAGTTCTTGAATTCATTCTATTGTAGTTCTTGGCCAGTTACTAAAGTCCATCTTTTTCATTGATTTCAAACTCTCTTAATTACTTGGATAGTCATGCTTCTTCTCTAACCTACCAATTAAATCTTCTCCACATCTTTCCTTAATAGCAACTCTACATGAAACGTAAAAGGAGACATGACATCATTTTGGCATTTCAAAGAAATCATGGCCCCTTCACATAGATCTCTCAACCTAGACAATAAAATGCTTAAAGAACATTACCTTAGTCATTAAGAACCATCTTATTGCTCCTCTCTACTCACTAAAGTCTCTTGAATAGCTAGCTCAAGAACTATCCAAACTCCTTAAATTCCTTCCAAAATAGGACAATAGCTCATAGAGGAAATAAGTAAAAGTTGTCATTGCTATTAAAAAAACAAATGAATATATATATATACATACTATTAGATTCTTCGTAATGAGTTTTATCTAAAAATATGTTCATCATTGAATTTTGAATTTCTTTATTAGGCACTTTTTTTGAAATGTTCTAAAATAATATTCTTTTATTTTGGCTCAAGAAAGTTTTTAAAAAACTAATATAAAATACCTATATTAAGTAGAACTTTTAAGAAAAAACTAAGCTATCACAATACATATGTACATATATAGTGGATGAATGAGTATATGTATGTTTGTTTGGAATCTCAAACCAAATAAGTGAACATGAGATGTGTTATAATAATAAAAATAAAGCATGAAGTGAATGATGTATTGATACTACACTTGATTAATGTAAACTAATTTGTTAGTTGTTTATGATTGTTAACTTTTGGTGTATTACTTAAGAGAAGAAATGTAAGTCTATATTATTGTATTGGGGTTTGAATGAATATGAATTACAATTGAATAATGTGAAATACATCTTTTTTTTTTCTGTAATGTTAATCAAAGCATGAAATGTTTTTGATCTTTCATGGGAATTTTGAATCTTTTCAACAATATTTATTTGCTTCAAAAAATAACTACTAATTATTGATAACCATCTCATCTATTCTATATGTTTGATGATTATCATAGTCATGGAATAATTAGTGGCACGGAGAAAAAGGAATGGAAGATGAGGCTTTCTAAAATTTTAAATGAGTGAACCTTAGCTATAGGACGGTCAATTTCTACTTTTATTACAGACTTTTCCACGTTTTTTTCCCCTTAAGGATGTTCATTGTTTTTCACGGCTATGTTCGAAGAAACTCACCGTACTTTAATTTCTTCATAATTTTCTTGTGCAGTGGTCATAATATATATGGATTTTTCTCGATTTTAAATTTTTCATGTAAATGATTACGTTTGTTTTCTTTTTTGTTTTTGTAATCATTTGATATTTTTTTATTTTTTTTTTACATATTTTAAGTTATTTAGAGATCCTCAAGCTCTGGTATTTAGCTCTGATTACACCTCGAGGGTTATGGACATTTTAGCGTAAATAGAGAGCAATTTCATATTTTCAACAATAATAATATTGCTTCTGTCGTTATGATAACACATAACAAATTCAACTAACATGATGACTTTCTGGCTTGTCATCTTGTACAGGAATTCAAACTTAAGCAATAGAAAAGCATCGATCATCTAAAATAAATTTTCCTTACAGTAATACCCTTATAAATAATCATCTTCTAATTTCCTCTTATGGATGAGTATATAATAAGATGAACATATGACCTATAACAGCCATGCATCTAGTCAAAACTTTGCAATACCAATCAATAAAATAAAGAATTAGGAAGACCCCATTTAATTATTAAAGGAGGCACCAGAAACAGAAGATAGCATCACGGTTATTTTTCAAAAAACATGATGTGTTGAGAAAACGACGTGTAGTTCTAGATTTCAAATCAGCACACACTAGCGCAGAGACAAAGACATTTAAGTTGGGGGCTGCTTCCATCTCAAGTTATTATTTTTTTTTCATTTGTGTCCTGAATCCCGAGTGCAGGTGAGGGCAGCAAAGCTTAGTTTTTAACTGTTGGCCTAACCATCAGTTTCAAAGTTAGATAACTGCCACTTGAACTAAACCGGAATTAGAGCAAAGGATGACCACCATCGAGATCTCTCAACCCCGCTGGAACTTAAGCTGATTATTTTAAAAGAGACGTTTTAGGTTGTTTATTTTCTTTTTAACATAGTTTGCTTACTCCATCTGATTTTTCATTAAATAATGCTACCAAAAGACAGTAAAAAAACTAAAGGTTCCCATTAGAAGCATGATTTTTTGCTGACCTCGGACAATTACTTAATCAACCCAGCCAGTTTATCCTCATCTCCTCGGGTTGTTTGGTCAAAGGACACCATTTGCTTAGTCACAAAACAGTCCAAGTAGTCATGGCTAGTTGGTTGGACCTTTCCTCTTCCCTCTTTAATCCCATGAAAAAGGTATGCTATGGTTATGAACGCAGCTTCTGTTTTGTAATATTACAATTGAAACACAATGCATTTTGAGTATACTAGCTTGGAAAATCTATTTTTGAGTTGATTAGAGTGCATTCCCAAAGTTTTTCTATGACCCATATGCGACGATGACCAATCAAATATCAACTATGGTTTGGACAGTTAATCATCCTTCAACCTCACTTACCAGTTCTTTACTGACTACAGCAGGAAATTAGAGTTCCGCAAGGAACAGTTATGTCAAATCACAATTGGATGCTTTATTTATTTTTTTATTTTCTTTCTTCTATGAAGTTTTTGTTCCACATCGCATGATCTTATTGGTTTATAAAAAAGGACCAAGTTAGGAGATGTGTGATTATTTCTTTCTATGTAGTCCCACATCATAAGGGAGCATTTCATGACTTTATGTCGGGTGGCTCAGGACAAGCTTTGAAGACATATGACTTAGTGATTTTATCTAAACTTTATATAACGGTATTTACAAGAATAATTATGTAAAGATTTGTTGACAATTGGGTGTCTTTGGCAGTGGTTTTTATAATGAACACTATATAAAGTCTTTTAGTATAGTCGGTTTATTTTAAAAACAACTATATTCAGTGATATTATATAGTAAACTTTTTAGAATTGGTATAAAAAAAATCAATCCTACACGTCAATTTATGACTATTTTAAAATATCAAGAACTTATAAATGATAGTATTGCGCACTAGTTTCTTTCATTCATGTTGTAGATATTTTTAGCAATTCTAGAAAGACTTTCTTATACAATTGACTTACTAAAATTAAACTTCATATTACTTATCTTTATATTGCTCTACCATGTTCTCGCAATTGATTATCAAGTTGTGTTCATATAATTATATATTCTTTGAAATGATTACTACACTAATTATATATTTTATAGGTTTGTTCTATGCTAATTAACCAAAATGTCATCATCTTGTAATAATATGTATTATAATCTATGATAAATGCAATTGTTTCATATTAGTACACTTTATCATGTGAATGTAATAATATATGAAAAATGCATCGAAGATGCTTTTAGTTGAATAACCTATAATTGCGTCCACAAAAGTCTCAATTAAAGTAGTAGATAACAATATTTTGTTTATGGATAGTTAGGATTTTTGAGATTTATGTATAGTATCCAATTTTCATTACTTCTCTAGACAAAAACATCTAGTAATTTGCTTATTTTTTCTTTGATTAACTATTTATCACTTTATTAACCAAGTAATTTCCTTCTATAGAAATCATGTATTTTCATCTTAATTGAAGATTTTTGTTATGTTTAGATGTGTGTTACGTATCAATCAAATTCTAGCAAACAAGGAGCTGGAGTGGAGGAGTCTAAGGAAAACATTCATATACTTAGAAAATAGGATCCAAATCATATGCTTTAGAAGAGGTGGTAACAAGTCATGTTCAATCGATTTTAGCTCAACCCAAAAAGAATATTTTTCATTTAAGTTAAGTCAAAATTGACTCAAATTATAAGACTTCAATTCCAATTTTGGTTTGTATAAACAAGACTAACTTCAATCTTCTAGGAATTTGGATTCAATACTTCTTGAGAAAATAAAAAACCAAAATAACTCCAACATTGGCATAGATTAACACAATGTACCTTTTGTCAAAGATAAATATCGACTAGTACCAGTCTAGCTAAACAGCTTTAAATTCTTAGAATTATTTATTTTATTTAAAATCATACAAGTCTAAATGATTTCTTTGAAAGAAGAATACAAAGTAAATGCCAAAGTTGGGATTTGAATGTAGATCTCCATCAAAGCTTCCTTTTGTTTACTTTCAATTATACTAATCTGAGAATTTCAATAAATATATCTATGTCAATTTTGTTTAGTTTGAATCACTTCTCAATTGAACCTAGTCAAACTAAAACTTTACTCAAATTAGCATTTGAACCTAGATGCACAAGTTATAATTCAACCAATATGATTTGACTGTACTTTGATTTAAAAAAAAAACATTTAATTAATTTTTAGCAATTTTTTAATTTAGATATTCTTATCACTATCTTAAATATTTATGAGAATGATTATTTAATTATTTAGACTACTTAATATGTTCCTTTATAATTATTACTTTGCTAACAAAAGAATGTTTGATGCAAACATTAATTGCTTAGAACACACCTAGAATAAGTTGTGAATTAGCCTTCCTTCAATGATGTTGTAGGAGGAAAATGAATGAACAATATAAGAGTTGATTACACGTGCACCCAATCTTATCATTTTTTCTTAAGGACAGCGTTAAAGATGTCCCACAAGGTCCCACCATTTTCTTAGGAAGCCAAGAATATTCCCTACTTCTACAATAGTTCTCATTAAAATTATTCCACTTTGATTAAATACAATTCCAAATATTATATCAATAAATCTTGTTACGTTAAGTAAGATAGAAAAACTTTCAAGTTGGAAATGATAATCATGATATCTACAACCTCAGTTTGTGGGTTTCCTTGATTGCAAAAGTCATAGCCACTAAATGACATAGGATGCTCTCCAAGTGTTGTTAGTGATCCTTATTGATATTAGATAAATATAACTTTTGATGTAATGACAAATAGGATAATCAAGAAAAATCCCTTATGAATGTTTAAAATTGTGCTCAAAATGTTCGCTTAACCTCCATCTAAAATTGACTATTATTGCTAAATTTGCTGCTATTGCGTTCACTGGTTTACTTGAGATCATGACTTTAGTGGTGATTTATGGTCAACCTACTTTAATTTCGTTATTGATTCGAATCATAATAAACTTTAAAACTCATTTTGTTAGTCAAGGAAAACATTCTTTCATATAACTTTTGATCACAAACTTCTAGATCATACTTTATTGGGCATGACAATTAAGAGTACCATGATCAAGATTAACATGAAATAGCTTGGTTTAAATCAATTGATGGTTAGATATTTTTTATCTTAAATTCAAAGTATTAGATCACTTGATTATCTATCTAATGGTAATTAGACCATCTAGAGGAAACTTTGATGAATGTATGGTGAGAAACAAAATTAGAGTCTCCATTTGATAGTTATTGGACCATTTAATGTTGAGGATGAAAAATGATTTAACTATTTGTTGCTCAGACTACTATTCATAACTTAGAGGTAATCAAAATCGTGGTTATTTTAAAAGCTCATCAGACTATCTGAGTAATAATTTATTTAATTGATAGTCTGATAGTCATCAGACTATTTAATAAATCATCTAGCAATGGGTTTATTTTTTTAAGGATGCCTTGAAATAACCTGGCTAAATAATCTAATAATACAATTACATAATCTAATTCTTTCTAAGAAAATACAGAACCATTGTTCATGTTTCTTAATTTTTCAAAATCAATCCATTTTTAGTTCTTTAAGCAATTTAATACCCATTGTGAAGGCACTAATCTTTCTTTTCTTAAAAATTGGGTTTGATTTCTTACCTTGGACACTTCCTTTATCACTAAGTTTTCAAAATACATAAGCTAGAACAAAAAGAGTGTTGTAAGAGTTTCTTAGTTTGGTTGTTACACATTCTACATTCTTTACCTCCACGTTTAAATGCAATTAGAAACTTTGAAGAAATTTATAAATTTCATTAGATTGTACATTATCAAATTTAAAATACAACATTACTTTTTAATCTTCCTATTTCTTTTTCCTTAGTTTTTTAAGCTTATTATTTTTTAACCCTTCTAAGTCACTTTTCTTTGGCTCTTTGGTACTCTCTTATGATTTGTATAGATCTTTTTGTTTGATTTTTATCTACTAGGTTCTAAAAAATATGGCTTTGTTTAGTATTGATAAATCTTTTGTGGCTAAGGATAGATATAGGCTTGTTATTTGGAGTCAAACCACCTAATTTTCTTAGATTACATCACCTTTAATACATTGCACCCAAAAGGATTTTAAAAATGACATAAGAACTTTCTAATTATGTCTAGTTATGCCATCATGATATCCAATTATGCCTCCTATTATAGAGTATTTTTTCTTAGTATGGCCATGCATGTTTATTTTAATCAATAGAGTAGGGTTCTAGTATGCCATTTCACAACATCTAACTTTCTTCTACTTAAAAGAGGGAAGTAAGTTTATATGCACAAGTGTAGTGTTCTCTCAAACCATTTGCACAATCAAGAAACACTTGAAAATATTGAGGTATTAACTATTTATGTTATATATAATGTTAGTCTTCGATTAAAAAACTTAGACTTTTTTCTAGCTTTCCAAATGTTCCAACATATTACAAGGGTATGACTTGCAGTACTTCATAATAAGTAGGTCACCCTTTAATCTTCTATTACCAATAATAAAGTACTTATTTTTTCTTTTTCCTATACTTGGATATCCAAGGATCTACCATAAAAAAACCAAGTGTTCTGTTCAAGATAGTAATCTATAAACGAATGATAAATGGAGTTTTCATTGAGGTAGTGTGGATATTTGAAAGCAAGGTGAATGTTGAGTCATTTTAGCTTGTTAGAGAAGTGCAATGATTTGTTTAACATTCTCATATATCTTAGTGGGTTATATCTCATTTCAAATCATTTTTCTTGATTTTTCTCAAAGAACTTGCTTCTTATTTCATTCCATATTGTTTTAAATTGAAACTTTATTGCTTATTGTCTAATGGAACCTTTTAGCTATAGAAGATCTGAAGGTGAGAGCTAACACTAAATGCTTGGTCTTTTTCATATTCTTTCATGTATCCAAATTATGCTTATCTTGATTTCTATTGAAATATTTTTCTTTAATAAACTTAAAATAGAGGGATTGATCAAATACCAACTTATAATTTTTTTCTCAATATGCCAGCATGGTATCTTTGTCTCCAAATGCCCAATTCATTTTTCTCTAATGTTTCACATATCTTTTCCCATGTCAACTAGTGATGTTTGTGTTCATTCTATAGCTTTTCTCATAAGAATCCATTCATAATCTTTTCCAATCTATTTATGATTTGCATTAAAGGATTTATTGTTATTAAAATATAAGATGGCATTGAGTTTAAAACATATTTTAATAATATGATTCTATCACTCATATGTAGGAGCTTTTTCTTGCATCTAGCCAACTTATTTTGTAACTTTTCAATAAAGTGTTGGAAGTATAATTGTCTCTTTATAACATTAAAATAGGAAACCTTAAGTATATGATAGGAAAAGAGCATTTTTTTAAGTGCAATATCTTTCCAATCATTTTAACTATCAATGACTTCACAATCTTGGCAATATAAAATTTGCACTTCTACAAGTTTAATTACATACTTGATGTGTCTTGAAGTCTTTATAAAATATTTTTAATACATTTTAGGGTTCTTAAGTCTCCTCTGTTAAAGATAATAATATTATTAACATAGTTAAGATGAGTTACAATAGGACATCCCCTTGTTGTGGCATAATGCAACATTTTTCTCTTCTCAAATTATTCTTTTAATGATTTGCTAAAAGCCTCCATTGCTATAATGAAGAGTAATGTAGAGATTGGATTATCTTGTTTCAAATCTCAAGCAAGCTATTTTCTTGTCTACTATTTGAGATAATGTATGGTATAATATGAATAATATGCCTTGTAATAATTTATTCCTTACTAAAACTTGTTTGAGTTTAGTAGGTGTTTATCATATTTACCATGTATGTCTCACACCAAATAAACAACATTTTTCTTATGCTTAACACATTTCCATATCACTTTGAGTATTTACGAAAAAGAAATTGATGAAGTTTTTTTATATCAACATGAACCTTTAGAACATTCTATAGTTAATTTATTAGTTTGGTATAAAAACCAGATTCACATCTAGCTTAAAAGCTTTTGCTCATACAAACCTCTCCATCAATTTGCACACTTAATCATATGATTTACTTAACTATATGATTTACATCTTTGAAAGTCATTATAGATCTTGTATTTCCATACTTGCCTCATTTCTGTCCTTCTAATCTCTATCTCATTATGCATATCTATATTATATATTACCATTTTAAAATATTTTATTAATGCTAAAATAATGATAATCACACCTCCATTTAGATCCAAGTTTATTAATCGACTAAAATTACTTATTTAGTAGTTAGTCTTTATGCATCTTATCAAATCTTGTCTTGTTTAAGGAGGATTAAGTTGGGGGAATTATTAAATTATAAAATTTTGAAAATTTTTCTTTTGGATAATATTTATATATAAATAAAAAAACAAAATAAACTTATTTTTCAAATTCTATTATTACAAAAAATATCAACATAACTATTTTTTGCCAAATCTTTTATGCAAATAGAGATAATATTATTAATTTCTCTTTCTCCTATTTCTAATAACTAATAACGTAACTTGGGTTGGATTGAGTTAATCATAGTGATAGATGCCTACTTTGTGCCCCAATCACCAAATAACATAGTATATGTTTCATTCTTTTGCTTCCCCCTTTTATATTTAAATATTTGTTTTGAATTAAATGACATTATAAATATATCTTTTACATGACAATACAACATATGATAATATCTATTTGTTTTATTAATAAATTTTATAAATTGGTTTATAATATTATAGAAAACAATAACATTTGTAAAACTACAAATGAAATCATGTCAATATTATCATGGGAGAGCCATTTGTATCTATACATGTGTACAAATAAATATGCATGTATTATCTAACCATCCACTTAATCTCTACTACAAAATGCATAATATCTAGATGTATGTTGACTACATTGCTTGCGCAGTTATTGATCGAATGGTATATTGAAGTGTTTGGATTGTGGCGATGCATGAGATTTGTCGTGCAAGTCAATATAGATACAAATAAGGATAACAAATATGATGGTAATATAATTATCATTTAAATTATGCTTTGATTTTTGAGAGTATTATAAGTTTAAAGTGCAATAAATATTGGTATTTGATGTTAAGTAAGAATTTTTACTTTCATTTTTGAAAAACATAGTGGTTCATCACCAGCAATTGAACCATTGTGTTTGGAAAAGTTCATTCAAGCATAATTTGGTGACTATAAAAATAATAATAACAATCATTTAACAAATAAAGTCTAGGATTATTTTAGCTTAATGATGACTAAATCAATGTGAAAGATTAATTGCATTCAATTTGAATGATTGATTGATCATTCTGAAATGATATATTAAACAATTCCTTTCAACTAATCTAACAGATATATGTATCTTTTAAACGTACTGTGCGCGTGCCGTACTACGTGCTGCTTCAAACATTCAAACGTGAGAAAACTTCTACATGTTTGAATTTTATTATTTTTAAAATTTAAATCAATTTGTTCATCTAAAATTTTATTTTTCCGTTTAGGTTCAATATAGTATTTAGGGTTGGTAGGGTTTTAATTTTATTTTCGTGCTGATAGAATTAGTTTAAGTATATTTCTTTGTTAAAGCAAGCGTTAACATGACTTAAAGCTTTAATGTTTGTATTTTTAATGAACGTCGCTGTGGAGTACTCACTGGGTATCCCACGGATCCATTAAATATTCATACATCATACTTTATGTAACAAAAATTATTTGATTGCGAAAAAGTCAAAAAAGTTTTGAAAGAATATTTTAAAAAAATGAATTGAATAAAAATAAAATTTTTAATTAAAAAACTATTTGTTAGTAGTGTGAAGCTTTTAGCATTAGATAAGAAATACTTTTGAAAATGAAATTTGCAAGCAGGGCCTTTATATAATTCATTTGCTTGTCATATTAATTAACATTTGTTTTTTTTTAAAGAAGTTAATTAGTTACTGTTACTAATTTTGATTCCAAAATCAATATGAATTTAATCTGCTTAGTCAAGCATATTTAGTAGTTAAATATTGAATAGCAATTAAATGATTAAAAGTAACAGATACTTATTTAATAATGTTAAATGGCAACTAGTTCTCTTTATTACGCTTGTTAATTTACTGTATTATTTATTATACTGCAGATTATTATGGCAAATAACCATAACTGTGATTCTTGAGTATAGCAATTTTATTATGTTTTCAAAGTATTAAAAATAAAATAATTAGTTAGTATTCTTTGTTTGTGATTTGTTTGTTTATTTTTTGTTGACAACATAGCTTAGTTATTCCATGTAATTTAAGTATTGATTTCTAATTTAATACTATATTAAGATAACATTAAATATGATAGTATTTATTAGATTATACCTATTGAGTAATCTTTATATTTGATAAGTCAAATCTTAAATGGTTAACATTTTATTCGAATAAACTTGTTTAGTGTGAAACATGCTTACATATAAAGAATAAACTATACACTTTTGAAGATGGTGAACTAGTGGTCTTCAAAGCACTTTGGAATATTCAACAAGCTTCAATGATTGAAGACATGTGCATCAGTTTTGATAAGATTTTATTTTATTATAAAACAGAATGTTAGCTTATTAAGTTTAGGGCACTCTTCATTCGTATCAATTTCAAATCATATTTTGGCATTTAAATTGTTCAATTATCTTCTTAATTTAGCAAATAAATAGGATTCAATTTTTTAATCTCGTAATTCTTTTCTTAGCTCAAATCATATTTAAATAACTCATTGATTTAAGTAACATAATTCTATTTTTGAATCATTCTTTCTTTGGCTAAATCATATTTTTATATTTTTGTCAAATTCTATGTTAAGTTGATTATTAAATTTTGATTACATAAAAAACTTTTTGTTAAAATTTTTATAATTAAAACAATAAAAAAAGTTATGCCACATCCCAAGTTCTGCTTGAATGCTGACCTTAATTTTGAGCATCGAGTCAGGAAAAACAGTCAGAATTAGATCGGGTCGATCCATTTTAGTTCTCTGTGAATTCCTAAATCGGATGGGTTAAGACATTGGATCGAACCGGTAACACTCGAAACTAATATACGTATGGGTTGGGTCGAACTCGTATAAACTTGTATGTTACTAGTACCCATAGATGTTTAAATTTTGAGAGCACGAGGGGGCGTTAGCCACAATTATGCTCGCAAGCTATTCCTAAGCGAATGCTTATAAAGAGCAAATAGGTTTATGTTCTTGTAATGTGGGAATATATCCCTTGTGTTTGTCTTCATAAAAAACTAGTAGCACTCAGCACTGTTCGATCGTGCATTTTCACGATGACACGATGAAGATCTCATCTGTCTTTAAACAATGATCTTAATAGATAAAACCATTCATTTAGTAAGCCGATCAGATGGCTATTGCTTCTCAACATTGATTGATTTGTCACATGGTCATGATCTTATTTGACTTTATCAAATGGCTATTTTTATTTCTACTGTTTGAAATAATTTATTATTAGTCTAATAACCTAGATCTTTTGCTGTTTGAATCCTACAATTCAAATCTAATCCTGATTTTAACATTGATTAATCGAGCAATTCATATCCCATTCAATTGATCAAATTGCTTCGATCTAGTCCAGCTTGATCTATCCAGAACTCATCTTCCTTTATAGCATTTGATCGTACAATTGAGATATCCTCTGTATAGATCGAATGGCTCTAATCAATCCCATCCAATGGCTTTGATCAATTATGCCTAACAACCAATTAACTAGTCATTACACGTGCTAATGTAGTTAGCCATTTTGAAAGAAAATTTTAAGAACTTTTTAAGCTATTTGAAAGCAGCTTTTGAAATAGTTTTTCACTCACTTTATAATAGCAATGGCAAAAAGTTTTTTATAAATACCTAACAATTTGAATGAAATGACTAATTATTATGAGCAAGATTTTAACATCTCAAAAAAAAAGGCTACATTATATTTTGCTGGCATAAATGTTTCTTGATAATACCTACGACTTACAACTATTTCAAATTTAAAATTCATCTAGCTAAGCCTAATTCTTCTAAGCTTTTATTTTCTCAATTCTTTTCATAATTTTGTGATTTTTGTATCATTTTACATTCATTAATAAGCATGGAAAAATTTGTACGTTTTTATTAAAAATTTGTTTCTTACTATATTTTTGTTTTTCATTTGGGTTGGGTGGTCGGACATTTACTAAAACTTGAGTTTGATTTGATCTCATAAACAAAACAAAGTTAGGGTTGAGCTTCTAAAAGTCTTGGTTATATTTGAACCTATAAAAGCTAGTAGATTGAAGGTAAACTATAAGGAATAATCTCTAGGTGTAACTTTTTTATTAGTGAAGTTTTTTCAAACCTCAATTAAGGGTGGACGTAGGTTGTAGTTTGAATCAAACTACCTAAAAAATTTAGTGTACCATTTAAAATTTGATTTTCGTTATAAAAACTATAAATTAATATATTTGTAAATTAAAGTTTTTTATAAACATAAAATTATTTTTATAACAAAGTTTTGAAAACAAAACACTATCTAAAAATTAACAAAAATAGTTTATAAACATAATTTACCCCCTTGTGGGATTCACACACACATTTTCACTTTAACTGGTATTAGAGTGGGTTCACTACACTAAGTAAGTAAAATCACTAAGACAATCCTTTATTTGTGTGTACAAATTAATTATGACATTAATTTTAATTATTTATTATTTTTAATTTTATTAATATCAATTTTAATATTATTATTTTTACTCTATAATCAAATTTCTTGATTTTGTTAATGTGCTTATTTTATCTAATTGTTCAAGGATGACTTTACCTATATTCGATAATTACGAAACTTTAATGGAATTATTTTCATCATGTCAGCATTCATTATTTAATAGTGAAATGTTTCTTATTAGAAAAATACCTTTAAAAATTTTATTTAAAAATTTGATGATAATTTGTGAGATTTTTTTAATGTTTTGTACTTCTTAAAGGTAGAAGTAATAAATTAAGAATATTAATTTAATTAATTGTTAAAAGAATGAATTACTCATTTTGTGCATTGTCTAAAGAAATTAGTGTGAGAGTGTATATGGCTACAAATTATTTTACAATAATTCAAAGATTAAATAGATTGTATGATGAGAATGAATCTGAAGATGTTGGTGATGAAAGGAGATGAACTATAAAAAGGAAGAAGAGAAGAAGAAGAAAAAAAAAGAAACTTAATTTAGAGATGAATCATAGAAGTAAATTAGTATCAAGTATTTGTAATTCTAACTATGAGTCTACTTTTGAATCTTCTGATAAAATATCAAATTTATTTAATAAATTACTTGTTGAGTATAAAAGATTAATTATTATGTATGATGATCTTAAAAAAGTTTTTGCCATACATGAATCTAGAACGGTTGAATTTCATGAACATTGTGATGCACTTAAAGAAGAAACTGTTTCCTTAACTAACCAGATTCTTGCCTATATTTCCAGTGTTTCATGTTTGAAAGTTTCAAATATAGAATATGAAAATGAATTGTACAAACATATTACATATAATGATGCTTTAAAATTAGAGAGTAAAAATTTAAGAAAAGAAAATTCTTTGCTTAAAGAAAACCCAAAAAAATTTGATTCTCATGAAAACGAAATGCATGATCAAAAATCAAAGAATGCTAGTTTGTTTTCTCATGTATTTACTTATAATCATTCAGATGTACCTTCATATTGTACATCATTCAATCTTGTGAAAAAAATAATGTTTACTTGAATGATTCACATGTGCTTAAACATGCTTCATCTAGCAACCATATGACAAAAAATAAATGTATGTTTGCATGATAATTATAGATTGAAAAAATCATATATCCATGTGTTCAATACATCATATATTCTTTTTTTGTATACATCTAATTATCAAGTTAAATCTAATATTGTATGTAATTATTATTCCAAATTTGGACATCTCACATTTAATTGTCCAATTAAAAAAATCCATAAATCTAAAGTATAATTGATATGAGTAGATTTCTAAGGGAACAATTTCATAAAATTTCTTTGGAAATTCGTAACATCCATACCTCCCTATTACTATTGAACCCAAAATGGTTTGGGTTCCTAAATTTAATACTTATATAGATTTGTAAGCGTGTCTCCATATTTTAGGGCCTACGGAGACCTGTCTTACTTTGTGATTTTGTGTGACTCATTTACAAATTGTTTGCAGTCTTAAGCTTATATAGATTAGGTTAGAATGTCAAATCATTCTAGACTTTTAGTGTCAATCAATATTAATCATTTAGAGCTTATTTTTCATTGATGTGATTTTGGTTATTTTGTTAGTTTTAATACTCAATGTTACAAAATATTAAAAGATGATCAAGTATTAATAATTGGTAAAAATGGGTGACACTTATGTGATTAAGTTTTATTAATTCAAAGATAACATATTAAAATGCTAAGTTACAAATACAAGTGAGAACACTTTATGGTATAGAAAAGTAAGCTATGTTGGCTATTCCATTTTAAAGAAAATAAGCAAGGTAGGTGTAATTGAGGTCCTTTGAAGCTAAATAACATTAATTAAAAATGAGTCAATCATGCAAAAAAAAAAAAGTTTAAATCTTCCTTTAAACCTAAATGTAACTTGACCATTGGTAGACCTTTAAAGACAATTTATTTTGTACACAAAAACCTTACATTTAAAAAAAAAACTTTGATTTGTGATTGACATTAATTTTTCTAAATTTACTACAATTAAACTTCATAAGAATAAAAAATGTGATTATAATCTTTGATTAGAAAATTATAAAGATACAATAATTTTAATTTAATAAATTTTAAGAGATAAATATCTATATGATTATTATATGGAATGAAAAATATGAAATTAATTGATATCTCACTTCAAAAAATTTGTAAGAGTGTACAAGGGAAAATAATAAAGGCTAAATATTTGGGGATAATTTATTTGATTTTTAAAAATTAATATAATTTTAATATTGACCATGATTTTTCTAGATTTATATAGAAAAGAGGTAATTGAAAATTGTGTTAATTTAATTTAAAAATTAGATAAGAACATACATATTATGTTTGATGAGTTAATTACCGAATAATTAATGTAATGCTTAGATTGAGTCATTGATGAACCTTGTATTGAAAAATGGAGAAAATAAATTAGACAAGAAAGAATGTGGAAAAGAAGGTAATCAACAACTACCATGAGTTTGGTAATATCAAAATTCATAGAAATCAAATTAATGATACGTTAATCAAGGTGTTAGAACACGAGTTTCTATGAAAGAAATTGATCATAGTATATTTGTTTTATCATAGAAGTAATATTTGTTAAAGAAGCTCTAAAGGGTGTAGGTCAATGTCATAAATTGAAAAAAATTTTAATAAACTAAGAATAAGATTTAATACTTAGGTTTATTGATCAATAATTTATGAGAGCTAAATAGATTATAAAGAATAAATATATGAAAAAAAAAGTGACTATTGGAGGGAAGATTAAGCTTATTGCAAAGAATATACAATCAATTTCATCATTATTAAAAAAGTCACAAAAAAATAAATTTTCCCTTTAGAGGATTAATAGAATTAAAATATGTACCTTTAAAGTAAGAATTTATCTATGTATTTGCAAAACTCCTTCAATGGTATAATAACAATTATATAAATTATGCATCTCTTTTGATGGTGTCAAAAGGGGAGAATGATCATAGTTTAGATAAACTTTAGATTTGTTGTAAAGTGAGGGAAAGCATGTCATAAAAAGAAGCATAAAATAAAGGAGAGCATATATATTTGATTTTTACTTGTTATAGTTTTACTTGTTATATAATTTCTTAAATATATGTTTTGTTTGTAATATTTTTATCTAAACATTTATGTTTTATCATCATGAAAAAAGGAGATTGTTGAGTCACTATTATATTTGATGAGTCAAGTTTTAAATGTTTAATATTTTATTTTAATGATCTTGTTTAGTGTAAAATAAGTTTACATGTAAAGAACAAGTCATACACTTTTGAAGATGGTAAACTAATGGTCTTCAAAGCATCTTGGAGTGTTCATCAAGCTTCAAGGAATAAAGATATGGACATCAGCTTTGATAAGGTTTTATTTTACTATAAAATAGAATGTTACTTATTGACTTTAAGGCACTCGTCTTTCTTATCAATTTTAAATTATATTTAAGCATCTAAATTATTCAATTGTCTTCTTGATTTAGCAAATGAATAGATTAAAATTTTCAACCTCATAATTCTTTTCTCGATTCAAATCCTAGTTAGTCCATTTATTGATTTAAGTAACATAATTCTATTTTTGAATCATTCTTTTTTAGGTTAAGTAATACTTTTGTATTTTTGCCAAATTTTATGTTAGGTTGATAATTAAATCTTGATTACATCAAAAAATAATTCTTTAAAATTTTTCATAATTAAATCAATAAAAAAAATTTTAAGTGACGTCCCAAGCTATACCAAAATGCAAAGGTCTCAGGCCGAGCTTAAGCCTTAGAATCGAGTCAGAAAAAATAGTCAAAACCAGATCAGGTTAACCTGTTCTAGTTTACAAAAAATCTTATTTATACGAATAATTTTAATGCAACATGCTCTAAATATTTTTTTATCCACAACTAAACTCCTCTATCAAACTCAAATGATTTGTAGAATTATTAACAAAATAGAGGATGTACTCATTGCTTCCAAAAGATGTGATTCATACATATGTTTTCATTATTTTTTGTGCACCCTTTTATCATGTTCTTCTAATTGTAACTTCTTTTATTAAACTTCATATTATTTTGCAAAGTCATTTAGAAAAACTTTGTTATAATTAAAAATGAGGGTCATGAAATATGTATTATGGATAGAATCTTTATGGTATATGTTTCTAACTTGTTTGTAAGACTTTATTTTGAAAGCCTATGCTTTTAATAGAACATATGAAATGTATTGATCATTGTACAAGCTTTTAGTGCACAACAAGCAATTCTTTTAAAAACATTGGCTTTATATTGCGTGTAACTAGTTCGATCATTTTATATAGTTAAATTTTACTCTACAATTTATGCTAATTTTATAGAATAATTTCATACAACATAACAAAAAAAAACACAATTTTCATGAGTTTGTGAAATTTAATTTTATATAATAATTTGTCTTAATAAATCCCACAATTAAGTTATTTTATGCAATGGGTTAGTGCATGTAACTATTATAAAAGGCATATTGTTTTATAGTGCATTATGTTAGGAGCAAATTTAGCAACCATGACAACTAAATGATTGTTTTTAATTAACTAATGCTAATTTCTCTTTGATTGGTTTATGAACAAAATTACAATAAGCATATCATATATAAAAAAAGAAAAAAAATATAAAACCTAGTGTTTAAATTATCATCAATCATAGTTTTCATGATGTGATCAATCTCCATATGTGAGATTATTTGCTTTGAAACATAAGCATACATATAATGGGCCACATAAGCTCACCCAAGTCCATTTGTTAGATTGAATCACAAGTCATATTACATAAGCACATTAGTTACGATAGCACAATGTGCATTCATACTATGAGATTGCTCGAAACATTATATTTAAAGAAATTTATTGGTAAGATGTGCGAAATGATAGGCTTTTCTTAATAAATAATTATTTTGCTTCTACAAGTCGTGGCTAGAGATTAATTTGCAAGTAATTAACAATTTCATTTAAATTTAATAACAAAAAAATACAATATTAAAGGAGGCTATAAACTCTAGAATTTTATAGTGCTTACCTAATTATTAAGCTATAAGAAAATAACCAATTAAATGATTAAGTGCCGTTGTTTGAGTTTTTAAGAATAGAAAAGAAAAAAAAATGTTTTCAAAATTATTAAAAGAAAAAATAAATGAAACTCTTTGATATGATAAATGGATGATTACAAATTTTTATATACTTACCTATAAAGTCAGAAAATGTTAGATTTATTCACCATCAATCATTAAAAATATCAAACAAACATGAGAATGAGTTGCAACCATATACCAACTCCTCTTCTACTAGAATAATCTATTTTATGAAACAAAAAACTTGCAATAAATATCTCTCTTAATTGAGTATGTTTCTTATCTAGCTTTTGTTTAGATTTTTGAATAATATATATAAAATATTATAACCAAAAGGCATGATGATGCCTACTATAGAGAGAATTGAGAAAAACTATAATTATTACACCACAACTAACCTCACCTAATCTTATCTATATTAATGTCTATACACATTATGTTAGCATATGTTTGTATATATAAATTTGTGTATGATTGGATTTAAAATACCTTTAATGTAACTTTTGTCCTAATTATAAAACTATGTCAAACTTGAGAGGATTTGCAACGTAGGCTTTACCATAAATAATTCTTTCTTGAGAACAATGTCTTTTCTAAGACAACTAGTAGATTCGAACTCAACACGTCTCTTGCAAGAGGATTTTCTAACTTGTTTGTATGTCAATCTTTTTCTTTCTTTAAAAACCTTGACTCATTAAGAATTCTATTTTACGCTTTTGTATGCCATTTGTTATTAATGTTATCATTCTTAAGCTAAGACCTTAGTCAAGACACAACTAATGCAAATAGAAATGTATAATTAATTATTTATATTTTAAATAAGTTCTTATTCAGAAAAGATATCGTCAAGTTATAAAAGAGTTTGCCGGTTTATTTTTATAATATTTTGTATATTATTTTAAAATCTTAAACTTATATAAAAAGGAAGATAAAAGTTGTATTCATTCAATCATATTTAGTCAAAGGTTATTGTTATTTAATTAACGAGAAAATCTTGGGCCATTATTGTTACAAGGAATGACCTGTTCATCTGATATAATTTGTTATATCAGTTTTCGAGAAAATCTCTCTTCAACAATTGTTTTATCTTCATATTGAAAAAAATCTAAGTTACAAAGTGTCCTAAGATGAAATAAATATACATCACTATGTGTAATGTGTGGCCTCACAAACTTCAATAGTAAGTTGAAGTCGTTATGACAATCATTATATGATTTGTTATAATGGTCCATAATGGAATTGCAAAATTTATCAATTTGTGCTGCTGACTAACTCAATATCTATGTGAAGCAATGCAAAAGCCAAAGTCTATGTCGTGGTCTTATTTTAGGTCTATCTACAAGCCATAAGTTTTATATGAGAAGACATTAGTTAGAGTCAACATGTAATATTATTTAAAAAGTTCGATTTAATTATATTTTTAGGTAATATTTTATTAATGTAGCATATTAGTGATATTATTAATATATTATCTTGTATTGTAGGAAAACATTTATAAGATTTGGAATATCAAGAGTGATCCAGATCACCTTGACAAGCATAAGAAAAGATGCGAATTTGAGAGATATTGTAGTCATCACATTACTATACAACATGAAGAATGTCATACTTACTCTTGGCTATAAACTTGGTTTATATGAACACCTTGGTCTTATCTTAACTAATAGAGATATAGGAGATTCCAAAGTATGACATTGATAGTCTTAACACCAAAAGGCAAATTGGGTCATTTAATTACAAAGATAGACCCTTAAGATCAATATCCTTTTCATAGCAAAAGATGATGCTAATAAGGAAATGTTGTTTTGTTAAACTTTTCTTGAAACTTAATTCTTTTGAATAGTGCTATATAATAGTAAAAATACTATTGCTTATTTTGCTTTTTCAAACCATATTTCATCAATACTCAATCCATGCTTCACAACATTCTCAACCAATTAAACATTTGCACATTTAATAAGGTTGACTTTGAGAGATCCATGTGAAGCATAATTATGAGAACATTAGCTTAGTCCAATCCATATACCAACAATGTAAGCATCACAAAGACACCTCTAATAACTTTGATCTATTAGAAACTAGGTTGCTAGTGGAATATCTATTGTGGATCTTATAGAATTGACTCAACTTAAAACTAAACCTTGAGACATCTCAATTGATGCCCAAGGCAACTTGAGAGTTCTTGTATTCCTGTATTTCTTTTTATAGATACTCTATCCATATTTTAAACAACTGGACACTTTCAAAACCACTTGATACACTACACACTTATCCATCTTCCAACTTTAAGTTGCCACCTACCTTCTTTGAAAAAAACTAAAACATCAATGGAACCATAAAACTTGTTTCTCATTAAAAACTTGAGTTCCTTAACTTCTTCTTGAAATGTCCAAAAGCCAAAAATGCTTGCCCATTTATTTCTTCAACCAACTTTCTCCAAGATTTGTAATGGTTGTTTCAACCTTCTCATCAAACCAAGTCTCTTTCTTGATGAAGTCCTTCCCACAACTCAACAATTGGTTTGTATTTTGCATGCATAAAGACACTTGTAAAGTAAATTGTTTGCATGATCCATTTACAAATCTATCACTATTAAGAACAACTCTTCAAAAATTAGAACTATCATGACTTAACATTAGGATTATTTAGCATTTTCTAAAATTTAGCTCCAATTTGAATTTTCTTTATATTTATAGGTAAATTCTATATGAAGATTACTCCTAATTTGTAGCTAAAGTTTTACTTTGACTTTCTTTTCTACAATAAGGAACAACAAATAAGAGTTAGTGAGGAGATTAGCATTAGGCTCCTAGAGTTAAGAAGAATTGTGCTATTCTTTACCAAGAATGAGTTAATGGAAGTTGGGTTAGCTACCAAAAGGTTGGGAGGTCTATCTTTAATTAATACCATCATTATGAACTTAGGAGTTGCATTTATTCTCTATTTTGATGATGATGGTTGATGGACACCATATTGTAGATTTGTCATGTTTTTTTTCTATTTTATTATTATATTTTTATCATTTCATATTGCATTTTTTGTATCCCAAAATCATTGTGGTAGTTCTACATTTTATCATAGTTTCGTTTGTGTCAAGATAAATTAATTTCTTTGTTTTTAGGTCAATTAAACAACATATTTAACCATAACATACACAATAAGAACAAAGGTGATAGCACTAAAATTGATGGTTTGGACCATGCCATTATGACTACAATTATCCATTGTAGTCAACGAATAGCTCTAGTCAAGTTAGTTCAACCACAAGAAGTGGTTGTTTTTAAAATATAAATGAATAATATACATAGGCGGGGGTGAATTGTGAAACTAACAAGTTTAATCCAAGTTGATTTATCAACTAATTTGCACTCAAAATCATTTTTCAATCTTAATTGATCTTGAAACAAGTTTATAAAGGGTTGTTAACTTTTTAAAACCCTTTCTTATTAAAGTAGATATTATAAAGTAATAGAATAATCTAAGCATGTAAGAATATTTCAGTAATATTATTGTTGTCTTTAGGTTATTTCGATGATATTATTTATGTCGTGGTAATTATGATAGATTCTTTGATTTCACTTCATTCTACTCCATCACATGAAGGATTAGTTCACTTTCTTCAGAAGTGACATGTTCAAAAGAATTTTGGCTAATCAGATAAAATAGCTAGTTGTGCATACCCATAAATAATTAGATATATGAATTGATTTTAAATCTTTTGATGACATATTGTTTTTTTATGGATTCAGATAAGGGTTATCCTAACTTATGTGTACTTAGTTCTATTAAGAGGGGTGCATGAAGTTTAAGTGGCCTTAATGTAGGAGTGTCTCACTTTAGCAAACAAGCACACACTCATTAGCATTGCAAATGTCCCATTTGAACTCAGAGCTGTGCCTGAGCTAAATCCTATTTTGATTAGTCATCTTTGTCAATAATAGGGGTCCACTACAACACTCTATTTCCCTTATTGTTATCACCATTATTTTTGCACTTGTTTGTCTTAATACATTTTGCATCTATTTCTTTTCATCATTGATGTTGATTCTTATTCAATTGAACTTGTCACTATCAGTCATCGTCATCCAACTCGTCCACTACTAGCATCCCTCATTACATTATCTTCATCGTCCGATCGTCAAGTTACATGATTGTATAATTTTTCTTATGTTAAAATTTCTTCATGCATTATTTATATTTAATGCCATTGACCCAATTGGAGTTAATATCATTAGAATTCTAAAAATCTATTTTAGATTTTCAAGTGATTTAACTCCAAAATATTCTTTCTTTTGTTGACGTCTCATCTTTCTCATTCTTATGCTATATTCTAAAGTGCTTTTGTTTCTTTTTTCTCTTACCTATGTTATGTTCTAAGGTTAATTTAATTGTTTTTCTTATACATAGTTATTGAGCTCTCCTTTATCTATAAATAGGACAGGCTTTATCATTTTAATATTGTTATTCTTAAATGATGTTTCTCTTCTCTATTTGCTTTCATTTTTATGAACAAAAAGTACCTTCTATCAATAGAGCTAGCAACCAATGAAATTCTCTCTTCTTTTAAAAACCTATTTTTGATATCCTCAAGTCCTCATCCAACCTTCTTCTCTCTCAATTAAACCACCAAATTACAACAACAATCCTCAGTAAAGATCCAAATCTTAACTAACTAATCTTTTATCCCATTAGCCAAGCTTCCTCATTAACTTAGAACTCCACCTAGTCACCCTTCTCTATCTTTGGTGTTTAAAAGGAAAAATGGTAAACTCTTTTTATAATTTTTATTTTATAGGTAGTAGTACAAAGTTAAGATTACTCTTTCTTTTATTAAAATATTTCACAAAGAGTTTGTCTTTAATTTTCTAATTTATATATATAAAATTTAAAGAAACAAAACTACTTATTAGAATTATATATCTCAAGTTTACTTGTTACCACTTACTCCATAGAATAATCCACGTTACAGCTCTTTACACCCATAAAAATTCTTAAGATAATAAAACAAGCATATGCTTGCTACACTATTTCAAACTATATTAAACAATTGTTAAAAATGTAATTTTAAATGGTCATTAAAATGAAGAAGTTTATGCAAAACAACCACCAAGATTTGAAGTTTATGGTAAATTAGATTATGTATATAAACTAAACAATTCTTTACATGGACTTAAACAAATATAGAAAAAATATGATATATTATGTAGCTTTTTAGTTTCCAGTGGTTTTATAAAAAATTATAACACATTGTTTACTATATACTATGAACAGATTTAACTTGGCAATCAAATACATATAGAGATATGGCATTATGTTTATAGCTAGTAATTAATACTTGAGAAAAGATTTTTTAAATTTAATAAAAAATAGATAAAAAAATGAGTTAAATGAGTGAGTTAACTTTCTTCTGAGAACTTCAAGTGAAAGATACTACAAATAGAATTTTCATATCACAAATAAGGTGAAAATATGAACAACATTAAAACTAGATCTTATAATAATCATTCTTCCTTTGTAGTAAAGTTTTAACCATCCTCAACATCAATTGTAATAAATAATGAATTTTTAGTATTTTTTTGAATGTAGAAATAACTCTCTATATTAAGTATTTCTTGTCATTTAGATCATATTGGTAGAATCACTTACACATTTAGTTTTGTTAGACATTTGATTTAAAAGGATAAATATTACATTTGTTGTGGTTTAGGAGTTATAAATAGTTTTTATTATTTGAAGTTGTTTGTATTGGTTTTGGTGCCTCCTCTGAGCATCCTTATTTGTATTTGTTTTACTTATACCATCTGTGACAAAAGTGAGTTGCTCAATGGAATCCTATCCATTAATTGGGGTGGATCTAAGCACATATTATGTTGAATCACATAAAACATCCCTTATGCATTCTCTATTTATTTGTTGTGTTGTTACCATTCCCTTTCTTTTAAGTGTTGCAATAGTTATTTTCTTAATTTTCTTAGAAAGAAATTTTAGGCTTTTGCTGTAATTTGATTTGCTTGATTTTTATTGATTCTCAATTCTCCACCCTCTTATGATATTTGATTCTAGCCAAAATGTATAGAATCCTATGATGAACTATCTAATTGCTTTAAACAAATTAGCTCAAGAGCACAAAAATGTATTCAATAAGTATGTTGCTCTTACAAAAAACCTATAAAAACATGAATATAAAATATATGAATTACAAAAGAAATTTGATGGAATTAAAGATGAAAATATTTCTTTATCTAAATAAGTATAGATGAATATCTTTAATGTTTCATGTCTACAAGCTTCACAGAGGAATTGAAGTAAAAACTGGTGTGCAAATCTCACAAGAGAGGGTGAATAGTGATCTTAAAAGAGCTTTTTGTTATTTTTGAACGTATTTATTTCTTTAAAATAATTTTATAGTTGTAGAAAATCTTGACTATATGTGTATGTTATTTTTAATATGATAAATTAAAATTAAAATTAAAATGAGACACTATAATTTTTAGATGATTCAGTTGAAATTAGAACCTGCATCCACCCCTAACCAAGGTTAGGAATAACACCACTAACAAAAGGTTATAACTTAAAATTTTTTTAATAGTTTATCTCAAACCTACTAGCTTTTACAAGTTTAATTAAAACCCAGACTTTTGTGAGCTCAACCCCAACTCGATTTCTTACAAGATCAAACTGAACTTAAGCTTTAATAAATGTCGAGCCGCCAAACCCAAGGGAAAAAGAAAAATAAACAAAAATAAAAAAAATTATGATAAATTTCTACAACTTGTTATACTTGTTGATTAATGGAATAAGACACAATAAGATTAAATTCAAGAAGAGAAATGAGAAGTTCAAAGATTAGATATGCAAAACTTAGAAAACTTTGATAATTTAAGAATGAGAAGCATAGTTACTGCCAGCAAACTTTACGCCAATAGAATATGGAGCAGTGGATTGTTGAGATCTCAAATATTGATTCACATTCATTATTTATTCTATTTACAATGGTTTTATATTTATAGAAAAAAAGTTTTAATTATAATGGTTAAAAAGCATAGAAAGCTATTTAAAAAGCTACACCCAAACATCTTAAAAAACATGTTAAAGTAATTCTTAAAAATGGCTAATGCAACACTTAAATAATTAGCCATTAAGCAGGATGAATCAGGGCTGTTGGAGCCGATCAGAGGTGATACATATTATAAGATCTAATATTAAATAAGCGGATGAGTTGTATATGGACAGTTCGATCAAGACAGATTTGATCTTGGCCATTTGATCATGAATGAGATTTGGATCGTTCGATTTAATAACACTAAATTTAGAGTTGATCTTAGTCATAGGATTTAAGTAGGATAATTAAGAGCCACACGATTCAAGAATAAAGCAAAAAGAGTTATAGTCGTTTGCTAGGTTAGGATGAAGTTGTAGCAATTAGATATGGGGATAAATTATAAGAAATGGATAAAATTAGTACTCATAGTTACATCTGAGAGATCAAATCGGATAGTGGAATGGATGATCATATTTGATAAATAAAGCAGAGGCATGCTCTACTGTGCATCACAAAAATACAAGATCGGATGGCAAGAGCATAGCCAGTTTTGGATGCAGACAGACACAAAGGATTTAGTCCCACATTGTAGAAAAAGATAAGAATTTGGACTTTATAATTATTTATGTGAAGGTGTTATGTAAAGCCAAAGTGGGGCTGGCTCCCCTCTTGTGTGCTTGGGAATTCATCCCTTGAGCATACTAAAACATCCAAGTTTATATGGGTTGACCCATATGTATAAGTTCAAGTGTAGTCTAACTCTATATAATGCCTTACCCCATTTGGTTTAGGAATTCATTGTAAGCCAGATGGGCTCTACCCAATTTGGTTTCAATTTGTACCTAACCCAAGGCTTGAGAGTGCTTACACAGTTGGGCTTGCCTAGCCTGAGGGCTTTGCACTTGGGCTTAAGCTGGGATGTTGTAAAAAAAACATATTTTAATTATTAAAAATTTAATAGAATTTTATAAGGATAGAATTTAATTAAGAAAATGATTATGGATTCAAAAATGAAATCCTATTTATTTGCTAAATCAAAGAGATAGTTGACCAATTTGATGCCCAAATATGATTTGAAATTGATATGAAATAAGAGTATTGTAAAATCAATGAGTTAATATTCTATTTAAAAAAATTATCAAAGCTTGGTATGTATGTCTTCATTCCTTAAAACTTGTTGAACACTTCAAGGTGCTTTGAAGACCATTAATTCACCATCTTTTATAGTGCATGGCTTGTTCATTAAAAATTATACTTGATTTACACTAAAAAAGTCTATTAAAATAACATGTTAAACATTTAAAGTTTGACTCATCAAACACAAAGATGACGTAATAGAAATTATGAAGTAGATTTGTCTATGATGCTTCATCCATGATGCTCTTAAAAGAAAAGATGTGTTAAAAAATAAAAATTCAAATTTGAAGGTGAGATTATTGTATAATGCTTTTGTCCTTATATATTGTACTATATGATCAAATAGATCATAATAGCATAAAACAGTTCATTTTTAACAGTGTGGCTACATTGCACATGTCTGATATAAGGTTGCCATCATATGCTATATATTTTCACAAAGAGTTGAGCTCTTAAGAAAATGTTGTATAATGTTATTGTATAAGACTAATTGCTCATACAATCATGTCTTAATTAGTTTAATTGGACATAAGGAGCAGTAATAAACATACGATAAACTTAACGTAATGGTACGACAACTATGTATTCACTTTTTTTATATGTTTTTTTTATACTTAATAGTGACTAACAATAAGTCATACAATACCAATGCATAGACCATTCTCATACGTTAATGAAGAACATCAATTATAGTTCACAGATTAATATGATACAAGTATTGTATTAGTACACTTAAGTGCGGTACTATTCTAAGGCATTAATATTATTTGAGAACTAAACTAAAACAAATTACTATGACACTATACTTTGTACTATGATATGTAGAGCTTGGTAATTGTATAACAACTATAGAGTGAATGACCAAGCTGCAATAGGTAAACATTTGATAGTATTAGTATGATATATTAATCATATATGTTTGACCCCAATTAAACTTATATATTTGAGACACAAAGAAAATAGCTTGCATATTGTATGAAGGAAGCCATGCACTCATACGATGTTAATGAAAATTTGACTCTCAAAAAAATAAATGTTACAAGCACAATTTCAAGAAACACAAACAATGAGAATTGATGCTCTGAGGTGGATAAAAAATTCATGTATTTTGTGTCAATTGGATCCGAAGCACAATTCCACTTCTCATTGAACTAATCTTTTTGGTTAAATAGAAAACCGTTTTCAAATATTTTACATATAATGTTTTATTTATCAAGTCCTCTTATAACCTCAAAAATCCATTTTATTAGAGATTAATTACTGTTTTAGTTTTCCACAAGCAGGTGGTATTATTGCCCCAGGAGATCCTTTCTAGAGTTGCTAAACATATTATTCAGTTCCTATAATGAAGCAGAGCTGTCCCTAACATTGGCATACATGTCTTGATAAGCAAAATTCTATAAAGAATCCATCAAATACATATCACCTACACCCCTTTGATTTGTGCTATCTCTATTTGTCAATTCAGAAAATGACTTTGGTTAGTTACCCGTTCTTTCTTTCTTGGCAACCATTATATATCTTTGAACATTTGCTGACTAAGAAAGGGACCAACTTTTGGTGGTAATCCTTTTTGTAGCATAGAAATCTTCAAGATTGGTAAAAAAGAAAGGAATTCACTCACTTTAATTTGCATAGAATTCCAAACAGAGATGTGGAGATGATCGTTTGGTTTGCATCACACCTCACAATTCCACCGAAAGATATGAAAAGGACCAATTATTGGTATTGAAAGGAGAGTGCCCATCTAATATATCTGCTTACTACGCACGACATATAAAAGTATACATTGAGGTGCAGGATTACATCAAGCCGGTGCAATATGAATTCTGAAGCATGCTTCCTTCTCTTGTTTTTTGGAAGTTAGTTCACTGGAGCAATCGAAGTTCTCAAATCCCATTAGTTTACATAATACTCGTTCCCCATTCTGTCTCAAGAAGGATGAGAGCTTAGCTTGTTTATTGAATTGTGTTGATAACGACTTCTCGTTTGCTGGTATTAGTTTGGTAAATACGTTAGGAGATGTAATATTATAGATCTCTTTCAGATCAATTACACGTTAACCATTGACATTTGGTGATCTGCAACTAAATTCTTCATCACACTAAACAATGGAATATAATGGGTTGAAGAAAACGATGGAGCAAAGGCATAGACTAAGGAAAAAGGAGAAGAAAAAAAGTTTAACTATAAAGAATGCAAAGATTTACAAAGAAATTTTAATTAATAAAACAGCTATGGCCATACATTGAAAAAATTTCACTAAAACATTGGAAATGATTATAAAAATTTCTCTCAAGTTTTCAATCTAACAATAGTGGAAAAACACTAATACGGTAAATATCTTTATATTATTTTGCGATTAAAATTACAGCTGATGCCTAAAATAGGGTGGCTTACCCTTCTATCGTTATGAGTATGCATGCAGTGGTTATGTTACGAAGGGTCTTTGATTCTGGGCAAAATTGAGAATGACAAATCTTGTACTAATGATGTAGTTATGCAATAGGATTAACTAAACTTTGATAACTAAGGCTATCATATTTCCCCAAGCAAAAGCTCAACTAAATAAAATTAAGAAGGCAAAAACTCTACAAGTGCTCGTTCACTTGATTGAATTCTCCCATCAAGTGATCTATGGAGTTGGATGTCTACGAATCCAATAAACATAGAATCATCCATATAAGAAAACCACAGTTGTGAATTTCTATCCAATGCTTTGCCATAATTCGATTCATTCAACATTTCTACCTTGGCTTGCTACACTGTCTTTGGCATTGTTGCATCACACGCTTCTTGGATTATCATCAAAATATTTTATAAATGGACAATGGAAGCATGGATCATGACAACTTTGAGTTTTGTAGATGTTTAATTCATTACTTTTTCCATTTAAATCCCACATTTTTATGCATTATGATAGGAGTACTGATACAATTAAAATGTCCAATAGCTAAACAATATAAACTTAGGATATTATGAAGATTTTGAGGATTTGGCCACTATAAATTGTCTAATTTTTTAAGGGCCTATAGAAAGACTTTGTTTGGAAACAATGAACTCTAGAAATAAAACTTCAAGCTTCATAAACACATACTTTATAAAGTTATAGAGTAGGTATAGTTCATAAAGAAATGTTACAGATTTGATGAATATGGCAAATGACATCATAAACTAAGATATCATTGAAGTGCAGCAATGATTTTTACCAATGACCTAATGACTTGTGTCATTGGCCTCAAAAAAATACTTTGGACATTGGTTAACTTGAAGACCATAATAAACTCTCACAAAATCTTTGTTTTCATCAGAAGTCTTTTCCCTTCATTTTTTTGTTGGATGTGAACTTCATGGTATCCAACTTTCAAGTTAATCTCTTAAAAAATGATTTCCTAACTATTTGTTTTTATTTAGTACACTAGTTTAGAATACTTTAAAAAATATTTTATGGTTATTTTGTTTATGATGTGGCTTGCTATAGTACCATCTTTTTTGTGTTAAGACAGTAGAGATAGCACAAGGGTTAGCACTTTTACTAATGACTCAATTAACTCATTAACTTAGCACATAATCTCTTGGTGTTCCAATAGACTCATACAATAATGGGACAAGTTTGGCAAAATAACTTTGAAAGAAACAAAATGATTTCCTTGTTATGTAGTTTGTACTCCAAATCTTATGGAATGCTGATATTCAACTCCTTCTATTAGCTTCCTCAACAACAAGCAAAAAAGAGAGTTTCTTCCTATTATGGAGGAATCAATGTGTGTTCAACTTGTTAGGAAAATGGGGTTGTGATGTATCCATAAGAGGGTAGTGAACTATGAAAATTTAAAATTTAATAATCACAAGTGAAACATGGAAAAAAGTATTTAGAGCTTCCTAAATGAGTAAGTTTTTTGAACTTTGAAAATAATTGGGTGAGAAGTGCAATAATAAAATGTACACAAAATATTTTTAGATAGTTTGATCTAACACTTAATCTTCGTTGGTTCTAGAGGTAATTTAGATACCAAAATCATGCAAATAGTTTTCTTTGATTTGACAAAGAAGCATGCAAATTACAAGCATGATGAAGTTGAGTTTTATTATCAGTCTCATGGGAACTTCAAGTTTAAGAGCTTTGGATGAGGAATAACCCTTGGAGGTCATCACTCTTGATGGTGTAGAAACTATCATGGGTATCTTCTTTCTATGGATTAGATTGTTAAAACCTACAATTTTCTCTTGCAACACAATAAGGATTGAATTGTATTCTTATTCATGCATTTGATCAAGTAAAAGCTTTAGTCATGAACCATCTAAAGATGTAATAGAATTTGAGTTACATGCATATGATCTCTTTTGATGAAAGCCATAAGCTCTATGTTAAAGACATTATGTTTGAAACAAGCCATTTTCATTACCTGATGATCATATGATATGATAGTTAATATCATATTTGCATGGTCTACATTCATACATATAGTGATAACTAAAGTTGAAGTTTATCGCATCATATAGGTAGGATGAGTCTATCACATAAGTGTGATTATCATATTACTTTGAATAACTATGCAACTTAGTCTTATAAGATATCAATCTTGCACATTTGCTATTTTTTTTCTAAGAGTTGACTTGTTACACCCCATTTTTCCTAGGCTGATTTTTGGCATACATTTTTTTTTTTTTTACATATAGACAGCTCAGATCGTCCCATACCAACCTGAGTAGCCTACGAAAAACATAGGATATAACACATCATTACACTCCTACTTTCCTTAACAATGTGGATCCCATCTCCCGGGTACACCGTCAACTCAGGATTCATGACTCCTGAATTAACAGATGGACTCGCGCAATGTTACTCCTACTAGACCCAATACTCCTATCCCATACCGATAGGAGAACCGATCTAATAGAAGTCTGAACCCCCACGGTAAGTTCCATAGTCATGTAATGACCTCGCCATCAAAACAAAAATATATAACATCCACAGAATAAATATATAAATATAGCACTCCACACACTATAGCACCAAAACAATAAGTAAGACAGTGAATGGAAAATACATCACAAGAATAAGATCCAAGTCCAACAAGTGCAACATCATCCAACCAGATACATAAGTCAGATTCATCCTCACACAATACCTGACATAAGAATAATAGTCTCACTGAATACATCCAATAGCATCAATCACACTAACCAAAATGTCTCAGAAATCACAGATCAGATATCCTCCACTAGCCTGCTGACCACGATCCCACCTAATCTGGGTGGCGTCAAGTCTGCCGAGCCGCTGGAAAAATATAGATAATAAAGGAATGAGCTACGCCCAGTAGGAAAGACAGCTAGTAAAACTCACATGCAAGAGAAGGATAATAGCAAGAGTATAGGAATATAGCATAACAATGTATGGTGGAAAGGCACTCTCAGTTCCAGACTCTGACCAACCACAGTCACCCCCAGTCACACCAGAGTAGCTCTCCTCTGTGCTCCCAGGCAGCATACCAGCGGGACACGCCCATCTCTGCGCACGCATGGCGCCTAGGCAAAGCATGCCAGCGGGACACGCCCATCTCTGCGCACGCATCACAACGCCTAGCACCCGACACCGCAGCGTCTCTCGTCAATCAATCTTCTGGAGACTATAGACAAAACCAGTCACATAGATCTCTAGCCAACGTGAGACACCCCTGCCACCCTCAGGCACGCAGGCCTACACACTTGGCTAGCCACGGCGAGTCACCCCTGCCACTGCCACTCTTAGGCGCGCAGGCCTACACTCATGGACCAGAAGAGATCGACTCAGCCACCGTCCCAAGAAGTCCTCTCCCAACAATTTCCATAGAAGCCACGCCCCTACAGTCATTGCCAAGCTATAACTCCAAGATTCGGCAACATGTGTCCAGATACAACAAGGCGCATACCAGTCCACATGTATACTGTGAAAGCTAAGTCTGTACCGCACAGTTACCTACCACAACCACCCTAAAACATCATATAGGGCCTATAGTAGTCCGGTCCATTATGCCAATCCGTGAAATATGCCAACATTGAGTAAACTGACTCAATCTATGCCATTGCCGTCCAAGCAACACAACTGTACCAGTTACTGACTGTTTTGGTAGCATCCATGTACCATACCTCTGTCTGACTGTTTCAACTGTACTGTCATCACTGATAACATTTTTCCCTACTTCAGGAAATTTTTCTCTACATACGGATCTCCAGAATTTTCGAGATCGCTCAAATCCCAATTTCTCTTTTTCTGAATTTTTTTTTCAGAATTTAAAATCCCGAAATTCTAATTACTGCATTTTTTCAAATTCCAAAAAAATCAAATTCTGCCCTTTCTCAATTTTCCGAAATTCGGAATAAATTTCCGAATTAAAAATTTAAATTCACATATATCCTTTTTCCGAAAATTCGGATTAATTTCCGAATTAATTTTTAAATTCCACATATATCCTTTTTCCGAAAATTCGGATTAATTTCCGAATTAAATTTCCTCCGCGCCGAATCCCGCTGAACCGGTTTTCGCTGCCGGTTCGGGCCATCGCGCCGTTCGTCCGCGCCTAATCCCGCTGAACCGGTTTTTCGCTGCCGGTTCGGCCTTCGCGCTGAACCGAGAACCCACCGGCCAAATAATTAATCCAATTTCCAGCCGACGTTTAACATTTAAATTATTAATAAATATTGAATAATTACAATTACTTAATTAACTAAACTGAAATTAATCTAATCCATCTCCTTCCTCCGCCCGGCGCCCGCGAAACCCTAGCCGACGATTCCTCTGGGAAAATTCCGTTTCTCCCGTCAATTTATGGCGACCGAGATCAAGGAGAAACAAAATCCGATGTTCGTACTATCCTAATGTTTCAATAATGCCACTAATTTCTAAGGTTCAATCAAAATTTCCACCGAAGTTTCATCCGATCCCCATTTTAACAATCTATGAAATTAAACAAATTTCAGCATTTGATACTATCTTAACATGATTAAAGCACATAATCGAATCAACACATGCTCGGTAAAATTTCCGAATTCTGCGGGTATAATTTTTCCGAAAACCCTAAAATGCTAAAATCAATAATTTGCATTAATCAATTCCAAAAACCACAATCCGCATGCTCCGGTAGTTATTTGCAAAATAATCCATATTTTTAATTTGCTAAATAACTAATTTAAATCTGAATTTCCTACCTTTCTTCTCCGACGACGGTGAAGCTCGCACGCGACCAACCGCTGCTCGTCGCCGAACGAAACCGGTACCAATCGATTCTCCTCGGTCCCGCAAACCTCCAGGTACAAAAAGCCCCTTGAAAGGCTGCCGGAAAGTATCGACCGTTCGCCGCGAACACTTCGTCTCCGGCCACCGCTCGAAACCCTAACAGCCGAACAAATCAGGTTAAATACCCCGCTTAAACCGGTAATAACCCGTTAAGAACCCATTAAGTGCCGGTTGACCTTCTAATAACGCCGCTTAACCCCGATCAGCCGGTTAATCTCCACCGTTGTTCTCGTCCGTCCGATCCGCTTATCCGCGGCTTATCCAACCGCACGCGCAAACGCACTCGGCGAACCGCCCCCGCCTTTGCTGAACCGCTCCGGTCCGGTTCACGCGCGATAAAAACCAAATTCCGGTTTAAAAATCTAATGGACCGATTTAAATAGATTTTCGAATTTCCAAAAATCCAATTAAACAGGGAAAATTACTTAAAAATTTCCTCGGTGCTCCGAAAAATCCCCAGAAAATTTCAGAAATTCCAACAGCCTCCAATTGAGCTCCTGGCTCATCCTACTGTCGATCTGAAATCATCCAAGCCACAATTGAATTATTGAAGATTAAACATATAATATTTTACCGGGTATAACATGACTATTCACTATTATTATATGAGCACAAAGCCCTCTTTGTATGAGTATGTAGATGTACTAACCCCCTTTTATCTCCTTACCTTTCTTGGTCATTAGGTACCATGACCTTATTTCTTTTATTTTTAAAACCATTTAAAAATAAAATAATGGAAGCAACATTTACAATTAAACTCATTCCAAATAAGTTCTTAAAAAATAAATGTAGAAGCTATTAAACTAATCCTTTAGACAACATTTCCTTTAAAGAAGTCATAAGTTTCATACAACATAAATAAATAAAATTCTATTACATTCCCTTTTTATTACATAGGATAAAAATAGGATTCCTCATGTCTAGTAGCAAATGTAGCATCTTCTAAGTAATTCCATCAATTGTTCTACTATTCATTTTCCTCATCATATAATGCTTTCTTTGACCTAAAAATATTAAGTCAAAATAGATATATGCAAACTAACACTAGTGATAAATGCATATATATATATATATATGTGTAAAGAAATACAATATTTGGTTAAGCATATGCATGGAACAATTGCAAAGTAAAGTAATATAGAAAGACATGTGAATGACCATAAGACTTTTAATTGAACGATTTTATAACTCTTGACTTTTTATGATTTTTATAAATTTTCCCATTCTCTTTTTTTTTTTTATTTTTCATCAAGAGTGGCTTAAAACAATGCCTTTTCATTTTAAAACAAAACAAATTGGACATATTCTAATAATAATAATCCTAAATGGTGGTTCTTTAAGCTCATCTCTAAGACACTATTTCGAAATGGTTCATCATTTTGGACAATTTACATCTTGATTCCTTTGGAGCATCTTTAGAATACACTATTTTAAAATGGTATTCACCACTTTGGATAACCGAATATTTGGATCCTTTCACTTATCTCCAAAACTTGCAACTACAAATGATAGTTGTCACTTTGGACTATAAATATTTATGCACCTTCATTTGCAACCATCTTAGCCATTTGCCAACTTATTCATGTTCCTTTTCCATTTCTTTTTACTCTTTTCACTTTTTTCATGCTTTTTCTTTTGTGACAATTCCCATAATATGGTATTACACATTACTTCTCCTTTCTCTTTTAATCATACTATCACAATGGAGTGAGCTCTTTTCGATTATAAAGCTCTTCAAGGCTTCATTTTCAATTCATCAAAATTGTCTCTCTAATTACATGACTTTCAAATTATTTATAGAACCAACATGAAAATATATAGCTTAACTAATTCTTGATTTTATGAAAATAAGATATTTAAAATTTGAACTTCTTAACTACAACTATTATAACTAGTTTAACCACTATCACTAACTCCAAGAAAATAAAAACTCTCAAATTTAATAGTATTTGTTAAGTTATTATATGACTCTAAAGCATAAAAATAAAGTAAATAAAAGAATATAAGCTATCCCAAAATAAGAATTTTAGATCTTCACTTTCTTTACTATAGCTCCTTGGATTAAGCCTTAGTAACTGGTGTATGTAGCCTTAGTTTTTATGAAATCTCTAATTATCAAATCATCCTTTCTCACAATCTACAAATCTAAGGTAGGTTTTAACTCATTTGAATCATCTACTAATGGTTGTCATACATCACTTATCAATTTAATTTAAGTACCTAAGCTTGAGGCTTCCCTTAATTTCCATGTTGTGTATCCTTTACATCTAAAATGTTAATGCTAACATATGTGGAGTCATAAACATGATAAGTAAAATCTAGTGTAATCATGACCATGCAATGTAATACAATTTTGGGATAAGGGTGTCCATCCTTAACATTATTTTATCATGCTTCAATTTATCATTCCAGTAAAAAGATATGAATTTCACATGTAATGCAAATCTTCAAGGGACTTCATTACAAAATTTTCCTTTCTTTCTAACCTTATTTTTTTTGCCAATTATGTTTGACCATCAATTAGATCTTTCCCCATTTTTGTGTATACCTTTTAGGGAACTTTTAATATAATTTTGGCATATATCATTATAGGAGTTATTCAATGTAACTAATCTTGATTTGTAGTTTTGCACATACCCCATTTAGTTCACACATTATAAGAGTTAATTTCATTTCCATTTCCCTCATTTTCATGGCATTTTTAGCAAACTTAATTTGATTAGCTCGCGAGCCATTTCATCATGCATATACATATTTGTTTTTATGCAATTTAAATATCTTTTGTATTTTACTATTATTATAGATTATATGTCATTCATTCACACATGCATCATATATAAACAACTGGTCATCATGCAAGTAAAACATAATACATATAGCTTCATTCATGTGCATATGCAACTTAAGACATCAAACATCAATCATTCATATATTTCATGCATGGTGTAATCAAGTACCATTAACACTACATTTTAATAATCAATGTAGCATCATATTAAATACATAGCTAAATCATGAAGCCTACCAATATAAGTTTTAGTAACTTAGTTTTTTTCTCATCCTATCACTTTCTTTATAATAAAAAATATATAAACACATTATACCTTCTTTATATATTCAACATATCATATTCTTTATTATGCATTGTAGCTGCTTCCACAACTTTAGAAGTATTTATTAGCATTTATTTCATAATATGAGTCATAATTAACCCAACAAACTATTGCTTTCTCACCATTATTAAGCCATTCATTGACCGTTTGAATCATCCAATCCCTTATCCTCATAGACCATTTGATGAACCTGTTGAAGCATTAGATTGTTTATCAAATGTTCAAATGTTTAACAAAGACTAGAGTTTTTTCTTAAAAAACATAAGATCATTTTATAGCTCTATCACAAAATTTGATAAGCATCAGATAGGTATCAAATCACCTCATCTAATGTCTGATAAAGACTTAGCACCTTTGTTTAAGAAATTATTGGACCATTCAATGCCTTCTTAAAGCTACAATTTACATGCTAGTAAGTATAAACTTCTTAACTATACATATATGCATAATATGGATTAATCCCTTATGGAAGCACATCATTATAATATCAATCAAGAATAGCTTAAGAATCTTACCCCTTTCCCTTTGACAAATTCAATACTCGTGATCACCTTCCCTAAGTTATTCTTCCTTATTTCTCCTCAATTTATCTCCTTTCAGTGGGTTTATCTAATCTGATTTTAGCTTAAGTTTTTTCTCTCTCCCCTGTAGTTGGCCCACTATTTATATATGGATAATAAAGTAATTATTTGATTAAAACCATTTAGAAGTTTGCATTTCTCATATTTGTTTATTTCAAATGCATTTAATAATTCATCAAACTAGTTTTAAGATGAGGAACCCGTGCAGTTCTATATTTTTGTACTAAAATTTTAATTTTTTTAATGTCATTTAGTAGTTTTAATATTTTTTCTATAAATGATTTATAATAAAAAAGTTTTCATTTCTCAAACTATTGTGCCTACTGTTTTATGGGTAAATTAAGTTTAAATCTAGCAAAATCACTATCATTAAATTTCTAACATTTTAATTTATCATAAATAACATTCATGTGCCTCTTTTGAGATTCTTTCATTTACACCAACCATTATGACTTTTTTATTAAAATGTAAATAAGCTCAACAAAAACTTAAAATGCTACTTGATCTTTTAGGATCTTTCACTTCATAATAAGTATACCCCAAAATTTCACATGCATGTTTCAATTTGAACTAAAGATCAATTAGTTCATCTATTAACACATTGGAATAAACATCTCTAATATCTTACCATCATGATTCCAAGCATTAATTATGCTTTATAATTTTTATCCTTTCATAGACTTGTGGTTGGTAACAACAACATTAAATAAATAACAAGTTCTAGTATTTATTAACATAATTTTTGTTTGCCATTTCTCAAAGTAGTCACCAATAAATAATCCAATATTAGTAACTTCAGCGATAGATTTATTAGTAGAAAACATGGAGGTATTTGAATATTTGTTGCAATAAGTAACAAATCTTAACATTATTGTAAAAATGATAGAAAAGGAAAACCAATGCTTTAAAATTACAAGAAGAAAATATTAGTCCTTGAGTCATGTAGTAACATTAGCATTAAGAAACATTTCAATCCCTTAGAGATGATCTCTTGGTGTATGCTCAAGAACTTTATTAGAAAACTCATTGAAATTCGTGGTTTTAATGTCAAAGCATGTAATGTTCTCATGTTAAGCATCTAATTTGTAATGTTGTAAGGGAAAAGATAATGGCATACCTTATTATGAATGGTCTAGATATCCGCAGTATATCTATTATAGAAGATAATGCAATTGTTCTCATTGTAATGTGCCTTTGTGTTGCAAACCTCATTAAGTAATTGTAATTAGCTTACGATGTTGCAAAGAATAATGGTGGATGACCCATAGTAAGATGTCATGAACCCCTTCAACTAGCCATATATTTCAATCACCAATGATGCATGAGTCAAAATCATGATATGGATGCTGGAATTAACTTAGTCATCATAGTAAGGAATTCAATCCATGAGTCATTATTCCAAGGTTTCATGACTTCAAAAGCCAATGAAAACAATCCATTTGATGTGTCATTTCTAATGGTGACCAACAAGACCCCCATGAAAATGACTAAAGAACTTAGTATCAATATTTAGCATTGGTCTATAGTGGGTCCAACATAGAATTGATGGTCAAAGTGCTTTTAATAAATTTTTAAACTATGATTAAACACTTCATTTTATATTTTAAATTGTATCAATGTTGCACATGCACATGGCTTCATTATTAGAATAAGTATTGATATGACTTATCCTATCTACTAAAAATAAATCAAATTGCCTTATGTGTGCATCTTAGCCTTGCTATAATTGACCTTGACATTGAACTACTCATTGACTCCTTAAATAATCTCCTTGCAGTTTGTAAACATCTGGTCCCTAAAATTCACATGTTCAAAGGGAATGAAGTGTAAGGAGCATAATCGATGATCCCCTTAGAGCATTAGAATGTTGCAATTATTGTCATCTCCAACTCATGAAATATTTCATATGCCTACGAGGAACACAAACAAGGATACATGATGCTCCATGTGCAATGGTTCTTCTCAATGTTTCACTTTGTGCATGCAAGAGTCCGTCACATCTTATTGGAGACTTCTAACATTATTACTAATAGGCAATTCAATAGTAAAAATACTAAAGACGTCACTTGATTTGTAACACCATATTTAGCTCAATCTTGTAGGACATGTATGTCCCAAATTTCAATGTAGGTTTGTTAATGTTTTGTCAAATTCAACTTCCACATCCCAACCATGCACATGCACTAAGAGTAAACTACACTTACATGCTAACAAAATGCTTTATTTAACTACTTTCTATCTATTATCAAGATGCTTGCAATGGAAAATTCATTTCCCTTTCACATTTCCACCAAGGTGTTGCCACCCTTTTCACCCTCTAACGAGGATGAATCTTTATCATCACTATGTCTCATTCTCAACCTCTCTTAATGTTCTTAAAATTTGTTGATGAATCCATTATGGTTGATGACCCGAGTTATGACAAAAATAAATTTTCATTCATTAGCTTCAATGATGTTTACCCATGTTATTTTTATTACATCTTATCAAATATTATATTTTGTTTAGTTAGATGAGTTCTACTATAATATTATCTAAAATTTATAAAAGATTATTAATAAAACTTTATCATTATAAACAAATAAGTTTGTCACAAATAAGATGTTGAATACGATAATGAAAATTAGAAACTCTGAGAAATGATTAGAATAGAGCTTCCAAAAAAAAAGAATCATGCTAATAATAGAAACAAGATTTGGTATAGTATAACTAAGAGCATAAGTAAGAAAAGGGTTGTAAAGTAGACAGAGTGTTTCACAATTTAACTAAGTTTATTGTCATATTTCATATTGTGGATAATCCCCAACTGTAATAACAGCCTTGATCACAATTGATTATCAGCAAGAATTATCATCCGTATGCTAAACCAAAATGTCTTATAATATTAATAATTTTAATAGTGCAAATGAAGATAATGTTTGGTCATGATTGTGATTGATGTTCTTATTTTAATACATAATAATAATTAAAATTATTCGCTCACCTTAATGAATTGTTAATTTATAATTGAAAAAATTATTTTTTAGTAAAAATTTTTTGAAGTCTGCCACGTATTCGAGGATTAGGATGAAGTTTAGTGCGCGTCAAGAAGGAATAAAGCGCGTCCCACATTCCACCGCCGAAAAGAATTAGCGTTATGATGAAGCCCTCCTAAAAAAATTATTGAAGGTTTTCACATTATTTTATATAATTTCTCAAAAATTGTTTCTTAAAACAACTTGTAAAATTTTATTTTCAATGCTAATCACATCTTTATACTTATACAAACACACAATAAGAACATTTCTTTGTTGTTTTTAAATAATATTAAAACCTTTTATTTTAAGCCATATTTATAAAATAAAACTTTTGAAAATTTATTTAGTAAAACTTTTATTAATTTTTTTTAAATCTATCCCTTTCCAAATTAAAATAAAAATGATGAATGGAACAAAATGTTGCCACGACTAACCAGGGATTGTCGCACAACTTAAGCAGTGATAAAACGTCGTTAAGTCAGCGTAGTAAGTGGACAAATTGGTAAAATGAAAAGATGGAATATCATATTATAAAAGTTTACAGGGGTAATCATCTAATACTCCATTGGCATAATAAAAATGTTCGCCACGGCACTTCAGGCCGGTATTGTGTTCTTCTAACATAGAAAAGAATATAGGCAGTGCGAGGGGGGGCGAGAGAGAGAGGGGACGGGAGACATGGGAGGAAATAGGAGGGTGGGTGTTGCGGTGGACTTCTCGGCGACAAGCAGAGCCGCGGTGTTGTGGGCGGCGGAGAATCTAGTCGAAGAAAGCGACACGGTGGCGCTTGTCCATGTGGCATCCGGAAAGGCCGACGCCCCGCAGAAGAAGCTTTGGGAGAATGCTGGATCGCGTCTGTTCCCTGACTTTGTTGCTTTCTTATACTTATTTTTTCTGGTGATACATGTTGGGTTTCAAAGAAAGATGTTAATTGAAATCTGTTGGGTTTAACGTTTTTCAGCACTGATTCCACTGGAAGAACTTAGGGAGATTAATCTGTCAATGATGTATGGAATTAATTTGGATAACGTACTCTTGAACCTTCTTGATGCCATCTCCAGAACTAAAAACGTGAGCTACTGTGTCTCCTTTATTGATGTCTTTAAAGCGTAATAGTTGAAAATACATGTACAGATAACATCAGTTTTTGGTTCTAATCTTAAGGAAAAAGTACACTTCTCTATTAATTCAGATTAATTGCCTGAAAAGTTTTGAAAATAACTATAGAAATTTCATATTTTTTTTGGGAAGATTGCTCATATGCTGACTAACAGTATCCTCCAAAGTAGCAAATCAAAGCGCTTTTGTTGCTACATTTCTGGGAAGGGTGTATTTTGTCATGTCAATTTTGTTAATAAATGAGCAGGTAAAGGTGGTTTTCAAGGTCTATTGGGGTGATCCAAGGGAGAAGCTATGTGATGCTGTGGAGGATCTGAAGCTTGACTGCCTTGTCGTTGGAAGCAGAGGCTTTGGTGCTCTCAAAAGGTTTGCACAATTCCCATTCCTATAAATTGTCAAATGAATGTCTTTGTTTTACAGGATTGGTTGTCTAAGTTGCCGAGTTTGCACGCAGATTATTGCTTGGGAGTGTTAGTAACTACGTTGTGACCAATGCGACATGTCCTGTAACAGTAGTGAAGGGAACAGCTGCTTGAGGTGCTAAAAAGCTTAGTTGTTCCTTAAATCTGAATGATAAAGTTGTATGGAGAGATCGCTATTGTGCTACTGTAGTTATGTCTTCAAGCTTGGAGTGTTGTGATTTATGTTAATGCAAAATATCCTATAGTAAGGTTTGGGAGTGCAAGATGTGCTGCTAAAAGCTTTATGAATTTATGGTAAGAGAACTTTGGGGAGACCATTCAGACACCTTGTAATACTATAACCTTTACTTTTTGTCGTACAGTATCCTTTTTGGCTGTGTACTGCCATGCTTCATCTTTCTCTTTCTCATGCTTTGAAGTTTTGGGAAATGTTGTTTTCTGTTAATCTTTACTGTGATCTTAATATCCAAATAATAAAATGTATTTTTCGATCTTTTTGTTACAAGTTTCAAGCATATAGCTTTTGTCGTGCATAAACATAATACATGTAATAGCTAACCTTATCACTGCTTGCAAGCTAATTGGGATGAATCCATAATGATGAGAATGTCCACATAACAAGATTAGTTTTATCAAGATTATATCATGTAGGATAAATTGAAATTCTAATTTTGTCAATAGAATTATAGATATTGAGCTACATTATGTGCTTCTTACAATATTGTAATTTTAATCTTCTATCGTTGAACATTAGATGACATTTTTTTGTGTCCATTATTAAATCCATGTATTGGTTAAGAATTGTGCCTTAATTTCATGTCAAGGTTATGGGCATAGAAGGCTGGTTTAGACCATCAGAGAACTTAAGTGCTTTAGGGCTCTCGATGTTTTAAGTGGGAAGCTTAGGATGCTTAGATCTATGATTTTGAAGAAAGCTATGTTAGATGATGGTTTTGGGTAGGCTATCTAGAAAAGTTTAGAATAAACATCTATAATTTGATTGGGTTTAAGATTAGAATAGGTCTAACAAAAAGGGTAAATGATCATAGCAATGTATGATTTCTAAGAAATTGAAATTTGGATAAGTTTATCAAGTAGGAAGGTAGTCTCAGCTATGTATGATCCTTGATGTGTGAGGCTTAGATTTACCTAAGAAACACAATTACGTTTAAACTGAAGTGCTTATTTACCCTTTGTTTAGGCTTGGAAGAAAGTTATGTCTTTTGAGGAATTTTTAGGATTAGAGCTTAATGTTGACAAGATCATGAGTAGCCTAAGAAAATAAGGTCTCAGATTGTGGTAGAGCTTGAATTAGGTTAGACTTAAGACTTAAGTAAAGCTTGAATGATTTTTAGGTCTTGGTTTTATCATGAGGAAACCCTACGATTTAAGAATTGAACCAAGAACATAAGTATTTGGTGAATCCTTGAACATGCTTTGGATAAGACCTTAATTTAGAGGGGATTTTCACTTAGAAATTAAATGAAGTTAGGGTTCAGTGAGGGATCAATTATGGCCTTAGAAGTGGTGATAAAGATAAGCCAAAGGGCTAACAGGTCTAATATGATTTGGCAAAACCTTAGAAATGGCTTTAAAGTATGGGTAAGCCCATGAATTGACTTATTTAGGCTCTTAGAACTTAAGTTGAATACCCAAAATGTTAATTTAAGAATTTTTATGGCTTAGGAGAGACCTTTAAAAAAATTTATAGTGGCTTAAGTTTACTTAAGCATGGAGAGTCATTAGCGAAACTCATGTAAAACTAAGGTTGAAATAAAAGGTTATGGTTTGGAATTATTTATGTGGATTAAGGCCATGGTTATAAGTGTCAATGGAATCTCATATGGTATCCTAGATAAGGATAATAAAAACTTGTTAAGGAGCTTAAACACTGGTTAAAAATAAGAATTGACCCTAGATAAGAAATCTAAGAAATTATGGTAACCCTAAATAAGACATTTATGGTTTAAAAGAACCCTAAGGTACCCAAGATAGCTAATTATAGTTTGAAAAAATCTTAGGGAACCTCAAATAGCTAATTATGGTTTAAGAAAACCTAAGGTACCCTAAATAACTTATTAAGGTTTGAAAGAAAACTTAAGGTACAATATATAACTATTTAATGTTTAAAAGAATTTATAAGGCACCTTAGATAATTGATAAGATTTAGAAGAAATCTTAGGATATTAGAGATAATATGATTAAGGTTTAAGAAAACATTATGAGGCTTAGATAGGATAGGTATGGCTTGAAAGAAAAACCCTAAAGTGTTAGACTATTTAGGGTTGAAGGAAGCCTTAAAATATCCATGTAAATTAATTAGAGTTTTAAGAAAACTTATAATATCATAGATGATGAGTTTTAGTTAAAATTATGATGCCTACATAGTATAAGATTCTAATTAAGGTATGAGATGCTTTTGGTTAAGACTAAAAGAACAAGGGAGGTGCCTAGTGTGTTACCAAAAAGGTTTGAAATATCAAGCTTAATAATAATCTTGTAGCACATTCAAATAAGTAAATCTTAATAGTCTTTATGCATGACTATCAAGATTATAGAGAGCCAGCTTGACATGTAATAGACCATAGATTTTGGACTTTCAATCCTGTGGAAAATCATTGCTTATAAGAAACAAAAATACTATGTAGGAATTATTTTATGTGGTTGGGCTCCTCAGATTATGAAGATAAATAATTAGGCACCCAGGTTTGGTTGAGTGTCATGTGCTTATTAGGTACACCTAAGAGACAATGGAGGTATAGCTTCATGTTATTGGACTCCTTAGTTATGCAATGCCAAACTATGTGACTGATTGACGATTATGACTTTTAGGTTAGGACTCTAATAGTCATAGAGGGAGTGCTATATATCAGTGGTTGGAGATTTGTCATCCATGTTTTCTACATCATTGGATCATGATATTTTAGTTAATTAGAGTAGCCTCAATGGTTAATAAAAGAGTTAAAATTCTTGAAGTTATTTTGTAAGGTGAGTGAATAGTGTATTTCTCTTATAGAAGTAATCAAATTTATGTATTAATTCAACTTAATTGGCTAAGACACTTTTGTATGATATTCTAATTCATTTGTGCATGATGTTTATTTATACCTTGCTTATACCATTGATATATTTTCTATTACTATTGATTATTTTTTTGGAATGACTTAAAGATTTCATATTAAACATCTTGTCTCACTACCTTTTACATTATATGTAGGCCTAAGGAGTTAGGATCTTTCACTAGAGTCAATGTTAGGGGTTATAAAGTTGGTAGGTTATTATTTTAGCCTAGGGTAAACTTGTTTCTCAATTAGTTGAGGTGCTAGTTGGTTGAGGAATAGGATTTATTTAGAGCAAACATCATAAGCTCAATGATAAGATTATGGCATCATGACTCCCAAGTTTAACACTAAGCCTAAGGAGTATGTCTATCCAAAAACAAACTGGTGCAAGGGTTTTGTTGCACCTAAGGAATTTGAATTAAAATAATTGATCTTTTAGTGAGTGAATTACATTGATCCCTCAATTGTAAAGTTTCTTTTTAGAGTCACAATAGTGAAATTTAAATAGTGAGAATAGTAAGAAACTAAGGAAGAAGAATAGAGTTTTATCATAAGAAAATTGAGTTCTTTAAAAACTTTGAATTTTCAAAGTTTTGAAGTGTCTCATTGATCAATCTTATTATTTTATATAGAGGTTGAATATCATATTTTATTATAAAATATATAATATTTTTAATTTTTTATAATAAAACATGTGATTTTTACTAAAACAGAAAATTTTACAAAATTCAACAAATTTGTGCCACAATGAGCCTGTCTATGCTCCATTAACTATTAGCTCGCTTAAGATACCACATTAAGGCACTATTCACATGCATAGGTAGTGTTCTCACATGCAAAAAAGCTTCGTAGCTTTCGCGTTATCCATAATTGTGTGGTTGGTTCACTTACTATTTGCACAGATTGTGTGCACAATAGGTGATTGATGCATGCATGTGTAGCTCATGAGCATTAGTGTTGGCAATCTTGCACTCCAAAGCATGTTCCAAAGCCTCCATGTGTGGTTCTCACTTCTTTGTGCTATTATGTAAAGTTTCATTATTTTGTTACCTCTCTTGAATGTTTTTATAATTTTGGGTTTAACAAACTTGAAATTAAGCTCCTAATCAACAATGTTGCTAAAAAGGTCGAGCATGGCAAATTTAATTAATTAATAATATTTAAAGAATCAATTTCATAAATTTGGGACTATAATGAAAATTATTATAGAAGAGTCTAAGTTAACATAAAGCCTTTTTAAGAAGGATCTAGAAGGAAGCATGACTTAAGAGGCAAACTAAATAGGTAATGTTATCTTGAAAGAAAAATAGACTTCGACCATTTAGGGAATTATCCAAAGAAAATTCTTCAGAATGGAATAGAAATTATGAAGATGATCTAAAGATGGTAAAATAGGATAGTTAATGGAGGTGTCTCTATAAGAATGTTGGTCTTAAGTTATAGGGTCAATATTTTTTAGATTATTCAAGTAATTTGGCCTAAAAATAATGTAAATAAGAAACATGTAGAAAATAACATTGTGGAGGAAATCTTGTCCATCAATTTAAAGAGCATTATATTCAAGGTTTAAGCTTGAGCAAAAAATTTGGAGTCAAACAGTTTATCGAGTTTCTTGAGGCTCTGTAAAAATCATCTGAATTAACATTAACTTAGCTAAAGATGAATAGAATTCCACTTCATATTCAAATTTTTAAATCCCACTTTTTTTGTCAAATTAATGTCTGATTCTATTAGAAATAGATTCTCCCATAAATATTTATGTTATCTTGGCCCTTAAACAATAAAAGAAACCACAAACAAAGAAAAGATGTGTGAATCTCTAAGGATACCATTATTTTATTGTTCACCACTTACCATGGTATTTTGTTTAATGACAAATATTAAGTATTTCTAATATTAAGTATCTCTAAGGATACCTATAAATATCATTTCACTTATTTGGATTTTAAGAAAATTTGTTTTATTCACATTTAAACAATAATTTATCATGTAGGGATAATCTTTTCTTAAATTAAAAATTTTGATAATATCATACTTATATAATTTATAGATCATTCAAGTATTATCAATTCAATCTTTTGATAACTTAAAAATTGTATAACATCACTTATATGTTCTATACATTAGACAAGTTCAATTAGCTATACTTTTGATAGCTAAAAATATATGTAGCATTGTATTAGTATGATATATGGATTATATAAATGCTATCAATTTAAGATGTGAAATTGTAGAGTGTTATACTAGTATGATATTTGGATCAAATAAATATTATCAATTTAGAATTTGTGCAATAGCTAGTTTTGATTGATTTTTGACATAGCAATTAAATGTAATCTTAGAGCTATTTGAGAGCTTAGAAATGACTATTTAAAGTTAACCAAACATAATGTTAGAGGTTAATACTCAACCGAAAAATCTTTGAAAAAAAGTCCACATTATATTTATCATTTCTAAGGGAGGAGAAGAGTAATGTAAAAGTTACATGCATTGATCTCATTTTAATAAGCCTTCATTCCTCATTGACATACGTTACAAATTTTTATACTTACTTTCTTGAGTACTATTACATTTCTTTCAAATTTTATTAATCATTTTAGTGCGTTTCTTGCTTAATTACTCTTTTGATTTTAAGAATTTTGTATTGTACTTCACTTAGTTCTCTTGTTTAGAGCTTTTATTTGATTTTTATTTTGTAGACTTTTATACAACCATTGCTCTAGTGGTTTTGCCCAAATATTTGGCCAAGGGAGAATATATATTCGAATTTGGATTGATTCACTTAAAATCTCTTGTGCCTTTTCTTTACTTATTGTACAACACTTGTTTTTGTAAAGCTTTATAACATTTTCAAAGAAAGCAACTAAGATTTAATAAAAGAAATGGTCAAACCATTTTGAGTTAATTTGAAAATTATTTATGTTTGAAATTTGTACAATCCACGCACCCCTTCTCTTATGATTATTGTGCCTTATATTTCCTTAAAAGTAAATTACATTAAACATAAATCATCCTAAACACACAATGAGAAGTTGTCCTACATTAAATCAATTACCCTAACAAAAACACAATTAAAATAATATTTTGTTCTCTAATTTTGTTTTAAAGAGTATTTATGCTATCATATAATAATTTGCTTGAACAATTCTGCTTATTTAAACACAAACAGAAATGCACCAAGCAATTCTTGATAGGAAGACACTACTGTTAGACACATTTCATCCTTTACAAATGTACGGAATACGCATGAAAGGAAGAAAGAACAGAAATACTCATCCTACAAAACCAAGGACCAGAAAAACGATTATCATCGCCACCGCCAACCCAACAGCACACAAACAAAACCCCCCTGTCCTCCCCTTCTTCCGCCTCGCACTAACATCGGAGAGACTCGCCGTGCCGCCGACGATGAAGCTCTTCGCATTTGCCACATTGCTTTCAATGTCATTCATCTCCTCCCCCTGAGCCTCCACAACCAGTGCCATGTCCAAGAAAATCCTATGCAGTCTGTTCAGACTCCGCTGCAAATCTCCCACCGCTCTCCGCCGCTCCTCCGCCTCCACCTCCAACTCCCCCTTCTTGCCACTAGAAAATATACCCCGGCTGCCACCGACCGAAGCCATTCTGTCGAGCACTTCGTCGTTTGGTAACACCCCTGTTTCGGCGAAGTACCTCCTCCTCAATCCTTCGCGGTGATCCAACAGAATTAGCTCTCTCAGTTCCTGGAACTCGCTCATCATCTCCCTCAGTTTGGTTCTGACCCCTCCAATGACGGAGCTCCTGGTTCGGTCCACGAGACTCCCATGGGCAAAAGCAGGGGACACGTTGCGTTTGGCTTCGCCGGAGGAGTGAAGTACTCTGAGACGGGACTTGAGGTCGTCGGCCTTTTGGAGGACGGAGAGCATGTCAGAGGTCATCCGGTCCGCGATGCCACGGAGGATTTTGGGACTGTGGGTAGACTTGGTTTCTTGGTGAAGTTGACGGAGGTCGAATAGTAGGTTGGACATGTTATCCATCTCGGAGGTAGTGCTCGCCACTTCTTGGAAAAAAAGGAAGAGGTCTTCCTCGGTGCCCGTGGGAGAGGCCTTCTCGATGTCTTGGAATGGATTTCCAGTGTTGTCCTTGAGAGCTTGCTTCTTGAGCTCGACGTAGTCGAGGAAGGATTTGGTCATCAAATTGTTCATCTTTGCCGTCTGCGGGAGTACGTAACAAAGGTTACCTTCAAGCACTTGAGTTCCAAGAATCTTAAGCAATTGATATCTTAACCTTTTGCCAAACGCGGCTTTCCAAGAAGAACGGCTTATCACACACGAGCACAGAGACGAAGATGACAGATGAAATGAAATAGAACAGAGCAAGTTTTCAATCTTTCCATTGTAACGACCAGTTAATTTTAAAAAATGACCGTGAAAAAAGGGGAAAATTGAGCCGTTGCCGGTTTCCACGAACCGATGCTTCTTTCATTTTTCAAATTGTTCGAATACGAATCGTATTTACTTTTTTGAAATTAATATAAGAGAACTTGTTCAAATGAAATGAACTTGATTTTTTTAATATTGAAATGTTTTCAGCTATTCCTCAATCATTTGATTTGAAATAATGTTACATCCATTTAACATAAAATATTCGATGTGTAATATTTTGGCAAATTTGCTATTTCAACCTCATTATTAATGAATTAAAAAACAGAAAAAATTATCAATCATATGAGAAAAAAACATTAAATTTGTAATCTATCTTCTTTTTTAGAGTCAATATCTTGATACAAAGATCTTCGATGAAAAATCTTGTAGGTTAAAATAATATGTCACATGATGTGTACTTGTTGATAAAGTTATCCAATATTAACATGTAAGATGTAGATAGAATACGAATAGAGAAGAGAGTTAGAACAAGAAGAGATTAAGCGCAAAACCTAGTTCTACTGAAATACATGATTCCTCGACTAATGTAAGATATTTATTAATTTAGTGATATAAACTAACAAGAAAAGTTAAAATTTACAAAATCACCAAAAAATCATAAAGGGAGACAAATCTCAAGTTTTGAACTAACAATGCAAAACTTTTACATGTAACCACTAATGCCTTTCCAAGTAAACTTTTATGAACACTTTCAAGGTTACTTTATAATGTGAGACTAAACCTATATGAAGAAAAAAGAGAAAACCATAATTCCTTTTTATCATATAATTAGCTTTCAACTTTTATACGATTACAATAATCCCTCATATAATTCAAAGATAAAGTAAACACCTAAAAATTAACATAAAGTTCAACATAGATTGACCTACATTTAAGAATTGTATTAATGTAGAAACTTTGCGAGACTAAGTTTGTAATATGAAATAAAAAAATCTTATTAGTTTTACCACAATATTCAAATGAGTTAAAAAAAACATAATTTGACACAATTTGACATTATAACACACCTACTTTATAAGTTTTTAGAACTATCTAAATTTCTCATAAGAAATGATTCTACTTCCAAACTTGCATTGGTATGCAACAAAGCACTATACCCATATCAAAAACTTTAAAGAAAATTAATAATAAATATTACTCAATTTTCTCATTCCAATCCTACACCATCCTGTATCATAAGAAGAGAGATCTCAAGACATAAATAAAAGTGTCATACCAATAAGTCAATCAAGGACTAGTTATTATCTATATGAACTTTTGCTCTTGGGATCATCATTCACATAGTTCAATCACTTGTCTTAACTCTTGTATTAGACATAAGCCTTATTTTCTTTAGTGTTCAATCAACTAGCTTCTTAATCGCTTTGTTAGAGAATTTGCTAGATTTATCTTTAACATTATAAAATTAAGTTTAATCATTCCATCATTTCATACATGCTTTACAATTTTATGTCTTAGGAACATATATCAATTTTTTTCATTATAATATTTATTATTTAGTTTTACTATTGTTGCTTGGTAGTCATAATGAATAAATAGTGATGAAATTAGTTCAATTTAAGGGAATATTTGTTAAAAGATTTTTAAGCTATAGTTTAAAATCTAGCATTTTTTAAGATGATAAATTCAAACTCCATGATAGATGTTTTTTGTGCAAGTTTACCTAAAAGAATTATAAGAATTGAAAATCCACCAAGGATAAATGTATACCATTAATGTACTTTCTATCATTTGAACCAAACACCTAATTAGAATCCGTTTTCCCACAAATACAATAGGTTGTCTATTATAGCTCAATACATAATCCACAATATCTCTTAAATAATTGAATAAACTACTCAATGCATGCCATTGTTCCTTATTAGGACTATTTGTATATTTATTTAATATATTCATGACATACTCAATGTCATGTCTAATGCAATTAATTGAAACATTAGATTACCAATTATTTGCACATGCACACATAAATCTTTTATATTAAAATAAGAAGACAATGATAATTTAACATTATTTTTTACATATATTTATGTCAAATATAAGTATATAATTTTTTTTAATTTATAATTTTTTTAATATATAATTTTGTAATGTTGATTAACAATAATTTTTTGGTAGAAACATTAATAAATATCATTCATAAGAAAATCTATTAAGTCATCCTCATATTTGATGAGTTAAGTCTTAAATATTTAGTATTTTTTCTAATGAGCTTTTTAATTTAAAATAGGTTTAGTTATAAAAAATAAGTGTTGTATCTCTAAAAGATGATAAATTAATGGACTTGATAACACCTTAAAGTATTCAACAAGCTTCAATGATTGAGATATACACATTAAATTTGAAAAAGGTTCTCCTTTTATTATGAAAAAGAATATTAGTTTGTTGATTATTAATTATAAGACACATCTCTCTATTTATATCAATTTTAAATCCTACTAAAACATCTAATTATTTAATTCTCTTTGATTTTAAAAATATATAGGATTCTATTTTTTAATCACTTAATCTTTTCCTTGGTTGAATTCTTCTTATGCACCTTTGTAGACTTTTCAATTATTAAACTTTGGATAAATTGAAATATATATATATATATATATATATATATATATATATTAAGCCACATCCCAAGCATATACTAATTGTAAAGTTCTCAACCTGAGCAAGCTCAGGTGAGCACTAGCATGACTCAAGTAAGGATACAACTATAACTAAATCAAATTGAGCCAGATATTGGCCAATATGCATCTTAAGTCTAACTAAGGTAAAGCAAAAGATAGAGCCGAGCTAAACTCAAATCAAATATGCCTATGGGTCAAGTCAGACCCATACTCAAAATAACTTGTAAGCATTGAGTATGCCTTGGTGATGAAATCTCATGAGCATGAGGGGGTAGCTAGCCCTAATTTGACTCCCATCTTAAATTCACAAATGTTGTTATAAAGAGCAAATCCTTTGGTAATTTAACCATTTGGGACTATATTTTTTATGCCAGTAAGCTTCTACACTAGAGTGACTCAGCACCATACAATCATGTATTTTTATAATTAAAAAATTATAGCTCTCATTCCAATTTTGAACAATGATATTGATCCATCTCACCATCCATTTAACAATCCCAGTCAAACGATCTTAAAAGATATTATCTTTTTATTTATCCTTGATTGGATGGCTAAGGTTTCACTCATGTATAAGCTTTATTTCTAGCTTTGAATCAGACTACTATAGTCTCATCCAAATTTATTAATTGTCTAGAATTGTTTTCTCTTTGTCCTTGAATATGTGATTCCAAGTTATCCATTTTGAATCCTATGTCAAGGATCATTCTCGCTTTTACTGTTGATCAATGGAATGGTTCAAAACTCATTTAACTTGATTGGATAGCCCACATCAAATCCTCATTGATCCAATCATCAAACTCATCCACTTTTATTAGTTTTGATTTAGCAGCCTAGAGCTTCTCTAATTTAATCTAATAGCTCTAATCAATCTTGCCTAATCACTTATTAACCAGCCATTATGTGTGTCATTATAAGAAGTCATTCTATAATAATTTTTAAATAATATAGAAAAGTTTTAAGCAATTTTGTAGCAATTATTTAACAATTTTTTCATAACATTCTAAATGCTATGATCAAAATATTTCTATATAAACTTATTCCTTATTCATGAAATAACTAATGAGTATGAATAAGATTTTAACATCTCAAATAAGGGTTTTATCATATTCTATTGATATAAATTTTTTTTGACAATACCTGAAACTTATTACTAAAAATTACAAATTCTTCTAACTAAGAATAAATCTTCTAAGTTTTTATTTTCTCAATTCTCTTCATAATTTTAAACACTTTGTCTTTTTATATTCATCAATAAGAATAAACTAATTTGTATCTTTTTATCATAACTTTATTTTTGATTGTATATTTTTTCTATTAGTTTGGATAGTTCATCATTTATAAAAACTTGAGTTTAATTTGATCTCATAAAAAATTGAGTTGAGATTAAACTTTTAAAAGCCTAAGTTATAATTAAACCCACAAATATTAGTAGGTTGAAGGTGAATAATAAAGACAAATCTCAAGTAGTTGGAGATAAATCATCAAGAAAAAATCTCAAGTTATAATTTTTTTAATAATAGAGTTTTTCTTAATCTTATTTGGGTGTACATAGGTTCTTTTTGAATCAAATAATCTAAAAATTTTGTTGTATCATTTTAATTCTTATTCTTATTATTTCAATCATAAAAACTAAAAGTTATATATAAATTTGAATTTCAAGATTTTTAATGAACATAAAATTATTTTTATAAAGAATTTTAAAAAATATTTACAATCCAAAATTTTGTAAAAATATTTTAAAACTCATAATTCATCCCTCTCTTATGAGACTTGTGCACACATATTTTACTTCAAATGATATTAGAGCTGGTTTCTTACAGTAAGCGAGTAAAATCATTAAAGCGGTCCTTATTTGTGTGTGTAAATTAATTTTATTATTAATTCCAATTATTATTTACTAATTTCATTTCTTTGTTCATATCAATTACAATATTTTCTTTTACTTTATTATCAAACTACTTGATTTTATAAATGCACTTATTTGATTTAATTGTTGAAGGATGACTTCACCTATAGTTAATATTGGTGAAACTTTAGATGAATGATTCTCATCATGTCATCCTACATTATTTAAAGTTAAAATTTTTATTCAAAAAATTGATGATGATTTGTGAGATTTTTTTATTCATTTTTTTATACTTCTCAAATATAGAAGCAATAAATCAATAATATTAATTCAATTAAAACTAAAGGAATAAATTTTCTATTTTGTGCATTACATTAAAAAGTTGGTTTGAGTGTGTATGACTATCTTATTTTGAGATGATGTTGGGATTAGATAGTTTTTTATAGTAAAAATGAATCTCATGATAGTGGTGATGATAAGAAAGGGAAAAACTATTAAAAAAAAAAAAGAAGAAGAAGAGACTCTATTTAGTGAATCATAATGAGAAACTTGTATCAAGTATTTTTAATTCTAGCAATAAATCTACTTTTGAATATTGTGAAAAAATATCAAGGTCATTTAATAAATTAGTTGTTGAACATAAAAAATTAATTAACACATATGATGATCTTAAGAAAGTTTGTGTCAAATATGCATCTAAAATAATTAAATTGTATGAACAATGTGAAGCACTTAAAGAGAATATTTTCTTAACTAATCAAGTTCATGCCTATATTTTGAAAGCTTCATGTAAAGAATATGAAAATGAATTATCCAAACATGTTACATGTAATGATGCTTTAAAATTAGAGAATGATAATTAAGGAAATAAAATTCTTTACTTTAAAAAAATTTAGCAAACTTTGATTTGTTTGAAAAAGAAATACACAATCTAAGGTCAAAGTATGTTAGTTTATTTTCTCATGTAACAACTTGTAATCATTCACATGTATTTTCATATGCTACTTCATTCTATCAGTTGAAAAAGTGTAATGTTTCCTCGAGATCCTGTACATCACATAGCAACTTTTCCTTTGCTATAAGCCTAAATTAGTTACAAAAATGACATGAATATATGTTATCTGCTGAGCCGAGAAATTGATCGAGCAGATCCAATCCTAGAAGCTTCATTCTTCTTCATACGCCTTCGCCAATATCTCCATGCAACTTGTATGCAAATGGCAGCCACATATCTCCAGTAGGGTGATTCATATCTGCAATTTGACAACAAAAGGAATTGTTATTTGGCTGCTAATCGGATATCAGTACTATCTAACAACATTACAAGTGACATGCTTATTTAAATATAAGCATCAAATATGGGCACCATAAGCCTACAGCAAGTACTCTTGATCTAATTAAATGGGATTAACAAAATTAATTCTCTAATGTAATTGCGTCACATTTGTTAACAGTTTTTCTCAATGATTCAAACATGTTAGTGCTTCTTGTTGATAATCTCTAGCTAAGTCTTTTTGTTCTTCAGTTCCACCAATTCAAAGAAAAAAATTCTAATGGCTCATTTCTTATGCTAGAATTAAGTGATTCAAAGTTTAAATTATAAACATGAAAAAGATCTAGATTACTAATCATTAATTCCTCTATCAAGAAACAACTTGGAATAACAGCACTAAGAAGAAACAAGCAAGAAAATAGCATTACCTAATAGCCCCTTGAAAACGAGGATTTCGCAAGAGCCGTGCATACATTACAGTGACTTCCTCCAAATCAGCAGTTCGGAGAGCAAATGCTTCAACATTAGTTAAGCACTTAACAGTGCGGCTGGAAAACAATCGCTGGCCAGAGGAACGAGCTCTTCCCCCTTTTGCAAGGCCAAATAAAATTAGCATGACAATGTTTCGAAAAAAAATTCATCAATAAGACAATTGACACTCTTAGCAGTTTCTCCAATAATATAATCAGAAAACGGAGATTTTTTTATTTGTTATGTGAGGATCCTTCTCTCCAACTTTATCATAGAAGCCTTACATCATCAAAACAAGGAAACTATCAATTTACATCAGATAATACTCCATGATATGAACCAGAAACAATATAGCAAGTTAAAAACAAGTGGGGAAGGTAGAAGATAAGGTTCTGACCACCACTTGGATTCGTAATGATAAAGCTGAGTGTTATCAACAATGTCATTGAGATTACGCAGGTAAGGCAGGTGAAAAAATTCTACAAGATTATTCACTATGCAACAATAAAGAAAATAGCAAAAGCACCATGTCCTTAAAACCACTTTCAGGTCGGAACTTAGAAACCAGGAGTAAACGCAATACAGGTTACCGATATCATGCAATTAACAAATTCTAACAAGATTTTACCTTTGTTAACAGAGGAATGTTCCAGGCACCATGTCAGTAGTTCTTCACCACAAACATCTCCTTCCGACAAGGGAGCAGGATTTCCATCTGCTTCAATGCTCACCAACTTACCCCTCACAATGAAGACCATCTTATCAATTGGACCACCTTGATAGAAGATATCACTTCCTCCAATGTATAATGTCTGCCTCAATTTCTCAAAGACAGCATCAAGAACAGGTTCATCCATCAATGAAAAAATCCGAACCTGCAAACGAATTAATTTAAGCAAACAGAAGTCTTTAATAAATATAATAATTGCTATCACAAATTGTAATTGATCAACAATGTGCGGCAAAACTTCCATATAATAGCATTTAAAGCAGTTTCTTATTTTGTGCAACAGCATCCACAACAATAGACTTAATATATCTGATTTTAGCATAGTTGCTGATGAGGCATCACCGGATGGGTAGAGTTGAGTGATTCTAAAGCAGCTTTGAAGTGGTGAAGAAGCATGCTAGAACAAAATGTTAATAAAAAGAGTTTATATTTTCTGATTTTTTTTTAAATAAGAAAGTGAATTGGTATTGAAATTAGGATATAGGATTTTAGGACGTGTAATGGTAATATAGGGATCAAGGAAAACAGAGTAATGAGTTGCTATAGTAGAAACAAATTTTCATAGGTCAGGTTAGTGCTCTTTATGGTTGTTGCTAAAACATTTAAAAAGGCTCATAATATTCTAAGCCAATGAAATTTTAAGACCACAGCACCAAAATGGAGCCTAAACTGAAGCTTGAGCTGTCTATTTTTACAAAATATTTAAACTTCGTGAACTGTAGGATAGAGGCTTTAACATCCAATTTTTTAAATATCAAGCTCAGTCCTAACGCTCTATCTAATTGCAAAGTTTCATCAACTTCCTAGCCTTTTGATATGGAAAACAATGACACGAACAGAGTGTAGGATGACAATAAATTTTAATTTTTTTGGAAGAATAATTGATACATTGAACTAATAGAACAGCATGATAAAAGCTCAACACCCATAAGCTGCATAAGAAAGCTATAGAAAAATAATTTTTCTTGATAAGTTGCAGTTTAATAAATTCTGAAATACTTTTGATATCACTAATACAAACCAAAATACAACATCAAAATAATAAAATCTAAGCTTTTCACAATGAACTCAACCACAACGATGAATAAATATAAGATTAATTAATAAGTAATGATCTCAAATGAACTTCACAAATATAAACAAAAGCTTTTTCTCCAATGAATCTTTGCATTCACTAAGAATTGCAAGTCCTTGAACCGTTATACAACTGACACCAAGTATTTGTCAAGCAAACGGGTGATGTTAGACATTACAAAGAATTTCTCTCATCCAAATGGGAATAATATGCTGCACCAAGCATCAATCCATCTTTCAAAACCTCAGTTTTACATCCTTATATAAACCTTGGCTTAATACCTAAACAAACTTTAGTACCAAAATAGACAAATCGTATCATACCAAGTGTAATTTACACCTGACCAAGAATGTCCTATGCTCTATGGGGAGAGCATGTTATGCTCAAGAAGGGGCATAGTATGCCCAATTCCAAATGGAATGAGCCATCTAATGGCTACAAAGTAGATGGGTGGCAATGTTTGGCTATATATGGTATACTCCTAAAGAAATAAGCAACAGACCATGATGCCTACTAAACATTTCCTGGGGCGTCAAATGGGTACATACTTGTGCAAACAACTAGAAAATGACCAGCACATCTAACAAAACTCAATAACAGAGGAAAAGAAAACAAGTGCACTGTGTTGCATCATTTGTAAATTGATAACGAAAGTAATAGGTGACTGTTGCCTTTGTGCTTTAAAATGGTTGTCTCATAAACATAGAAATATGCTACAATAACTATTTCAAGCGTGTCTCATAAACATAAAAATACACTACAATAACTTTTTCTTTCATTTCATTTTTTAGACCACGATATTTACCTTCACTTCATTACTAAAAGAGATTGCTCCAGTTATTTTATGAAAAGCAATAAGCAGAATGTTTAATTTAGAACTTCATAAGAAAAGTTAGTAGAAAAGGCATCAAAATTATTTTACTTCATGGTTTGTGTAGCTTGTCTAAAGTCTTTCATACAATTTCAATTCATTGTTAATAATCCCATCAAATTTCTGAAATTCTTGTAGCATTAGATGACAAAAAAGATTAACTGACAATTTAAGAGAAAATTTTCCATAAGGTATTGGAAAAGGTGTGACAGCTTCATAAAATTTGAAGAATTGATGTAGGACACGAACAAGAAAATAAGCATTATGAGTTGCATGAAATAAAAATACAGATTAGGCTTAACTTGTATAAAAAAAAAATTTATCATAAGCTCATAACATTAAGCCCATCACATGAAAAAATGCATGAACACTCATATAGAGATAATTTGGGACTTAACAAAGAATAAACATTTAATGACAAATTATGATGAGAGTTATGCATAAATATATAAAACATCTAAAGAATTCATTTGGTTGCAAAATGGTATTAATGTTGATTATTTTACAAAATGTGTTAATACTTATTTATAAAAATATATGTTAGTGGGTACTAATAGTTATAGTGAAAAAACATATATAAACAGTCCCAAAATCTGAATAAAAAAAATGCAATTTGATTATTTGAATTATCCTCTCTGTGTTCATGCTTGGTGACTTAAGTATGGTTGATTATTTGGTGAGTATTATCTCTCATCCTTTCATCTTTCTTAACCTATTTTTCATTATTGATAATTATCTACAAAACCATTTTTCTTTTCGCTCTACTTTTCTTAAGCTTTTTTTATAACTTAGAATCTAATACTGAAGCAATTGCTTGGTTGCCACTGCAGCAATTGAATGCGTGCTACCTGTGCAACATTCTGCCCACAGAGTGCACATCCAACATTCGGCAATAAGCATTTAAAAAATAAGTAGCACCTGAATATTTCTTTTGTATTTTTGAGCTTGGATTTTTTCTATTCCATTCTCGCATTATCTTGGAAACGAAGAACCTTTATTCATCTTCATTATTAATATCAGAGCTTAAAAAAAAATCCTCAAAAGAATTTTGAAGTTTGGAAAACACTACAAGACTTAATAATTGGTATTTTGTTCTCCATTAAACCCAACTTAAGAGTTCAACGTCATGGTATTCTATCCATTATGACAACCACAAAGTTATTAATGATTAGATTCATTTCTTTTTACTATATTTTAATAATAAAGCTTCTTTCTTTTCATTTTCATAATCAAATAGCATATAGAATAACAAGGGAACAAATAAAAACTTTTTAAAATTAATTGAAAACTTTATTCAATTGACAAATCAATGGCAAGAAAAGATGCAAGAAAAATTGCAAACTTTCAAATATGACATTAAAACCTAATTCCAAAACTTGAGAAAAAACTGAAAATCCGAAATGCAAAACTCGCTCACTTCTCTTATTAAAGATATTCAGCACAACGAAGAGGTTCAACCCCATGAGAAAAATAAGGACACTTATGTTATTAATTTGCCCCTAGATATGCTTAGTAGTCAAGTTCCCAACATTAAAGAGGATCTATCACATAAAAAAAGTATTAAATATATGGATTTGCGAACTAACACTTGTGCAGTTGATTTAAAACAATGATTGCCAATGTCGACACTGCAAAATGTTTTGGAAAAAAGTGATGTTGTGGCTCATGAGATTTTTTGTTGGAAGCACTCGTTAAAAGGAAATTACTTAAAAAGGAAGAACAAGATAATTTGGCATCAAAGTTGTTAAAGAACTACTTAAAATACAACTATGCAAAACCAAGTTTCGTTTGGCAAAAAAAGAATAATGCATGAATAAGAACAAACAATTAAACAAGAAAATAAGCATCATAAAATACAAGAAAAAAAATATAATTTGGGCTTAAATCGCATAAGCAAAGTGTTTATCATAAGCTTATAATATAAAGCCTATTACATGAAGTAATATATGAAAACCTAAGTAGAGCTAACTTTGGGCTTAACAAAGAATAAATATTTAATGACAAATTATAATCAAACTTATGCATAAATATATAAAGCATCTACAAAATCCATTTGATTACAAAATAGTATTAATGATTGATTACTTTACAAAGTGAGTGTTAATACTTTTTTACTTATGTAAAAGTATGTCAATAAATGTTAATGGATATTAATGGATGTAGGTACTAGTAATTATAATAAAAAATACTTCTAAATAACTCCAAAATTTGAAATGAAAGAATACAATTTGTTGATTTGAGTTATCCTTTTTGTGCTCTTGCTTGGTGGCTCAAGTGTGGGTGAAGTTTGGTGGCTTTCCCTTCCTATGAACAACTCTTTGGTGAGTATTATAAGTTTAGAGTGTTCTCTCCTACGTTTATTTTTCTTAACCCATTTTTCATTATTAGTAATCACCTACAAAATCATTCTTCTTTTTTCCTAACTTCTCTTAAACTCTTAATTTGCAACATAAAACTTTTTGTTGTAATGGTTGCTTGGCTAACACTGTAGCAATTGCATGGGTGTTACCTGTGAATCATTATGCCCATATAGTGTACATCCAGTGACCAACCAACACACATCCAATACTCAGCAACAAGCATTTGCAAAATGAATAGTAGCAAAACAACTTTTTTTTTTCTATTTTTGAGATTAGATTTCTTCTATTCTACTCCTACATCATCTTGAAAGTAAAGAACCTTTATTCCACTCTATCAAGAATTTAATTATAGAACAAAAGACAACTTAAGACAATAAATTGTAAGAAAAAAAAAGAACAATATGAAATTTTGTCTCAAAGCAACTACTTTGAATATAATTTGATAATTTATATAAGTAAAGAATAATACAATTTAAGTAATGTGTGATGCATTTTTTGTAAATTTGTATGCTTAATTTAAAAAGTTCAAATATGAAACGAACTCAAACATGTCAATCATACCTTTTTCAAGAAATTGAAAAAATGGCGACGAATATCTTTTTGTAGGTCCTCTGGCAAATGTTTTAGCAATTCTTCTTCATTTACTCCCCTAGTGGCAGCCCAACAAAATCGTTCTGCTTGTCTCACTTTCCTATCATTTGAAAAAAGGAATGAAAGAAGACATTATCAAATTTCTAAAAATAAAGGTAGAGAAACAAATTTCTATACAATTAAACTTCATTAAATGACCATTATAAACCAAATTTGAGCTACATAACTACATTTCACCACAATTTTTATCATAAATGGAATGTAACAATCAGGAATACTAAGCTGCTATTCCGAAATATGTTTTGTGGGTCCTAAAGAAAAAAAAACACAATAACTCAATGAAACAACACTCAGGTGAATCAACTCAATTCTTCTACAAATAAAAAAGAACTTTTTAGATCGTGCAAGAACTGAATGACAAGCATAAAATGCAAATGATGATGTAACAAAAATAATAGAGATGAGAATAACAATAATCTAACTAAAATCTTTATTGAGGTAGATATAAAAAGTGATTATCTTGATATTAATATCAGGAAAAGTGGTTTTCAAAACTAAATATGGCTTATATGAGTTCTTTGTTAATTTCTGGCTTATCTATAATTTATGATTATCATTTTGAAGGTTTAGTGATTCTCAATTCATTAGAAAGGATCCACTTACATATCTGTCGTACATCATTAGCTCAAGGTGCTCCATGAATAATAAAAATTAAACTATTAGGATTATGTTTCAACCTAGGTTGCCGTACGAACAAGAGAGGAGAAGGATTTTTGTTGAAGGACAAAACAAAAGAAATTCTAAAAAGATCTTAAATGGCAACTATTACCCATTGTAAGTCTTACAACATATTATTTGGCGGGGGCAACATAGACGACTATACATCTATTTTACAACATAGAAGTTAGAAATTGCTTATGTACCTTTCATATGATCAATTAATCTCCACTCTACAACAACAATAAAAATGACAAGACAACATCACTAGGGCATTTGACAATAATTATCTTTAGACATCAATGCACATTATTCATTAACAACTTTCATATAACTGACTAATCTAAACCTAAGTCCTCTCTACAAAAACAAAATAATAATAAGTCCTAGTTTCACTATGTCAGATTGGCTAATATAGTTCTTTGATGTCATTACACTTGTTCCGTTAAGAATCATTCCTTAATGTCCAAGCATTCACAATACATTCTAATAAGCATTTCGTTTTTTGGTCATTCTTATTCTTTTTTGTTAGAGAAAATTCTAATAACCCACCCATCATAATAAGAGCAATAAGTGAATAATATACCAAAATTATCTAAGCAAATTTTCCCTAAACTTAACATGAATTAGTGTTACTTTAAACTTCTTTCTTAAGAATTCATTTTAATCATATTTGTCAAATTATAATTATAACGACTCATTTACCTCAACATCCTTCTTTTCAGAACACTCAAATTTTATGTTTCCATAAAAGGAAGTCACAAATAAAATGAAAATACTTGTCAAACAAAGAACTATGTTTTGTTGCATGAAAATTATTCGTCGCACAATTAGATGGGCACTATCACAAATCATATTAGTAATAAGGTACTCAAACTTTGCATTAACAAAAGGATAGTCCATGATCTACTTGAGAGAATAAACTTTTTATTGCAGGGTGTTCAAACCAAATGATCCTACAAAAAAATGAAAATGCCAAGGTATATCAACAGAATGCATGCATCTCTAATACACGTAGTTGTAAACTTCCTTTACTGAGTTATATAATGTAGATTAGGGTGAAAGTATAGCAAAACTTAAACAAAATATAAATTGGAACATCATGTACCACTGATGCATTGGCCAACTTTCATTAAGCAATTCCCTCACATTTTTTAACATTACATTAATCCATAATCCATACAATTAGGTGCTATCTTAAAACATCCAATGTACCTTAAATTCCCTTCAAAGAAGCTCATGATGGCTAAGATATGATACAATGGATCGACATATGATTGGATGTCATAGTTTTCCAAAATGTGGAACACTTCCTTTACAATAGTGTGTTAAGGTAATTAAACATGACTTATTAAGGATCATTTATATGTATGTGCATATGTGTGAGTGTATGTACATATATATATATACATATATATATATATATATATATATGAATCAACCTCCTCCAATACTAGGTAATCATTGAGCAGTTCCCTCACATTTTTGAACATTACATTAATCCATGATCCATCCAATTGGATGCTATCTTGAAACATCTAATGTACCTTAAATTCCCTTAAAAGAAGCTTATGATGGTTAAGATACAATACAATGGATCGAGCATATGCTTGGATTCCATAGTTTTTCTTAAAATGTCAAATACTTCATTTACAATAGTATTTTAAGGTAATCAAAGATGGCTCATTAAGGATTATTTATATGTGTGTATTTTATGTGTGTGGGTGTATATATATATATGAATCAATCTCCTTCAATACTAAGTACCACCTCCTTTCTTTTTATATGTTTAAGCTTTTATTTTCTCACCTTACTTTGCATTGTGTCCCTTTTGTAAGTCATGGGAAGAACCCCCAACCACTACTCTCTAAAGCTACTAAGCACCCACTCTTGCGTCAATCTCAATTTCGACTAAAGACCATAGTGGTCACTTCTAAAACCCTTCCAACATAAATCAACTAACAAGAACCCACTTCTCTTCCACTTGTTATCTATAAGGACCAAAAGGCCTTTTGACCAAGAAAACTTAATCCAACACTTTCAATTTGTTCCCCAAGAGCATAGAACCATCTTAATTCCTATTGAAGAATAGGCTAAAACTCATGATCATTGAATACTTTTCTTTGTTAAATATTACATTATTAAATTTAAAAAGAAGAATTACATTTCTCTCTTATTCATCATTGAGAATATAAGGAGAATATATATAATCAAAGTAGTGGACTATTATCATAGTCTTGATTTGAAAAAGAAAAATCTCCCTTAATAAAAAGCCTAAATTGAAAAAAAAAAAATTAGTAACAAATTATCCAAAATTATCTCTATAATCATAAATATCAAAATCAGATTTAATAAAAATTTATAAATATAACAATAACTAATTTATTCTAAATTGAATTAACAATCTTGAGTTTACTAAACACCCATTTCAACAATTCTTTCACAAATGTATGAGTCATAAACTTGAACACAACTTCAATATTACTTCAGGCTACAACATATTTCTTCTTACTCCTTCAAGTAACAAGATTATCTCACAGCTAAAAACAATATACTAAGATTGATCTTCAATCAATTATAAAACTAGTCTAATCAACATCAATGTAAATTTTAACATCCCTTTTTGTTAAAATCTAGAAAAAGAGTATTTTCTAAAGTTATTTTCAGAAATCTGAGAATACTACAAACTGCATTTATATATTTTTTAATAAGATTGTTTATAAATTAACTTACCATATTAATAAAGAAATATATGTCAAGTTAAATATAGAATAGATACATATATTTTTCCACTAATCTTTGATATCTCCTTCCATAAAAACACCTTCTCTTAGATTGCTTCAACAATTCATAATTATTAATGGGTTTACATCATAAATCTTTATTTCTTGCTGAAGATTCAAAATATATTTACATTGCGAGACAATAATCTCTTTCCTCAATTGTGCAATTTCCATCTCCAGCAAATAGTTGAGACCTCTAAGATCTTTGATCTCAAATTTCTTTGCTAGAGTTATTTGGAGAATATGCAACTCTTCAAAATAATTTTCCATTACAATAATAAAAACAACATAAACTATAATAATAATTATCTTAACCTTACCAAAATGCTTAAAATATAGTGTGGTTAGCTTGACTCTATGGGTATCCATTCTCTTAACAACTTTTGTAAATTTGTCAAATCATGTTCAAGGAGATTGCTTGAGACCATATTAGGACTTCTTCAGTTTGCAAACTTTTTAACATTAGCCTATGAATCCAAACCTGGAGGGATCTCTATATACTTCTTCTAGTGTTCTATTTAAAAACATATTTTGGACATTTAGCTAATGAAGAGGTTGGCCCAAGCTAGCCACTAATGCTAACAAAACTTCGCCTATATTGAGTTGGCAATAGGAGTAAAAATCTCTTGATTATCAATTCTATAAGACTAAACAAAACATTTTGCAACTAATCGAGAAATGAATCTTTTTACATTTTCGTCTATCTTGTACTTCACTATAAATATCCATTTATTATCAACAATATATTACCCTTTTGCTAACTTTATAAGTTCTTATGTTTTATTTCCTCCAAAATACGAATTTCTTCTTAAACAATAGCTCTTTATTCTCTATTTTAGAACTTGGAGAGCTTTATTAATGTTGGTGAGAATCTAAATATTATTGAGACTTGTAGTAAATACACAAAAACTTAATAAGAACATTTTATATAAAATAAAATTATAAATGCGATATTTATACATAATCTAATTCATATTCTTAAGGTAATTAGAATGTCTATATCTCAAGAGAATTAAATATTAGAAGAACCTAAGGATTATGACGTTTGAGACTTCTTGAACCAACTTAGATTGTAGTGTGGTCTAATCTTCTTTTGGTTCTTCATTATCTTGAAGTAGACAATAAATTCTTCCTTTGATTTGCGTTAAATTTGAACAATTTGCTGACTCAAAAAAAAAGAGGTGATTATTATTAATTCGGATGAAAGAGAAGTGATTATTATTTCTGTTTAAAGAATTGAGGAATGAAGTTTGGTTGGAGAACTTAGTGTTTGCATCAAGTTTTTAAAAGTGATTCATTTATATCATTCTCTCCTTGAATAATATTTTTGGGGTAATAATGTTGACTTTTGAATAAAGTTGCGTTTATAGAACTATAAAATTTCTTGATAACAAGATAATAACATTTATAACCTTTGGGATATAACAAAAACCCTAGAAAATACGTTTAATTAATTTAGGGTCAACTTTACCCTGATATCACAAATGGACATGGACAAATATAGAGCAATCAAATACCATTAGAAGAATAGTAGAGATATGGCATGTGTTGAGATAAGATTTGAGAACTTAATAAAGTGTTTGCAAACTAAATAAACAAAATCTAATAAAAGAACAATATCCTTTTTATAGTTGGTGGTAATCAAAGTAGAGTACCAACAAAAGAAATAAACCAAAATCAAGAAACTTATAAAAAATTATAAAGAAAAGAGAGAGGGAGCTTCTCTTCTTAATAAAAGTGTTCTAGTACTAGGTGAATTCATTAGACAAAGACAAAATTAGGTATCATAAAAAATACGAAAAAATGAATCTAATGTGAAAGAAGCTAAGTAATCAAACTCCAATGAAAGAAGAATAATCTTTGTATAGTTGCCATGGACCTCCTTTATAGAAGAGGAGATTAGTTAGAGAAAACATCAACCTTCACATGGAATGATCCTTGATAGATGATTATGATGGTTGGGAGTGACCTCTTCACCCTGGTTGAAGTGCTAGATACAATTGTGGAAAATTAACATAACATCTTTGAAATGTTATTGACAATGCCCCATCATTTGAATATTTCTAATAAAGAAAAACTAGATCACTTGACACAACTAATAGAAGCAATGAACCTTACACATATTGCATATAGCATCACAAAGTCTAGAGGATCTATGAATTTTAGTTGATCAACTCAATTGAGGCCATTTAGACTTTAGCCCATATTTATGTTCCTCACCTAATGAAACATAATATTAAAGTTAACAAAACTTATGTGCCCTATCCATGTCCCTTCACTAGATGTGGAGTTCCACAAGGTCAAATTTTAAGCTCGATGAAGGCGAACCTACACTTAGGCACCCTTTTACCTCATAGATTTTATAAATCTCTCTATAGCTCTTAGCTCCCATTTGATAAGGAACTAACTTAGGGATTACTTACATCATCTCCAACTTATTCACCCAAACACTTATTAATTTCAAACCTACTCCACCTAATCGTTGCCACCCCAATATTTCCTACCCTAATACCACTCACTTTGCCCCCAAGAAAGTCTAACCTTCGTTTTTTTGCTTCCATCATCATTGGCCTCTCAAACTATTTTATCAACTCTCTCTCTTAGCTATCATCTCAAACTACTCTTTTGTCTTTCCCTTGGTCTCCTCCCTTGACAACCTCTTGGTTCTCCATCTTTTAGTAGCCCCTTAATTGCCCTCATCCCAATGGCCTCTAACTCTCCTCGTTCACATCTTAAGGCAGCCTTTCTTTCTTGTTGCTCCCCTTGTTTACCTTTTTCTCTCTCCTCACGATCCTTTAAGCATTATCCCCTAAACACACCAAACTCTTTCTCTTTTCTAACCTCTATATTAGCCCTCATGCTTTCTCATCTCACCACATTTGCTTACTTACGACTATCTATAGATTCCAAAAAATCGTCATCAGTCGTCCGCAATCTAAATTGACTTCTTGATGGCTTCCCAACACAACATCTTAATATCATCTTCTAATTACATCCTCGTTGATGGTCCAGAGAAGTTTTCCACATTCTTATGCCCCTCAAGAAAGTGGCATATGGTTCTGGTATTCTCCTCTACCAAGCTAAACCATGTCATACACCACTTTAAACTGATTTGCATTGGAGCCATTATTCTCTAACGATGTATACTTGATCACGTTTTTGTCCTTGGCTATGACATTGTTAGATGTTCTCAACAAAAGGCATCCTCATAAACTCCATCAAAATCCCTTGAAATTTTTTGTATATATTCCTAGATCTCTAAGGTAGGAAATCTACACCTCATCACCTATGTTGTTCTGCCATAATAAAAGTAAATGTTTCATCCCTGATGCTGGTTTCTTGACAAGTAAAAGTTTCATGCCTTTGGCATAATCTAAACAAGACTTTTTTGTCACTTTGTATGTCTCCATGGCTGACTTAGTAGGGGTGCCATCCCAGCCTCCAATTGCTTTTTTGTTACTTCACTTAATAATTTGAAGTGTTTCACACATTTTTTCATCTTTCCCTTAGCAGATTTGAGTGAAAGATATTAAGTCACCCTTGTGTTTAATAAGTCAATACTTAAATGTTTAGTATTTTATTCTAATGGATTTGTTAGTATGAAATATGTTTACTTATGATGAACAAGTCATGTACCTTAGAAGACTTTAAAACATCTTGAAGTATTCAATAAGTTTTAAGAATCGAAAACATGTGCATCAACTTTGATAAGATTTTCTTTTATTATGAAATAAAATATTAGCTTGATTATAAGACACTCTTTATTCATCTCACTTTCAAATCCTAACTTAAGCATCTAATTGTTCAATCATCTTCTTGATTTAGAAAACATATAAGATTCTATTTTTCTTAATCATTTAATCCTTTCAAATCCTACATAAAACATTTGTTGATTTGAGAAACATAAAATTTTATTTTTTATTCTTTCTTTAGTTAAATCCTACTTATGAATCCTTGTGAAATTTTATATTAAAGTAATTGTTAAACTTTGGTTAAATTAGAACAAATAATTATATTAAAATTTTCATAATTAAAAAGAAAAAACAATCATTTAAGCCACATCTCAAACATGTGCTTAAGTGCAAAGCTCTTGGGCCAAGCAAAGCCCGAATGGACACTTGCAAATACGGGTCAGGAGACAATCAACTAAAACGAAATCGGGTCAAACCTGTTCTTCACCACTGCACATGTTAAACCAGTTGCGGGAATGGCAAATAGTGTTTCAAGGGCAGATTATACCCAAAATATAACCTGTGATTCTATAACCATACAAGTTAATTGGGTGGTGAAATCTCGAGCAAACAAGGGGGGAGCCAACCCCATATATCCGCTCAAATATTAGGCACACAGGAATCCTTATAAAGCAAAATACCATAAGCAATTACAATATGTGGGACAAAGAATTCAACACCAATGGTCTTCAAAGCTAGAGTGACTCAATGTCGTCCGATTGTGCATTTCTACAATCGAATGATAGAGATCGTGTCTCCTGTTTAAATAATGATCCATCTACCATCCATACGACGATCCCAATTGAACGGTCTTAATTAATTTTGCCTTTTTATTTATCCTTGATCGAACAACTGAGATGATTCCCATCTTAACCATTGATAAATCGAACGATCTAGATCTAATCTGACTCGATCAAATGGCCCAGATCTAATCCTCCTTGATCCAACAGTCCAGAACTCTTTTGTTTTTACAGTTTATGATCTAACATTCCAGAACCTCTCCAATACCATCCAATGGCTCTGATCAATTATGCCTAACAATTAATTAACTAGTCGTTACACGTGCCATTAAAATTAACCACTTTGAAAAAATATTTTAAGATCTTTTTAAGCTGTTTGACAAAAGCTTTTGAAACAATTTTTTATTCACTTTTCCATAACTATAATCAAAATGTTTCTATATAAATCCAACTATTATTTATGAAATAACTAATAAACATGAATAAGATTTTAACATCTCAAATAAGAGCCATCAAATTCTATTGGCATAAATTTCCCTTGGCAACACCTACGACTTACAACTACTTAAAATTCCAAAATCTTTCAACTAAGTCTAATTCTTTTAGTTTTCATTTTCTCAAATTTCTTCATAATTTTAAGCTTTTTGTGCCTTTCTATATTCATTAAGCATAGGAAAATTTGTACGTTTTTATTGACAATTTATTTTTTGCTATATTTTTATTTTTATGTTTTTGGTTGGGTGGCCCAGCATTTGCGAAAGCCTGAGTTTGATTTAATATCCTAAAAAACAGAGTTAAGGTTGAGCTCGTAAAAGCCCGGGTTATAGTTGAACCCACAAAAACTAATAGGTTGGAGATAAATTGTAAGAAAAAATCTCAAATAGGTTAAAAGTGAATCATAAGAAAAACCTAAAATTGTAACTCTTTTATTTGTAAAGTTTTTCCCGAACTCGATTAAAGGGGGATGTGGGTTCTAATTTAAACTAAATCACCCAAAAATTTAGTGTATCATTTCAAATTTTATGTTCATTTTTTTAATTATAAAAATTATAAATTAATATATTTATAAATCAAAATTTTTTACTAACATAAAATTATTTTTATAAAAGAATTTTTAAAAAATAAAGAAAATAAAAAATAATAAAAATTATTTTAAAACCCACAATTCATCCCTTATTATGAGATCCACACACTCGTTTTTACTTCAAAAGAGAAAAGAGAAAACATAAGAATTGTAAAAGCAGAACAAGTTAGAGATTATTGATGAAAACAATAAACAAAAACACTTTTCAACTTTTTGCCAAGATTTATGCATAATTTAGAGAGCTAACTTATTATCATTGTCATTATCCAACACAAATTTTGTGGCCCACTACTAGACACTTAACAAAGTATCCAGAGCTATGCTAGTGATGTCCATTATAGTTACATAGGATTCATTAGCAAGCACCATGCTAGCTACCAACAATCAACACCACTTGCATTCTTCAAAATTAAAGACTCGAGGGGAAAAATGTTGACCTGACTTCATGTAGAGGGCTTGGGCTCCTATCTAACATATATGTTAAAACTAATCTAATAATAATAAATCAAGCATTTGAATAAGCTTGGCCTCCCCTAGAAATTAATCTAGCAAGCCACATTCATTATTTCATCATCCACATGTCAGTAATATCAAGGAATCAACTTCTTTTATCTGAATTCCTTATCAAAAGGTCTCACAAACAGTCATGAAGTATAATAACCCTAGCGAAAAAAGGGAGGGCTGAGACACAAATGTGAATAAACACTAAAAATTTCAACCAAAAAAGGTTGGAGACTATTACAAATGGACAATTATGAGAAGGCATCTCCACAAAAGGTCCTAAAATCACAACCATGGTGCACTTAATGCCTCAAAGCAATTTGAAACTCTTGATGTCTTCCTTGGAACCTCATCATGATCACCAGCCAAGTGCCAAGTTTCTTGTTCCTTATCTCACCAACCAAGTGCTAATTTTCTTGTTCCTTATCTCAATAAGCTACATGACCCATTATAGAGCTTCTAATTTCCTCTGTACCCACATCAAATGCTAACATCTTCAACTCTCTCAACACTATGATTTTTCTCAGTTGGGATTTTTCATGTAAAAATCCAATGGTGAATTTATTATAATTGCAATTACAAAGTTTCTTCCAGTAGCTGTGAGTCCCACGACCAAACAATAATAAGATTTTTGTATTAGCATATAAGTTGTAAGCAATATTAATTCTTCAAAATTAATAGGTTAATTATCACTAATTTTTATTTCTCAATCCTTGTATTTCCTATTCATTTTTCACAAAATGAAATAAGAATTTAGGATAACTTATTCAAAGGGTAGCTTATCCCAAGTTACTATACCTCAACTCCAATCCAATGGATGCTTGTTCTATTTAATTGCTACATGAAGTAACCAGATTTGATGGCAAATGTTGCACTTACTAGGGGATAAAAATGATGCTCCAACATACACATGCTTGGCTCTATTAGTTTAGTGATTAAAAAATTTAGATATTGTTTTGCATGCCATAGTTATGGAAACGCTCATAATTTTCATCCAATCATAAACTTTTGAACAAAAACATAGGCCTATGTTTTTGATCCACATTAAATTGCCTTAACGCTAGTCAAGAAGGTACAAACTTATGTTACTAATATTCCAAAAGATGTAGGCTAAAAAACTTGAGTAGAAGAGGACTATTTGCATCAACGTTTCTTCATCATTAAATGGTTGCAGCAAAAACGATTTCAAAATAATAACTAATGAATCATTATTTACATCCGTCTTTCCGTGCAAGGAACAGTGAACATCAAAATTTGGATCAAATGACTACTATAGTTATAAGAATTACTACAAGGTAAAAAATAATGGTCTTACAGCCATTCTATAAGTATAATAAATTGTTTCAGCCGAAATCTTACTCGACAATAAGAATTTAACCCATTCATATTTTGCTGTATTGAAATTCATAATATATTAACAGCTACAAACCTCCTCAATTCTTCTGGGAGACGTCTATGACTCATCCATTGCTCTACGTCCCGTCGTCTCAGCTGCATTTCAAGCCTCCTTAAAAAACAAATGTGGAAGTTAAGAATTAATTTTACAAATAATGAGAAGAAATGCATCTTTAGGAATTAAAGAATACCATCTACAGGATATGAATGGAAGGACTACTTGGATAAAGAATTAGAAATAAAGAATTTCAGTGTCAACTTATGCATGTATGCGTTCACATTGCATGAAAAGCATAAAAACTAGAAGAAGGTTCAACATTTTTGGAAATAAGGAACAACGCAATGTATTTCATGTTTTGCAACAACCGATAAATGCTTTTACAGAATACATTCATTCAGATCAACATAGAAAGGTATATAACAAGACCCTAGCTTTGAACATTTAGAAACCTCCAGATCTCTAGAAATGATAAGATCATTAATAAAGAATAGCCCTTAATAGCCGTATCATGATGTTATAATACGGAAGTGATTTGGAGTTCAAACTTCAAAGAGAAAGAACTACCAAGCACTTAATGATGAGAACAAAATTTTTAAGTTGAATCTACCAATAACAAGGTTAAGAGGTCAAGACTTGCCAAAACTTCTTGTATTTATGTTGCATCACAAAGCCAATGGCAAGATAATACCTTTACAAGAGGTTGCTCATTATTGGCTGAACTTATAATATGTTCAAGGATCATAAATTATGGTTCATTGTACCACATGTCGGTTGTGACATATCAATAAAGTACCGTCTATTCACCAACTTTAATACAATACAACTAAAATTATTACATTTTACCTCACATTAAAGGAAGTTCTGCAAGTCTGATCATACTTGAGCATGTTTTTTTATATATTTTCATATTTGTTTTTTTTCTAAGATGCCTTCATTAAGATTGTTTTTTCCCGTTAGTAGTTATCATTCATTGAAGTGAACATTATTAATGATTACAAATATAAGCTAAGCTCCATCATTCTTATGAATAATATGTGAATGGACACCAGCAAAGCAGCACACAGTCACTGATCTCAAAAATAGAGTTGTTCGTCAACATTAGAATTAAGAAGGAAACCACTCTTAATCCTAGAATAGGCTATTTCTTTCAACCCTCCTCCCTATTCTTATTTTGAATGGCTCGCAATGACTTGTAAAAAACTTAAAATTAAAAAACTTCTGTTCCTATTTGAATTCAAACCATTAAAAATATGGCATTCTTACAACTATGACAAATCTTTTGATTACTCATAATCACTTTTCTAAAGCTTCTTCTAAGAAGTTGTAGAATTAGCTGTATCTAGTGTTCCTAAGGCAATATAAATTGAGACTACAAGATCACATCTTCCATGAACTCAAGGTCACAATTTCAACTTGTGTGAAAAACAATTACCAAATGCATTGTAGGATTAATGTTCTATCCCATGACAGCATGTTTAAATTGAATGTTGTAAAAAACAATCACTTCACTAGAAAGTTTCTAACATATGCAAGTCAGCAAAAACACCAAGGCCTGACCTCACAGAGGTTGGCCAATATATTTCTGCACAATTAGTTCGTGTTTACCAAAAGTAAAAAAGTTATCAAGGACCTGAATCAAATAGCCAATTAAATAACAAGTTAAGGATGGACAAAATACAATACAATAAGAAACATTAATTCCATTAAGCAGGCTTCGATATACGGAAGCTTTTGAGCTCATTATGCTCTACAATTAACAGTTCTTCAAGTATACTCCTTTCAAAAACTTCCCATAACTAGTTATGGATAGAATACAATAGATTAGCAAGGCTTAATTTCATTACAAAGGAATGGCCACAGGAATCCTTAGATGTCATTACACTCCACAATTAATAGCTCTTTAGGCTGAGTCTTTCTAAATGTCTCCTATGTCTCTATGGTCTTTAATTTTCCCCCTCTGCAAGAGAGTTCCAATAGCTAGAATATCCTAACATAAACATTAAGTGGAATGTATTTAATGTGACCAATCAATATTATACAAACCTCCACCTATATGCACCTAGTTCGATTATAGTCAATCATTCATCTAAACATCGCCATCTTTGTAACAGTCAACCTAATTGTATGTTTCTACTTTATTGGCCAACATTCAATACTAAATAGCATTGTTTGTTTTTATAGTTTTATAAAATTAATTTGTAGAGTTGGATGAGATATTGTGAGTGCACAATACATAAGAAATATCTCACATTACTTGATATCTACAACACTACTTCACATTAGACATGCTCCGAGGATAAGGAGATCAATCCAAATCATTGTGAGATGTATAATCTTTCAAATATGCTTGGCAATCATCACAATTTCAAAATAAGAAAAAAGGGGAGAATTCTAGTTGCAAGGAACATCCATAATTTACTCAATAATTGATCCATAGAGTAGAATACTGAATTCTAATTAAGATTCCCAATAGCTGGTAACCTGATCAACCAAACCACAAAGGCAATCCTCGTAGTTAAGTTTGGGTTTTGTCAAAATATCAGCTTTGTAAAATCTAAATAAGACCCGAAGCCAAATTTAGAAGAAAGAAAAGGAACTGAACCTTTTAAGAACCGAATTTGAGTTAGGTTTGCAAGCCACTGAATGGGTAACTGAAATAGAATTCATTCAGATTTCTTCTCCAATCCAATCCTCTCTCCATCGCCCACCTCTCACTTTATTTTCTCCTTTTTTTCCCTTAATTTCCAAGGAGGCACCAAACTATTCAGTAAATCCCATCAACCACCAAGCTAACAACCATCATCAAGAATCTCCAATAACCTTTAAAGTTATTCATTGCCATCAAGAGTTATCAAACAATATTTCTGAGGGCTTCCAGCTAAGAGATGCATGGAAATTATGAAGGACATGAAGAAAAAACTCACTGAAAGAAGTTTTAGTAGATTTTTTTTCTGTCTCTTCAGCTGCCCGAAACCTCAACTATTCCAAGTATATTCTTTCAACGTTTGGGAAAGAAAAGAGTCCTAATAACATTCAAAGGTCCACACCAACTTGGGTAGCAATTACACAAAAACTTAGCTGATACTGCGATCAGCTGAACATCAAGATCCTCAATGCATGTGCAATCCAAAAGCAAGTACAAAGAATTGTAGAACATCTAATTCCTTGGTCAATCATAATAAAACAAGGGAAAAAAAGGTAAAGGGTCTATAACAGATAAAAGAAAGCTAGTAATGCCCATCACTTACAGAGATAACTCCATAGAATTGATGGAACAAATAGCCTGAATAATTCAGCAGGTAGCAGTATTGATGAAGTCAGAAAGCCCAATACAAAAATACATCAACTACACCACTCAGCAGGCACTTAGAGCAAGAAATAGAACTTTTCAGATTTCCTTTCCAATGAGATAAACTTCCAAAAGATTAAGCAGAGAAGAATATATCCAGGGACCCTTCAACAAAACATGCATTATGAGCAAGGAATGGAACTTTTCAGTTTTCCTTTCCAATGAGATAAACTTCCAAAAGATCAAGCAGAGAAGAATATATCCAGTGACCCTTCAACAAAATCTATGTTGCCCAGACAGCCTTCCAGTAGCGTAGCAACATCAGCTGCCACTACTGCTATAAGAGCCACCTTGGTTTGGTATTTGGATCATAGAAACTAATGAAATAAATAGAATATTCTAAGTGTAGGCCAAAATGAATGAAAAATCAAAGCTCTACTGACTTCCTAAATAATTTAGTTGAAACAAAAAATTCAAACCAAACATAAAGCAAAGGTTCGTTTCTGTTAGCCTCACATTAAACAAAACAAAAAATCATAGGTAACAATTCATGGATATTTAGTACAAACATTGGTCCCAGAATTATCACATACCACATTTCAAACTCAGGGATGCATCCACAACCAGCAATGGCCCTCAAGGAGTGCCCTTGATAACTTGCAGGCATTGGCCCATTCTCTTATCCTTCCTTCAAGACTAATAAGCACATTGGATCCACCATCTTGAGAGCTTGCCATGACACTTCAACACCATGAATTCTACTAGTTCAGTAATCTTCCACTCCTGTAACCCCCAACTAAGTGCTCCTAGTGACAGAAAATGCCCCCTTCAGCACCTGCTACTTCTTGATACATGATCAAATCGCTTCATTGGGTCCCTCAAACATATAATGACAAAATATCAATGTTAAGAAACATTGTTCCTAAATTTTAAGGACAATCCAGGCATCTATAGAGACATAAATACCTTTGGATATCTTCATGCGCCAATTTACTTGTGCCAACTCTCAAGACATGGAGTACATGCAAAACCACCATATTTAAGCCACTAAACAATGTTGGCAGTCTTTGTGGTGTAACTTCTTCAAGCATCCATGTTTACATACACTTGATCCCAACATAATCCATCTTGATACAATAATTTCTATGGTTTCTACCTCCCCTGATACAACCACCAACAACATGGGCATCACTTCTTTCTATCTTGTATGCTCATATTATACAATAATTTCAGTACTGGCCAAGCATACAACATGCAGTTTTTGGGCTTCTTATTTACAGTGTAAAATTCACACGTGTCTGACCCAAATCAAAAACATATTGTAGGGAAAACTATCCAATCCAACTCATATATTATAACAATGACATCTGTCTTAATGCAAGAAAGGTTGCATCAAAATGATAACTGTAAGAAAATCAAATAGATTACATGATGCAAAAAGTTTGCTTTCATAATAGGCTACGAACTAGATCACAAACAAGAGCCTAAAAGGGCCAAACTAAAGACTTTGTTGAGTTTATTAGTATCATTGATATTCTTAGGTTGTAATGGATTATTTATGAGATTCATAATCATTTATTATTTTAGTTCAGTACATCTTCCAAAAGATTTTTTTATTATTTTATTATTTTTATTATTTTATTATTTTATTAATTTTTTAGTTTGAGGATATTTCAATCTCTACATATTTTAATTTGGGCTTATTCTTGTATTATGTTTAAACATTGTTGATTTTTTCATCAATTGAGAACTAAAAAAGTTTCGTGAAGTGCATATGTACACAAGAGATCCCTTTTGGAAAAGCATGACTTAGCCTTCATGCCTATCCATGTTGCAAACTGGATTTGTCACCATCACCACCATCCTCCTCTCCAGCATGCATCAATGGCCCCACATGCATTAGATATTATAGCAACTATTGACACCCTTAATTAGCTAAGACCCTAGCTATTCTCATGCAAATCTCTCATTCACTACCCAATCGCTCATTTGCAACAATTTTCATTAATGTGCCCACCAATCCGTCCCACTCTTGGGTGCACCAACGCAATTATTGAATTGCCCACCCCACATCCATGCAACAATGCCCGCACATGTGCTCGCATCTACTTGCACTCATCCATGGGCCCATCGCACATCCAAACAATAATACCCACATAAACGCCTAAATATGCACCCACCCCCTCATCGATATAACAATGCCCTAGGTCAGTACACACCTGCCCACATCATGTGCACCTGTACATACACATTACTACACCCTACAAAAGAAATCTTACCTTGTAGCAAAAAGGTGCGAATTTGGCTAATGCATAACGATCCTACCACTAGAGCCCCAATCAGCCACCCTCCGCATGTCTTCCATATTCAACAAGTCATCCTCCATGACCAAGCACATGGACCCCAATTATTGCCATCTCCTCTACATGATGTTGAAATCAACCACATTACTCGCACTTATAGCACTAAAGCAACCCTTTAACAAAGATACATGTATCATTGGCCATCCAAAACAACTCTTTCAATCTATTATTCATGGAAATGTTCTTGACCCAATTTTCTCTAAAAGATTAAAGGGAACATTTATGTTACTATTTATTACATTATGTTTCACATTTGAATTCCCCATTTGCTTCCTTAACACTTATGAAGTTCTATATAACTTGGCCATTAGAATATATTTTCGATAATTATACCAAATCTATTTTGAAATATTTCAATTTTTTACTTCTTCATTGGCAGAAACGTGATAAAGGATCCAATGAAAGGAGATAGTGTGAAGCTAAATGAGACGAGAAGTCCTCAAATTCCTTTCTTGATGAAGGCTCTATGGGAGGAGGTTAATTTCAAGAGGGTGTGAGGTCATAACCATTATCTTCAACTATTGTAATCTACATCACTTTCGATTGCTATTGCACTAACTAAACCCAAGGACGCATTAGGCTATAAAAGCATTAGTTTTCCTAAAACCCTCGGACAAAATTATTCTCAAGAAGAGCATTCTCAATACCTCCATTTAAAACTCGAATTCTGGTTTTTGTTAAAATGTATTAGATTTAGACATTGGACTTAACCTCAAAAAATACTAAATTTCATACTTAAGGATATCTCAATAATGTGCAAAACTTTTGAAGGAATACCCTCAAAAACTCATGCATGGCCCTTTCTCCTTGTCCCCCCATTAGAATAACAAAAGTGGTGGATATATCTCCTTGAGAGACTCATGACATACATCTCATATCGCCTCACTTGTTCCAATTCTCAAGACATGGAATTCTATTGTAACCATCATTTTTCAGCCACTGAATACCTCTAGCACTATTTACAACATAACTTGGCCATTCACCTTTATGATAATCTCGACTCCATCATAACTATCATGCAATACTATTTCCAAAGGTATTTGCTCCTCTTAATAGGACCATCAACAACATAAGAACTATTTCTGGCATATCCTATTCACCTGCCTATAATATACGAGGTTCCTAATATAGCTATTAATACTATGCAAACTCTTTGGAGTCTTCTTCTTTGTGATATATATTTTGTGGACTTAGTCAATGCTCTAGTTGGTATATCCTTACAAAATTCCTCCAACGACAATTTTTTCTATAGAAAATCTAACAACCTACCACATCAAAACAAGCTTGTCATGATCACATATATATTTAGTGGCACAACACAACATGGACTCATCTTCCATCTCCAAATGCCTTCAAATGGCCCACCCCTCACCAGACTATGGGCATAAAATATCTAACGCATTATTGAAGGGGTCTAAACATCCAAGAGAGCACTCTAATACCAAAATGATGGGAAATTGAAAAGTATGCAGAAGCCTACAGGTATAGTGAAAGTGTTTAGCACGAATTTAGTTGGAAATGGTGTTGAAAGGTAAAATGGTAATTCTATGATGGCTTCAAAAATTTATGAGAAATAATATTTTTATAAATGGTCTCACTAGAAGAAAATTGGTGAATTGAATGTAAGGGAATTTTGGAGTTGGTGCAAATTTTAAGACAACAATGGTGGGGTGTAAGTTAAGTTAGGGTTCATGTGTATCACATCATAGAGTTTGCTTTAGAATAGTTTCAATGTTGGGATTGTGATGCTAAATCAAATGATGAGCTGGAAGCTCTTTTAGTCCATAAAAATCAAATCAAACATAGACCTCTCATAACAATCAATCCAAGGTTACTCATATTAAAACACTTACCAAACAAGGTTTAAATATGATTACACAATTTAATTTTGTGCTGCTCCTACTTAGTTCATTCTTAGTTCAACATGGTTTATCATGGTTTTTCAATTGGACAAAAAGTTTTCAAAATAAAAGAAAAAGGTTAACCCTGGTTTTGACCTAGAGGCACCACTTGCATGAGTCATCTTTTTAGATGAAGCAAATCCAACTACATTTTTTTTGGAACATTAGAATCTCTCTTTTTATTCTCTCTTTGTTTGGGTTAACTAAAATAAGTTTCTTGTTATGGCATAAGATTGTTTTTTATTTTATTTCAATTCTCTTTTTATTCCTTTTTGTATCTCATTTAAATTATGTTGCTATGTCATTTAGTCATTATTTTGCTATCATAAATATTTAGTTTCTTTTTTTTGTATTCTTTTATGAACTTATTTATTTGAAGAGATTATTCATGAAAACAAATATAAATTGATGAATGTTTATGAAAGTTCTTGCATCACTTGATAGTTTATTTTTGATAAGTCCTGGCAATTGAACAACTCATAAGAGTGCTTGGAAGTCTCTTTCCTCAATCTCTTTTTTATTATGCTTTCTCTTTTCCTTCTTTGACATGGTATTGTAGCTTTTGGCAATCATCACCATAGCAATTATCTTTTCACACTACTTAAACAATCCACACCATACATACGCACAAACCCATGCCTCGTTTGCCTACATGCAAGCTCAGCATGTGTACCCCTCAACTAGCCCCATGCAACTTGCTCGCCCACACTATTCCACTAGTTGCGCACCTATTCGTGCACCACACAAATCCATGCTACTCTACACAGGCCTTAGGTGCATGCCCAGCCATGCATCTCTACAACCAGCTCATACGCTCGCACCTGCCTCTATGTGCCCAATCCTAAATCCAAAAAATTAATAGAACAATGTCAAATTTCATCCTACACTTCTTTTGATAGCTAATTGGTTGTAAACTTGTGTAGAGGTTAACAACCTTTCTATTATGATTCTAGCATAATTTAGTATCAACTCTCCAAATGAAATTGTACAAAAAATTCATTGGAAAAAAAATTGCTCACAACTTTGGCATTCAATAACTTGTTTGAGAACTCATTATGGCTTAAAATTACTTCAAGCTCTAGCAGGTTCAATGAACAACTCAACAAGATTTCAGCACAAAGTACTAGCAAGAAGTCACTCAAATGGTGGCTTGAAGATAGGAACCCAAGAGTGAGTCTCACAACCAATTTTTGCACAAACATAAACCAGATCTTGAAAAAACAAAATGAAACAAATTGAGGAAAAGGAGCAGAATTTACTAAAGAAAAACATAAAGTGCTAATACAGTATTCAACTACTGATAATTATTAACACTTCGGATTGCAAGGGGTAAACCATCTTTGAATAACCATAAAGGATTTTTGAAGTAAGAACCTTCGGATTTGCATTGTTAAGGTGTCAAGAACAGCACGAAACCTCAAAAAAACATCAAACTATGGTTTACAACAAGTTTTAGGGTGGCCTTTTAAAAAACAAAAACCAACACTAAAAACTGCAATAGGAACACTGCATGAACTATTGCTGGATCGCTCCAGATGGTCTAAACTAACAGCCCTGGGAGTTGCAGGAGATTACCAAGGGGCAATCTGCCAGCCAATTGCCATATCTATTGACCCATAAGACAACTCAATCCACTCCAAATGAGTCCAAACGAACCAAACAACATACAATCCTATTTGGAAGTGTCTTAGGATATCACAGAAATAGAAATACATTAAATAATATAAAACATACAGTACAACTAAAATGAAACTAATAAAGATAAACTCTAATACAATTGTAGTAAATGATATTAAGACATGAAGCATCAAACCTTTTTGATTTCAAGAACTTGACTCTAGCAAGTGTTTGCCACAAACATACAGGAAACTTTTTGGCATGCCCCCTAAGGTGGGAACAAATCACTGGCTCTAGCAAAATAAATTGACCAATCATGTGTTCTAATTTAACATATCTCTTGAATGATAATGAGTGACAAGTATGTCAACTAGATATGTGGTAGTATCCTAAAGGCTGTCTCAATGTACTCTAGAATCAAATAGAAAATTTGGTAGCATCATCTTTAATGGTAGTGATAAAGGTCTAACTCTGGAAATAGCAATGATGAAGTCATGATCATCATTGATGGCAATGAAAAATCTGAAGCAATGGTATCGAAAGTGATGATAGGAAATATCAATCCCCTAAACTGTCAACAGATGCTGAAATAATCTCTGAGCTATGAACAACTGAAGTGTCATCTAGCAAAGTGACATCTAGGACATCTGAAGCTATATCATTTGAAGTCTCATAAAAATATGAAATCTCATCATTTGTGAAGAAAGGTGAAGAAGTGTTGCACAAAGTAATGTTGTTTCTAGTAAATAGTAGAACAATCATCTACAAGCAATAACTTCACATGTTGCAAATCTATAAACCTAACTAAGCCTTTTTTTGGGTGAAACAAAGATGGTAATAGAACCTAATGTATAGTCCTTCACATATGAATGTTAGTAAAAATAATATCATTATCGCTCATCAGAACATCTCAAGAATCCTCATATATGACTAATAGATTACTTGAATGTGTCATGAAAAGCCTGGGGGGAGGACAATTTCAAGTATAAGCATTGCATCTTAACAATTCTTGGACAAATGCAAGAGATAACCCGATTCCTAAACCTAGCAATTGCTGTACCAAATCATTATCAATTTCAATTGTTTATTTTAAACAAACGCATTCACTGATCCTTGCTTAAGTTTGCACAACTCATTTAATAATCTTTACTATTAAGTGTTGGTATTGTTTGTTAAACAGAACCTAATGTATAGTCCTTCACATATGAATGGTAGTAAAAATAATATCATCATCGCTCATAAGAGCATCTCAAGAATTCTCACATACAACTAATAGACTACTTGAATGTGTCATGAAAAACCTAGAAGGAGGGCAAATTCAAGTATAAGCATTACATCTTAACAATTCTTGGACAAATGCAAGAGATAACCCAATTCCTAAACCTAGCAATTATTGTACCAAATCATTATCTATTTCAATTGTTTATTTTATACAGGCGCATTCATCGATCCTTGCTTAAGTTTGCACAACTCATTTAACAATCTTTACCATCAAGTGTTGGTATTGTTCGTTAAGCAGCTTCTTCATCTCATCCCACATTTATGCGGATTCTAAGTCAAACATTGACCACTTTAATTCAACTTTTATCCAATATATCTTAGTTTGGCCAGTCAACTTCTTCCTAAGGAATGTAATCTTTCAAAATTCTAACATATTATACCAAAAAAAATAATTATCAATCCTTACTAACCAATCCATAGAAACTTTAATGTCTCTTTGGTTGTCAAGTAATAGAGCCAAAACTTCTACTTCTTTAATCATATGATCCTCTTTTCCTTATTCATGATCTCCATTTCATACCACCTCAATGTCGAGTTTTCTTAGTAATTATTAATGGCTTTTTATTACTTATCATGCTTGAATGGCAAATCTTCCTCATCCTACATGAGCTCATCAATCCAACAAGCTAATTTTGGTGTCTTCTAAAACCTACAAGTATGGGACATGTTCATTATGTTGAGCCTAAATGCCCTAAATCACATTCCAAATAATGCTCATGTCTTCACTTAAATGATCATAACTCTAGTTTAACTCCCTCTAGCACGCTCATTGCACTTATACTAAATTGGTTAAGTATTGTGTGTGGAAGCAGGACTTCAAGCATGACTGTGCTATTCAAAAACAACACAAGCTTGTTAGACCCTATGAGCCAAAAAAGGTAATATTTGATTTTGATAATAATAACCACTTTAAATATTTATTTTGGTGATCTCATGTGCTTACCTAGTATACTTTATAGACAATATTTGAGATAAGTAGGCTTAGTGATCACCTACCATGAAGTGGCTCAGCAAATTATTTGAATAGCATAATCCTCACCATGTATAAAGACTTAAAGGAACAAAGAGTACTTCAATGGTATACAAGACTTTAGGACTTTTGGAAATGATATTTTCACTTTCTAATGACTCGTGTCAAAAGTTTTGTTTGGTGCTTACTATTAAATATCAAGAGCTCACGTGCACAATTGATATTCACATTCACTATAACATATCATGCATAGGACTTGATACCATTCATTTAAGTTATGAGAAGAATGTGAAACTCATTGATTACACCTTTAATATCAAGAGGTAAGAAGAAAAGTTTAATTGCAAAATTCTACAAACCCTAGAAAGGATTTTATGCTTAAATTGACCTACAATATTCACGAATTTTGTCTTTATTTATTAGAATGCATCATAATTATGAGCCTCTTAAGTTGTATAGAATACATCACTTGAAAAATCATAAAATTTTGGTCTTAAAGGTACATAAATGCACACACAATGCGTTTGGCTTCAATGCATAGTACATAGACACTAGTGTATAACATGTCATGCACACTGTCTTCAATAGCTTGCATTTAAAGATTTATGTACAATACATAAATATTTTCATACAGTACATCGCATTATAAGGAGTATGGCATATAGGCAAGTGAACAATACCTAAAAGAAGATAGTTTGAACCCATGATTTCCATTCACTCAAACATATCATGCCTAGGACTTAAATTTTTGCAAATTTTGAATTGTATATAACATGTCTAGAAAAATTTAATTGATAAAATTCATATAAGTCATAAGAAGAATATGAAACTCATTTATTACACCTTTGATTTATGATATGACATTATGGTCAAATTAAAATCGAGAAGAGGGATATGTTTTGATTGCAAAATTCTACAAACCCTAGAATGAATTTTATGTTTGAATTAACTCATAGTATTCACAAATTTTATCTTGATTCATTAAAATGCATCAAAATCATGAGCTTTTTAAGTTGTATACATTCCCAAAAAACATCATTTGAAAAATCCTTAAAATCTAATATCAACATACAATACATGTTTATTCACGTACAATGCATTTACTTCGTACTTGCTGCCTTCAATTACTTGCATCTAGATATTTACAAACAATATGTAAATATTTGTGTACAATACATTGCATTGCAAGGAACATGGTATGTAGGCAAGCAAACTACAGAAAAAAGATTGCTTGACCCATGATTTGTGTACAGTATGTGAATACTGACATACTATACAGCGCAGTTCACATACAGTAAGTTGGCTTCATGTGCAGCACTTCTAGTAACGAAAAAGTGGTAATGGCTTGTTTGGCTGAAATTATGAAATTGATTATAGCCATTGGGAGAGCCGTTTAAGGAGCTTTTGCGAGTTTCTTTGGGATCCTTTGTTTACTTAAAGCTTGCCAAACTACAAGAACTAATTGATGATTAAGAAAAAATATTTGTAAACTATTGGTGAGCCTCTTTGCTTTACTTTTATCATATTATATCAAATAAGAGGAATTGGAGAAAAGTTGTAAAACCAAATCCTTTAGGCACCATTTGTATGCATGCAAGGAGTTAACATAACATTTTTACACTTGCATTCTCACCACATCATCACAAGCTCTTGATTATAATTGATAGCATTCTTGATCTTTTAGTGAGTTTTATTGTGCATTTATCCAGTTATATTTGGATTGTACTTTGTATAACTTGTGAGTTTGTGTAATTTCTTGTGAGGTCCACTTTGAGCTTTTAATAGCATAAAGAGAAAAAGCCTACTTCAGCCCATTAAAAGTACAAAGATAACTACTTAGAGGTGCAGAGAGATGTTCGAGTTTGAACCATTACAAAGACCCAAAATTTGGTTGTGTTTGAGCCATATAAAAACCTCAAGACTTGGTTATGGTCGAGCTGTGTAAAAAACCTCAAGGAGTATTGTTGTTATGGTTGATCATTTGAAAAACCATAAATGTGAAACATTTCTCCACCAACTACTGAAAAGAAAATAAGAGAAATAAAGAAATAGACTAAAGCTAGATGGCTTAAGAGTGGATGTAATCTCATCGATTAGAAACCAAACCACTTAAAATTTGATTATGCTCTTTCCTTTCTGAACATTTTATACTTTACACGTATCCCTTGGCAAATCAATTAAATTGTTGTGAGGGTGAGAATTTGGAAGTTGGATACAGAGTATTTGAATCATATTGTAAAAAGTTTAAAACCTCAATTCGCCTCCCCCCGATGTATCATGTGGACCCAACAAAACTAAGTTATGTTACCAAGAGTCAAAATGCTATGAATGCCTAACACCAAAAAGGATAAGATTAGTGAATGTTGCACAAAAGCCTAAAGGTGTAGTGAAAGATTTGAAAATGTTGCATTATGACTAATTAAGATAAAAATTGTAATGTCTTGAAAAGAGAAATATTCCTTTTTTGTGAATAGTCATGTTAGAACAAAGTTGGGTAAGTGATATGTAGTAGATTTTGAAGTGTTTTAGATGTAAAAATTTTAGGACTAGGTTAATTTAAGGTGTGTAAGTCATGGTAGGGCTTACTTTAAGTTAGTTTTCATGAGAAGTGAGATTGATAATTTTTGTGGAGATTAATCACTTTAGGTTTTCATCAATTCTCCAACCAAAGCTCAGCTTAGCTTACAAATAAAGCAAAGTAAATTTCTCACAATTTAAGTTATAAAAATATTCTCTGGTGATCTCTTTCACCATAGGAGTTTTTTCAAGAAATGGTATTGGGATTGGATTCCACAGATGATTTCCAGTCTCACAGCACAAAAGTTTCATAAAAACTTCAAACCCTGGTTTTGTATAAGTTTCAAAGAGTTTTAAGGAGAACGGAGCCATGTAAACTACACTAGAATCAAACAAAAACTGAAACTAGAAACTGCAATAAGAGCCACTCTACTAGATTACCCTATGCAATTTGAACAAACCACCACGGGAGCTTTTGGCAGATAGCCAAGCAGCAATATCTCAATTGATCATCATATCTTCTAACCCATCTGATAGAAATGTGATCAAAGTTTTATTTGGCAATTTCCACTTTTTTGGGACATGTTTAATAAAAGTCCATGTTGTTGCTAATGCCCTCGCCCAACTTGTAAGCTTAGATGAAAGTCATTATAAAATGGAACCAAATCAGCCTCCAAGACACATTAAGGCTCTAGTGCTACTAGATAAAATGAATATGTCCTACATTAAGTTATTAAAAAATTGTAAATAAAGGCGTTGCATTATTTTTTTATTTTCTTGGTTTGATTTACTGTATCAAAGCTACTTATTGTATCTTTTACAACTTCAATAAAAAATTAATATCTTTTAAAAAGAAAACATATGACTTCTTACTAAATAACATATGTAATATTGTTTATGCACATAATTTCAAAGGCCAACACCAATCTTTGGTGGAAAATACTAAATTATAATACTTGTAGGTTTTTATGATCATGATTGATACTCAAGATGCTTTAAACCTAACAAGTAACTTCAAAGTTCAATCCTCCAATAAAAACAGCTAACTTAGCAAATTTATTTGAATCTCCATATTTGAAATGATTTTGACATATAAATATCAATTAAGTTACTAATATCAAGTATTTTCCCAACAGGAAAAACCCCACTATAAGCCAATGAGATCAAAAAAATCAGCACCAACTAATAAGTACATATTATATACAAATTTTTTAGTGATAAGAATGCTAGTGAAAAGAAATGAACAAACTTCACTAAAAAAAATAAAATAAAAAAACATGATGTACCTTCTTCCTAGTGCTAGAAGAAAATTTTGCATGCTACCAATAAGCAACGCAAAAAGCAACAGCCCTAGTCCAATGATGGCCATGGTGAACAGAACCTCCCACTCAAAGTAACTTGGCACTTGGTTACCAGCCAATGTACTTATTTGCTATGAAAATAATTTACACGTAAGAACATATAATCCAAAAATATAATGAAACTTATAAAACAAACCAATCAAAAAGAAGCAACTACATTAAAAGCCAATGTGAGAAAAGAATGGCATTCAATATTCATCAAGAATTTACCAAAAAATAATATATTCCTCAAACAAATTAGATAGTCCACAAAATAATATCAACAATATTGAATGTGCAGTAAAATATAACATTCATTCCAATAATAAAATGCATATTTGCAATTTTTCTATTTTAAATTGGCATGCATTTCAAATATGAAATAACATTTGTTTATCGTTGTGGACAATTAGGGTTATACTTTGAATTGTATCCATTGGAGATCATAAACGTTATGTAAAAGTTACTCAAAATTATGCTCTCCTTGAGTAGCAGTTGTCAAAGGGGAAGTAATTGTAATGCATGACAAATTGTATCAAAAGGAAAACATCATGCTGATCCAATTGAGCCTAGGATATAGAAGGTTTACTTTCATCACAAATCGTAAATAAAATTATAAAAAGGGCACACAACAAGCCCACATAAGTGCTCTATTCAGTTTTCTGGTATTATTAATTATTAATAGTTGTAATTGATTATTTATGAAACTTGTGCGGACTTTATATTTTGTTTTATATATTTTCTCATCCATTTGTATTTTGTATTTGATTATGATTTTGTTAGATTAAAGAGTTTTTTTATCCTTATACATTTAATTTAGAAGTCCTCTATACATTATTTAAACATTATTAATGAATGGAAAAAAAAAGAAGAGATTTTTCTTTAGCTATCAATTGATTACTGCAAAGTTTTCAAGCACATGTGTGCATAAAAAGCTTTCTTTAGCAAAGGTGCAAGCTAGCCTTCGTTCTCTTTCAGGTTGCGATCCAAAATTACCACACCATCCAGATTAAAATCTGTATTAGTCTGCCCATGACTCTCAATTCATCGCCGTCTTCCCCACCTCCAACAAAAATCATGCAACCTTGGCATCATCGCATCCTCTCGGTTGTTCTGCTTTTGCTATTGTTTTCCCTCTAGGATGTTATTAACGACTCGAATTGACCCCATAACCTCTCCCTCGGTTTCACTCGCCTTCGAGTAATGTTTGCAACCCATGGCCATAGTTCATCTTTTCCTTGACCAGTAGCATCACACCAACTTCTCATGCATGCTGGTTCACCCTAGAAAGCTCCCATCAGTACCTTTGCAAGTGGCATTGCTGCACACATGCAAAACTGTATCATTCAAAAAAACCATAACAGATTTCTTTGGGCAAGCATTTGTTCACAAATCAAGTCAAGAGGGGCTTAAACTAGCTTAGCCCCATCAACTAAGACAAATTCGTGAGACCTATGTGCAATGAACCATGCACATTGATCCATACCAGTACTCCACTGACCCAAATCAATAAGAATAGTGGCCCATAACTTAGAATTTATTTATTAGGGTACTACTTTTTAAAGAGCTTATCAAAAACATTTGGCTTAAGTGTTATTCCAAATTTCATGTTGTACTTATACCATATATTATATTTCTATCGTTTTTGGTATCAAAGTTACATTCATCTACTGTCAATTTAGTATCAAAACTAAGTTTGTAGTCATTCCATTTGCCATCATTTGGTATCAAAGTGAGCTTTGTGATATCCCAACTATCACGACACTTCCAATTTCAAATTATGGAAAATTTGGAAGAAGCAAATTTTGTTAAATGAGGTATATTTTTAAAAGTTTATCTATAAGATTTTAAAATTAGATTATTGTGTCCTTTTCTATTATTGTTATCCTATAATAAGCAATCATTCCTAGGATATATTGATTATTATATTCCATATCCTAAACATTCACATCATCATCTATACGATAATTACATAGAATTTCATTAAACTCATAGTCAAAAAGAGATGTTAAAATCATGCATTTCATTTATGCACTTTATTACTTCAACTTTTGTTAGATTTACACATATATATATGGATAGAAACCAATTAATGACATCTATTAGAAGTTTCTTAAGAAAATGTACAATTTTTACTTGTAATAATAATATAGTTTATTTAGTATCATCAAATTTTGTTGTCTTCAAAAACTAATCCTACAACAAATCTTAAATATTATGCAAATACTTTTCAAGGTGACACCAAAATAGAAGACTCAAACATATGTTATTCCTATTAACTATGAAAATTGCTTAAATAATATTTGTTATGATATGATTAATATATATTATCATGACTTTGTGTTTTGTAAAACATAGTTGAGTTTAGTGTCTCATACCTTAATCAAATTATCACTATCACTACAAATAATCAACATATTATTTTATATTTGTCAATTATGTTTTTATTACCAATACTACTAAAACAAAAATTGATGAATTTCTTTCAATTAAACTTGAGATTCTTGAGCCTTCCAAACATGATCTATCTGAGTTTATTCTCTTAAGCTTGAATCAACTAAAAAATCAAAAGAACAAGTTAAATTTATAAATAGTACTCAATCTCAACTCTAATAATAAATATTACAGTGCTTTTATCTACCTGCAGATCTTCTTTTATTTTGGATGACATTTAATCTAACTTCTAATCTAAAAAAGTGAATGTCTATTGAGCCGCATTGAGGCCATCAAATATTGAGAAAAAAAAATGTACTAATCAAGATTCTTTGGGCTTTAACATAGACCACTAGATAAGTTAGGGATGTACTATGTACTAGCCTACCTAATCTTCCGTAGAGTCAGACCACTAATGTTCGGAACACCAAGAAGAATAAAAAAATATCTAGTGCAATAAAAATATACACGAAGCATAAAGATTGCAACCCAAATAGTTCATTATAAAATACTCAAATATCTGTGAATTTGATACTAGCTTTTACTGTGTATAAAATTATTTTTAAGAAATGAATTTTCATGGAATCTCAAAACACGTGCCATGATATCATTATTTGCATTAGTGTTTTAAATATATCATTGAAAAGTACTCAATATGAAAAATTTATTAGTATATAGTTTATAATTTTTAAAAATTAATAAAGAATAAAATTACTAGTAATTTAATTGCTTAAATCATTTTATTAAAAAAAGGAACATAAAATCCCTACCTGAGCCTCGATCCCTTTGCTTTCAGGCTATTGCGAGTGATCTTGAAAGAGAAGGAAAAGAGCTTAAGAGAAAGTAGTAGGTGAATCAGTGAAGAAAGATCTTGAGAGCTATTATAAGCAAATGATATACCTAATAGCTATAGCAATAACTTTTTTCCTTAAAGAGAAAGACCCAAGAAAACACTATTCATTCTAAATAGAGATTTCATTAAAAGTATGATTTTATTTAAGATTTCCTTTCTTTAGAATGTTTATGATTCGTATTTTGTGTTACTCGTGTTTTTTTTTGTTTATATGAGCTTTGAGTCGAATTTATTAAGTTGCAACTTTCCATCCATGTCTCATGTATTGTATATGGAGACCAAACAGATTGTACGATAAGCCTAAACAGATCATACATTGAAAACCTATAGATGGTACAGCAATAATGCATTTAGGACCAACCCTTTCACAAGAAAAACAGATGATACGTTATTTTTGAGTTTATCGTACATTTAGGTCATGTATTATGACTAGCTGCTAGACCACCAGTTTCTTGATAAAATGAATAAGAGATTAATATTTAATGTACCATACATTTAGCTTAAAAAAGGTGAGTGACGGACGATCTATCTAGGCTCACAAATGATGTTTTATGAAGGGCATATCATATGTTTAAAGCCAATATACCAAACGTTAAGCTCATGGATGCAAAAAAATTGGTTGCAGACAATTTGTTCAGGCAAGCACACAATGATCTTGTGTATAACATACCAAATGTTAAGGTGATAAGACAATACATTAAAAAGAAAAATTATAGATTTGAAAAAGAATTTCAAAGTTTTTGTGCAACTTGTTTGATAAGACTTTCTTTAATAATAAGCATGTAGAATTAAGAAATTATGAAAGAAAAAAAAAGCGTTAAATAATTGTGAAAGTGTTGTATATAAACAATGAGTATATTTTGATTAATGTTATGATTGTTTTGCAAGCAATAAAAGGAAGAGATAAAAAAAATAAAAAACAAAAATAAAAAATGTCAAAGCTATCAAGTAAACAAATTGAGATATTGATTGTATATATATTATGATTTATGAGATAGTTTGATAACATAAGCTATATGTATTTATGTGTGTATATATATATATATATATATATATATACACTATAAGTATCAAAATATAAAATAAGAAAGAGAATGAATGAAATGAAAAAAATGAATAAAAAAAGATGATTGGTTGAAAAAATCTGATGATTAATAAGATTATGAAAAATATAAAAATGAGAATATGATGAGATTTTCTCTAACTTTATCTTACAACTGTCTAATATAATAAGATCACCTATAATGTCATCAACATCTTGATTTAGAGTCATAATAGATAGAAACTCCACTATCATTAGTATTTCATACAAAATTATTTTAGATAATGGTTCCATGATAAAGACAACATCTAACCTCATTCCTATTGTTATGAGCACTTCGATGGTGGGCAACAATAAACAAAGACCCGAATCTATTAGTACTTCCATACAAACCAATGATAGACGAGAAAGAGGTTTCGGTGGCCTAACCAACTATTAACATAGAGATATGAAATGAATCCAAAAAAGGGAGGGTAATAGTCATATATTAAAATCAAAATCCTAATAAAGAAAAAAAGAAAAATTAAAAAATAAATATGAAAGTAAGAAAAAAAGATGATTAATACTATATGATGTTAACAATACATGATAATTATATACATATATTAGTATAATTCCAAAATATATTTGCATACCCTTTAAATGTCATGTAATCTTATCTATTGTTTCATAATACATTTTTATACTAACTAATTAAATGTATTATGTTTATTATCTATTAATATTATAACTCAGAATATAGATGTCTATAAAACTAGGAGTTTTTAAGTAAAGATTTTGTATTTTTAAGAGCATTGTGAAGAAGTTTATATAAAAGAAACTTATATTATATCTATATGATAGATGATGTGTAAAAGCATTACATCAATTTTGATATTGTTATATTAACAATTTTAAGAATTGTGCATAACTATCTACTCAATTGTTATATCTATTATGATTGGATTTTTTATACTTTTTAGTTGCATGCTCTATGCTTACCCAATATTTTGGTATTTTTTTAATATATTATCAAGTTTATTTATCATTTGGTCAGGCATTGCGTAACAGGAAGACATGCATGAGATATCTTGATCTCACTATGTCAAAGAATTATCCCTTCAGGTATCCCATTTTGTCCTTCACACAGGAGCTCTACACGATTGGTCAACCATCCCAATACTATTCTAACCCAAACATAACCATGAAGTTCTCATGAGATCTAATATGAGTTTGCCCCTATAAGGCACCTCAACATCTTAAGGTCATGAAATTTCATATAAAGAACAAATCTCATCTTCAGTAGTTGATATGAGACAATTCATGCTTGCAAACCTATCAACTTCTACTTGGCTTATCTTCAAACTACATTGAACTAATAAAAAGGTTTATTCTAATACTATATTTGTGATATCTTAGTCTTCCTATGATGAGATATTGTTCTTTGAGTCATCCCATCCTAAACTAAACAAGTTTGGTTCTTAACAGAAGGGTCTTGCCTACTTGGTCATCTATCTTAATACTAATACAATCCAAACATACTTAATAATGGAGTTCTCATAAAACCCAACATAGGTTTGCCCTCAATGGGCATCTCAACATCTTAAGACCATAGTATCTCATATGAAGAACGCGATCTCAAGTAGTTGATGTAAAATAATTCATTCCTACAATCCTAGAAACCTTACACAAGAGTCACTTATAATCCAATGTTTTCTCTCTCTAGATATCACCTAGTATCCAATCCCTTCCCTCTTTAGGTGTCACAATAAGCTTCTGAAGCAAAGTTATTCATGGTGGAATGGACTAATACTAGATAAATTGCATCAAAAGGAAGACACAAGTTGAAACAGTAAAGCCTAAAATGCAAAAGGTATAATTTTGTTATAAATTGTGGACCATGTCACAAGAAAAGGCCCACAATTAATCCATATATAGGGGTTCTATTGGGTTATCTAATGTTATTGATTGTTCTTGTAATATAACAAATAATTTGACTTTTATTTTGGTCTACATATTTTTCTCATTCATTTGCATTTTTATATTTCAATATTTTCTTATTAAGTCAATATTTCTATCATTGCACATTTAGTTTATGTTTTTTTTTTTGTTTTAAATATTACTAATGAATCAAAAAAATGAGAGATTCTGTTTAGCAATCAATTGAGAATTACAAGGTTGTAAGGTGCATACACACATAAGAGGTATCCTCAAACGAATATGTTGGCTAACCTTTCGCCTCTTCTAGGTTGCAATCTAAAATTATCCCACCATCTAAGGTATTATCCAGATTAATCAACCTATAACCATCACTTTACCACTCATCTCTATCATCTTATCTTACTCGGACCACTAATAGTGACCTTGACATCACCTCCTCCCGGTTATCCTATTTCAATTGCTGTTTTCTCTTTCGGCCATTGTGAACGACTTAAAATTGCTCCACCATCCAACGTTGAAGGGCTTCCGCCACCATGCACCAACCACTGCCTCAATTTCACTAGCCTTTGACCGATGCCAGCAACCCACGACCACAACACCTCTTTTGCTACTAGCCACATCAACACATCCCATCGACCACAAATGTACGCTCATCAAGCCTTGATTGCCTCACCTATAACTTTGGACACAACACCCTACAAACTTGATAAATATTGCACCTACTGAACTTCACAGTTCAATAAACACTAATAGACTCCATCGAGCAAAAGTATGTTCACAAACTAAACTAGGCCAACCGTACTAGCTCGCTTTGCCTACCAAGCCAAATCAGCTAAACCCATGGCATAGTAAACAACATACGTCGAGCAAGACCATGGCACATAACAAAGAATTTATCTATTTGGGGACTACTTTTCAAGCTTTCTATTAAGCAAATTGCAATCTTTTAAGCCACATTCGTGTTGTATTGCTTCGCTATTTTTATGGTCCCACATACCACACTTTCTCTATCAAATTGTGTACTAAGAATTAATATGTGATGCAATAAGTTCAGGTAGATAAAGGCATTACTTATTTAAGAAACTAAACTTCAAAGACTAACACATTTTCAAAAAAGATTATGAACTAAGATTAGATAATCATAAAGGTGAAACAACATTAGACTTTCAAACACAAAAATTATGGATAGATTTCCCAACAATTAAATATGCAAAAAAAATTGCAATTTTTAAATAGCTATCATTGGTTGGAGAGGTGCCCACTTAGCAAAGCTTACCAAGATGTGGTCAGTGGCCATATTAGCAAATAAAATGTGAGATACACTAGTGAAGCTAAGCACCATTATCTTGATGTTCTAAGCCACAATTCCATACTAACTTTGAAAAAAGAACCATGATTTAGGCTTTTGTTATTGATTGAGAACCAAATTACACATTTTCAAAAAAAGGAGAACTTCATTAGATATTTTCAAAAGATAAAATACCATAATTGATCAATATCTCACCACCATTAGTTCTTTTTTTACAAGAAAAATGCCACATTGAGAACTTGCCAAAAAACTAACCTAGAAATAGAACACAAAATTCACAAAAATAAAAAATATCATCAAACCAAAATTTTTCTTATTTTCACAATATCCCTAATCAATAAATAAGGCTCACAAAATCCTTGCATATGACACTAATTTAGAGCTTGCAAAGAATCAAAAAGAGCAAGTAAAAGAGATAAAAAGGTAGATGAAAAAAGGACTAAACCTTTTTACAGAAGACTACTCAAAACATCTTGGTGACTTAAAAAAGCTAATAAGAGCTACTCCTTTACAAACTAAAATAGGAGGCAAACTGATCATGATTCACTTCACCCACAAGAAACCCACTTCAATACTTGATAAGTGCAAATTTAAAATAACTTAGGCTTGAGATCTAAATAAAATTAAGATCATGAACCAAAACTACTCATAATATTCCTAATCAATTGCAAGACAAGTTGGAGGACATATCCAAATATATCTAAGTTATTTATGAAGTATTGATCCAACAATGGCAAGGAGCAAAACAAAATCAACAACAAAAATAGAAATTTGGATCATGTTAGATTCATCAAGTCGAATAATTTGTTTTCCTGATCAAACAACCCAATCATATTATCTCCTATTTTTCACTAGATCAAGATGCTTGTATGAAACATCAGACCAATTGTTCTTGGGATGAAAATCTCAATTTTGCTTGAAACATTAGATAGCCTGATGCTTCAAATCAAACATTCCAATATGAAGATCAAACTATCCAATAAGATAATTGGGGTGTTCAATGCAAAGATCAAGCTATCTGATGCTAAGATTGGGCCTCCAATGCTATGATAAAGACATTAGATGTTATGACAAATCACCTTATTTGAATTTGTACCTCTAAGATAATCCATTGTATTTGATTCAATGTAAGATTGGACCATCTAATGCTACCATAGGATTGTTTGATTTGGGTTTCTACCCCAAGATCATCCAATCTAATATTGGAAAGTTCAATGTTATGATCAGGTTGTCCAATGAAAAATTGGGCCATTCGATGCTACTATCGAGATTGGGCCAATCAATGCTATGATCACATCATCCAAGTTGGATGTTTACCTTTAGGATAGTCCAATATTAAGCATAATATTCTGCTTCAACGTCAGAATTTGATAATTTTTTAAGCACTAAAAAGCAATGTAGAAGATCTACAACTTTCTAAGGCTGTCAAAATATAACAGCATCCAGGCATAAAACTACCATCACGTTAGTGCCTAATATGATGAGAACGTAGAAAATGTGATGGATGACGTGGGCTGTGTTGCCATCAGTTCCAATGAAATACACTTTCATAAAACTATGATTTCTATTTATAACTAGATCTCCCTTGCCAGCACCAAAGATCTTCCACCATGACTTCTGATCTTCAGATCAATAATGCACAGTGGCCTAACAAGAAATATTGGGATGCGATTTGCTAATCAATTATGAGAAAATAAAAAAAAAAGTGGGACTGTTTTGTTGAAAATGGATTGAATAGGAATAAATTTCTCAAAGCCAGTCAAAATGTGGCATGCTGCCATAACAGAAAAAAAAATATTAAATATGTTAGTGAAGTGGCAGCACTTCAATCACCAGCATCTCGACTCTACAAAGACAGTTCCAAACTGGATTTCTAAATCACGTCTAGCAAAATGTCTCTTTTCAGCTGTTTTTAGCAACTGTCATTTAGACAGGCATGATTTTACCTTAGATTCACCCTAGCATATTTCTTATCCTATGAGAAGACAAACCTTGGCCCAATAACAAAAGTAATTTGAACAAACAAAATTTTACAGGAACAAAAATTTCCACTATGAAGAAAAGGATTCGGGAAAATAGAAAATCATACCTGGAATCCCCAAAAAAATGAATACACATATCGTGTAACCGCACTTTCTATGGTAGTCAGGCCAACAACTGGCGCATAAATTCCATACTGAAAATTTCCCTCCTTGAAGAAGCAAGCACTAGCATTAGTGTTGTTCAACCAGTCTGACCAACCAGCTGAAAAATCATGTCCAGAAATGTTTCCATGACCACAATCTATAAAAGATAAGCACGTTGCATTGGAATCAGCGCATGCGTTCCTTAGACATTGGTTAACTCTCTGAAAGGAAGAAAAAGATATAGATAAACTATCTGTAAATTTAATTGAGATAAAAAACCCTTACACTTGAAAACTGCATTATTAGAAAATCACCAAACCAAAGCATGAAAGAAAGTGACAGTTTTCTTTAATATTTGAAAATTTGTATAATTTTAAAAAGGTGCAATTGCACACGTTTTATAGGCTTGAAAAATAAGACCTTTAACTAATAGTCGATTTCTTTAGAAAAGATGATCATCATTCAGCCAGGACTAATAAAGTGGGTGGCAAATGTACAACTGCAAAATCTTTTAGAATGGCTTCCAAAGAAACCATGGTTCATGATGCAAACAATGATATTATAATGTTTTTGTTGTTTGGTTGGCCTGCTTAGGATTCCTGAAAGTATTTATACCTGTTTACAAGAAAAATACTTTTGACATAATGATTAAAAAGAGTGAATATGACAGAATGTTTGTGTAACACTAACTAAAGATAACTTCAGGAAAAGTTGACTTAAATGACAGAATTTAAATTTAGGTCCTCAGTTCTCTGGTAAGGAGAGACGTACTATTGGCAACGTTTTGTTAATAGGATAAAAAACCTAAAGTAGTGAACAAGATACCGATCACAAGCCAACAACCTAGGAAGAAAAAGTCAAGAACGTGAATTATGGAAACTAGTATAATGGAAGATCAATTGACCAAAAGAACCATGAGTGAGAGAACTTTAAATACTTGAAATGTAGGGCATTACAAGGAAAGATTCAAGTAGCAAAGATGGTCTACATATTGACTATTGCCAACATACTGGTGTCTTCTAGCTTCAAACATGTCACCAATGACTTAATTTTTATCAGTGCTTTTAAAAAAAATACACTTAAAAGAAACTTTTCATAATTATCTACATATCAAGCATCATTTACTTTATTTTGAATTATTGATTTTAACACCTTGAATAGAGTAATAAATAAAGGAACTTATCCAAAATTCTCAAGCACCCATCCTCATGGACACGATCACATACTTGAGCATGATATATTTTCTTGTGAAACTACAAAAAGTTATTGGCTAATCATATTGTGGGACAATTAGCTACTGTAAGATATGAAATTTAGTTAGAGGAAACTCTTATACAGAATTTAAATAACATGATGATAGAGATTCTCAAGCTGACCTGTAAACCCAAAAGATACCAGCATGAACCAACTACATGGCCAGCCAATAGAAGCAAGAGAAGATTAATAACAAAATTAGCCCATGCGGACTCAAAGATGAAGCCACTTGCAGACTGACCACCAAGAAGTGGAAGAAGCCTGATCATTCTGGGTATATATTGGACAAGAACCGTGAAACGTAAAAGGTTCTTTGCATAATTTGCAGATAATGTCCCAACATATTTTGGTATAACCACCAATATCATAACCTTCAACCAAGGAAGGTAAATAAAAATGCCATTATCATTCAGCAGCAGAAAATGTCAAGTAGGACATGCCAGTAAAAGAAAAATTACATTCAAGTAATTGAAATTCTAAGCAACCACCATTTGCAATTGGGAAAACGAAAATGAGAAGCAAAGAATCATCCTGCCTCAATTTTAAAACAAAGCAGGCAACATAAAATTTCTTACTAAGTTGTAGATGGATGACATGAAATTATAGAATTTAAAAATAGCATGCGTATTGCACAACAGTGAGCATACATGGCAATACTTATTTTAAATAAAGATTCCATGCTTTAACTGTAGGTAAACAGATCAAATTATTTTGAACCTAAAATAAAAAAATCAGTCAACAAACAACTATAACTGGAGGGCATTATCCAGATTCACCTTTATATTGATTAACTCCAAGTTTCAGATTTTACAAAAAAGCGTTGAAAAATAATAAATTTAATATTTAGAACTTGCTTTGAACCATATCGTATTATTCCTCAAATAAATTGATATTTGGATTGCACCTGGAAGAGATATTACTCTTTGAAGAGATCTTCGAATATATTTAAGCTTCTCATGCCACTAAGAACAGTTTATGATGTGTAAAATATCTTAGATTTAACTTGCAGGAGAGAGTACAATGGAAACAAGATATAATTTGCATGATATAAGCCAGCAGACCCATACAGATACAAATATTATCCAGCTGTTGATAGAAGCGTTAAGCTATTGATGGCATAGGATGTATAACAGCAACAATAAAGAGGTAAACAAGCCACAGGCTTGACCTTCCAATCAAACTATTAAGAAAAATTTGAGATCACTTAGGTGATCCTTTTGCTATCTGATTTTAGAGAATTCATTGAGTCACCATCTCAGTGTTTGTGCGATCATTTTGGTATCATCATTGTAATTTGTTTAAGATTGACTTAGATTCAAAAGCTGACAATTTTGGTACATCATTTGTTATTTCATTTCTTTCCTTGACAAATCTTCTTGATTTGAGAAAAATTTAGAGGCCTTATAATGTGCAAGAAGGATTTATATATACTTTGAGATTTCAAAAAAAATGATATTTATCTTCTATTTCGTATATTACAATTATGATTTCATTCTTAATTGATTATCCTCCTTCATTGTGAACATATTACAAATGTTTGTGCGATCATTTTGGTATCATCATTGTAATTTGTTCAAGATTGACTTAGATTCAAAAGCTGACAATTTTGGTACATCATTTGTTATTTCATTTCTTTCCTTGACAAATCTTCTTGATTTGAGAAAAATTTAGAGGCCTTATAATGTGCAAGAAGGATTTATATATACTTTGAGATTTCAAAAAAAATGATATTTATCTTCTATTTCGTATATTACAATTATGATTTCATTCTTAATTGATTATCCTCCTTCATTGTGAACATAAGCCTAACTTGAGGCTAAGTCGTACAAATCTTGTCATTCTTCTTCTGTGGTTGACCTCTTCCAATTACTACTCCGTCATTTGCTGACACTTCCACACTAATAAGACACTCATCACAACATGAATCTGTTGTAAGTCAATCACAACCCATTCATGAAAACATAAATTATGCTTGACCAGACAAGAAACCTCACACTAGTTCCCATAACAAATAAAAATGTGGATCTAGAAATAGGTGATTATTCTTTGCTAAATTCATGGTATGCAATTTACTATGGAGGAATAAAAGATGCCACATTACGGAAAGTAAAAAATGACTAATTTCAAGGATAGGCCATTGAAATACATGCAGCATGGCATATCACGTCTTCTTCAATTAGTTATGTATATCAGCTTAGACAAGTGAAGTGCAATGTTGATGTTAACCAAGAAAACAAAGATGTAGCATCACCATTTAATTGACAAATGAAAGACTTTCCTGCATGTTATCATGCATTGAACTGTAGTGTAAAGATCATATGAGTTTAAGTAGAGTAATTCTACCATAATGTTTGCACACATACACAGTGAACTTAAGATAGTGATATCCATACACTTGGTCAAGTTTCTTAACTCATAGCATTATAATAATTTTGAATAATCAACTTCAATGCATATGGATGGTGTAAAAAAAAAGTCTTTCATTGGAAACTAAAGTTAATTATATAGACTATTAAGTCAAAAGTGTACATAAGACAGCAAAATCAAGAAAAGTAAAATGGTGATTGTATGTTGATTGTTTTGAGGGTTCCCATAAGATTTCTCCAGAGAATAACTGAAAGAACAGAATTTCTGACGACTCGTAAATCTATAAACTGCTGCTGTAGGACTTCAATCCTACAATACTAGAGTAGTTCCATTTATGTTCTTCATCAGAGTTGAATTCTAATAAGCCAGTCAATATTGGTGCATGCCGTTTCACAAATTACAATGGTAAGACAGACATGTTAATTGTTAAGTCGGCAGAATCTTGAAGTTTTGCATTGTTCAATGGCACGCAAGCTTTTATTAGCTGATTGGCAGTGTTCCAGCCAGATATGAGCATAGAAATGGATGGTTTTGCTGGTATAATCAATGATGACTATGATCATTGATGACTCAACAGATAACATTCTACTGTTGGTAGTGATAGCAAGGAATATTTCAAGTGTGCAGAGTAAATAATTCTTTTAGGCAACATCTAGAATGTTGTGGTTTTGGAATGTTAGCCATTCTTTTTCCCATGCGAAGATGCCGCCAAATGAAAGAGTTGACTTGTTCAAATAACAAGTCTGCATCCATAATTACCAAAAGAAAGTATCAAAGTTTCATTAACATGCCATGTGTTCATTTTTGAGAGAATAGTCAGCTACACCAAACGCTCAGCAATGTGCTTTTTTATCCAACAATTTACAATTGTCTTATTTTGTATTTTTTCATGGTTTGGCATTATGATTAGATTATCAGCAATGGGCTTTACTAAATACCAAATAAAAAGACACCATGTCTTGAATAGAATATTTTAACTGCTTGGATACATAGATCTCTCTCTAGAACATTTTAACTGACGGATCTACAGGATTTCATCTCGTGTGCCTCAATTCAAGAGTTTAACTGCTTAATTTAAAGAACTCCAAAAGTTCAAAATAACGCCAATCTTTCTTCAATGTTTTATGCTTTGATAATAAATCAGTTCCTGCATAATAAAGTAAATACCAATTGTATGCATCCAATCATTCATCAAAAAAACATAGAAATACTTCATATGTACCATATTGACTGCAAGTTTGTTCACATTGCTAAATAAATTTGGTAGGTCACACATATATTACTTAACATTTAAGGGCAAACCGTATGTGGATAACATAGTACTTTGTCCCAAGACGTTCTTTATATTTGTGGTATACAGTTTACCATAAGACGAACATCAAGAGCATTCCAAGCCAAAGTGCTATTCCAAGTCCTCCAAACATTATCAACATGGAACCATGCAGAAATTATTCTGTATCTCCAAAAAATGTCTTCAACAATTATATTGCAACAATAAAGAGGGAAATTAATGTGAACCAAAAAATTGGTAAGACCACTAATTTGTTTGTTAAATTTCAAAAAGTTTTAGCCTGTTTTGGTTTGGAAAAAATCCAAGTTATGATCTAAATAAGAATGAAGAACAGAAGTTTATTGACCTCTAATTCTTGGTTAAGGATAACTATGATGATCGTTTCTTTGATTGAAATAGTTTCCTACACTTCACTAAAAAAGAAATTCTCAGAAGTACAGTTTGATTCTACCCACAGACTACTTTTTAAGGTATACCTGCGGGAGAGGCAATACTACAAACATATCCAAAAGAAAATATCCATGTAGATAATGCTTGGCGATTTTCTTTGGTTCATCAACCAAGTCTCCAGCACCAACTACTCTTGACTCAGGAGCAACATATGCCAACCTAAACTGCACCAAACAAGTTAAAATGAGCCTTGCAATTGGCAGCCATATATGCAATAAGCAATCAGTATATTATAAATCAAAAAATGAAATACAATTTTCAGAATTTAAAAAGTGAAGAGTGTTCCTCTTGGTTAATTTGTATAAAAATAATGGCTGTATGCCTACCACGGAATTTAAAAGATTTATAGAAAAATTACACTAAAAACATCACAATAAAAGCTTACATAGTAAAATTCATAAACTTGTTCAAATTTAGAAGAAATTGTTCATATGCAATATTGTATTTTGATGAAAATAAACTTTAAAGTCCCTATTATCTTATTTAAGGGGCTTGTAATGTCCCAATATTTGCAACTGCAGTAAAATCAGGTATATGCATTTTATAATTTTGTGTTAATTTCAAATAGTTTAAAATATAGATGTAACTATAAATTTGAAAAAAACATATTAAGAAAAAAATTATTGTCCTTATCATGTAATTTTTGGAGCTTCCTTTTACTTTTAAATAATTTTCAAAGTTAATGAGTTTAAACAAAATAATAAATAAATTTTGTTTACTAGTTAATTAGAATAATTAATTGCAGTTTTCAGGCTTGTATACTTTCACAACCAGCAGCAAGCATCGCAAGAATGGAAGTGTTATTATAGGAAAGGCAAGCCAGAGACCAGGAGAACAGTAGCAAGGAAACAACTACGGCAGGAGGAAATAGGAAGAATCAAAAGGAACAGTCAGGACAGTGCGGTGCAACTAAGACTGGAGAAATCGAAAAGGAAGAAAGGAGAAGGGAATTTCCCTGCCATGGAACTGTGACGAAGATAAAAAATACAGCAGTAAGAAAAACAGGACATCTTCGAGAGCAGTTTGGTTTTACCTTGCTACCAAGAAAGCTTAGCCATAGCTTTCCATTTTCGATTTCTTTGTCATGAACTTTTTCTTTAAATAAAAAGAAGCCCACGAGGGCTGGTGCTCAAGAAGCTATTGCTGAGGTGATTATTAGTTTCCGTTATAGTTGAGAAAACATGTAGTTATAGCTGCTTCAAAATTTTAGGGCTTTATTGTTGCTATTGCACTGCTATAAACAGCAAAGGAAGCTGATTATCATGAAAACAGCACTCGGTTAAAGCAATAAAGCTTTAGTTAATGCGAGCTTTAGTTTAAACTTTAACTAATAAAAAATTTAAAGATAGCTCTTTTAAGAAGGTTGTCGTTATGTTTTCAACAAGCGGGAAATTGAGAAAATTAAGGAAAGACGTTTAGCTATTACAAAATTCAGAGGAAAAAATAAATAAGATTAGTACTTATATTCAGCATTGTTTAATAAGAGAAAAATAAATTTATTATATGAGTTATATTAAAAAGTCATGTTGTGATAGAAAAAGTATACTTTTTTTTGTAAGAAACCAAAAAAAAGAAAAAAGAAAAAAACAGAAAGTTGAGAAATTTTTGAGAACCCAAATAAGTGAATTCAAATAATTTATAATACAAATGGTAGTGATTATTTCAACATTTAAATATAACATCAATGATTCAAAGTTGCATGTTCTAATGCATTATTGAGCATAATATAATAGAAAATGGATAAAAGATAAGAAGAGTAAATAAAATAACATGATATATATATAACATACCCTCATTAAAAAAACAAAGAATAAAAAATAGATTTTTAACTAAACCTTACATCATGATTCCATGATATTTGATGAGTTCCAGCACATGATTCTTGGCATGATAAGCACCGATTTTATACTAAGTCTGATAAGCACCGATTTTATACTGAGTCTGATAAGCACCGATTTTATACCGAGTCATGCGATGGTATTAAAGACTTTTACTATCACTAGCACTTTGTACAAATTGATATATAGAGATGATATGATGTGATTGATATAATTAGTTAACTAAGATATATCTATAAATGAAAGTCCACATGATATGATTAGACGTCATACAGAGATAAGATGAGATAGGATAATAATAAGATAATGGCCACAAGAAAAAATCTGAACCCAATTAAAATGAATAAAAAGAAAAAAGAAATAAAAAAAAATGAAAAGGAGAAATATAAACTAAATATATACATATATGTGTGTGTCTACACACATTTAAATTGCTAAGCATATTATTTATGGCTAATCTTGACTCATTTATATTTTAAGTATTATTAAGATGAAATGTTTATAATCATGATGTTAGTATTTTGTTATTGCTTATTTTACCATATCATGTTAATTTTTACATAAAGAATTCACCTACTAAGCATTGTATCGCTCCCTTCTCTATTTATATTATTGGGCATTTTATAGATTCATAGAAAAATGGTGTGTAGATTGACGAGTGAGATCGTTGTGAGTATGTCTTATACATATTGGTTTTATTAGCATAATGTGACTAAGTTTTGCTAGAATAAGTATGCATGTATTATATTATGCTATAATTGTTTTAATAAAAATGATTTGAATATAAAGTTAATCAGTTGCTTTCCATCACTCTCCTTTATGTTTGGTATTGGTATCCTCAATTTTGTTGTTATGCTTTGGTTTTATTGTATTGTTAATAATTAATTATGGTGAATATTAAGCATGGCATGATAAGCAGTGAAATTACGTGTTGATATTAAGCTAGGTATCCAAAATGTGACAAGGTGCATAAAGTCATTTGCTTCTTAAGATTGAAACATGAAAAATAGTTAATCTTAAGAGTATAAGGAAACTTCAAGACATGGTATACATTAAGTGCAAGTGTTTGTTGTAATAACATATTAAACTTTTCCTAATGGAATAAGTAATTATTTTTTACATTTGGTCAAGACTGCATGCACAATTTAATACATATCATTTTGTGTTTGCCAAGTAATGACATAGTAAATGGACAATATTGAAGTTCCCTTTTCCTTTCAAATTGCTATAATAATCTTAAACAAATTTGTCTCATCAAAAGAAGATATCAAACTAGAGGGTGTGTAGACGAGAGAGATTACTATCTTGGAAGTATGTGAAATGAAGAAGTCTCACATTTCTTTTGCAGTTTCTTACACTACATGACGACATAATAGTAAGCTTTGAGATTACATATCATTTTGTGTTTGCCAAGTGGCGACATAGTAAATGGACAATATTGAAGTTCCCTTTTCCTTTCAAATTGCTATAATAATCTTAAACAAATTTGTCTCATCAAAAGAAGATATCAAACTAGATGGTGTGTAGACGAGAGAGATTACTATCTTGGAAGTACGTGAAATGAAGAAGTCTCACATTTCTTTTGCAGTTTCTTACACTACATGACGACATAATAGTAAGCTTTGAGATTATCAAGCATTCAAGTTTCTTACACTATATGCCCATTATTTGGTGCATTTGGTGGTGTTAGTTGGTTTAAGAGTCACAAGTGATTAATTTTCTAAAACCATAATAGATGGTGTTATTGAGTTCAATAATCAAGGAGGAATTTGCTTTAGACAAAGAAGCAAAGGATACTATCAACTAGCACTAGAAAATAATTGATGAATCAATTAGGCATAAATCGACAAATTAGATAAAGACGAGAAGATGTGAGAATCACTATGCAAAAAAAAAGTACAAAGGAGAGCAACAAAGCATAATGAGATTGAGAGAAGAGAGCAACTAAGCAAAAGAAGTAAAGAAGAAAAAGTTGCAGTGCAACATCTTAACGCCCATAAGCACTTTAACTTTTTTAGCATTCGACGAAATAAATTCCATATAATTGAAATTGAGATGTGAAAGTAAATTCAAACAGAACTAATTTAATTAATATCGGTATTTCACACATAATAAATAAAGCCTTCATTAAATTTTAATTAATTTTCAAAATTATTAGGAAAAATAATGATAATAAATAATAAATAAATAATAATAAAAATTAAAAACTTGTTATTTATTTCTAAAAACATAAATAAATAAAAACATGTTATTTAATATATCCAACATATTGCTTATTCTTATTTTTAGTTCATTATATACGAGTATTGCTAATATATCGTATTGATATTATGTTTTTCGTATTTGATATTGTTATTTTATCATATTTTGTTATTTATTCATATAGAATTAACTGCTGAGCATTTTATATTCACTCATTTACATAATATGACTAATAAAACATGCCACAGATTTATATAAAGAAGAGACTAAAGTGACATGAGGTTTATAAATTTTATATCATGTACATATTGATGATGTTACAAATATCATATCTTTGAGTAAAGAAATAATAGGTATGCATATACTTCATCTTGAAACAATGAAATTGGTTGAATATCATTGTAATCTATTTTATTATTTTTGTCACCCTCGTCTATAGTGATTTTATATCCTTATATTTCATTGTAATTCTCTTATTTACTGTACTATTAGTTAATAATGATAATAAATGATAAATAGACTGTGACATATAATCTCAACTATTACAACCTTAACAAGATGTAGTGATCTCAGCTACATTAACACCAAGAGAGAGGGTTGTATTGGGTGGCATTGAGAACTAAAAGGAGAGAGAGATCAAGAAAAAAGGAAAAGCATACGAAAGATAGGTAGAGATTTAGTTCTAATACCATGTTAGAGGAAAAGACAAAATTATATTTCATTACTTAATCTTAATCAATAATATTTCTAACATGTCAATATTCTTAGTAACATTTTCCATTTCATAATATATCTTAGTTAATCCTTGTGAGACAACATTAATTCCATATGGATTTATCTTCCTTTTCAACTACAAGCATATGATTGATTTGATGTGATGAATCAAAGAAGATCTTATAAGAGAAAACCATATGGTTCTTAGATACAACATTAAAAACTTAATTGAAAATCATTAAGCCTTATCTCATGGGTAACATATTATTAACCAATCATCTTTACAAATACATCAATATTCCTACCATACTAATATTACTGATAACACTTCCCATCTCTCCTTATGAGATGACATGAACTCCTAACATACTAATATTATTTTATACAAAAGTAGATACAACATTAAAAACTTAATAGAAAATCTTTAAGCCTTAGGGTAATATAATCACGAATTTAAAAAATAATATTAACCCATCATCTTTATAAATACGTCAATATTCCTAACAACTAATATTACTAATAACACTTTCCAACTCATGGCAAGAATTCATATGGAATTTGTCTTCCTTTTAAGCTACAAGCATTCAATTGATTTTACACATTCAAGCAAGATCTTGTCATAGAAAACCACAACTCTTAATGAAGGTGAGAAATACTTTTATACTAAAAGAAGCTATGGTATTAAAAACATAATTAAAAGACTTTAAGCCTTAGCTCTTGGTTAATATAATTAGATCTTTAAAAATAATATTAACCAATCATCTTTATAAATAGTTTCTACAAATTATTTTAGCCTTGGATTAACAATTTATGATATTGATCTCTAGCTTGGATAAACAAATTGATTCAAAACATAGAAGATTGTTGATTGAGATTAAGGTTAATCATTTTCCTTGTTTCATCTTATTTTTTTTTTACCTGAAAATTCATATTGCAACTTGTGTAAGTAATTAATCAATCAAAGCAATATACTTTCAACTAGTAATTAAGAATCTAGGATTGAACTCACAAGATAGTCAATAGATAATGCCCAACCTAAACCCATCCACATGAGCTCCTCCACTTATGACTCGTGAGGAAAAACACATTAATATGACTGGAGTCTCATTGCGATTATTCTATTTTTTATCTTATCAAGTTGAATGGATTACCTCATTTACATCTTGTGCTAGTTGTATGTTACATAATAATATACAACTTTATAATATATGCACAGAACAAATAATTTGATGAGAGCATTGTCACTTATGATGGGAAACCTAGCTAAAGATAGTACACATCAAACATTTTGAAAATTTTTATATTGCTCATCATCTAGTTCAAGGAAAAAATAAATGTCATAAGCCTAAGTTTAAACATTTATGGGAAGCTAAACTCTGGCAGAAATACTTATTCTACTTGAATTTTAATTAAACGAGTATATTCATATTTTGGTCAATGTCAAGTGCTTTATACTTGATTAAAAATCTAATGCATTGCATTTATTGAAAATCTAGAAATTACTTATTCATAATTTAAGAATTTTTCAAAGTGTGAAATCAAAGTAAAACCATTAAAGATTTAAAATTACAAAGCTTGAAATTGGAAGGACTTAAAAATAACAAAATCAAAACAAAAAGTATTAAAAAATTGCATATTGCTCTCATGTAAATTGATGATTAATACATGTGTATATATAACAAAGGAAAAGAAAAATCCACATGCACAGAGAAGCTATACAACTTTAATTGCATATGGATATGGTTAAAAGTTTTGTGTGGTGCATAATTTTTAGGTTAAATTAGAAATAAGATGTGGCATGATTGGATTCATTGTTTTACTACTACATATAAATTCAAGCCATGCTTGTTTTCCATGACATATTACAATCACATTTTATGCTTATTCATAAATGTCATTTCATTCAATATAAAAGAATTCATATGTTTAAAGGGAGTCAAACCATGTAACAATGAAACATAAGGTAGATTTTATTTGTGTTGTCATTATTCCTTGCCTAATGTGTTTGTCCTCATGAAAATAGAAACAACTATTAACTTCCATTAGATCTCATAACCAACACTACATTTTGATGACAATAAATTCAAGTTCTTGTTCTCTTATCTATTGGTCTAGACTTGGGCGATTATTAATTTATATCAATCTCGATAACAAAGATAAGACAAAGTGCATGAACTCATTTGCTTGAGAACGAAACACATAATTCTCAAGATGAATTAAAGAAACTTCAAGACTTGCTGTACATTATGTCTACATAAGTTTTAATGTTATATTAGACCTTTGCACTTGGATTGAGTAGCTAGTTGTTACTTTTGCTCAAATTTTGCACAATGTAATACATAGCATATAATAATTAGATTGGAACATAGCACGCATATGCTTAAGTGGACGATCATAACTTGCAATGTTAAGTCCTACCATGAATTTGGTTATTTGCTAAGATACTTGATCAAGGAAAAATGTTTAAATGATCATATCTTAAGAAAGTAGATAATATAATAACCAGGATAAATATTTTTTAATGCATATTTTTAATAGTTTAATCATTAATTGAATGAATTAACATGACTTAACTAAAATATCATAAAAATTATAAAATAATTAGATTGCATTAATATTTTGAAATTAATTATTAAATATTGTCAAGATAAACTAAAAAATGAAAATTTTCAAAATATACAATATTGTTAAATAAAGCTCATCAAGATAATTTCAATGACGTTTATTTCATCTCAATCAGTCTGTTTAAAATAATTACGAATTATGGAAGTTAATATTAAATAATAAAATAAAATATTCAAATAATAATATAATATATATGCTCGAATCCTTATTCTCAACCCAACTCACCCTTATACCTCTCTTACATCCCAATTTCCCCTCCTCGCATGCAATCAACCGATCCTTCCTTGCGCCGAATCCTTAAACCCTAATCTCCTGGCTAACTCATCACACAACCATTTAGTTGTCAACCTTTTCCAAGTGTTGAAGGAGATGGGATCCATGAGAAAACTTCTAGTCAACAAGGGCTTACGCAAATAGAAACCTAATTTTGCATGCTTGTTAGCCACAACCAAGTCTTCATTGCCAGCTATTAGGAGGAAGGTGAGCAAGGAGGGAACCAAAGGAGTGAAAGAGAGGGGATCTAAAAGGGAGAAAAAAAGAAATGACAAGGAAAGAAAAAGAAAATAAAGATATTTAGAAAGAAAGGGATTCAAAAGAGAGAAAGAATGCTAAAAAAGAGGAAGAAGGAAAGTGAATAATAGAGATATTACGTTCAAGATTTACTACTAACATGGAGATTTGGTTGATTCAAGGAAGACAGTAGCAATTCGTTGTACTCAGAACATGACAATTAAAGAGAGAGAAAACATGAAATTGTATCTTAAAGTGGTGAATTCAATTTGATATAGTACTATGTGTTTGTTGAAATGTTTTAGTACCAATTGAACATGTGAATATTTAATGGGGTGATGATGCTATACATGTCATAAAGAGACTTATATAATCTCTATCGCTACAATTGAAATATAAATATGTATGTTTAAAGCCATGCTATTCTTAATACATAATCTCCATGAAATCATATGATGCTTAATATACTAAAAAACATGAGTAAATGAATTATACGTAATGTAGCATAATATTGTTATAATTAATTATGTATTACTACATCTTGTACATAGCATATCCTCTTGACCATGAATGATTGAGTTGATTGTAAGAATAAAAATTGGTTAAGAAAAGAATAGTAGGAAAACTTGTTTGAAAAGAAACAAAGATTGCATGATTTCACATTTCATGAGCATTTCATACATATATGACAAAAAAGCATAAGCATCATGACATCTTTTCATATGTATGACATGGATGTTTAATTTAGCATGATTTGAAATTGCATTGGAATGAATTATATATAATGTAGCATAACATTGCTATAATTAGTTATGTATTACTATATCTTGTGCGTAGCATATCCTCTTGATCATGAATGATTGAGTTGTTGATTGTAAGAATAAAAATTGGTTAAGAAGAAAAGAATAGTAGGAAAGATTGTCTAAAAAGAAACAAAGTATTGCATGATTTCACATTTCAGGTGTATTTCATACTTATATGACAAAAAAAACATAAGCATCATGACATCTTTTCATATGTATGACATGGATGTTTAATTTAGCATGATTTGAAAATGCATTGGAATGTGTAACATAATATAGATGTAAACTAAAATGTGTAACATTATTTAAATATATTTTGCTTTCATAATTATATGATTAAAATAGAATATATCACCACGTACCCTTTCATCTTTCAAGTGCAATGATACATGTTTTAGTATTATATTGGTAAGTTTTCCACTAAGCCTATGCGAATGCTTAGCCCACGTTTAACTAACACATTTTAGGATATATAAGCCAAAACACAAGGTGTGACAACAAAGATAGAAAGTAGAAAACAACTTTTTGTAATATAATGACAATGCAATAACTATATAGTTTCATGGATAGGTGAAAATTGTTGATGTTTTTTACTTCAATATCCAGATTATTTATAAATTTCAATTCAAAATCTAAGTTGTTATGAAATATTTTCACCTATACTCATATCTATAATATATTATATTCACTTATTTCTAGTTTTATAATTCTTATAATTTTAAGATTCATAGTTTTCTCAATAGTTAATAATGTACTTTTAAGGATCGTGAATTTTAAATAATAAAAGTGAATTACATATATTATAATAGCATGGTTGTATGGTAGATAACTACATAATTGTTGTAAATATCTGTGATAATTGTTGATGATTGTGGATTTAATACGAGTTGAATTGTATTAAATTTGATGTAAAGGTATATAAAAAAGCAGATAAAATATAGAAGAAACTTTATTGAAATCTAGAATTTAAAAAAATGGATTCAAATGATTTAAGATTTAGATCCTACGCTCATGATAGGTAAGAGAAAGTCATATTAGCTCACAAAATCCATTTCATAAGCTTATCCTAAGCAAGATGCTCCATCTTAGGAATATTGCATTCAAGGAAAAATAACAAATATATCCCTTTAGTTTGGTTCAACTTATGCATAGGTCTCTATCTTTTAAAAATATTCAAATAAAATCCGAAAGCTTTGTTAATGTATCAACTAAGTCTATAAACCTTTATCAGTTACTAAATCACCTTCAAAAATAGGCATATAAGTCCCTATTAATTGGTATAATTGGGCATGTTAGTCCCCATAAGAAACGACAATTTAAAAACAAAAGAATAGTTAAAGTCTTAATTGCTACATTAATGACTCAATAGAGAACTTTGGGGTGTTTGAAAAAAATAGGGACTAAGCATAAGAACAAGATAAAGAAACATAGATTTTATTTACCAATATTCAATTATGTAAAATTTGTTCAAAACTATGTTTGCAATCACATCATATAATTGTGGTCCTAAAAAGATATTTGATTCATTTGAACTTTTAATTGCAATTGGAAACTAATCACATATATAAATAACTCATAGTTTTTTGGCCATAAGTTTTTCAAACTAAATTTAGCTTATGAAACACATTTAATATCATTTATACATTATGGTCCAAATTTTATATGACATGAAAATCAACTAATCACACCAAATCATGATTAAAAAAATAGAAGCTTCATTTATAGGATAACCTCTATGGTGTTTTCTTATTATATATTAGCTAAGAATATAATCAACCACTACACAATTAGTCAAACATACTCCAAAGGTAATGATCCAAGTTTGAGCTTTATTAGTTCAAAACTCATTCACTTAAACCTTCAAATTGTATAAGCATAAAAGGCATTGTTTGACTTAAACAAGCTAATAACCAAACTTGTGCAAAATGAGCCATTTCGTCAAAACTATTTTTTCAAACTTGTTTGTTACCTACAAGTTATTTATGGTTTAAAGTTCATCTCAATTGGTAAAATATTCTTCAATTCAAATCATCAAAAAGTTATTTTGATAGAAACTTTGTTTCAGTTAACATATGATAATGTATGTGTACAACATTATTTATTTTATACTTACTCGACATTGCATTATTTTAAATTTTTAGGGTTTTCTCTTAAACATTTACAAGGTTTTGAATAGTTGATAGAGGTTATAAACATAGGTCATCTACCCTCCTAAAAGGATGATATTTTGAGCCAAGTGCTTATAACACCATTATGAGTGATCCAGGGTTTGAGCTTAATTGCATATGATCAGTCAACATGTTCTATGGCATGTGCTGAGCTTGGTAACTTTCATTACATTCAATTTCGTTCTATAACACTAGAGAATTGTTAGATCTCTCTTACTCAATCCCTAGGTTTTAATTGTAAATCTTTCTCTTGAGTTTGGATTGTGCTCAAACTTCTATCTATCGCTCATTATGAGCCAACCTGACCTAGTTTGTTGTGCATTTACTCTCATTGTAGATACGAGATTGCAGCATTTACTCTCATTTTAAGGCTTGGTATGGAGTGGTTTTGAGTTCCCATTCCTAGGGACAACAGGCATCATCTTGCATCTTTCAGAGAATAAGTTCATACAAGAATAGAATTCATAAATTGACAAGATCCAATAAGATACCAGAAACACCAAAACACTTTATTAAAAGGCATAACACATTTTATCCATTAATTGAGAGATGGCCACAGTAAAACTAGAGAAGCAATAAAACCAAAATAAGCTAGACAGAAAATGTCAAGAATAACCTTCAGTAGTAGGATTGCAATAAACATCAAGGCTTTTCGTAATAGAATTTCAGTCAAGCTAAGGAAGAAAGAACGCTTAGGCATCAAAAAACATGTCTGCCAATGCAATAGGATACTTGAACCAACATTGCAGAAATCAAACACAGCTAGTGTTGAACGCCATAAAATGGAGATTTAGCTAAACAGGTACGAGAAAATTGCATGATGCAAATATTAAAAATACCCAGATATGTTAGGTCCATAAAAATACTTTGTTATGCAATGCTACTTTGTTGTGTTGAAAACAACAATATCATTACTCTCAAAGGTTCAAACAAATTGCTCAACAAATGCATCACCCATGGATATAATAGGTGCTTGTGCAAGGTGAATCACCAAACTATTCAGTGTACATATATATATAGGGAGTTTAACAGAAGACCACATATTTTATAACACACACAAATTTGTAAAACAAACAAAAATCAACAAAATTGTGTACAGGAAAGACATTGAAGCTGAATTAATAACTCTCTTGAGAAAGTATTAAAAATTCCAGAGAAATGATCCAACAACATAGAAGTGTATTTTACCTGAAGAAGCATGTGCAGTAAATAAATGAAATCAGTGGCGCTTCTCACAACAGCAATTGCGGTTGCCAAGGACCAGTTGAAAACTAAGCATTTCTGCTCCTGTAAATGAAAGTTAGCATACAAAACATAATTATTATGAGATTTAAAAAAAAAGTTTTAGATGGCTGGCTGAAAAATATTTGTCAAATGAAAGCAACATACAGAGCTCCATAACGAAAAGAACATACAATAATTTCAATCATTTATCAAACCTAATTCGATGCTAATGTTTCCACAAATATATCAGCATATCCAAGGAAAACCAAACATGACAAAAAAACAAGTCAAAAAAAAAAAAACAAATGAACAATCAGGGGCATTAATAATGTGATCCGTCATCACAGTACAATGGCACTAAACAGAATATAAAAACTGAGTGAACAGGATCAGTTTAGACAAATGTCATAACCAAAACCAAAGAAAATAATGATTAGATCAATTTGTAATGTATATGTAACTATTTCAACATCCCTTCAATGCTAAAAGCATAAAAGTTTTTCATTTAATTCAAGGAAAAATCTTATAGAGTAAATAACCATCACTTATATAGTTATTAATAGCACTGAAATGGACCAAAGAACAAGAATAGCAAAAGAAATCTATAATGACAGTATTTAAATTCTTTTAGAAAATTGGAGCAATCAAGATGTGAATTAAGCGCTTACCTTCCTTGCTGATAAAAGGAAGAAAAATAATGGATCCACAAATATTGCAACCAAGCAAGATATAAGAAAAAATTTGTTCCACTTCTGGACAACCCTATTATGAGGATTCATAATTGGAAGACATGTATTTAGATATGAAATTGATCTCCTTCCCCAGCCTTCAGCATCCCCATAAAGCATGTTGTGGAGCTACACAGAGGAATCACAACATAAATTTATAACAATTTCTACAATAATAAAAAGTACTAGAGCTTCTCAGAATCAAAGTAGAAAATAAAAAAATAAGCAAAAGAAAGAGAAAAGAAACACAAGTAAATAAATAAATGAAAAAACATTATACCAAAAAGAACAAAACAAAAAAAGGTTGAAAAGCAACGTTTAAACCAGATTAGAATGAACCAAAGAATAATCTAATGTGTATGCAAATGCATTGCACCAAAATAAAACAAATATGGAACACAATACTAGAGCAAAAATATCACAACTAAACTCCACTTCATTCTCTTTGCTTAAACCCTGTAGAAGAGACTGTTCTTTTTCAATTGACCTTAGAGAGGAAACTTTCTATACTCTATATAGAGAGCAACCCCAGCAATGCATAAGAGAAGGAACTACAAGAGAAAACATAATAGAAACACCAATTATTATGCATTATTAGTCTTTATCTTAAAGATTAACATTTTCAATTCTAATACTCCAAATCAAATTAGAACATAGATTTCAATTATGCCCACCTCATCACAAAGTCCTTCGATGACCTTAGAAGATAAAACCTTAACAAACATATAATCCAATTATATCATGAGGGAACAAAGCGTAATCCTTTTTACTTCTGCCACTTAGTTCAACACTATATTTCTTTCCTGCTCCTACAAATGACATTTTGCTCCAAAAAAGGTGTTATAACTTGAAATAGATCATTAATCATCTGAATTAGCATGACATCAAAATATACCTAAATTTGCATATGCTCATATTTTGCAAACACAAAACCCTTTTCAAGAGCCACTTTGACAGAGTACAATACCTTTATAATAGTATCTAAAACAACCTCCTTAACCTTGTTTATAAACTAATAACCTTTATGGCAAAAAAGACAATCAAGCAAACCAATTTGCTAACCAGCCATCCAAAACAAGATTTTCCCTCTGAGAATTCTCCATTACCATCCCAAAAGTGCATGTTTAGGTTAATCAAAGTCTCAATGGCCTTGGCACTAAGCAAACCCATCTTCTACAATAAATCAAGTGCATATTTCCATGAGTAAAAGATCAGTCCCAGCTTGCAATGAGTATCAAAATACTACAAAGGTATAATGGGCATTCCATATCTTTTATGACAATTCATCATCAAGTAGTCTTTTTCTTCTCAAAGCATTAGAAATTACTAACAAAAACAAAAATAAAATCTACATAGGTGACAAGGATAATGATAACATAAGTGCTTTTCAAAACAAATATAGAATGATCTATTTAGCACCTTCAAAATTTAAAAGCAATAATAATCTAGCTATACTAATCAAATCAAGCTTGGAGACTCAAGCCATAAGTAGCTTTCTTCAACTTGTAAATATAATTTACCCTCCCTTCCTGAGATGCAAATTCCAATTGTAGCTCCATGAAGATAATCTAGTAAAAATCGTTATAGAAAAAGGATTGCTCGACGTCAAATTAAAATATAGAGCAAACTTGATTGACTGCAAAAGAGAATAAGATATAAATAGAATTAAGATGTGTATCAAGAGATAAACTCTAATGATAATTGAAGTTTGATGTCTGATTGATAACTTTGGGCCAACTAAACGAACATTGTACATATCAATGGTATCATTAGGCTTGAAAAAAAGAGTATACAACCAAATCAAGGGGTGCATATACCAATTCCCAAGTTTTGCTAGAGTTAAAGAAGACGTTTCTTTGACCATAGCATGCTAGCACATACAATATGCTACTGCTTCCTGGTAAATCCTTGGGATAGAAATAGATAAGAGCTAGTTGACAAAGGCATGAGAAGATGGGCTTAGGATATGAAGTGAGACATAGATAAATATAGGATGGGTAATGTTGGATTTTTTAAACAATAATGAGGCCATTAACAAGATCAAAAAGTGGTGATAATGGAAGACGATCTAGGATACAGGAAAATGGTAGAGTATGTGAGACAAGAGGTTTGATATCAACAACAATCAATAATTAGTCAATCTTTAGTCTATCTAGAATATACCTAATAAAAGGAAACAATGGATGGAATAAAAACATTAGACCAATGAAAGAAGCTAAAGTGATCAAACTAGTGGAAGGGCAATCGTAGGATCCATCCAAAGAAAAGAAAAAGGAGGACATTTTCATAGAGAAATATGTAATTAATTCAAAGGCGTTGACAATAAAAAATACATAGAAGCAACATCCAATAAGATGACAATAGAGAGTACCCAAGAGTACACATAAACGATACTCCTAATTACCAAAGGAGATAAAATGCCAAGACCAAGAGTATGAATATGAACGAAAGAGATGCATCCAAAGACTATAGCAATGATAAAAAAAAAGGGGACTGCAAGGGTACAACAATCTAAAAGGCCTAAAAAAATTCAAAAAAGAAGAAAGCTTTTGATTAATAAAATAATATATAGTGAAGACAACCCATGATCAACAATCTAAAAGGACTAGAAAAATTCAAAAGATAAGAAAGCTTTTGATTAATAAAATAATAAATAGTGAAGACAACCCATGATCCTTGTTGGGTCTATGAATCTAAATCAAAAACATATAAGTGGCATCAAGTATGTGTAGATGCTTGCATTCAACCATACCATTTTCTTAAGTTGCATAAGAACACAATGAATAATGTATGATGCTTAGCAAAGTAGAAAAGGTAATCATATTTTTAAGCAAACTTAAGCAAATTGTCAAAATGAAGAATATAAATAATAGTAAAAAATTGGGTCTTCATGTCAATATAAAAAGATAGAATAACTCTTAATACTTGAGATCTATCTATAATAGAAAAATCCACATAAATAAAAAAAATAATCAACAAAAATATTGACAAAGTAAATGCAAACTTTAAGAAACTTCACTCAACAGGGACCCTAAATGCCAAAATGGTCAATTATCCTCATTTCACTTCAAAGATCAAATTTATTTCACAAACAATGTCTATAATACATGTTCAATTATCCCCATTTCATTTCAATATCACCTTCTCTTGAGATTAACATGAATGATCTCAAGTCCCATCTTAATGTTCCAAACAATAGTCCAAAGATTTGAATTATCACAAGTGATCCAAGTTACAATTTAAAGAAACATCTTTTTGATGTGGTTATTGGATTTTGTTACACATATTTGAACCATTTACATTTAAACCATGATGTATTGTTAGATAAATTAGAGTCAAACTGGTGTTTGATGTATTTAAACCATGCATAAACATTTTTTTCACTCTTTATACTCAAGTGTTTTCATACAATGCTATATTATATTTACATCTACATCATGTGTCATATATGTACATATTTCTTAGTCCCTTTTTACATACAAAAATTTATGGGATAATAGTTTTCATATGCATTATTTCAAAGGAAGCAAATTCAAGTCTCTAACATTTTTTTTCAACTCATATTCAAATACATAATAATCAAGAAAGGGAGATTATTATCACCATAAATCTATTAATATTGTTTGATGATAATAAACTTTAAGAGAGGGAATATTTTCCCGATAACTCGCCGGCATCATCCCCAAGCTCAGACCTAAGTGCGTCAACTATGGGGCTACCTTCTCACCCCCCTCCCCCCTCACCCACCTCAACAGTTACATGTCATCTGCTAAAGTTTGTTTTTCATTTTGCCATCGTCTCCAAGCTTAACCGAAACATGTCGATCTCAAAGCTACATTCCCCAAGCTCACTCGCAGCGAAGAATGCCTTCAACCTCCAAACTTGCCTTCATGATCCCCCTGCTTGAGTCCTATGCTTCCTACAATCATCATCCTCTACTTCACCATCCCCAACCCTTACCTCTCGCTGCCCCTACTTTTCTCCTTGTGGCAAAATTATCAAAGGAAAATCCCAAGGCTCTTAGTTTTTCACTACGTGAGGAAAACATCATGCACCATCTCCTCTTGCACCTACTTCTATGTAAGGAGACTTTACTAAAACCTCTCCCTCCCCCCAAACCCTGGAAAGGCCCTGACATTGCTCCTTCTCACTTGCTTCCCAACTCCCTCCCTCCCTATTCAACAACTCCCCCTCCTAAAGAACATAATCATTACCTTCTTCCCTTAGGTAACCAACTACTCCCTCATCAAACAATCGATCCCAATTTCACTCCTCGGGATACCCACCAAAAGTCTCCCATTCCTCCCTTCACCACTTGGTTAGCTAACCTACCCCCTTTTGCTATGCAACCACTATCTCTCCTAACCACTCCTACAATGCTTTAATGATGCCTTCCTCATCCCATGTCATAATGTCTCCCCCAAGCATTTGCACTTTCATTCTAATCACTTTGTGATAACCTAAACCTTCAAGGCTAGTTTTCCCTATACCTTTGAGTTAATCCACTGGCTCACTATCCTTTGTTGACTACTCAATATATTCTATCTTGACCAACCCATCTTTTGACTAGAAGAATGTATTCTTTAGAAACTCTTGCTCCTCCCAACACCTTGGCTACTTGTAGTAGTACCATTGAAATCTAAATGGAATATATTGTCGCTATTAATGACTATTGCTCTCTTTCTCTAATTGGATATTGTATTAGGATCCCCCACTACTTGGTGTTGAACATCAACAAAAAAATCTAAAATACCAAATGCACCTTCAAGGTCTTTGCCCTTCATCAAGTTTTCTTCCTTTTCAAATTTCCTCTGGCTTCAAAAATTAATGATACTCTTCAAGCCAGTATTCAGAACATCAAGGATCATACCCTCTTCCTCACGAGGTGGAACCTAACATTTCATTGAACAAAGCCAACTTCAATTGCATTCTCTTATGGATGAAATTTCCTAAACTTTACCCTCAGATCTTAAATCTCTCCTAAAAATTATTAGTTTTGTAAGTAAGCTAATTAAGATTGACAACCTCTAAAGACAATAATTCCAAGATTGCCATTACTCATGTTTGCATAAAGCTCAACACCAACTATACCTAGTCTTCTAGCCATGTGACTCATAATGTCAATTGGACTCTTACAACCTATCATGATTATGGCATCTTTGTGTACTCCCCCTCTTATCAGATAACTATGCCTCCCTCTTATTTCATAAGAGGCTCCAATTCTATACTAACCACCTTCAATGATCCATCTAACGATTCTATGAATTCTCATGACTACGTCCTTTTCCTTACTTGTGGTCAAGGTCATGGCTGCACGCGATGTCATTCTATTACCTGTAATGGGCCTACCCCCAAACCCTTTCACCCTCCAATGCGTTTTTCAGAACAAATTCTCTCTATTATTGATGCTTGGTATGGACAGTTGTTTTGTCGCCCCCAGCCCCCCCTCCTTGGACCAAATTACTATGGTCCCCACCCATAATGGCTATTGGACCTCTGCTTTATGCTCTTACCCCTACTCATATTCTAGATATGTCCCCACCCATAACATCTATTGTCCTATGTCATTTGACTTTTGACATTTTATGTAAGCATTCTTGTTTGGACCAACATACTGGTTATTTAGAACTCCCACTAAAATGTCTAACAAACAATTGAAATCTTTATATCCTACTTTTATAAGAAAAATGTTGGGTTATGCCTTCACCTTCTTTAAAAAAAAAAAATTAAGACTTATAATTAGTCTTCAAGCTTTTAAGCTCCACATTTAATTGAGTCACAACTTGTCCAAGACAATTTGAGATTATACATCTTAGAGGATAAGGTAAGCTCACCAAGACAAATTTCATAGTTCAAAGTTCAAGTTCAACTCAAATTTAGAATGTGAAAGTTTATGGGCAAGATGCATCTTAAGGCATCTATGCCGATTAACATAAGTGATCAAAATTACTTATAAAGTTTTATAAACTAGTTCAGGTAATTTCAAAATTAAATCATTGGTTGACATATAAAAACTCTAAAATATTCATAAATTCAAAATAAAACAGAAATTGTGAAAAAAATACGATTCCTCTTTGCTATTATTGATTTTACATTTTTATCAAAATATGTATACCTTCTTATATCAAGTCAAATCAAATTAGATCACAAATTAAACAAATGGATGAAAAAATTGAAAGATTGGATCTACAATCAAAAGGGATGAAGCCCTATATTTGATTAGACTACGAACACCTTAAACATATATGCACACAAAATCTTAATACATGCATAATAATCGAACATAATTATTTCTCTTTATTACAATGGTTTTTACAATTTTGTCAAAATATTTATACCTTCTTATATTGTCTCAAATCAAATTAGTGTACAAATTAAACAACCTAATGAACAAATTGAAAAATTGAATCTATAATTAAAAGGGGCAAAGCCCTACATTTGATTAGACTATAAGCACCTAAAACATATATGCAAGCAAAATCTTAATACATGCACAACGATCAAGCAGTCCAATCAATAGGATGATCCCATGAAAATAAAGAGTGCAACGGTCATCTCCAAGAGATTGTTGATCATGGATCACGCAGTGACAATAAGCACATGATTGGTTTTGAAAACACTATTGATTGGGCAATCAAATCATGGGAAACATCTATAGTGTTTTAAGTGTTAAGAACAAATCAGACGGTCCGATCTCAAGGAAGAAAGAAAAATTGGCTATTTTTCTATAAAAAACGAATAAGAATTTTTCCTATTGCAATAAGCAATATTGTTTGGAGTTCCCTTTGCTTGAGTTTGCTTAAATGGGCCTATTTAATCAGTTAAAATTGAAAGAATTTTGCAAAATTCATTCCACTCATATTCAAGAGAACTTTAGGGATAGGAGTACTTTTTATCTGCTGAAAGTCTCATTTTATGTGCTTTGCTCAATATTTTGCTAACTTGTGTTGCATTCTTATTATATTAACAAATAGCGATTTGTAAGATCGTTCTTTTACTTTATTTTTCCATTGTAATGGTAAGGTGATCTTGTTTGACTTGACTCCCATATGAGAAGCTTACTTTTGGTTATGTTAAGGCCATTTGGCCAAATGCCATATCCTCTTTTGAGGAGCTTATAGGAACTTAATGGGTCTCATGCTTATGTAAATCTCTTTTGAAATTGATATTGTAAGAATATTGTCCACATTCTTTTGCAAAGAATCTCAAATCAGGAAACCCAACTTTTGTGGTTGAATAGATGTAGGTCAACTTCTTTTTGTCGAACCCCCTAAAAATCTAATTTGTATGCTTATTTGCTACACTTGCATCTATTAATATTATGTTGCGTTTAAATCACCTTGTGCATGATTTTACAAAAGCTACATCAATCATTCATGACTCACCTCACTTTTGTGTGAATCATAAATTCAACAACTTTGTCAACATGAAAGTTCAGAATCCTGAAAGAGCATCAACCAAAGAACCTAGTAACTACATTGGTTGATGTCATAGCAAAATAATATAATTGCCGATATTGCACTGTTTTTGTTTTTCCTAGTGAAGAATTTCATTAGTGAGAAAAGAGAGAGGACAATATGAGAAGTACAGCTTTCACTTGGAGTGAAATTGAGGGAATATGGTGTAAAATAGTGTTTTGCAAGTTAAGGTTAATTGAAATTAGAAAAGCTCAGCTAGTTTTTGTAAAGATTTATCAGCTTTGATCTCCTAGGAATATTAACACATCAAAAGTTGTCAGGGTTGGTAGAAAAGAATGATGCTTTACCAAGTCTTTGGATTTGGATTACCGTAGCTAGGTCATTTAGCTGTTGTACAGCAACAACCATAAAAAAGTGAATGAGAGCTAGCTCAGGTGGTACAGACCATTGAAATTGTGGCCAAGGTTTTTGGGATCAATTCCCACACACATAATATTTGACATCTAACTTCAATCAATCTCAAAAACAAATGCTCATACACAAAATCCATGAGTTCAATACAATATTATGAACTTACTTTATTCAAAGTTGGCAGGGAATGCACTATTGAGATATGAATTAAAGTAGAGAACAAAATAGAAATATATAAAAACTACAAAAATAATATGATTTACATCATAAGGTAGATAACAAAGAAAAATGAGACAACCCTGAATAATACATTTTGGAGTGCAAGGAATAAAACTGGAACAATATTTTTTACCCAAAACAATTTTAGAATGCATCACACTATTTTGATTTTCAAAAATTAGACAGGTCAATAAAAACCACCTTGTTCTCAAGCGAGACTGTAGTTCTGTAGTCACAACTTTTGGTTTTGTATGAAGCAGGGCAATCGGTACAGTTAGGATTATTACACACTCCCAAAGGACCCGACATTAACAAATGCTCATTTCTTTGTACATGGTCGCTGCCTGCCCTGTATTTGTGGTCAATTTCTTCAGGCATTATAGCATAAGATTTGGTCTGTTGTATGGAATGTCTATCAATCAAAGCATTTCGAGGTGTTGGATTCCCACTTAAAGGACCACTCATCGCTGAAAACTGAGCTGTTCTTTGATTATGCAGTGGACCAGTATGAGACAAGAAAGCATCTTCACTTTCATAAGATGCATTGAAAGGTAGGGTCATTGATGTACTACGAGCAGAGAATCTCTGTAATTCAACTATTCTTTGCGACAGGACGTTGTGATCATCACCTGAACTAGCCATAACCTCAAACTAGGCCTACAAACCAGAAGGAAACCAGATACATGTAAGAACACAAAACAAGCATTCTAGGATTTTGAGTTCCAAAAACTTATACAATTAATAAGTTGTTTGAATTGTCATAATCCAAGTTTGCCATGTGAGCAGCATAAGCTCATGCAGTTAGTCTAACTTGGACAAAATAATTCATACATTAATTAGGATGCTAGATAAAATTGAATTCATATGCTTCTGTAACACAAAAAAAACAAGTATAACAAGTACAATGCATAAAAGATGATAATCTCAACAACCAGGCATAATGTAAAATAGATTTTGCACCTCAAATAGATAGGGCTGCAGCTTGATATATCAGCTAGTCAATAGCTATTCCATATCCCACCACAAGAACCAAGCCAGCTAATAGTAACAAAATTATGAAATACTGGAGTGTGATAGCTAGATGTTTAAAAGCGTGTTGCAACATAAGAGTTCGATGACTGAAAATCAAAACTAAACTTAAAATTGGTTAAACAGGCCATATTTTTGTTTGAGTTAACCCAGGCAGTCCTTATAAAATAGGCAAAAACAAAAACAAGGGCTTTGTTCAAGGACTAATTATTTGAATATTAATTCAGACGTAGTAAATTCTAAATTTAATTTTTTATTTACTTATCAATAAGGAATTGTAATTTGCATCAAATAATGAAAGAATGCCAACCTACCTTGATTATAATTACCAATACCTAGCAAATAGTTTTTTATTACAATATAAAGTTATGAAATATAAACTTGAAAATACTTGAGAAGTTCCACATTAAGAAACAAAATTTTTGCACAACAACTAAACATGAAAGTGTAATCCCATCAAAACATTTGCAACTAACATTTAGGTGCTTTAAATGTCTATCAAATAAACTGATGTTATTATAATCAGAATTTTAACTGGAGCAAAAAAAACCCCATTAACTAGGAAATCTAATAGGACTTTGTAGGATTAAAAATGAAATATAAATAAAAACAATTATGGAAAATTGGTAAACATGGTCAAGTAGAAATATCCATTTCACATTTACAAAGGATGCACATTCAATAAGATAGGGAAATGGAACAAAACAAAAACATGAAACATAGACAAGAAAACCTGAAATGGGGGCACTAGACTCAGGCAAATGATAATTTCACATGTGCAAGATAACTAACATACAAAAAATATAGTATATAATAATAATTTTCTTAAACATGTTATAAAGTATAAAACAAGAAGCACTTCTCAGCCAATCACCTACCACTATGTTACCAATAGAAAGAGAATAATAAATATAGACACAACAAATATAATTTAGATAGGATTGGGCATGAGTGGAGAATGAGTTTCAAAACAACAAATAAAAAGGTTTTAAAACTTCTGAGTTGGCATATCACCAACATGTAGATCAAGGACAATTTTGATGCTTTGGAACAATTTTTGCAGGTTAGATTCATACAAATATGTTTTAAGGCTCATGCTAAATGGGACTCTCATGCATAAGTACCTCAAATTAGTTCAACAAATCTTAGCCCCATGAGCCAATTAGACCAGCTTTGTATAAAAAATATAAATTCTCCATCTAAACACCCAGGCTAATTTGTTCGATGTGGTGAGAAGTGGAGCCTGAAAACCAGAATTGCAAAGCGAATGTGCCATCCGATTAGATTTATGGGATCGACCAATGGTGTTCAAACAATAGCTCTTTTAGCCAAAAAAATTCAATCAATCAATTGAACAAAGGCAACAAAGGATCAGAAGCTTGGCATTCAACCAGAGATCAAACCATCTAATCATGCGATTGGACAATATGACAAAAAAAATCTTCCAAATGCAAAAAAAAGTTGATTAGACCACACAATCATGTAAAGTATTCTATGGTTTGTTGGAGATAAAAGGCAATGTCATCTTTTTTTATTCCTCTTGTCCAGTGCAGTTGCAGTTTTTCTCTTAACCTTGGGGTTTTTGGATTTTTTCCTTAATTAAAAAATTTCTTAATGTTCTATGGTTTTTTAACATTTTTTGATATGCACATCTTCTCTTTTCTTATCTAAATCTATGATTTTATTTGCATTATTCTCTCATTTATTTCTCCAGAATTTTTTGTTAATCTTTGTCAAAAATGGTAGTGATGCCAATTTTGATCTTATTTCCAACACGTTGCGTTTGAGCATAATACTTTTGCCTGGTAGAGTGGAAAAGTCAAAACAAAAATAAATGATGCAAAGTAAAAGATTAGTTCGAAGGTGAAGATTTTGGTTTTCCAAAAAGAGCAAATTGAACATCTCCTAAACCAAAAGGAGACACATCTACCTTTGAACAAGACAAGCCTAAATCAATGAAACTAGAATACTAGAACTATTTATACTAGCAAAGATTAGGGTTGACCCTAATGACTTTGGCAAGGACATGGATTTCAATATCACTAATAACAAGATTGCACATTTGATGATGGTTGAATGCAATATGCATAAAAACAAGACATTTTACATCAAATAACGTTGAATTGATGCATTGTCTTTTTAACCTAAATGTGTTTGAAGGAATACTATTTTAAGTTCTTTTGATGAGTTCAACACTATTATAACTCAATTGAGTATTTTGGATATCAATTTTGATGAAGAGATAAAATCTATAATCTTGTTGCCTTTTCTATTTGAATGTTGCAAAGTACTCGTAAGTGAAGCAAAGAGTTCACCTAGTTAATGTGAAGCTTCAAGAAGTTCGAGATTTGATTCCATGCAAGAGCATTCATAGGAAGGAATTTGGTGAATCTTAAGGCATTGTCTTAAGCATTGAAGGTAGAAGGAAAAAAGCAATCTATGACAGCAAAACAAGAACAATAAATCCAAGTCAACATAAGTGGTTTGAAAGATTTCACTAGATAAGCCACTTATGTTAGGCTGCACTTATGTGTTAAGTGAAAAGAATTAGAATAATAAATAAATACAAGGGAGACATGGGATTTCTAAGTAGTTTGTCTTAATCTCAAGTGAATATTCACCTCCAAGCAACCAACTCAAGCACAACTAAATCAAATCATTATTTTGCTATAGTCGAATGGAGAAACCCACTACAACTATGATTTTTTTACAAAATTAATCACACCCTAAATATGCTCTACACTAAATAAACAGAAGCTCAACCAAACCTCTTCTCATTAAATAGCCAAAAGCATAGACAAGAACACCAAACTTAAAAGGACAATTACAAAGCACAAGCTTACCTAGATCTGAATTAAATATATAAATGAAATTATAAATAATCTAATAAATTACAAAAATAGAGGTAACCAAATGATCTGTGAGCTCGTGATGCAAAAATACAGAATAAAGTTTAGCTTAAGCTCCTCTCTCTTTCCCTCAACTAGAATGATGTTGCTCTTATACAATGTCACACAGGTTATTGTAGCAATTTTCTCTCATTCATTTTAAGATTTCTTTTCTCACCTTCATCATCTTCTTTTGTATGATTAAAGAGATTATTTATAGTTTACAATGCATAGAACTCTCTAAAGAAAGTTACAATAGCTCTTATAATAACTACTTTTGTATTTAAGGCATGTTTAAACTAGTCGTTATGAAACTTTCGTTCTATTCATACTATACAATATGTAAATCATACAATACAATGATCATTTTTTAAACTATCCATACTATACATTAGAATATTAACATATTTTACAAAGTTTTCTGATTTTATATTGTATATTATATAGACATACCATTAACTTATCAAATATTATGATAGAAATTACCATAACACATAAAAATTTTGGAATTATACAAAAGGCATGCATGACTTGAACAATATTTATATTTCATTAAGCGTATTATATAACATGTCATAACGTACAATTTAATATTATTTTATTATTTAATTATAACAATATACTTCTAATACTTTTCTCTTGAATAAATCATATTTTATAATAAATAATATTCTATCCAACGAAAGTTTTGAGATTCTTATGTTAATCAAATTGCACAATGTTTTTTACTTGTTCAAATCGTTTGATCAATTGTATTCAGCTCATGTGAACATATTGTGCAGTCCAATTATAAGATCGAATCATTCAATTATACAAAATATCAACCTAAATCAAACAGTCTATTCCTTATATCGTCTACTTCACATTAAACTAATTTTACCATACAAAGCAAGCTCTATACCAAACAATCAATATAAATTTTAACTATTTTTTAATTTATTCTTCATACCAAATCTATTATATTTAACTCATCAATCCCCATAAAATTATATATTAATATTAATATGATGAGTAATATTAACCTTCAAAACTCTTACTAATACACAACTAGAGTTATTAAAGCATGTTTACCTAAATGAATTGCAAGTATCTAGTAAATGAAGTGCATATAGTTCATAACCTAATTGCAAACTTAATCCTAAAAGATACAAATCTTGACAACTTGAAAGACATTACTTCCATGTTCTTTTTCACTTGTGTTACTGAATAGCATCTTTCTCCTTTGACTTTAAGTATCTTAACTTGATTGTTCATTCATCCTACCAAGATTAAAAAATCAACTGCATCTATCTATTTTAAATTAACCTATAACACACTAAATAAACAAATTAGATTATAAAAAGGATACTTAAATTATTTGTAATCATCAAAACAATATATTATCTTTAAGGTTCATGACATTCAACACCTATATAAGCTTCAAGCATTAGGATGTTGTCATATGGTTACTTGGGTATCATAAAAGCGCTCTTAATATGGTTTTATGATTTAGAAGAATAAAGTAAAAGAGCTAAAATGGAACATAGCCAAATGCTTGAAACTACTTACACTATAGGTTTTAGGTCATATAATGGCATTTACTTCAATTAAAAGGCTTTCACCAATAAAATATTAAAAAAAACAATTGTGTATCTCAATCTAAATAATTGGAAGTACCTCTAAGTACTTTCTCTTTATTTAATTCAAACCAATTAATGTCAAAATTTCATTCAACCATAATGCCTTAATAGTGAATTCTTCTTTGTCATTGTGTTGGTTTGAAAGGCTGTCCTTTTAACCATCCTCTCCATTGGGCTGGAAACCTTTGAATTAGATTTTCATAAGAAACTTAAAATAGAATAATATCTGTTAGCATGGTGAACAAACAAAAGTTACCGAACCCATGAAGTGCAAAAGATTTTATTTTTGTCCATGTTTTGAAACCTAGCAATTCCTGTACATTCATTTTAATTGGGTCTTAGAGAAATAAAACAATTCTAAAAGGTTCATTGTGCACATCATCCAAAACTTTCTTACCACGTAGTCACATCTTGCAGTGATTAACTGATTATTCCTTTGAAAAAATTGGGAAAGGAATGAAGCAAAGCCTTTTCAGAACAGGGTGTCAGAAAAAACGCAAAGCAATTTCAAAAATGTGACCAACAATCCATACAGAAAAGGTGTACAGAGAAGAGAAAATTGTAAGTATCACAGGCCTGATACAATAATGAATAATGGATGTAAAAAAGCACAGGTCTAAGGTGAATTTTTATGTGCTGGTCGTCCAAAACAGCCCTACTATGTAGCTATCTCACGAAGTATAACTGAAAATTCCTTTCAAGAAGCATGGACAGGAAAAGCAAAGCCTTTCCAGAACAGGGCGTCAATAGAACATAAACAATTAGACGTATTACCAATAAGCCGTACAGCAACGTTTTGAGAAGGATAACTGTAGATATGCAGGCCTGATGGAAGAATGTACGGCGTTGATCCAACAAAAGCCGTACTCTATTTCTTGTTTTTAGCTGTTATTACGCACTTCGTAACTTAAGAGGAAAAGGCAATCATATTTGTCGCAGCCATCCCGAGAGTAACATGTTCTTCCTTCTACAAAAAACAAAAGGTTCCCTTCATCTGCATGTTTTTTTACTTCAGGCACAGCTTTACAGAAAGAATAACTGCAAATATTTCAACAGAGAAGAAACACCAACCTAAAAACGGCCAACCAGATCACTTAATCAAAAATGCGTAGCAAAAAAGGAGAACAGAAGAAAGACGAGCAAAGAAAAGGTTGTTCGGTTTTCCCAACGAAGAATCACCGTTGAAAGAAGTAGCTCAAACGATAACATCATCCCCAGAAAGAACTAGAAGAAATGAAGCGTAAAAAGAGCCCCAGTTTTGGCCAAACACTGGGACAAGCTCCAATCGCTGCAGAGATAGAGCAATCTGTCAATGAAGAAGACCTCAAACGAAGACTCCGATAACGAGCACATGGGAGAGACTGTCCCAATGAGTCTTTCCCTCCGAAGGAAATAGAGGTCCGATGGATCCGCGGCAAAACACTTTACTTATAAATATTACTTCAATTTTTTATAAACAAAAAAATAGAGCAGTTATACGTTTAAATAATTTTGTTGCCGGTTTCAAACAAATTTATCGAACGACTCAACGCTCCAACGTTGGATTTATCGTCCTCGGTTAATAACAACAAGCAGAAATTTATCATAAAAAATTAGAAAGACCGAATTGTAATTTATCTTGATTAAGATTATTTTTAGAAAAACGTTTCGCTGCTTCATAATTTATTATCTAGTTTTCTAATTTTTAGAGATATTGAGACAATATTTTTTTTACTATTTATTCTAAAAATTAATACATATGCTGGTTATTTATGTATACGTCATTTTGTAAGCAAGGGCAATAGAATAAAGACTAAGTGATACAGAGATTGAGCATTTACTTTGAGTGATTCAAAAGAGAATTTTCTTTTTGAGAGTTTCTTTATAATCACTAAATAATTGGGTTTAAATTTAAAGAAAAAACAAGATAGCCAAATAATAAGTAATAGCACTAAATAATTGAATTAAGGTTAGAAGTGATCTTAAGGCATCCCAAATTATTATTGGTAACCTCAGATAATTGATTATCAATTAGAATGAAACCTTGGAATGCCTTGATGATAGACTAAGGTTTGAAACCCTAAAATGCACAAATAATTGAATGAAAACCTTAGAATGGCCAAATAGTATATTGATATTTGAGAAAATCTTAAGATTATCCCAATTAACATAAAGAATACTCTAGATGACCTAAATATGTTGTGATAATGCTTTAAAATAATGATTAATATGATAAAATAAAATAAAATAAAAACAAGGACTAAGATATAAAAGACCTCAGGCTTTGGACCCATCAATTAACAGTTAATAAGTTTGATTATTGGAATTTCACCAAACTTTATATAATATGGATAAGTGTCATTATCTCATTCTAAACCCATGAGATAATGGACATGGCTATGTATCTTATATGATTGAGTGCAATTGGCCCACTCTAGACCCACGAGAGATTGTGGACTTGGTTATATATATGATGTAGTTGAACGCTACTAGCTCACTTTTAACCTATGGAAGATAGTGAACTTAGCTATGTTGATGACATGACTGAGTGCCACTAGCTCACTTTGAAAAATGTCAAGTCACTCTTGTGTTTAATAATTTAAATTATAAATGTTTAGTATTTTATTTTAATTGACTTATTTAATGTAAATCAGATTAATTATGAAAATGATGAATTAATAATCTTTAAAACATCTTAAAGTATTTAACAAATTTTAAAGATTAGAAACACGCATCAATTTTGAAAAAAATTATATTTTAATAATGATATAGAAGATTAGCTTATTGATTATTAATTATAAGCAAATCTCTCCATTCATGTTACTTTCAAATCCAGATTAAATATCTAATGTATTCAATCCTATCCTTGATTTAGAAAACATATAAAATTCTATTGTTTTTATTCGCTTAATCCTTTTCTTGGTTAAATCTTACCTATGTATTTTTGCCTAATTTTATTTTGGTTAAATTAAAAAAATAAAATTCAATAAAAATAATTTAGTTTCATATTTAATAAAATATATCTTCAGCTGAAACCTCAAGTGTGAACAAAGTGCAAAGCACTCTAGTTGATCAAGCCTAAGCGGGCCTGAAAAGCCTCGAGTCAAGCTACCACTAACCAAGTTGGGTTAAGCCTGATCTTCGTCAAGGTGCAGTCCTGAACATGGATGGGGTAAGGCAAAGGATTGAGCTAGACAAAACTCGATCTAAATATGTAATGGGTCGAATCATATTCATCATCATTTTAAATGTATATGCATACCAATGGCCTAAATGATGAGATCCTAAGTGCGCAAGGGGGAAGCCAATCTCATGCTTTGCCTAACATTACTATGCATGAAAGCTTATCATGAAGAGCAAAAACTTTGGATATCTTACCATGTGGACTAAAATTTTTCTAAAGTCCAATGCATAAGCATATATGAATTCCCACCATAATTTGAAAGAAATACAAAAAAATGAGAATGAAAAAGAAGAAAACTTTTCAAGCTATTTTGAGTGCATTAGAAGAGTTAGATATAACAACTTCAAATAATGAGGAAGGAATGACATGTTTCATGATAAAAGATAATGAATCAAATACATCTAATAAAAAAGAAAACAATAAGATAAGTTCTTGATCTTATGAAGTTCTTGAAAATAATTATTTAGAAGTTATTAATACTATAACTTTTTTAATGTTTGCACACAAAAAATTAAAAAAACTTTATATTGAAAAAATTGAACTTCTAGATTTTGTCATGAAGAAAGATGAGAAAGTAAATAAAAATATTTCAAATTTGAGATGAAAAAGCTTCCATGAGTATTATGAATATCTCTTTGAAAAAAATCATATATTTAAAACAAAACTTTTTTATCTTGAACATGCAAATATTTATAATGCTTCACATGTTATTTACTTTTCTAAACATAAATAAATGTCTTCTTTTAATCATCATAATCTAAAGTAATTTTTTATATAAAAAGAGTTAAATTTGAGATAATAAAGATAATTATAATTATTTAAATATTATAATATGGAGATTACCTAACATTTAGGCAAAACTAATGTTGTAGTCAATACATTAATTCAATGGACCAGTTTTAATAGCATGGTCTTTAGTTTGAAAGAGACGTAATTAATTATAGAGATGAATCAATTGGAATTGAATGCAGCATCATCAATTATTAAATGAATTTTTTTGAATTGATTATTGCAATAAATTAGCTATAAGCCTTAAAAGATACTTAAGTTAAAGATAAAAACACCTACAAAATAAAAACTAGAATTTCTAAAAGAAAAGAGATAAACTTCAATATAAATGAAAAAGGGGTCTTATCTACAAAAATAGGATGTGCATTTCTTTAATAAATAATGAAACAAATTTTAATAAAAAAATCACAAAACTAAATATGTTATACATCTAAGAATGATAAAGATAAGACTTGAGGAAATATATTGATGGTGTGATAAATAATTATGTGGACAAATATATAATATGTCAATAAGCAAAAAGCAAGCAATAAAGATCATTGTTTTTTTTTTACAACCATTATTTTTAGCTTGGAAGGGGGAAGAAAAATCCATAAACTTCATAATTGAACAACAAAGGATTAGTTATAAGAATAAAACAATATAGATAATTATGAATAATTAACCAAATTGACTTATTTTTTGCTTATCAAAACTACCTACTCAATTAAAAGGTTGTCACAAATTTATATCCATTAGACTATGAGATTACATAAGGGGTCAATGACAATCATATTTGATAACGATTCAAATTTTATTTCACATTTCTAGAGATAAGTACATCAAACACATAATACTCAAAATTCAATATAATATTTCATTCTAAAACTAATGGTTAAATTAAAAAAACTATTAGAACTCTAAAAAATATGCTAAAATTCTATATATTAAATTTTGTTGGTAACTAGAATACTAAATTGATATTTGATTGAGTTTACTTATGATAACAATTACCAATTTACCATATAAATAATGTCTTATGATACATTATATAAAAAGAAACAATAACCAATATTATGTTAATATGAAACAAGTGACAAAACTCATGTGGGACCCAAATTAATAAATGAGACTACTAAATTATTCAATTAGAAAACAAAAACCATAATATCACCAAAATAAGTACTTTGATATAAAATGTAAAAAAAGTGGAATTTCAAAAAAAGAAAACATGTTTTCTTAAAAGTGAGCCTAATGAAGAGTATAGCTAGATTGGAAAATGAGGAAAACTGAATCCAGAATACATTGGATCTTTCCAAATTTTGGAAAGAGTTGGAAAAGTTACATACAAAATATTATTACCTTCACAATTGGCTAGTATGCATAATGTGTTCTATGTTTTTGTTTTAAGAAGATATGTTGTGGATTCTCCCACATTATATTATGATCTTAGCATCATGCAAGTATAACTAAATTTGAGTTATTACAAGAAATTAATGAATGAGCCAAAAAGATCAAGTAATAAAAGAAGAAGACAATCACCATAATCAAGGCATAATGACAAAATTCAAATGAACAAGAACTTACTTGGAAGTTAGATGATGAGATGAGAAAGAAATACTCTAAACTGTTCTAACTTTTGAGAACTAAATTCATAGAGGAGAGAATTATAACATTCTCAAAATTTTGAAGTAATCAAATTATTTTAATATTTTGGCATAAAATTATAAGCATATGAAATATCTTATAAACTTTGCCAAAAATTAATTAGAAAATATGATATTCTAAATTATAAAAATAGATATACTAATGACAATACTCATTAAGACAAATCTGAAACTTGTTTTATCTCGATTAGAAATTTATATTATTACGAGTTAAAGAAATTTATCAGTTCAAATAATATGTGTGTGTGTATGTGTGTGTGTGTGTATGTGTCTTTTCATTATTTCTCTTTTCATTCTTTCTCTTTTTTTCTCTTCCTCTCTCCTTAGATTGCTCTCACTTTCTCAAATAATGTTCTTAAGGCTTAATTTGAGAATTGCTAGTATTTTCCATGTTGATCAATTGGGTGAAGGCTTTGTTAAGATTTATAATCACTGATCCTTTTTGAAAATAAGGTAATTAAGAATACAAGTGCAAAGAATCTAATTCTAGGTTTTGAAAACTAATGGAAATCTCTTATTGGCATCACCACAAACATCACCTCTTAAAATCCACCACATCATCCTCTATCTCAGTTGCACTCTCTATCATCACAATGATCCCATAAAAAATTGACAATAAGATGGCCTTAGCCAATGACAAGATTGTCGTCTCAATAATCCCATAGAAAATTGATAATAAGATGGCCTTAGCATTAACAAGATAGAGGAAATTAGGAAAGCCAAATGTAGCAAAGAAAGAATTTGACAATGAGTATTAGAAATTAAGAATGAAAAATAAGAAAAGAGAAGAAACAATATAATAACTTCAACATAGACATCAGATATATTTTTATGTATATATGTTTAATATATTGATGAACAATAAACAAGACCTAATATAAGTATTTTTACAAAATTGTTCATGACTATTGTTATGCTAAAAATAATTAGACTATGCAATTATTAGTTACATAGGTCATGCAACATATTGAATAGTTGATAAATAATATAACATACATATATTATGTTGTTTGATGTGATGCATATGTAGATCACATGCTATATCTAAAAAACTAAATAATACACTAAATAACATTATAAATGTGTTACATTTAACATGATTATAAAGTGCATTAGTATGGTAATGTTATGTTTAAAGAAGCACAGCATCAATATTTCAATACTTATATGTGATAAGAAATGTATTTGTACAAGTAACATATAGGTATACAATTAAAAAGAAAAAAAAAAGATAAATAATGACTTGAAAGTCAAATGAAATAAAAGATTAAAAATTCCAATAAAAATTAATATAATGGACATTAGGTAATACAACTAAAAATGTCCTTATAAATGCATGACTAATTTAATATAGTGGCCATTTGGTTTGTGTTTTAAAAAATGAAAAATAATAAGATTTCTATTATAACTACATAATTTAAAAAAAAGGTACTAACTGACTATTCACAAATAAATAGAGCAATAGAAATATAATCATCATAAGGTTTTCTTGGTTAAAAAATGATATCAATAAATATGACCACATTTAAAAAAGATGTTAACTATAAGATTATATGTATGTGCTTATTTCTTTTATAAATGTGTCAAATATATATAATATGACATCGTTTAATTACTATTATAAGACCTTGATTGTTTATTGTTCTCCTTTAATTTATATGATAAAGACCTTATATATCATATAACGCAATACTTTATTATTTTGCATATAATGATTATATTAGTTTTAGTCTATTGAGTCATTGATGATGGCTCAACTTTTTTGGTAATGCTAACATTTCGAATGCATTAAGTTTAAACACATGAAAGAATAAGCATAGAAATAAAATGTTAAGTTTCATTATTATATATAAAATCTTTGTATAATAATAACTCAAAATTATATTTCATATTTTGTTTTTATATGATACACATTATAATTGCATTGATATATAGTAGATGAATATACAATTGGTATATGCTAAATGAATGGTGAATAAATGCATGAATATTGCATATAATTACATGGAATGTTGCAAATGGTAAATCTATATGAAATTGATATATATGCATATGTATAGAAAAATAGATGAAATATTAAAAAAATTATCCATTTGAAATATGAAATTTAGAGAAAATAATTTTAAATAATTTAAGATTGAGAAGTTAGATTGTAAGTTCATAATGAGTGAAAGGAAACAATACATTAAAAAAGAGTTACATATTGAATCCCGCGACAACTCCATCATTAAACATGATAGGCTGGAAATAGTATTAGGATGGATGACCAAAAGGGAGGTCCTTTGAGATGTATTTTAAGAAAGATTGATATATTACAACTAAAGTCGTTATAGATTTTAACAAATGATGTTCCAATAATGATTTAACATTTGCTAAATAGTTTAGATATATTGTTTCCATTAAAGATACCAAATGGTTCATTTTTGCTAGATTTATGTAAATTGTTGTACTATCTTCCATTCAACTAATTGCTTAGTCGATATTCATATAACTATTCATAAATCATCATATGTTATTTCTTTGGAGTTAGGAGCATCATCCTTTTTCAATGAATCACGCAATCCTTTAAACACCCCACCACTTGTTTGTTCATCTATAATAGTGCCAATTTATATCAATAGGTTGTTAACAACATTAAAAGAGATGACTCTACTTCATTTTTCATTCCAAGATGTTCATTTTGATGTCATAATTCTATCATTTGATGTTTTAGATTAGAGTTTTAAGAGAATTTTAAAGACAATGATAAAATTGAAGATAGATGCTTGTGTTAATGCTATCATGGTTTAGGACAAGGAGATTCATCTATGATGTTCTTCTCCAACTACTTATCAAAGTCAATTCTTTCATAACTAAGGATAATTGTTTAGTGCATGAAGACAACAATACAACATCTGCAATAATATTTGTGTTTCTCATCTATTTATTTTATTAATTTTTGTCATTTGTCAATCTTTAAAAGTGTAAGATGCTTGTTAATGTTCAATGATTTTGAGAATGTGTTTTGATCTAATTAAATTACTTTCTAGAGCTTTTTGGTTCATTTGAATTGCACACATGCACTCATATAACTACATGAAACAACCTTTGTTGTCCACTACAAACAGTGTTCATCACTATAATACCTGATTAGACCTAATCCAATGGCCCCCAAACGATACTTCAACCACATTAAGAAATTAGCTTATATCACTTAATGTAATTCAGGCCACTTCACATATTTAGAGATTAGTTATAACTATCTTGAATAATTGGTCGTTGCCTAGGAGAGTCTTGTTATAATTAATTAACTCGAGACCATATCTCTTGTTGCTCTTTTTTCATTGACTTATAATTATATTAAGGCTTATAATCTATGATATTTGAAGCTAATGAACATTTTTTTCAACCCTTGTTTGAATGCTTTTGCATTTAAGAAGGATTGGAGCCCTCCCCCTCTTCTTTCCTCATTTGAGAGTTTCTTGTTGATTTTCATTTGGTACAAAAACTTATTTATTAGATGAGAATCTATATACGAGGTCTTATGTAAAAGCTAATTGAAGATAAATAGTTCTTCAAGCTTGGTTTAGTTTCCTAATAATTTCTCCTTCACTTCTTTTATGCTTTTCTTTTGGCTCAAGTAGATTTCCCTAGATCTTTGTTAAGATAGTTCCATTGACACTTTAGTAGATTTGAAACTTAAGGCTCACTACTCTTAACCTTACTTAGCACAATGGCTTGTATTTGAATCTTAGAAGATCCATTGATAATTTTTCAATAACCTAAATTAGAAGAGAATTTATTCTAATCCTTAATTTCTAAATCTTCAGCATATGTTTGATCAATTTTCAAGCTTCACTTTCCTTGTTTTTTAGTTTCTCTTAATTAGACAATATAGGGTTATGAAAAGCTCATAAAATTTGCATTTTGGATTACTCTTTTGTGATGCTTAGCCTGAACTAGATAAAAATCTATAAGCCCAAAAATTTACCAAGTTTATCACATCTTTGCTGAAAGCTAAGCTTTTTTTTATGGAAGGATTTTCACTGCTCTCAAATTTCAGGAGTTATTTCTTATCAAAACTACAATGTATACTTTAAAATACGAGCTTAATCATAATAATTGGCTAAGAAGTTTGAAAAGTTCAATCACTTCAAAAATTGCATTATTTTAGAACCTAAGGCAGAACCAAGAATTTATCCGTCTAAAATGTGCCATTCGTTGGATACAAAGTTTGAGGCTAATTTAAAAAGCTTCAAGTAGGAGCACAACCTTAAACTTTTAATGAGTCGAATGAATATCTCATATAGTTTTCAAAAAGTGCATAAATATTAAATTTGAATTTTGCCATTGGAAAATATAGCTGCTTTAATATTGAACAAAATAGTACAAGAGGTCCTTAACCTGAAATTTTCGAGTTTTTGGGTATTTAATCGAGCACTTTAGAACAATTATGAAACTATGAAAAATTTATAACAATTTCAGTATAAAGTTCTGAAATTTATGAACTTAAAAACTTTGGAAGAGCAATTAATAAATTAGCAAAATCCTATCTAATTAAATTTAAACCTACACTTCGTTTATGGAAACATACCTTGCAAGTAGCACCATTCATTTTATAGATCATGTGTTGCATCAATGACTCCAGTCATGGAGTATCTATGAGATGAAAGTTACCTTCTAGACAAAGGGTTATACAAACCAAAAGAACTAGATATGTGATAATGAACAACCAATTATGTAACAAGCCATTTGAATGATCACCACTCAAATGCATTTTCTCATTTGAGAAAATCAGCTATTTTAAGAGAAATTCACATATGAGAATGCAAATGTCATGCAAAAGTGAACATTGGCTTTGGGACTAATACAAAAATGGTGGAAAAGTTCTAAGGCAACCAACATAAATATCAAACCCAATTAAAAAGCTTATGTTCCTCTGCCATATGTGGAATGCAGTTTCTTAGGCATTTTCCATCTACTCCATTAAAAATGAAGTACCTACTTGTATTGTTGATTACTTCATTAAATGGATGGAAGTCAAGCACTTCACATCTATGGAAGGATCCCAAATTCATAAGTTCCTATGGTTTGCGATACTCTATCACTATGAAGTATCTTTAGTAGTTGTTATAGATAATGGATGATCATTTTATAACTAAACAATAAGATGCTTTTCTTGAAAGAATGGAGTAGTTCTATGATTCACAATAGAATCTTATCCATGAACAAGTGGGCAAGCAGTAGCTACAAATAAATGTATTATGGGCATCTTAAAAGCAAGGTTAAGGGAAGCAAAAGAAAAATGGGATGAAGAGTTACTAACTATATTAACGACATATTGCACAATGCCAAGTATGATTATAGGCCAACCCCCAAACTTTTTATATATTCCTTTAAAGTAAACTCTAATTTGATAATGAAAGTCCTCATAACATAATGGTGGTTATTTTTCCAACCTTGGGATTTTTATATAAAATTTCTTGCAGCCAAAAATAGATTAAAATGAAAGATGGAAGACTAAAATCTATAAATCCCATCTATATAATTAATTATGCAAAATTTCTGTTATTTATGAAATGTAGTCCCTATAAACACATTCTTTGCTTATTTTTTTATCTATCTTGACTTTGTCATAAGAAACATTCAAAAGTTAAAATACATTACAAAAATTTTGAGGGCTTTTGAAGATCTTCTCTTGAGTCAATCTAACCCAAATTAATATTGGGTTGAAGATCTCTAATTCAATCTCAAATTAATCAAACATTTGAAAGAGGGTTCTATCCAACCAATGCTAACTTAACTTCAATTAATTTTCAATAATATTATCAAATTAGTGAGGATATTTGTATTATAAATTCAATTATACTAAATATACATCTATGTATTTGTATATGAATTCATTCTTTTATGACATGCACACACCTAAAATAATATTTCATATAAAAATAAAAGCATACATACTTTTATAAGACAAGCTTGCTCAACAATAGCTTATAAATAGCTCGTAACAGATCTAGCTACATTGGTCTCATAATCAACAATTACACATTAATTTGGCCCCTATCAAGGATAAAAACTGTACAAAACTTTACAGCTTAGAATGCATAATAGCCTTGTGTACAATACATAAAGTTAAAACGAGTTCATGGGAGCACATCAAAAAGATTTAAACCATTTGCACTACAGCTTTCATGCCATATAATGACACTAAAATTGAAAGGCTTTGACCACAAAAATAAAAGAAAAGACCAAGCCAGACAATTGTGTATCTCAATTTAAATCACTTGAGGAACCTCTAAGTACTTTTGTCTTTTTTTTCATTCACACCATCATTTATGTAAGTATTTCGCTCAACCATGTCGTCTTACAAATGAATTTTTTTGGTCATTACAATCATACGAAAAAAATGCGATCTTTTCGACCATTCTCTCATTCAGTTTAGAAACCTCTGATTTAGAATCTCATGAGAAACTTATAATATGATACTATTTGTTAGCACATGAACAAAAAAGGGTAAAGAATGCATGAATTGTAACAACTTCTATATTTTTCCATGGTTTCCAAACTAGCAAATTACGAATATTCATTCAGTTATACCGCAAATTTTCAATGTGTTCATCATCCAAAACTACCCAATTAAGTAGCCTCATGGTGAAATATAACCAATAATGCCTTTGAAGAAGTATGACCAGGAAAGGCAAAGCCTTTTCAGAACCGAATGCCATCAGAACATAAACAAATTAGACGTCGTATATAACCAGTAAACCCAACAGGAACGCCATTCTGAAAAGGGAAAACTGTAGATATCGCGGACCTGATGCAAGAATGCATAGTGCTGATGCAACAAGAAACGTACTCTATATCTTGTTTGTGGCTGTTACTACGAATTGCAAGGGTGTTTGTATGTTTTTTCTCACTTCAGGCACTGATTTGCTTCAACGAATTTAACAAACATAGACTCAGTCGAACCCATGGTTCTACCGAATCGAACAGAAATCTTTCAAATACAGAAAAACTATTGAAAGAATAACCGCAAATATAGTGAGTAGTTGAGTACTTACTGTCACGTAGGCAACAGAGAAGAGAAGAGAACCAATCTAAAAACGACCAACCAGAGCAGTTAATGAAAAGTGCGGAGCAAACAAGAGAACACCGGTGAAAGAAATTTCACAATAATAAAATTATCCCAAGAAAGAAGAAGAAATGGGAGAGCAAAAAGAGCACCAATTTTGGCCAACAACTGACGAGCCGTAAGTTCTATTCGCCAAAGAGAGAGAGAGCAGTACGCTACCGAAGAAAACGGATTAAGGAAGATTCCGAGTAATGGGTATGCTAGGTATAGTTTGGGCTTCAGTCCTCTCTCTTAACAGACCAGTCGTACTGAAGCGGTGGCAGCCAATTCATTCATAACTATATCCATGCGTCAGCATAATTAGCAATTCATGACAACGTCCATTTAAATTTTTTTATTTTTATTTAAACCAACTTATCAGAGCGGTTTGGTATATCCGTAACAATCATCTACTTAAAAGGTTTTGTTTGTAATTTTAGACAAAATGATGGAAGTCATGAAAAAGAAGATTACGATAATGTGGAGGGAATGCATCTAATGAATTCGAAAAATCAAAGAGACGACTTTTTCTTGATAAAGACCTTTATATGTTTTCAGAAAATATTTGCTGCTTTATAAATTATTCTCTAGTTCGTTGACGGATTTTGAGAGATATTGACATAATCAATTTTTATTGTTCATTTCAAAAAAAAAAAAAAAAAAAGAAATACATTATCTTGATCATTCATTTGTAAACTTTTTTGCATGTAAGGATAGTAAAATAAAGACTCAAGTATAAAGAGATTTTCATAGAAAAAAAAAACTTATGCATAAAAAAAGATGCAATATGGGAACATAAATAATATTTAAAAGTTCCCATGTTATCCTATAACATATCAATAAGATAAAAAAGAATTGCAAGTACATTATAAACATGATTTTTTTATTCAATAGATTTTGCAAAATATATCATATATCTTTTTTTCCTCTGTCAATTTTATCTATAACGAAAAAATTAAACAAACCATTTTAACTAAAACAATCTAATAATTACAAGAGTATTGACTATTTTTTGTATCAGTATTTTGATACTCCTATTTAGAATTGAACTCAAAGGCTTACAAGCATGGTTTTTTTATTCAATGGATTTTTCAAAATATATCATATATCTTTCTTTTCTCTCAATTTTATCTAGAGTGGCATAATTAAACTAAGCATTTTTAACTAAAAAAATCTAATGACTATAAGAGTATTCATTATTTTTTGGGTCATTATTTTGATACTCCTATTTAGAATTGAAACTCAATGCTTGATTCACAATCCTTCACCATCAAATGGTTGACCACAATGATCAATCAACAAATAAACAACTCATACTTTTGAATTAGTAAAATTATTAATTAAGAAAATAATATATGTGTGTGTGTGTGTGTGTCTGTGTGTAAGAATATATAAATGGGATAAATAAAGATAGAGAGTTGTGTTGTGCTCATAATTAGTAATTGCTTGATCTTCAAACCCTAATACTTTGATTTCCTCATCCTCCATCATCTACTCATATTCAACATTAGGCATCTTCTCTTGCTTAACTTCCATCATTTATTGAACCTACACCATCTCATCTTACTGAACTTAAACATCTCTTTTATTTTTTGTGATGCCCATATAATGTTAATTTTTGTAATATTGTAATTAAAAAATTGAATATAAAATTAGTTCTTAATCACCAATTTAAGCTTATGTTTTAAAGTCAAAATATAATAATACGATTTTACAATAATTACATACTATATTTTAAGTAAAACAATATTTAACATTAATATCATAGCCAAAGGAAGTTCTATAATGAGCATATAAATTTTTTAAATCATTTAACTTTCTAAATAAGCATTTATTTTTTATAATAATAGAGAATTTTTTATCTCTCTTAATCTTAATGTCATGCAAGTAATTAGCATTCAACTTATTCAAATGTTCACATAAGCCTAAATAGTTTTCATGCTCTTGTTTCAATTTAAAATATTTAAAGACTAGTTTTTTATAATTTGTGCAAACATTAATATACTGTTCTTTCAAAATCAACTATAGAAGAAGATGACAAAGAAGAGTAAGAAGAACATACCTCATCTTTTGATGTTATAATCAAAACACTGTTATTTACCATAAGACAAAACAAACTCTCTTTCTTGTCTTAATCACTAGAGAAAGAACTATCTAAATCATCTTAAGATATCTTCATAACTTTCTTCTTCTTTTTCTATTTTTGAAAATTGTCTGCTCTCTCATTGTAGTTAAGGCAATTTGGTGTTATATGGCTAGGTAGTTTACATTCATAATGATTTATTTCTTCATGAGATACGATCTTTTCTGTTTGTTTCTTACTGTTGCCAAAATGTTTACCTACATTTTTTTGTTATAAAGTCTAGATATACCTTTTGAGATAAGGGATACCTCACTTAAGATTAAGAAATTTGAGTCTATAAAAGAATCAATTACAAAGGCTATTGTTTCTTTCTCCTTATTTTTCTTCTCTTTTTCAATCACAAGATCTTCATCCATTCTCCTTATAAGCTTAAAATTATTTGTTAAAAGCTCACCCAAAAACTCATCTAGTGATAGCCAAAATATTTTTTATTATTTTCAATGTTCTCACCAATAGATCATATCTTTTAAGAAGAACTTGAAGAATCTTACTCACTTATTCACCATTAGAAAAAGACTTGCTAAGATTAGATAAACTATTAATAATATTTGCAAATCTTATAAACATAGTCTTAATTCTCTCATCTATATTCATTTGAAATAATTTGTACTCTTAAATAAGCATATTGATTTTTGTCTCCTAAACTTGAGGAGTACCTTCATAGGTAACTTCAAGTTTAGACCAAATTTCATGTGTCATTTTCAAGTTTATGATTCGATTATATTCAGAAGCATCCAATCCATAACATAAAATATTGATAATTTAAGAATTAAGTTGAACTCTATGTTTTTTCTCAGGAGTGAGTTCACTTAAAGGTTTTCTTATCTTTTCTTCATCAATAATCTTAGTTAAAAACTTTATTGTATTTTTAACAATATCCCAAATTTTTAAATCAATAGATTCTAAAAAGAAATGCATATGATTTTTCAAATAGGGATAAAATCATCTTTAAACAAAGGTGATTGATGTGATGAAGCTCCCTTGAAGGGATTGCATTGTCCTCAACACAAGATAGAACCATGAGGATCTTATCTTAAAAATTTCTTTCTTTTGATAGAAACCTACTCTGATATCACTTGTAAATTATGTGTGATAAAACCTACAAGAGAAGGTAAATTGTGTATTTAACAAATTTTTTAATTTCAAAATATTAGATAAGAATTTATGTCTAAAAAGAAAATTGTGAGCAAATTGAGATTACTCAATAATAAAAGAAATATACAAAGATTTTTAGGTGGTTTAATAAAAACCTATACTTATATCTACCATTAATCATCGATTGAGCTTCCATTAACCATTCCTTTTCATCGAAGCCAGAAGGGGTAAGCCAAATGCACATCGGTGCTCTAATAAGACACCAAAATGTACAAAAAATTTGGCTATACTAAAAAAATAAAAAACTTAATAGTTTTTGTGTTCAAAATTTCTATTTTAAGTCTTTGGAATAAGAGTAACTTAACTAATAAAGGATACAAATGTTACTGAGATGATGTAAAAAAGATTATAGAAAAAAATAGGAAAAGTAAAGATTGAAGAAACATATAGCTCCCATAATTACAAAAAAATTTGTTGCTCATAGTTTTAAACTTTTTTTGGACTCTTATGAAAATTTTCAAGTTAATTCCATTAATTTAAATGTTAATCAATAAACTCTATTTATAGTTGAAATCAAAACTTCCAAAATAAGTCTCCCAATAATTAGTATTATATTTTTCAAAAACTAGTCATTACAGGTGACACAAAGGTGAATTATAGTTATCATCCAATTATAGGTGAATGGAGCAGGTACTATCCAATTAAAATTATAAATAAAGGGTCTAGATCTAATCACTGTGAGATAATATCTTGAATGTTAGATTTGAAATCTAGATGGATGGTGATGAAGATTGGGTTATTGTTCACGAAGGTGGATAGATACTTAGTTGTTCGACCAATCATTTCAGATGAACGACTAGATAGAAGTAAATTGTTTACAAAAGCAAGCACAAACCAGATTATTCGATTGCATAAAATGCACAATCAATTGGTGCATATTAACTCAAGTTTAGAAAAAAAAAATTTAGTCTCATATTTTTATGCAATGCTTATAATGTGTACCTATATTACTTCCACTGTGCATAGTAGATAGCCTAATAGGGTTGAATAGCTCTTGGTGCCTTTAGGAAGTCATCATCCAAGTCACTAACATACATATATATATACATATATATATATATGGGTTTTACTTGACTCTATCCATTGCTTAACAAATTAATAAGTCTCATTGACTCGTTATGCATAAGCTAATTTAGGAATTACACCCTAACTAGACTGACCTAAATTGCTGCAAGAAATGTGCCTTAAATTCATGCTCGAGCCTAACCCGACTAGGTTTCAGTCAAGCTTTTATTTAGCAGCTCCCCAAGACCTGTGCCTAGTACTACAAGCCACAACCTAAGTCCTTTGGGCTTAGTAGTGGGGTTGGGTGCTTAGGCAATTTATTTATTTATTCATCAATATTTATTATATATATATATATATATTATTTTAAAAATTTATAAGATTTTAAAAACTCAAATTGCTTAATTTAAAAATCATATCAAATTTAATTTAAAAACCAAACTATAATATACATGAAAGATGACAATCTTATATATTATAATTATAAAGAAAATATAGATTTAAGATGCTAACAATAAAGATTTAGAAATGTAGTTCTTTATGGGTTTGTCATTCCAAAAAGACCATGGACTTTGGTTATAAAATCAACAAGTTGAGCCATCAATCTTAATTTATTATATAAGATTTAGTCCTTACTCTAGTAGACCCAAAATTGTATAGTACTCATTGAGATTTAACTAAAAATAATCTATGCTTAACTAAACATTAGTAATCATTTAGCTTAGTTATGTGATCATCACATCAAAGGGTTTAACATATTTTTGATCAATTTCAATAGTTGCAACCTCCACACATTAAGGGAGGAACTAATCCCTTAACTACAAAAGGATGAGCTAAAGAATTAAATAAGATTTTTAAGTGCATTCTTCATATATAAAATAGAAAGGTCTGTTTAGCTACCTTAGTTTCATAACATGCAATTTTTAGTAGGAACCTTGCCACCATATTAAATTTAGAAGTAGTCTTATGTAGAATATCATATGAAATGAATTTGTAAAAAACTTTGAGTAGTGGTACTATCCTATCTCAAACAAAGAATATATGAGAGAAAATTTAACAAATTTGACTTAAAAGGATTCATAATTCTTGAATCTAAATGAGAATTTTCTAGGCTATACAAATTTGCTCTAAATGCATTTGGCTCTAAAGATTAGCAATGTTTCTAATTTAAAATAAACTAAAGCGTGAAATAAAACATGCTCTTATTACTTTGAAAATCCTTAAGTTTGTAAATTTGAAAAAACATGTAAAAATAATGGAACAAGATTTAGTGATTGTAGAAACTATGAAAATTGATAATAAAAAGAAATAAGAATATTTGGGAATAAAACATAAACTCTTATTAGAAAAAATTAATAAAGGGAATAAAGTAGAAAATTTTGTTAGAGATGACGTAATTCAATGTTTATAGTAATAGATCTAAGATAACATCTAAGGAAAGTATAACATACCAAAAGTGAGAAAAATTAATTAAATAATATTTTAAAAATTTTGTGTTATCAAGTGCTTAAATTAAATAAAAAATTGTGATCTTAGGATTAGTTGAAGATCTTATAAGGAGATAAGAATTATAGCATCCAAAACATAATAAAAATTATGGTTCATAATATTTTTTAATTATTAAGATTTTTAGAAATATTTTGATGATTTTTATAAATATAATATTTTACAATAAAAAATTATATATTACTAAAATGAGGTGTAACGCCTCAAAAGAGAGAGATCAACTAAGAGATTAGATGAACAAATTATGTAGAAGCTAATGATATAAAGTTGGTAAAAATAAGAATTTTTTTAGTATTAAAATGAGGGATTTGAAATTCATAAGAATTTATTTACGGGTTTCAAAAAATGCTAAAATTTTTAAAAATAACAAATGAGCTAGAAAATTATTAAAAGTTCTTGAGACCTAAAACTTACTAAAATAAGCTTAGTAAACTTTTTTAATACAAAATACACGTACAATGACTATGGAATTAAAAATTGAAGAACAATTAAATAAAAGTATTAACAAATATTTTTAGACATTTTAAGTTCATGAAATTTTCAAAAATACTAAATGTCACTATAAATTCAAAATTTTGGTCAATGGATGGGACACTTCAAATATAATCATACGAAAAAAGCTTAAAAAGTTTTAGAGTATAAATTGATAAAAAATGTAAGAAATAATATTATTACATAAGTTATGATTTTAAAAGGAATTTAATTAACTTTGTAAATTCTTAAAATTTTTTAAACCTAACAAAGTCGAAACTGAGCTTTGGATAATGTACGAGTTGTGAAAACTACACAAATAGCTAAAGATACAAGAATATAAAAAGATATGAAGGGAAAATAATGCATGAAACTCATAAAAGGAAACCATAACATAAATATGGAGATTTTTTTTTCAAGATTTAGTTTGATTAATAAGCTTAGTGAGAAGAGTAGAAATAGGAGGTGCTGCTATGCTGTTAGAGGAATTTCATTAGAAGTAGAGCAAGAATCAATAAGCGTTGAGAAAAATTACCATTATAGGTACTATAAAACTTGGGAAAAAGAAGACAAAACACATTTTGAGATCCATATTATGGCGCGACCACTACTTGGAATTATAAAGTTGATAGGCTTTGATTTATAGATAGTAACCTTGAAATGTACAGTTTAATTTAAAAAAGATTAGAGGATGTTTGCTACATTTGTTATTAAATTATTTATTTTTAGTTTAAGTATGATATTATGTTGATAATAGATTGCTAAATTTCTCTTAGATAAAGCATGTTGATATTTCAATATGATGTAAATGACTAATAGAGATAAAAGGAAGTAGTTTTAAAATTAATTGACCATTATGTTGAATTGAAGAAGAAAAAAAGGAAAATAACTAAAAACAAGAGTAAGTTAAAAAGACAAGACATTATAATTAAAATCTTGTAACCTACTTTTGGAATGATGCATTCTAAAAATAGAGTCATTATCTGAAATTATGTGTTCCAAAAATGATACTTTAAAAAATTGAAATCCTCATTTTAGAATAACATTTTTAAGAATACGAGCCACTATCTAGAATAACGTGTTTTGAAGGTAAAAACTAAAAGAAATTAAATTTCTAAAGGTCCTCATCCTAGAATCACTAAAATTGTCATTACATACCATTATGGAAGATGAATAAAATCACTTCCATGAGTTTTTTTTTCTTTAGATTGATGTAAAACATGTGCTTTAGTCTTAAGTTTACAAGTCAAATTCCTTTCAAAATTCTTTTTAAATAGATGTGTATTTGAAGCTAATACGTTTTTGCATAAGCTAGATCTATAAAACATTTTTTATTGGAGAATAAACTGATGTGAATTGATAGATAATGTTGTAAGTGGCCTTAGAAATTGTAATATGTTGACCAAATCTTGAGCTAAATTCACCATACATAAATGACCAATAGTGCTCCTTTTAGTGTCAACATAACCAAACTTATCTCCAACATTTTGAATGTTTAATTAAACACATTTTATCTTATTGATTAATAACTTGATTCAATAGTTTTTTAATTACTATTTTTTCCATTATGTTTTAGGTATATAGCTATCAATAACAGCCTCTATTATGGATAAAATATAAGTAATTATGTTTTTTCTTGACAAAGTGAACAATGCTTATACAGGGCAAGCTATATGAGGATAATAATTAAGCTCATCCCATAAAAACCTATTTATCTATTATTTAATTATTTTTATTTTTATTTCATTATAGATTATAATGGATCACATAGGTAAGACCCTCATAGTATTTTCATCCTTACTTATAGCCTTTATTATTTTGTATATTTTTATTAAAAAAGGTATTTACATCATTTTTCTTTTGGATTTTGTATAAAATGAAAAAGAAAGATCTTTTTTTTTGTCTTGGTATCATATTTCTAGAATATATTGTTCCTTTATCATTCACGCATGCAAAATCCATCTAGGTTTAGGTTGTGATCCAAAGTTATCTAAGTAGTGATTTGGATTTGCCTTTACCATTGCCATCAACTTTGTTATTGTTCCTTTTATCTTGGATGCCACAATAGGAACTTCTCCTACCTTTCCACCATTTTTGGTATCAAAATTAAGATATCCCATTCTCCTTAAGTTTTGGTATTAGAGCCTTGGTGATCCATATGCCATCAATTTGGCACCAAAGCCTTGGTCATCTCTTTTCCACCAATTTTGGTTTGAAGGATTTGTTCATCCTCCATTTTATTGGTATTAGAAATAGTTTGGTTCCCCATCTTTTCGGTATTAGATCCAAGTTATCCCATCCTCCATCAAATGAGCATCTAACAAATTAACAAGTTTCAAATGTTCTATTTGAACCAATTTTGTAGCATCCAATGTCTACATTGGAATCTTACCCACATGCTAAAGTGTTTCTTAAATCCATTAATTTTATGCAAGTGCGACTAGTAAGATATTGAAAATAATTTTTCATGATAACTAGTTGTGATTTTTCAACTAACATAAAAACCTAGTGTACATAAGTACAATGAACATGATAGTGGGTATGAATTAAGGAGGAATGGAGAGAACAATTATTTCTCAAAATAATTTTTTGTTGATAACATCTCTGTACTTTAATCATTGTGCATCAAGGCTTCTTAAATATCTTTTGTTTTCTAAGTAAGAGAACCTTGTTAATCTTGATTCAATTGTAAGGAAAGAAAGCATATTAATTCACTCATCATACTCTTTTCAATGTTCTGTGTTATGCTCTTTGCAAATTCCTTATATCAACCTTCATTTGATGAATAAAATATGATATCACTAACATAGAGCTACACACTCAAACTATCCTTACTTGAGGCCTTGTTAAAGATCATAGATCATCTCTACTCCTTTGAGAACCACTTGAAATGAGGAATACATTCAATTGCTCATATCACTTCTTTGGGACTTATTTGAAACTATACTTGGATTCTTTCAATCTAAACATATGGTTTGATGTTTCTTGCATAGATGTAACCAATTAGAAACATCTTTTATCTTTCTGATAAAGCTTGAAAAAGAGAAGAATGGGTTTAAAGGAATTCAAAGAAAAGATAATATTTTTTAAAAGTTATTATAAGGTATTTGATATAGACCCAATATGTGACATAACCCAAGAAGTAATTTTGTTTACATTCATGTTGTAATATTTTGTCACTATGTTAGTGATTCTTGGCTCAACCTGTTTTATGGCTCATTTTTTCAATTCAAGATGACACATAGCATGAGAAATTTGAGAAGCAATAGGAGGGATAGATTACATATTATCTTGCTTAGTAGTTGTTTATATTTCTTTTATAACATTAAAGTATAAGCTCTTTTATATTTTATTAGCATATAATTGTATTAGTTGAACTTTACATAGTAATTATTTTAAAAATGGTTTTCAAACTTGAAAATCATTATTGTTAAAAGGTTGGTTATAAAAACAAAAGAAAAAGTAAAAGAAAGAGATAATGTGGCTTTGAATTAGGACTGATTAGGAAGGGATGCTACAATATTTTATTAGGAGAAATGATAAATTTTGCAATAATTGGATACATGAAATGTCACATTGAACTTATAAGAATATAATAGTTAATTAAAGATCATAGGACTTTTAGAAAGGAAATGTTTTTGAAAATATTAGACATTAAATTATTATACAATTTTAATGGAAATTAGAGTTTGAACAATTGTATATTTTTTAAATGGTCAACAAATTTTTGAAGTTCAATGAGACAAAAAAAATTCATGAAATTTATTTAGGCTTAAGCTTTTAATTAAAAATTAATTTTAAAAAAATTTATAAATACCATCTTTAACAACTTATAAAACTATACTTAATCAATGTTAGAAAGGGTAATAACAAGTGAATGAACACTAAAGGAAGGGGAAACATTACAATTAAGCTTATTGATGAAGGTGAACACTTCCATTGAAGGAAGAAAAGGAAAATAAAAGAAAAAGATAGATGAACTAGGGAATTGAGAGTGTTGCCTTGAGGTGGAAGTAAGAAATTGTGATTTACTAGAACAACTAAGTTTAGCAAGTGGGAAGGAAGAGGAAGGTATAAGCTCCAAGAAATTCATGAGTTCACACAATTAAGTAATAAAGTTAATGTGATTTCTACATGAGAAAAAGGAAGTCAAATTATGTATTTTAATTAATGCTTTATGTATTGTATGTTACATTATAAGAAATTGTGCATAATTTAAACTACTATTAGAAATTCTTATATATACATGGTTTTAATTTATGCACCACTTCATGCTTTACTTGTTATTGTGTCTTTTAGTTATGGATGTAATGCAAGTGTTCTTTAAAAGTTTTGTACATATAAACAAGGGTACATAAATACTAGAACATTTTGAAAAACTATAAGGAAAGTAAATTCTTTGATAGTGTTGACTTGGACAAATTAAAAAAAAATTGGATTCAAATAGTTTCAAAAAAGGGCCTCATTCTATTGCAAGTACTTAGATAATCCCAATTTCTAAATCAGGCTTAGCATAAACTTTTAAGGATTTTAGGCTTATCAACTTGTATAATTTTGTAAGTAAGATTTTTATAAACATTTTGGCCAATGGAGTCATCAATATATTTCAAGAAATCATTTTGTTGAATAGTTAGAATTTGTTAAGGGTAGATACATAACAGATAACATTCTCATGGCATAAGAAATAGTCATTTGTATAAACCACATAAATAGTGACTATAATCTCATAGTGAAGCTAGACATGCAAATGGCTTTTGATAAGGTCCGATTGGTTTTTATTTAGGTTTCTTGAAAAATTTTGATTCTATAAACACTTATTATAATTGATTAAAAAATACCTCAATTTAGTTGGTCTTTGATGTTGATAAAAATATTCGTGAAAGTTTCTTCAAAGCTAGTAATGGAGTAAAGCAAGATGACCCCTTTTTTTGCCACCCCATTTATCATGGAAGTAAAATTATTAAGCCATAGATTCAAGATGCAAAACTCACTTGGGAAATTAAACAATGTTTTCACACTACAAATGTGCTCAGCTATCACACATTTATCCTAAGTTGATGATAAGGTTATGTTCACTTTGGGAAGGAAATTCTCATTTTGCAAACTTATGGGCTTCTTACAAATGTATCAATAGGGTTCAAGACAAAGTATAAATTATCAAAAGAGTATTTTTATTACTTCTCATAGCATATCAAAATAGAAATTAAATTCAATCAAGATGTAGATAAGTTTTGAAAAAGGAACATTGCTATTCAAATATCTGAGAGTTAAGAACTTCAAGACTAGGAACAAGGCATCCATGTACCAATCTCTCATAGACAAAATAACCAAAATGGTAGAATGCTAGAACTACAAATGATTATTAAAATTTGGTAAGAAGATTTTTATTAAGAGTGTCTGAAACTCCATACCTACACATCTACTTCCAATCCTTGATCTACCTGAGAGTGTGGTGAGGAGAACTCCCAATAATCCTAAAGGATACCATTAGATCTCTTGGAAGAACATTACTTAGTAGAGGAGAATTGGTTAGGGGTGAAGAAAATCACAAGAAGAATCAAAGTTTATACGTGCAAACTCTGGTGGTCGTATTATTATTCTAACTCAATGTGTGCAAATTTCATGCCTACTCAATATGATAGATGCTCTAAAAACCTCCAAGTTAAATCAAGGTCTACTAAATCTTTAACTTGATGTATAATGTCAAACTTTTATGTATTACCTCAAGAAGTAGAGTTGCTAGATATATATAAAATATGTATTACTTCATTTGTTTCTTGTAGGCTATTAAGAAATTTAATGAAAAAAAGCAAGGTATCCTAAATCAGATCTTTCTATTCGAATTCTTGATAGAAATTCTAATTCATATTTGTATCTACTCAGCAAACTTACATTTATGCCAATCTTACCATCATATCTCTCTCTAGAATATGCATCACCCATTACTAGTATTCATAAATAAATTTGTTAAATCCCCATTCTTCTAATGTCATATAGTTTGAATTATCTCTCATTATGTTATTTGAACTATTATTGAGTTAATCTTTCCATACAATATGAAGTACTATTTCAAATTGTTCGTAGTCTTCCTTTGTCCTCAATAGTCTAAATTCATCTCATCCAATATGACATTGCCATTGTCTATGATATGCACAAATCTCTTCTAGTAAAATATAGCTATCATGCAAACTTATTTTATTCGAGCTAAAATATTACTTCATCTGATTTGTATCAAACTTATTCAACATTAAGCACTAGTCTCTTCATTACTAGACATGCTTGATCTTCTATCTAACCATGTATATTCAATAATGATCAGGTACCTAGCATTGGGTACATCACCAACCCACATATTGTAGATCTACTTTGGATCAATAATTGGCAAAAATTTTTTGTTCTACCAATCACAATGGAACTAGAGATTGAGCTCAGTATTTTGATCACAAATGGAGAAATCAAATCTATTCACCTCGAATTAGGACCTCCTCTTACATTTTTTTTGGGATTAGTCAAGTTTTGTTTTTCAACTACATTGTGATAGTTAAGATAATTGTATAACTTCTTATATATATATATATATATATATATATATATATATATATATATATATATATATATATACTTATAAGGGTAATTAGGAAGGGTATTTGAGACTTTTAGGAATGGAGCTCGACATTCTAGGCATTGATTGAATAATTCTATCAAATTTGAAATGGCTTCAAATAATCCACATTCTCCAAATGAAGATTCAATTAATCACACTTTTATGATATATGAAATTGCCAAGCATGTATGGACCACATTTGCTACAAAATCACACACTCAACAGATTAATACAAACAAGCCAACTTAATTAATAGTTTTACGGTGGATCAAATTTGCAAAAAAACATACAAGTTGACCAAATCAAACCATGAATGAAACGAAAACCTTATTTCCTTGACTAAAATATCCCAAAATCCTGTAAGAAAAAACAAAACTTTCTTGGCTTTCATTAGATTTCTCCTTACATACCTTCTTATCAAACAAGCAAGCTCCTTAGTCACATTGCCTCACACCCAACATATTTCTCACCTACACAGCTAATGGGTTGGTTTGGGGGTTTAGGGAAATAATTAAGGGTTTAGTTATTAAAAGATTTAATAATTCTTTTATTTAAATTTTATAGCTCATGGTGAAAAAAAGAGAATAAGAATTCTATTAGAGTGGTCACACACACACTCTTCCACTAATTATATGCTAAAATATATGAATAACTAGAAATATTAAAATCTATAGAATGTAAACCAAACAATAAATTCCATCATCAGCAACATTATAATCAATAGCATCAACATTTTTATTTACTTCTTTCTTATTCAAACTTTTTAAGAAGATAAGATGTCTTTTCATTTAGGAATTATCACCAATGACAGAATTAAAGACAGAATTAAATAAGTCAAAATGGTTGAAATAGTTAAATTATATCCTTTTCTAAAACAAATGATGAAACTGGACATTACTGGGAGTATATTATGCAAGAATAGGATTACAACATGTGGGGGAGTTATTTGCAAACATATAGGGAATATATTGCCTGTCTTCTCCAAGTCTACTGTGAATAAAACTTTGATGGAAGCAAAATTATTTCTATATTAACAAGCCTTGAATTGTGCAAGAAAATATATTTACATAATATGATAATTAAAATGTAATATCAAAACATCTTAAGACTTGTGCAAAGTTTGGCAAACAAACCTCGGAATCTATTGAACATCATTCAACAAATCGAGCACCATAAGGAGTTACTTAACACACAATGAACTTTTCTACAAAAAGAAGGTAAGAAAGTGGTGACATTTCATCATTATAAACTTAGAATTGACATTAAATTATGATCTATTGCAATGCTCTAATCAAGCTCGATAAAAAATCAATATCCATACATCCACATCATTCATGTATGAAGCATCAGTTCACAAAACTGATCTCACTACAATGAGAGAAAAATTGAATTTTCTAAAACATGGAAAGTCATACAATACAAAATGAAGCTTCATACTCCATTGATTCATTTCTATCTCCTTTCCGATTCCCAACGTGATAATTTCAAAATATGTGAGTTTGATTAGGGATAAAAAAATACTAAGAAAATATTTTTCATGGCTTCTTTTTTTGCATAAAACATTAAAGTTCTCTTTTAAAAAAAACTATTTTTAATATTTTTTGCAAAAATTGTTCAAATTTGTACGGCTTTAAAATCGCTTTTGGAGTTACATCATTACATTTCTATGTGCATTAAATTGAATTTGGACCTAATTTCTTGTGGGATATGGGTTTTCAAATGTTTACTGTAGAGCCAAACAAGAGCTCCACTTGTAAGCCATAAAATGTCATAAGCTATTATTTCATATATAAAATATTACACTTTAATATTATCTCACTTTGCAAGGTAAAATGATAATTTTATTTTTATATCTCTACTTCATTTTTAAAATTGCAGTATAATCGTTGTTCAGAAATAAAGTTGTTTGTCGAGAAAAACAAATTTTCTATTTGATACCAACTTTTTATACACTACTTCCAAATGTTTTTTTTACTAGAACTTAATTATCAAATCTTTTTTTAAATGAATAAGTTGCTATTAAACCCAAACCAAATAGAATTACTTTTACAGTTTAGTTTTAATACATCCTCTAGATTTTTAAAAGTATTTTTTTAATTTTTTAACAAATAACTCTTATTAAAGTTTTACTTTTATTGATATAAAATCCATTTTCCAAACAAAATTCAGCTAAACCGATATAAAATAGGAAAAGATGATTGGCTCAAAAGTTCAAACTCCTTAACATGGCCGGAATTATTAGCATGCTTGGGGTCGCGTTGCCTTCATATCATATCATTGATGAGATTATTCACTTGTCTTTGATGTCCCTTTGTCTCACCACTTGCTTGCGCACCGCACCATCTTCTCATAATAAGTATAGGCATGATTGCTATAGACAACGGAAATGATGACTGCTGTGGCTACCTAGGGAAGACAGCCTTTTGTCTTCCTCCCACTTTTATGTCCCACAAGAACATTTTTTTTTTTTTTTTGAGAATAAAAGTTGTCCACCGAATGCTTTTTAAGAAAGGTCCATTATTGACTAATTCATCTAAAAAAAAGATGTAGCATCCAACACATAATCTTGTGGAGAATATAATTTTATTAAAAATATTTCAAAAATCATCAAAGTCAGACAAAAAATGCGCCATATTATAAAATGTAGAAAATCAACATGTTGAATCTTATATATTTCAAGAAATGACATGCTTAACTTATGTTTAACACTTTAGTTTTTATATACCATTTTAGTATTATTCAACAAGTTTAATTCTCATCATATTATAATATTTAATAAATGTTTTATTTGTAAGCTCATCTTCATCATCAGTTTTATTGACAACTAAGTTGTAACTTAACTCATTTTATAATTTAGTTTTTAAAGTTCAAAATTGTTAATGTGATTTAATCTTCTTTCTTAATAATGTTATTCATATATATCTATAATAGTCATCTACTATAACTAATCATCTGTATGTTCGATTACAAATTAATAAAAACATGGATTGTATAATTTAGGGCTATAATATTATATGATGTAAGGATAGTTTGTTAAGGGGTTATTTTTTAAAATATTTTCTTATAAATTATAATTAAGAATGTACTTACTATTGATAAAAGGTAATATAAATTGTGTAGAAAATGAGGAGAATAGATAAAGAAAAAGGGTATGGCATGAAAGAGACTTCTTAAAGTCATCAAACAAACTAAATAACTATGATGTAAATTTGTTGTTAAATTTTCTTAGCTAATATTATGATAGGCTTGGAATGAGAGCATTTACATGACACTTCTATAATCATTGATGAATTTTTATATATAATATTATATGATATATATGTAAATATCATAAATCAAACATATGCTAAAGAAAAAGAAAGAAAGAAAAATAAAAGAAAGTGGCTAACTTAGTGTCTGATAGATCATATGTAAGAAAGTGGAGTCTATGATCTTATCTTATCGTGTCTTTATAAATGAGATATATGATAATATGTTTCACCACTAATGTTATGATACTCAATAATAAAACCCAATATATCTAAGCTTTCAATTAAATGATGACGAGATATTTCACTCTCTAATATTATGGGAACTTAGAGATAGGGTGTTAGCATGTTCATGGTGTTGTTTCTTATTTACACAAGATATTTATAAGTGGATTACTATGTGATGGTTTTTTAACACTTGGTATTATAGACACTCACAGATGGCACCTCAATATGACAGAAGACTTCTTCCTTATCAACATAAGATTTTAGTAGGTATGATAGCTATGTGATGATATACTTCATCCTTTGGTATCATGGTACTTAGATGTGGGGCCATAACATGTCAAAGCTTAATGTTAAAGAATGATAAAATATAATATGAGATCCTTAATAATGACGATAAAAGTCATAGACTAGAATCTAGGCCTATAGAAGTATAGAAATAAAACAAAGAGAAAAAACATAAGAATATACCAATTGAATTCAAAAATGAAAATAAGAAAAATATGACATATGAGTATTATATGATATATTTTTATGTACTTAAACTGGATGTATATGGCATTGATGTAGTAGTATTATAGTACTATATATTAATCTCCATGCATTTTTCACTTAGTAGTTTTTGTTATTTCTTAGCTATATTACTATCTTTTCATATTATTTTATTAAATATAGTTAGTAATTTTTTTATTGAGTATATTAGGCTTATTCTTTACTTATATTATAGGCTAAGATATTGACATTTATAATACTAGAGACCCTTAAATGATAGTTCAACACTCAAGGATAAGACTAAGATAAGTTTCAAATTTCTTTCCATTGATCTTTTTTTAAGCTTTTTTTAGCAAATGAACCTAACCAAAGATAGTGCTCTATGTTAAGTGAAAACAATGAAGCATGAGAAACCTAGGTTAGTAACAAGCAATAATGGTTAGAGTAGAAGAGGAGGTAAATAAGAAACAATGTTGTTAGGGCTTGGGAGCATTAGATTAGCCAAAGGAAGTTAGATCAAGTGAGAAGAGCATTGACAAGGTGATCAAGGAATTTGACAAGTGCATAGATGGCTAATATGAAATTGGTGTTGTGGGTACGATAATGGCAAAGACAAAGAGGTGAAATCACAACCCAAGAAGGGTGAAACCTTGATTCATGAATGCATCATAGAACACCTTGATGATTCTTAATTTTGTGACAAACGAAAAGCTTTTTTTCATTCACAACATGAAAAGTTAAAAAGATTATAAAGGATAACATAACATGAACTATTAGAATCAAAAATATCCTTTAGCCTTAAATATAATAAATTAATACAAATCAAAATATAAGAATAAAATATCCTAATAACTCAAACAAACTTAACAAAATCTTATTTCCTACCCTAAGTCCTTGTTTAAGATTTGATCTATAATTGAAATGAGTTGTGCTATTTTGCATCTTGAGTTTTTCTTGTTCCTCTTATTGTGCTGCATAATTAACCCTCTCTTGAAAACAAGTCATGACCATTCTTCTACCTTAGTCGAGACCTACTAAAAGAGGAGCTCACTATTGATTTTCAATTAGCCTCCTTTTCTATATCAATAAGACAAAATAAAGTTTACCTCCCTATCTCCACCTCTTTGGGGTTCTTGAAGTATTCATTTTGATGCTTCATAACCTTGAAAGAAACTAAAAAAGCATTCTTAATCATTTCATTGAGCTTAGATTTGTTCATCTATAAAAAAACATTCAAAGTGTTGTAGGGTAACACTCAACTATTTTTAATTTGTGGTCTTCTATGTGATGCTAAAAGAGGTAACATGTTGCCATGACATTGTTAGACTTATCCTCCATAAATTTTGTAAGCTTCCATTGCACTTGTCTTAGTAGCTCCACCATTATTATCATTTTTCTAAAATTATTAATGTTTATCATGTGTATCACTTTCTCTAGAACTATTCATGTTTGGTGTAATCTTTAATGAAATTGCCCTTTTGCTCAAACTTTGAGAAATAAATTAGAAAAATTTGATATTGTTTCACCTTTCCTTGATGAAACATTTATAAGAAGCTTAATATCAATGTTCAAACTTTGGAATTTTATTTATCTATATAATTAGAGAAGATATATTAAGAGTTTCCTCAAGTTATAACACTTCTTAGCTTTGTTTCCCAATAACTTTTCATATTAAATAAACTTCTAGGGGAATGAAACCTTTTTGAAATGCAAGATCACTCTAAACAATTTTTTTATGGTTGAAGTTTCTTTTGTAAAAGCTCATTCCTTCAACTTTTATGAACTCGAAGTATAAAAAAAATAATATGAGCTTGTTTTTGTCATATTTCCTTCTAATAAAACTTGAATCATTTTAGTATTTTGCTATGTTTAAACATCTCATAAATCTAATACTTTTGGGTATTAGGATATTTATGATTGACCTCCTTTCATTAGGTTTTATTTTTTTTCTTTTTAACTTAGAATTTGTCCTCAGTTTCCATATCATCCCATCCATTAGCTTTTACCCTTTTTTCATGCACACATCACCACTCTCATCCTTAGCATGGCTAATAACTACAACAATTCTTTCTTTCACAAGGCTCAAAAATACAATAAATACATTATAATATAAAAAATAACTCGAAAAGAATGCACCATTGATTTAATTGAATATTTCAATTATGATTATTTTTTATTGAACTGTGCAACATATGCCATTACTTCTAAATAGCAAAACCATGTGTATGTTGAATGCATTTTTTTTTATTTGTACTTTCTTTATTAGACACACCTCACATTTTTTGTCCATCCTTAAAACCATTGATGGGGGAATGTGGGTACATGAGAACATGGGCCATTATCTTTCCCCAACATCATAAATGCCACCTACATGGGCCAATATTTTTATCTCCTCTTTCTTTATTAATCATTATGGTACATTGTGCATGATGATTACATATGCTCCTTTCATCAGCACAACTTAAGTGGCCAAAATCTGATGTAATCGATGTTTTATTAATTACTTGTGCATCCTTAGCTAATGTATGATTATGTCATATAAAGTTCGCACACATATTAAAGATTTATAATAAAGAGATATAAATTTAAAGTATATAATATATTTATGACAGAAATTAAAAAAAAAACTTAAAAAATAGGGAAAAAAAAAAAAAAAATAGAACGCCTTGCTGTTGTTCAAAACAGAGTCAATTAGTACGTGGCTGGATCTCGATAGTGCTCACAAGGAAGAAAATATTAACATAATTGCTTGGTTGACAAAAAAATATTTTAATTTTCAAATTAGCAATGATATTATATTCATGCATCATTCTTTATTTCAATCTACGTTAAGTACCGCATGATAGTCATCCATCATATATGTCTGGCCATGAATCATGCGCCTTTCCGTGAACAAATACAAAATACTCGCTAAAAAGTAAAATTCTGTTCTCATGAGCTGTAAACTGACAGCATGGGGCACGGTCTACAGTTGTTCCGCGGAACATCTTAACGTCCACGCCACTCCAGAACGATCTCAGCCGTCAGACTCAGCGCTGTCCCATCATCCATCGGTCAAACGACCTGCCCCAAACGGACGGTAGAAAAATTTTGTATGGTCACATCATAACTTCCGGTAAGTTTACCACGAGCATGATTCGGGCAAGATATCGAAGGCGGAGAACGGGAACGAATCAATCAACTTGGCATAATTGCGCGTAGGTCCCATTAGCCGAACACCCTAGAAATTTTCGACCGTACTAATGATTGCTCCTGATCGATGTCCCCTAAGAGCAGACAGCTGTCCCCGCCGCGCAACAGGGGCTATCATTAGCTGGAGCCGCCCCTTCCACTCCATCACGTGACCCCCGCTAATCGATGGGATCACCTTAGGTAACCGCACCGCTATGTCAAGTCAATAGGGACGATGTAGCCACTGGACCGCGGCGAGATCTCACGGCAGTTTTGGTTTTTTCACCTCAATGAAGCCAATAAATTCCTCGGATTTATACCATAAAAAGCCGGAAATGACGTATCTCCCGATGAGATTTGACTTCTTGACGGTATTGGCGCAGTAATAAATGTTGAGGCGTTTTGAGCCGTCCGATAATGATCTGTTGACCGGGCTTGAGCTGGTGAATCGCTGCTAAAGATCTCGTATTAATAGCTGGTTGGTGATTCAACAGAACGACTCCAGCGACGAATGACAAGATAAATGTTGTGGGGAACCTCCATAAGAAAAAAAAAAAAAAAAAAGTTTTTTCAGTCAAAAAAATTGTTTTTTTTTTTTGGTTAATTGATTGGCTTGATGACAAATTATGATGGACAAATATGTAAATTTTAATGTTTTAAATAACTTAATATAAAAATGCTCTTTGTGTGATGAAAAAAATAGAAGCATTTGAAAATCACTCAATAAGATTATCATTCAACAATAGATTTTTTAAACAATTTGGTATATGACCAGCAATATTTTATTTTGAATATTATGAATTTTTCTATCACTAATGTTTGTATATGATCAACAATATTTTAATCAATATGTTAATTTTCTTTGTATCATATACAAATAATTATTAAATAAGATTAAAAATATTTTATTCATGTAACACTCAAATAATATTTTTTAATTATCTATTTATATTATTAAAAACTAGTTAAAATTATTATCTACCTTTTATCAACAATAATTTAAAATGATATTTTGAATATAATAAAATGTTAAAATAGTAAATTATGATGTTTCCTATTATACAAATTGTATTTAATATTAGTGAAGTGAATATGAAAATTATTAATTTCATGACAATTCTTATGAAATGTACTTTTAAAAGATTAATTTTATAGATAATAAGTTCAAGAAAATGTTTGATGCAAATATTATAATATATATTAAAATTACATTTGATAATTAGATTTCAAAACTTTTTTTTAATATTTTTGAAATTTAATAGTATTAAAGGTTTATTAAATATGTTTTTCATATAAATTATTTTTATTTATTTTTATCACAAAAAATATGTTTTCAAATTTTTTAAAATTAACTTTTTAAAAAGTTATTTTTAACGTTGCCATTGAACGGAGTTACCCTGTACAACTAGCCACATTTCATATTCCATAGTCAATTGTAACTGGGCTGAAATAAAATATATTAATTTTTAAATCGTTTTAAAGTAACAATAATTACAATTTGTTTTTTCAAATTGGTTTCTTGGTAGAATCTCCTTCACCGGTCACTCACCAGTCCACATTCTCTCTCTTACGAAGTCATGCGTCGGTCATGTTTCCCATCTCCTATCATTTAAGAGTGCATGACTTCAATTATTGCAATGATCCCTATGGCATGGCATGTCTCCTCCTTTAACGGGTAAACCGGATGCATCCAGTAGTCGTCGCTTGGCGTGCATAGGGCTAAGCCGATACTGACACTAGGGATCCAGGAAACGATGGCCGTTGTGATCACGACAATCCTCAAGATTAGTGTGAAAGTGGGGCCCATACCACGTGGACATGCGAAACCGCACTGCAACCGACTTTGCTGGATTTGTAATTTAATTATTTTATAAGACTTGATTACAAAAAGCAACAGCATTTTTATAATTTTTCATTTATTTGTTTAAATAGACAATAAACAAAATAAGAAAGGATGTTTCTAAATTTTCTTTCCTGGATTTCCAAATGCATTTGGTATAATAATTGAAAAATTATGACACAACTATGTGGCATCACATGTAGTATCTAATATTATATTTTCAAAAATAATTTAAGTTTTAATGATCATGCAATATTTAATTTTATTTAAAAGTTATTTTTTATATATCTTTTTTATTTAAAAAAATTAGGAGTTTTTAATTTAAAAGAAATTAAAAAACTTAAAATATTAAATCAACGAATAAAGATTCTGTAAATCTTGATTGAAATATTACAATAATTTTGAGTCACAAGTATTTTATGCCAAACTTTAATCTTTATATCTAAACAAATGAAAATAAATTAATTTGCAAAGATAATAAAATTATGTAAGAATAAGCATTGAAATAATCTCATGACAAATTATAATGTGATTTAGGTTGATTGTCATTCTATTTATACTAACTAATAACTTTATATGAAATCCATACAATCAAAGGAATAATAAGGCATGAATATAATAACAACTAATTTTCATATCATTTTTTCTTATGAACCTATTGAACATATAAATAATCATAATGAATTATTAAATGTCAACATTGCTCACAAAATAAAAAGTAATAAACCCATGTGTATAACATTGATAATCTAAAGGATATCATGGATGCTTGCAATTCCAAATATTTATTACACATTTTAGCATACCTAGATCTTGGACATTGTCATGTAGTATGTGTTTGAGCATTTGATCATTACTTATCTCATATCATATGTTTAGAAAACCATTTGGTACATCCCCTTCCCATCTCATTTAGGAAATGAGCTGATAACATAACTTATTTTAGTGATTAAAAGAAAATTTTGCTTTTATCACAATTATGGATTCCACATGATAAAGCTCACTCCGAATGATAATAAATACATATAAAATGAATTACAAAAGATTAAAATCTTATTCGTACTAAAGTTTGATTAAGATTTCCTAAACCCATTTTTGGGTTCATTTTTTACAAGAAAATATTATAAGATTATAAATTACAATTAAAATAAAAAATTCCTCCAAAAAACTAAAAATGATGCTTGATAATCTTATAATATATATTTTTTTGGTTGTTTAGACTAGGTTTATAAGTAGACAACTTAGAATTAGTCTAAGTAAAGCATCACATATAGGAATTAAAGCTATGTATTATCCTTGTATTCGAATTAACTTTAAGACATAGAAAGGATGAATCTTCTGAAGAAAAGAAGTCATGTGCATGGGTATCAAATTATAATTTATCTTCATTTGAGTGAATGATAAGAAATAGTTATAATACTTCTCATAATCCTAATTTCAATATGTGCTATATAATGAAGAAAAATGCATATTCTTTTATATTAAGTAATTCATTCTAACAAGGTATATCATAATTCTTTAGTTTATTAATTTCAATAACTAACAATGTATATCACCTAATTAGTTTGATACCAACATGTGGTACTAAACATCAACAATTTATATGATCACTTGTATATCAATAATTGTTATCACATTAGAAGAGTGAGTTTAGCATTTTTTATTTATATCTTTATCTATGAAATCATATTACATCTAAGCAAGATAACAATGAAAAAGCATAATTTGTGTTGATTGGAAAATTAGAATAGCTTCTTATGGTATGTTTTCATTTAATATATGTTATGTTATACTTGTGCTTATTGTTGACATAATTTACTATTTTATTCATTAAAAAATAAAATTAATGCATATATGAAGGGGAAGCACAATACATGTGACCATGACCTTCATGGCTATATTTGCTTTCGATAATAATAAATTTTTAAAGTGCTTTTTCTTAATGATCTAATGTATTTATCTTGTATTCTTTTTTGTAAGTATTTAGATAGTTTTGGAAATAATAAAACCGTGGAGTGGATTAGCATTTGGGCAAACCATATGAAAGTCATTAAATAGCTCAAAGATACAAAGCATGAATAAATATATTAAACACTATATGATTCCATTATCTATAGTTAGTTCTTTTCTTTAAGGGATTTGTGAAAAGATTGTATTGATGCTTACTTTATGTTGATTAAGAGCTTATACATACACTTCACTATCAACCATACATATAAAAATATATGAAAAAAGTTGTCATTTAGGCATTGTCTACATTGAACTAAATAGTATAAGCAAATATCAATACTAGATAAATTAAATTTATGATTAAAGCCAAACAAATTGATAGATTATGAAATATGTTTATGGTTTGCATGAAGATCAAAGTAGATATATTGTAAACATGTATTGGTTCAAATGTGAAGTTATTTAGACAACTAATTAAACCATTTGAACAGTTAGGTTGCTTTAGTAAAGTAAAGTTATCATGCTTTAAAACATATTGAGTCACCAAATAAGATCACTATAAGACAACCATTAGACTATCTATTGTAAGTCTTATGATACATCTAATGATATATTTGATGTTGGTTAGACCATCTATTGATATTTGGAGTTAAAAAGAATACTACTAAAAAGTTATTAAACTATCTGATTAATAGTGTAATAGTTATTAGAGAGTATATTATTCAGGTTGATATATGATATAATAAAATAGTAGGATCAACTTTGACCCGATTGGACCATCCAATGTTAAGTTTAGATCATCTAACTTGTTTATGGAGAGGTTCTAGTAGCCAGCTTAGCAAACAAATACTTGATATTCTTAAGAAGCCTTTATCAAATGACTATACAAACATTGGAGGATTATTTGTAGCAAGCTCTAAGGAGTCAAATGCTTATAAATAAACCCCCCTAAATAATAAAAAAATTATTTTTATGAATAATTATCAAGAGATGATTATGTGAAGAGATTGTTAGAGATCCATCATGCAACATTTCACCTCAAGTAAGATAACTTAGATTGACCATTATAACATCATTTTGGAAGACATTAAAATGCATGCATGAAGAACTATTGCACAATAGCTTGCTTACATTCACACCTCCATTTTTACAAAAATATCATGATTATCATGGAAACCTTGTTACTCGATCTCTGTGTTTTACATTATATTTTTATCCATCAAATATGTTTTTTGCACTTTAATTAAGTTCATTGAAATTACTTTGTGTGATTCCATTAATTATATTTATGAGGAAGAGAGAGCCTTACTCAAGGCTTTGTGTTTAAGGGAGCCTAATAGCTTTTCAACAAAGCAAAAGTTGTGAGTTGCACACACTAGGGCCTTGTGTACCGCAAGACTTGACGTTGGAGTGATTAAGTTTGTGTTTTTGTATAATATAGAAGGGTAGGTTGTAAGAGGTTTCCTTGTCTACTCAAATTGAGTGAAGAAATGATGAAATAATGTAGGCTTAAGGAGGATGCTTTGAGATGGATTTAGGCAAAGGCTTAGTGATTAAACCACTTAAAAATTGTTGTCTAATTTACTTTATTACAACTTTGTTTCAATTTGTATTATTTTCACTAATAGTTGAATAATCAAAATAAGCGGGCCTTCATAATTTAGTAAAAAGTTGTTTCATTCTAATTTGGCACAATGAGAGCCTTTTAGAAGTTTGTAATTTGCTACGAATCAAAGATGTTGAATTGAAGATTTAGTTAGCCAATTATGCAAAGTTATTTGTTGAAAGTGAATCATTTTAAAGTCCATCAACTTCTCAATTTGTCAAATATTGTTGAGCATCTTCCATGGAATATGCACATTGCCATTAACCATTTATGGGATAACTTTTTAGTCAATTTCCATTATATGTTCATAGCTTAAAACTCTTTTCCAATTCATAGCACCAACAATATAGCTAGTCCTTCTACTTCCATGTTCCATTTAATATTGACAAATATAGAGAAAAATGTTCATAGCTTAAAATTCTTTTCCAATTCATAGCACCAACAATGTAGCTAGTCCTTCTACTTCCATGTTCCATTTAATATTGAAAAATGTAGAGAAAGCTTTTAGAGTCAAAATTAATCACAAATAATCCCATTGTAACAAGAAGGACCTAGATTTTTGCGAGCCTCCTCATCAATATTTAATTTAAAGAAGTTTGTGGGAGAAGATTTTCATTGCACAATTTAAATATTCTTGTGTTTAATCTTTGAGAAGTGTAGGACTAGCCCAAGATGAATCATTTGAGAATCTAATCAGGAAACTTATGTCAAAGGAAAGCACCTGAAGGTACTATAACAATTGGATAAAATTCTATTTATTGTGATACTTATTAATAAATTGTACTCCTCATAAAACCTCAAATTTTAGGACTTCTAAATATTTCAACAAATGTATAAGGGTAGTAATTGCATAACTTCAACTTTTACTAAATTTGTAGAACCTTTCTTCCATCAAAGTTATAGCATTTAGTGAATATTATGTAATTTCACATCTTGTATTTCTAAGAAGTTTACAATAGAGCTCCACACTTGACTTGTTACATTGCATTCATTAAAATCATGATCCAATGTATCATTGTTTGGGCAAATGGATATTTATGAACTAGCTGAAAGTCAAGCATATGCAAAGTCTCTAGGAAATGTAGCTAATTGTTAAGAGTCATCCACATTAAGATAGAAAATTGTAATAAAGTATTTTCTATATTATTTTCCTTGATTTCAAAATGAAGTATTTTTTCTAATTACTTCCTAAATTAATTTAAAGCTAAATGATACCATCCATAGTAAGTATACAATAGGTTCAACTGATAATTATAGATAGCTTCATGCAAATTATAGCTATTTGTTGATCCCTTTCATAAGCTTCCGTCTTGTCAAGTATGCTTTTCCCCTTTCTCTAAAAAAATATTTTGCCTGCATGAAGAGAGACCATAGCAAGTTAGGTGTGAGGACCTTTCAATAGAGTTTACTATTGAATGTTACCATTACCTTATTAAGCTTCTTTAAACCTAAACAATTTCCTTCAAAGGGTAGAACAATTTTCTCTAATTGGATCAATGATTCTTGTGATTATGATTTAAATAAGACCATAAAAATCCATTCATAATACCTATGTTCATTGTAGTGTTTTTTTAGGATGGGAAAGTAACCATCAAAGAATGCATTAGGATTGATGCAAGCACATGCTTAATACGAATAAGCCATCATCCCATTGAAAGTTGACCTTTCTTCTAATCATCCTCTTTCTTAAATATCTTCTTTTTTAAATGTTGAAGAAGTATTATCTTTTTCATACCCTTGATTAGATTGCTTCCAAGATAGTTTATAAGAAAATTACTCCACTTGAAACCCAAGATCTAACTAAGAATTTTGCTTTCCTTGGTTTTATGTTTTGTTGAATACGAAAGAACACTTTTGAGGATTGAATTGTAGACCTAAAATACCTTGGAGACCTATAAGGAAACTCTTTAAGTTTGTAATCAATTTCTTATCTCCCATAGTGAATATAATAACGAAACTCAAATTTGATATGCATCTACAACATCTAAGGATTGCATAATTTATAATTTTTCCTTAACTAAGGAGATTTTTCAATCCATGACTTAAGTCTTTAGCTAAAGACTTCAGTAGATAGAATGAATAGAAGAGGGGATATATGACAACCATGCTTGACACCATGAGAAGCCTAGAAAACCAATTACTCTTATCATTTATTATGATGGAGAACTAGCTTGTTTATGGCAACAAATCACAAGTTGTTCTTAGATTTTGGTGCCACATCTTTTTCTTGTCCTTTTATCAACATTTTGAAAAAAATCGAAAGATCTTTCACAAATATGCAAAAACAAAAAGCTCTTCATATCTCTTTTAAAGGCACATTATATTAGATATCAATGGTTATAATTCCTTTACATTTTTCTTTTACACAAATAAAATAAGAATAGAAATAAAGTATCTATGGAAAATTGTACATCTTCTAATTCATCATCTGTTAGCTCTCACTCCATCCTGATAGCACCATGAAATGCTTTGTTTTGTCCTAAAAGTGATTGGAAAAATTAGGCATGTGATAATTGACACCATCTTAGTAGCAAAAACATGTAATATAATATAAAATAAGAAATTATTGGACAACTGCATGCATGGCCTACATTAAAAAAAAATAAAAATCAATAAAAGACATGTTATCTTTTTGCTTTGAATTCATTTAAAACCAAATTTCCTTTCTAAGAAGTAATATTATTTCTTTGAACCCTTTTCTTTTGTGGATTTAAAATATTTAATTTCAGATTACCCAATAATATCTCTTTTCAAACAAACTTGAAGACATGTTAATTTGGATATAGGTATTATATTCAGAGGCATTAATCCAAATAACAAAACTCTTAATCTCTTGCCCATGTCACATCACTATGTTATCAATATTTGTTAATATTCCATTTCACTTTAAACACAAATGACAAGTTATACATTTAGCATTGACTAAACAAAACATTTAACAAAGAATGCATAATAACATATTATTATATTAAAAATAACATGCATCTCCAAATAAATCTTTTTTACATATCATTTGAGACTTCTAACTTATTATTACATTTCACATCAAAGCATGTATATCATATACAAGTGTTTCCTATCCTAACACCTTCCATTTATGCTTTTTCACATATTATTTGAGACTTCTATCCTAACATTATACTTCACATCAAAGCATGTGCACCATGTACTAGTTTTTCTTACCTTTTAAAGTTGAATAGTGGTTGTAGTAAGGCTCAATTCTTGCTTAATTCCATCTTTTGCTAGAGTATCGAAGACTGTGTTCCTCCATGTTTTGTTTGTTCTTATTGGACAAACTCCTCTCCAAACCTCTTTTAATTCATTACTTTGTCTTCTCTTTCATATACAAATAATTGATAAGTGTTTTTCCTCTCAAAGTTCCTAAAAATACTCTACAAATGTTAGCTCGTAGCATTGTTATACTTATTCTCATAATATTTCACATATCTAGCCATTCAAATGCTTTTAAAAGTAATGTCCCTTCTTGCTTATTTGTTTTCAACTTCAAATCATTCATTTATAAAGGTTTCTCATTGATTAAGCTCTCTTTATGATAATTTTCTTACCATTTTATTATTTTGGGATTTAAGAGATGTTTTGTTTCTATAAATCATATAAGTACAATGACTAGATTCATATTGTATGTTTCTTTGATCTTACCTAAATCTGCAGTCATTTCTTCATATCGTATGGGTATGATATCATTATAGTACTATACATTAAGTCCTTATAGCCCATAACTAATGGTGGTCCATGCTCTTATGTCTTAATCGTATTGATATGATAAACTAATTGCATTGTATGACTATTATTAGGGTATCGTTTAGTGGACACATTCATGCTAAACTAATTTTATTTTCTCAACACTTAATTATATGGTATAATATATTTACATCCAATCATATAAATCATGTACAAGTTTTACCAACCAAAACATCTTCTATTTATTATTTATTTATTCATATGAATTAATGGCTTTGTATGATTACATGATTATCTTATATGATCTTAGGCCATTTGTGTGTAGTCTCTCTAGTCTCATATTCATTATCTCTCTCTGTTATCTCATTATACCACATGATACTTAATGGTTATACTATATGATCAATCCTTTAACACTTGAAACATATAGTGCACTACATTTTATCATACATGTATAACATAATCCCATGTAACTAGTCTATCTATTTGATTGACTTTCTCACTCAATCATATAATATAATCTTATTATTTCATATTATATGATATCATATAATCTTCAAATATCCTAAAACAATTTAAAAAATTTCTAAAAATTCTAAAAACATAATTAGATTAAAAATAATATTTTATACCTAATCCCTCCTTAAGATCATTAATAATTTTGTGATATTATTTTTTTCAATATCTTATGTTTGAATTTATTAAAATTTCTTACTTACACTTTTGCAATTTTATATGTTGTTAAGGATGTCTATGATAAGCTTAATGGGTATAACCTCAAAGTTGAAATTAGAGAACTAGCCTTAGAAACTCAAATGACAATTGTCAAATGCACTTCTAATATCAAGTTTAATTACATAATTACTACCATTAACATTTTTGATACTATCATCAACTAATTCTTACACAAAGTGGATGTTCTGGGCCAAGTCCTTACTCTTCACAAATAATGATTATTTTAGAAATATTTAGGATGTTAGAAATTTTTGAAATCTAATAGCCAGTGATTTAGAAAACACTTTCTTAGCAAAACTATACAAGAATATAAGCCCGAACTCATTGAACATTGTTGGATTCCCATTTTTAGGAATTATAATTAAATTAGAATTGGCATGAAAATATTTTCTTGTGCCAAATACATCTTAAGCAATTACTTCCCAATAATGTGTAAAATAAAGCTCATTGAACCCATTACAACATATAGCGCTTTGAGAGTCTTTTTGAATGATGATATGTTTAATTTTTATCCATGGCCACCTCTTGTTATAAGGTCTAATTATTCTTTAAAGCTATAAGAGGGGCAATTTAATTAACAAAAGAAACATTTTTAATCCTAAGAGAAGCTAATAATAGGAATTCAAAATGATGAATCGTTGCCTTGCTATTTTATTTTCATCTACTATTTAATTACTAAAGGAAAACTTAATCCTCTGAATTTTTAATTTATTTTTCTTATCCTTAATAATTCTATGGAAGAATTTAATGTTTCTTTCACCTGCTATTAACCAATTGACTCTAGGTCCTATATGCCAATATTCCTCAGTTTTTAACATGGCAGGGAAGTTGGCTTTAAGTATTTAATAAGTCAAACCATGAATCTTTGATGTGAAGTAATTTGAACTACCTCTTTTTTGGGTGTCCTCTTCTTCTATTGCCCACAGTGTGTCAAAAATATTGTTAAACGTAGCTTTTTTCTGTTCTTTAAAGTATCATTTGAGATAATTTAATTTAAACACTAATGCTCTCATACCAAAACTTATAATAGGAGGTTTTGAATCTTTCTCCATAGTAGGCATAAAATTCAAATTTCTTGTCCACACATTATAAAACCTAAACAATCTAGAGCCACAACATCTCTTGAGGGAAGTATATAAGTATTGGAGCATGTTCAAATAAAGCTTTCTTGAGGTGTTGTATTGCTATAGAGTGAAACAAATTTAGCTAATCTTGATTCACATAGACTCAATTAAATCTTTTCCAATCCCATCAACCTTTCCTTGCACCTAACCAAGTGAAGTAACTTAACAAAATAGGAGGCTCTTTAAGTGTGTAATTATTAATTCATTTAATAAATTCTCTAACGGGACCAGGGGAGGAGCAACCTTTATATTCATTTATAGAGGCAATTACACTAAACTCACCATTAATTAGCTAAGAATGTTGTTTGAATTAATAATTAATTTGATATCATTCCATAAACTCCTACAAATGAAAAGGCACTTTGCATACATAAAGGAATAACACACATGAGCATGGGTTAATTATCAGGAGAAAAGCCATTTTGGATTAGAGATGGTTGACATGCTGAGTTTTAGAATTTGTTAAACCCTTTTTAACATCTCATACATAAATAAAAAAAAAAGAGAATGAAGACTTGATTTAATTTTTTAATTTTTAGATACATCTCTTAATTTCATATAATAATGTAAATTTAATTTACCTTTATGTTATGGTGCTAGTGAATGTGTCTTAACTCTAATTGACAAGAAACTCTTTTGACAATTATGTTCATTATGAGAAATAAAATATCTAGAATTTAGTCTTCTAAAATCATCAAACTTAGTCTTCAAAGTAGAATTTTACATAACAAAGTTCACTAGTTCATCATTAGTCAATTTTAAGTCATTCAAATATCTCTTATTTGTTTTATTAAAAAACTCACATAAATTAAGATAATCTAAATACATCCTCTTCAATTTTTTGTCTTTGCAACAAACTTTCATACTTTTGACAAAAATCATTAAATTGATCTTCTAATTGAACTTTGAAGAAAGTTTTCATGAAGTTCACCACATGCCATAACGTAGATGAGACCTGCTTGCTTATTATTACTTGTTGAGAACTCAAAATTTCTCCATTCCACCTTCATAGGTTTCTTATTCATTAGATCTTTATATTTCTACACACAATATAGCAACTATGGAAATTTGAGATAAATGTGTCCTAGTTTTCTACATTTCTGGCGTACTACAAAATCCCAGACGCATGATCTTACTTAAGTATAATCATTAGAGGAAAATAAAATTATTTTGTAATAAAAATGCACTAATTAACTTATTAAATAGCAAATTAGAATATAAAAGAGGAAGGAAACCAATCAATAATATCAAAATTAAGAATGTTATTAAAGAATGATTTTTTGGATTTCTATGACTTGTGGACATTTTTTTCTAAAAAACTTGTTAAGTGATTGATAAGGAGCCAATACTCCAAAAAGTAAGAAGCCAAACTAGAAAATGATTACATAAAAGAAACCAAATAATTCTAGATTAACAAAAATTGAAGGTGTGTATACAATAAAACAAAAGGTTATAACTCAATTATAATTTAAATTATTCAATTAGAACCATTAAAAAAATTAAAATAAATATCAAGAAATATCAAATATTTTGAAACTGGACAATGATGTAGAGGCAATAGAGAAATATAGTTTATAATTATTTCAACATGAAAGCAAAGCATTATAACATGAAAAATGAGATTGAAGTTATAGATAAATACAACTCTTAAATATTAGAAAAAATAAAAATGATTAAATTATCAAATAATTTCAAAAAAGTAGGATAACATTTATGAAAAATATTGTATTTATAATGAGTCCAATGACATTAATTCAATTAAAATTAGATATGTATTGATCTTAAAATAGTGTTCCTAAATTATAGAAAAAATAATATTAATATAGTTTTTGAGAAAAAATTATTAAAAATATCAATTGGATGCAAACAAATATGAAAAGTTGGATGATAAATAAAGTACAAGGTTTAGAAATTTAAAATTTTTGTTGATAAAGTTTTGAAAAGTTCGTAAAATTTTTTACCAAAACTAATTTTAATTTAAAAAATTAATCATTTTAATTTTTCTTTAAATCTCTAACATTTATAACAACAAAAGAATTTATAGTGTCATGATTGACGATTAGAGTTAAATTGACAATAATTGAAAGGTTTAAATACTACAACTTTGGAAGAGAGAAAATGCATGAATCATTGCCATTCTAAGGTGCCAAGGTGATAAGAAAGTGAGACATAAAATGTTGGAGTTTAGAGGAGAGTAGAGCTATTGCATGGAATTATTTCTTTTTTTCAACTTAAAGAGGTAGAATTTGAAGAAACCCAAAGGGATTCATGGAATTGGAAGTCTACCAAGTAAGAGGAGCAAAAAAGGAACAAGAGTAGATGTGGTTGTTGAATAAACTTTTGGACAAATTCCAAACAGTTGAGCAAATTAGGAAGAGAAAGGAAGAATTAGATTCTTTATGATGCGATCAATATTGAACTCTTAGGCTTCATACCACAAGTTTGATGACAAGAAAACCATTATATTTTTTTAATGCTTAAAAAGTGAGAAGGGCTTCTTATGTAAATCATGGGAATGTGATATCCACAAGAGTGAGGTGAATTATGTAAATACAAACCTACAAGCCAAATTAAATATTTTAACTTTATTTATAACAAAAGACTAATTCTTAATCTTGTTAGTGATTATAAAACTTGTTTTATAGAAAATATTATTAAGCTTTCAAAAACTTGTTGTTCTATAGTTTAAGTAAAATACATAATAAGTTTCAAGTGATTTTAGCTAAACTAAAATCTATATCTACTCCCAACCAGCAGGTTAGGCAATCCACTAAAGACACCAACTAAATAAAAGCCTAAAAGATTGACTTAATAAAAGCATTAATACCATCTTAATAAAAGTCTACAACACCAGCTTAATAAAAGCCTGCACAAAGCATTAATAAAAGTTAACAAAATAAAAATCAAATAAAGGTCCTAATAATAAGACAAACCAACCAAATAAAACATACAACAATAATTCTTATAACTAACAAAGAATTCAACAAGAGACACATTATAATAATATAAAAAGATATGTAATAAAGTTCAAAGATGAAACTAAATAGTAATATGTAGCTTAGCTTAATGACTAATATGATGATGAATGAAGAGAAAATCATAGTCCTTCATTTCTACAAATCATTCTCTAAGTATATGATGAATATATGGAGAACTCTTTCAAATAATAAGCAAGTGAAGCATTATGCCATTCTATCATGTTTGGATGCCTTTATATACTTCAGCAGATGCTCTCTAATGACTCCAAAACATCATTAAATGACTATATAAAAAACTACTCAAACTAACTATTACTCACATCTTAAATTGATCATACCATATGATCTAAGGGATCATACAAGTATGATGCACTACTAATAGCATCATCCAATCAATTGCCAATGTTTGACTAGTTCATTGACACTACACAAAATGGATCATATAGATATGATGAGAGAATTGTGTGGTATAACTAAAAAAACAACTCAAATCAAAATTCTAATTTCTTGAGAAAATGTTGTATGTTGTACAATCATACATTATGACAAGTTCTACAATAAACTCATTTTTACTACTTATGAGGTATCATGTTAGTATGATAAGTGGATCATAGTACAATAATCAAAATCTACCTAATATATGACTAAGTCCTAAAACCATGCCCTCAAGTGAAGTAGAATCATACTATACAACCAAAAATATTATGTTCATAGTTTTAAATCTTAAACTCTCACTAAATAAGTAAAAGGATCATACAAATATGATGAATATCATAGTATTATATGACTATGATGAACTCCTCACTGGTTATGTGCTTGTATGAAATGGAGATTATATTTGTATAAAAAATTCTAATTTCTTTCATCGCTCAATCTAATCCTTTGTTCAATCCTCCTAATGAACATATCGTACTAATATGAATAGTGATATCATATTGTATAAACTTGAAGAATATTAAACCTCAAATTAAGCCACATAGATAAATGATCAACATAAGCTACGATAGTGGTATTATACTAGTATAAGTGTAAAATAACCATATTACTCAATATTGCCCTAGCCTAACACTTTGTCCAATCTAGTTATAAGCTACTTATATTATACGAAGGGTTCATCATGCAAGGATGATTAGTTTAGCTAATGTAAATCTTACTCAATTTAATTTCTTTTCAAATCTAACTTGATTTAGCCTTAACACATGAAATAACTCACTTTGAATAAAATATTCTAAGATAGATAATATATGTTAAACAAGAGAAAATGTATGCCTTAAGAAAATCTTAAGTGTCTTAAATAAATAATGATAGGTTTTGAAATTCTAATTACCAAAATAAAGAGGCAAAAAAAGAGCTCCATTTGTTACTCAAACTAGTGTTTCTTTTAGTGCTAGTTATGATTAACAATTAACATCTTAGTTAAACTCCTTAAGTTATATGATTAAGCTCCCCACAAGATTAGCTTAGTTGTTTTTGAGATGTATGATCCAAAATCAACACTAAGAAAATGTATTAGTAAAATTTTTTTCATCAAACAAGTGTTGCAAGTACGATCCTTGTCATCTTGTTGTACAATCATATGAAACTTCAAGAGGCAAAAAATGGATTTGAAGAGTTATTCTTTTCATACATGTATGATGGATGTAACATATAAGTACAGTCGTTTGTTAGAGGTGACATGAACTAGTCTAACTTGTATGATAGGTCAGAAGATAAGCATGTAGTAGCATCATACTTTACAATCTATGGATTAGATAATATGATTAGTTTAAAATTGTGAGTAACAAGAACATAAAGTCTGATTTTTAAATCCAAATGACATTGATACAACTCAAAATGCTCCATAAAAATTATGATTCTTGTATAGAAAAGTTTCAATAAACTACAAACATTTCCTAATTAATTAAGGAAGCTTAATAGTCACATGGCTTCAAAGTGAGGCAACATTGAGGAAGTTCATAAGCATTTCTAGAACACTTAAGAAAAATTAGTTTCCTAGCCAAAGAAAATGGTTTAGTGCTCAATAAACTTAAGGACATTGTGGTAGCTTTCTTCGCAAAGCTAAATTAGAAATTAATATTATGTAATTCACTATCACTAACATACATGAAAACAAAATATATGTCATCTAATACAAAAGGTTATGCATCAACCTTATGGATACAAATACAAAAGACTAAGGAGATGGTACATAATCACACAATTTTATCCAACCTTATGGAAAATAATATTTGACATATACAATGGATGGGAAATTTAGCATACAACTACCTTGAGAAGCAATAAGAGCAAAACTCCTAATTTTTAAATTTAGATGACATGAATGGAACTCAAAATGCCCAATGAAAACTATGATTCTTTTATAGAAAATTTTCATTAAACGGAAATCATTCCCTAAGAATTTATGGAAGCTTAATAAACATATGACTTAACAATGTCCACACTACCAATTGAAGATTCAATTAATCATGCTTTCGTGAGTTATGACATAGCTAGGCAAGTATGGTCTATATGCTAATAGTTTACACATATAGTAGGCTAGTGCAAACAAGACAACTTAACTAATAGCTTCAAGAGGAAAATAGCAGAATAAGAACTTTATTAAAGAAGAGGTAACACACACTCCCTTTAAGAATAAGTACAAAAATATGGAAGGCTAGAAATGCTAAGATTTTTTATGAAGTCAACTAGACAACAAACTATCATTAGCAACATTATAGCCTATCATTAAAACATTCTTAATTGCTTCCAACTGGTTCAAACATCCCATGAAGATCACATAATTATTTAACTAGGAGTTGTTGCTAGTTTCAAAACCAAATAAATCAAAATTCTTGAAATAGTTAATTGGTCCCCTTCTTAGCATTTGGTGAAATTAAGCATTATAGGTAGTATGCAAAGCTTGAACTAGATGGTGGAATGTTTCAAAATAACACAAAAAATAGTACTAGATTTCCTCAAAGTTCACTGGGAATAAAAAATTGATTGATATAAATGGTAATTCTTTATTCAAAATCTTTAATTATGCAACAAAATGGATGTACATAATATGATAATTGAAATAGAATGCTAAGAAATTCCAAAAATTATGCAAGGTTAAACAAAGAATCATTAAAGGCTATTGAATATTATCTAGCTAACCAAATAAGAAAGGGAATTGGTAAACATTTAGTGGAACTTCATACATAAAGAATGAAATAAAATGACAAGATTTCTTATAAAATTAACTACAAAATTTATAGCATTAGTAATCTAGGATGCACAAACCATTCAATTCCTAACTACTACAAGACTCTAATCAAGCATAAGATACTCTAATATCCACATATCTACTCATCATACAAGGTATGAAACATCAACTCTCAAAAATGACAAGATAATTGTTAGGAGAATATTAAATTTATTGTAGTGTAGGAAAGCATGCTACAATACAAAACAATGCTTCATATTGTATGAAACACTAATTGTTCACATGGATACAATATTGTACCATGTCAATTTAAGCAGCAAATTTAATAGCTATATACGTCAATTCACTATTCATATTAAAATTTGACCATATCAATATGACAATCTTTGATCAGTGATCATGAAAGTATGTTCACTGCCCAACACATCTTACTCGTAATACAATGGTGCACTCCTACAAAATTTCCTAAAATGATTAATAGAATTTTTAGAATAGCTATCATGCTATCACTCTGATATCCTATATGAATTCAAACTTGTACATTAGGGTATTCAAGATTCTTCTTAATAGACAATTACATTCACAACCAGTCTCCACATCAAACAAGTTTGCCTAGCCCTCACATATATTGTTCATCAAGGGACAACATTTTACTCTGATCAAAATAAAACAATGCAAACCAGGCCAATACATAGTTTGAAAGCACACACTATTCTTTAAGGTACATCCTCATACCAAAGTGCTTTTATCAAAAAAATTCTTGAATCTATTACATTCAATGAAATTAAGAGTGGCATCAATGTACTTGTTCATCAGAGCACACCTATAAATCAAACTAATTTGGATTCAAATTAATTGATGGATTTATTTGGTGCATCTTCATACAAAAATGATAGATATTGTCTTCTTATTAGACTGATACAATCTTTGGTTTTAACATTAACATCTTAGTTCACACATATTAGAAATAGAAGGAATTGATTATATGATTAATTATAAGTGTTTCTAACCAAACTAGCAATTTATAATAACTTTGTTATGCATTAATATATATATATATATACATATATATAAATACATAAAAAAGGGTTTGATGCCATTACATAGTTACTTCATTTGATCAAAGTTTCATGTTCATTTTTGCATCGCTCGAACTTCGTATTATATAGCCTCTTAATTGTATTTGGAATATAAGACCTTGTATTTGTGCTTTGTAGTTGGTTTGACCCATTATTAGGACCTTAAATTTGAACTTATATTAGTCTTTTAAATAATTGTTATAGAGTCATCTTGCATGGTGATTTGAAGGTTCTCTAACCCAATGTTATTAGCTCTTTTGGGTTAGTTATTGTATGACCTTTTAGCCTAAAGCTTTATGGGTCTTCTAGCCATTATTTAATTTACCTCCAACTAGGTATGTAAAAAAAAGAGGTAGGTTTTAGTGCAAACCAAAGCATTTGTTTAGATATGGATGTAGATCTAGGTTTGAATCAAACCACTTAAAAATAATTATCTACTTTACTTTATTAGCACTTCCATATAAAATTTTCAAAGCTAATAACTATTTTTTAAAACTAGTTTTTATCCATTAAGAAAAAGAAAAAGTTTTTCAATACAATGTATCTAAGATACCTATGTAATTTACCTTATTTGCACTTACATTTAAATATTTTCAAAGCCAGCAACTATTTTTAAAACTAGTTTTTTTAGAGCCATTAAGAAGAATAAAAGGTTTTCCATTACCATGCATTTAAAATTATTTAAATTTATGGTTCATATAATTCGCCCCACATATTGTGTGAATATCACATTTGCTAATTTCTGGAGAGAAAAAGTGAAAGATAAGGAGAGAAAATTTGGGAGAAACCCCTTAGGGTTTTATGGAATTAGAAGGTTGTCAAGTAAGAGGATAAAAAAGGGGTGAAGAGAGAAGGTGGTTGTCGAAGAAAATTTTGGAGGAAGTTAAAATAGTTTCACAAGTTAGTGAGAGCAAGAAAGAATCAAATTCTTTATTATAAGATCGATACTTGAAAATAGCCAAGTTGGCATGTTATATATATTTAATGCATTATACTAATCATTGAATTATTTTTATTAGCAACTAAAGTAAGAAAATAGGTTAGAGAAAGAATAACAAATATGATTAACATAATTTTACATTTGTATTATTTTCTATATTAGAAAATGTTGTTTATATGCATTGCTTAAAAATTTTTATGCTTTTGAAATTCATGCTATGCTTATCATGGTGAATACACCAATTACATTTCAAATTTTCAATGAACACGATCTAATTAAGCATGCTCCAACAATTTCTAGATGATCGAGGTGCTTATGGTTCATATGCAAATTAAATTTTGAGTCAAAAAGTACATTTTAGGCTCAAAGTTTGCCTCTGTGCTATTGTTTGGGCTATAAGCACCCACTTGCAACCTAATGGCTCTATTCTTATAGGTCTACACTTAACTCATCACTTGACCCATGCCCAACCCACATCTACTTGTGGGTTCACTAAAATTGACTCTAAACACCATTCTACTAGGTCCATGCAATCCCTTTTGTATGAAGAGCAGCTATGTCCATTCTATTAAATAGATTTTATAAGTAATCTTCTAGGTCTCACATGATCCTCTCAAAGTAATATAGTAGTAAGTATTATAACAAATTTTCTTAGGCTACCCTATTAATCTTTTCAAATTGGACCATCAATCTTCTATCCTCTATTATTAAGGTTTTTAAATGTTTATGTAGTACTTAGATAGTAAAGGAAACCATCATGTGACCTCTAATAGCTTTTTAATGGCTAAATGAACTTTTCCCCATGACAAACCAAGCTGTTACACTTCTTTTACTAACGTATTTACCATATATTAAGGTAACATAGCAAACATAACAAATATTTTGAACTAGGCATACAATATATTAACACAATAATATATTATTCTCAATTCTCAAGTTTTCTTATAGACTAATATGTAACTCATTCTTAACCAAATGTATTAAATGTTAGTGAATAATATACTATAATTAAATCTCTGGATGATGTCCAAAATTTTTTTATCAATTTTATTCCTTATTAATTTAGCATATTGTACACTCAAGGATCACATATTATACATTCATAAAAATTGATATAGTTTTTATTTAATTTCTTTCCTTGTTCTCTTCTACATATCCCACCCTTGATTAAAGTGCATTTATTGTATGTTAATCAATTGATGTACTTTATGCAATCCTCAAGGTTTTTCATTTTAAGATCTTGTAACTTTATTGGATCAAACATATAATATGAATAGAAATAGCATACCGCACGTTAGTCATAGGTTTCCAATTTTTTACTTATCTCTTAATCTGTCATACCATGTAGTCTGAACCCAAAAACTTGGCTCATTTAAAGTAGTTATACTATAGGACAACATGATCATAATATATGATGGCACATAGCACAAGTTAAAACATTATACTTATTATACGTTAGGCATAACATACTATTATTTAGTTCAATTTTAATTAATTTCTCATCTTTCTTTCCTAGCCTAATTGTGAGCATTTTTTAATAATTATTCCTTATAAAATAACTCATCTATATGCAAAACATTCATTTGTATGCCCTCATTATTTTCCTAAATGATATACTCATGTGAGTGTGGTGTAAGCTCTTGTGAACTTATTAACCATGATTTTCAATCTCTACATATGTCCTATGTCATGTAAACCCTTGAAGCACTTCTTAAACACATGGATCTTCATGGTCAATGATTTTTCTTCTTTCCTTCACATGATTTGATTTGTAGCTATTGAGGCTTCAATAACCTTTCCATGACAAGTGAAGCCTTTTCCTACTTATCCTTTTAGATAACTTGAAACACACTAAGTAAGCATGCTAGATCACATGAAAAGAACATAAAAGGTTTGTTACTATCAAAACATGACTCCTTAGCATTTTAAGATTAAGAGCTACTTATTATTTCCCACCAACCTATAATGAGCCTTCATAAATAACTAAAGCTTGTTTTATGGTGAATCCTTAATCTCAACCTCACTGCCAACTCTTTCTCTTATGAGTGTAAAAGGCTTAATTATTCTCTTGTCAGTTTTTTGTTTGAAGTGCAATCAACTTTTTATGCTTTTAAACTCAAAATATGGACTACCAAGTGGCCATAATAAAGATTCATCTTTCTCTTATAAGGACTTTCTATTGTAGTTATCTTTTTCATTAGCTTTAATTGGCTTCTCTCAAGTCAAATTATTCCTTCTTCATGCAAAAATTTGAAGCAAAAGGTATCCATGAAGTAATATGTTATCTATCACCTCTCATTAGCATCATTGTGTTTCTCAAACTTTGTTGAATAAGATAAGCATCCAAGTCCAACTCCTTTATGTTTTTAACATGAAAATGTGATGGATTATCAGATAGAATTTAATTCAATTCAATCCAATGAAGTTGTTTATCCTTCCTTTTTGGCCATAGAAATGTCTAAGAGATTGGTATACTAAAGTAGCTATTTTGATCACTTTTTGAGATCTCAATTTCATAATAACATATGTAAGAACTAGTGGTACCAAAATCTTTGCTAATGTTAAGATTATTATAAAAATGCTTTATCTCAAAATGGATTACATGAAGAGCTCTCTCTATATTAGTTCCTTCAAATAATATAATTACGGGCTTATTAGAGTGATATTCCATTTTTCATGATGTAGATTAGAATGCTCACTATGTAATTTTCTAATGATTTTGTATGCCTCTACATCCCTGTTGGATCTAAATCATGCCTTATAAAATTTATAGCACATCAACAATTTAGAATACCTACTTTGGGATCTTGCACATTTAACCATTCCTTAAAAACACTTTTAAACTATTTGTAGGAAACATAACCCATATGCCCTTATAATGGAATTTCCTTGAGCATCAGCTTATGTAAAACTCATTATGATTATATAAATTATCTCTAGGATAATTCATTACCTCATCCAACAACATTTAGTTGAAATGTGTGACTAATGAGCCCATGCTTTCTTAGTATATCAATGTGTGATGGACAAGTGCAAGATTTGATGAGTATAAGATAAGGAGAAGAATGGACCTCAATTGATGGTGTTAATCCAATTACAAGCACAATAGATTCACTTGTTTGAAAGTTTAAATCAGTCCATGATGAGATTGCATGAGAATCACTTATAGGATGCTTCAACTACCCTACAAGAAAGTATGCCAATGATTGATTAAAATCCATAAAAATAATGCCTTATATAGCATAACACTAAAAAATCTCTAAATCCATTATTCTCTATTTCTCAAATCAACTTAATGTTCTAGACATTAATTACTAACATGCTTTATATTTTCCTCTAGTTTTTAGTTTAGTTTAATAGTCTTCTAGTTTGATTCTTGAGTAATTATTCAAATTATCTTATAGTCGAAAACCATATGATAATTTTAATAACTAATATTGCTTAATTAATTAAAATTTTTATTAGTTTTTAAATGAAATCACAACCTTAAAAAAGATTTAATTCATTAAGGGATTAAACTTAGGTTACTAAGGATACCATTTGAGAATATTTACTTAACATCTAACATCCTACAACCCATAAACTTTCTCTAATTATACAATTTTATGGTATAATAAGGATTTTGATTTTCATTTTAATTTTAAGGACCAAATGTAAATAAAACTCTAAAGTTTTGATATGGAGAGTAAGAACTTTTATCATAAAACAATGCTTTTGAGTCAAGGCTTATCTATAGATGTCCTTAGGGTAACTACACCACACTACTTTAGAGGCTTTAATATTTAGGAATTCAAACCATCTTAAGTTCATAAGTAATAATGTGTGACTTATGCAATTCTCAAGTTTTGACACAAGAAGAGCTTCCATAAAGAGTCAAAATAAATTTATTGCTTTTAGAATTAATGCATTCCTCAAAGTGGAAATCAACAAAAATATGACTAAATTGAGAACAAAAGTTGCATACAACATTTGATGTTGCTTGAGAATATAATACATCAAAGTGGTCATATAGGATGGTGCATGAAAATGGCTGCTTTTGTTTACAGCTTTCATGTGAGCATGAGATAAGGCATAAGAATGCATATGTGAATAAGATTTAACAATTTTTGCCTCTACATAGTTCAAATCAAAGAATAAAAACAAAACTTTTCTTTCAATTCAATATTTTTTGCATAGACATGTTGGTTTCAAATTTCAAAGTAGTAATAATAAATGCATACTCATGAGTGGTATGCTCATATTTAGTCAATTAATTATGTAATTGATCTAGAGAGGAAAAGTTCAATTTGGCCTTATTTGTTATTGATGCATTTTTTTCCAAGTTTATTACAAATTCTATCAACCTCATGAATATTTTTCATGCTTAGAATAAGATCTTCTAAGATTAGCATACTCTTTAATAAGTTTTTTATGATCCTCAATCAATTCTTCAAAAGTATCATTTAATTCTTAATTAGATAAAGAATTAGAACTTGTGTCTTGCTATAAGAAGTTTCAACTTGATCAAGCTCCACTAGAGAGGTGGACTCCTAGGTGTATGCTGAACCTCTCCTTCATTACTCCAACCTTATCTTCTTCTTCTTTTCTTCATTTACTTCATGCTTGTTTTCACCATATAATTTGACTCTACCTAAGCTACAAAGAAAGTATTTCTTATAGAAAGTAGCATTAATTAGGAGATCAATTTCAAGCTCATTGAATCCAAAATCATACAAAAACAAAATTAATAGAGGAGACAAAATGACAAAAATCATCATTACAGCAAAAAGAAACAGGAGAAATGCAATAGATCATGTGTGGAGGCTCACTACAGGTGCATCGAAGTGCACACTGTAATGCCTTAGTTAGGCATCACACATGGAAGCATGAGCATGCCAGTGAAAGGGCACGATGAATAGGATGCCCGAGCATATTAGCTCTCCTCCGATAGTGTTGAATGGGCATGGCATGTGCACCTTATTAGCCACCTGTCACACCACCACGATCAAAGAGCATGTAAAGGGCTATCTTTGCATGGGAATAACATCTAAGTATGTGAATTGTCTCCTAGCATAGCCATACACATGTGGGGGCATAGGGGTGCATCTTGGATCTAGCTTAAGTCTTACAAAATTTGTGAAATATAAGGATTTTTTATATTTTGGTGAAAATCACATATTTTTTTCTTTGATAATAAAATATTTTATCTAACACTCTATATAAATGAGTGATAAAGATGTATGAAGTAATTCAAATTCTAAGAAATAGAACTTCATAAATTCAGAACCCATAGAAGAGAATCTTTTCAAGAAATTCAATCTTGTTATAATAAAATCTTTTTCTTCTTCACCTTCTTCTTTTGTTTCTCACCATCATCATGCTTCCATTTCCATTGTTGTAACTTTAAAAAGAAGGTCTAATGACAAGGGATCAAAATGAGAACACCTATTGGCAAATCACATTATTTTTCGTACTAGAATGCTACAATTCAATGTCGATGCAGGTGCAAAGAAGAAGACAGTTGAATTGTAAGATGCAAAGGAAGAGACTTTAATTAAGGTAATTATATTAACTATTTCACCATTAAGCTAGAGACATAAATAGCTCTATTAACCAAAAAAATACAAGTACTAATAGATATGATGCTAAAATCCTAATCCTATCTTATTATAGATCTAATAAATAATCTAATAAAAGAAATTATTCTTAATTAGAGAAATTTTGGATTAAGCAATAATCTCAAGATGGTTGGAGATAAAGATGAGGATGATATCAATCTTACTCTTTTAATGCATGAAAATTAGCAGCATCTTTTCAAGGTAAAGCTACATTTGCTTCACTAAATTATGATGGTACAATGGATAAAACAAAATAAGATACTTAATTAGAGTAATTAGAGTCATTTTTTTCTTGGTATAACTATTTATCAATAGATAAGGTGATGTGTGCTCAATTAAAAATAATGAGTTATATGTTATCTTGCTGAAATACTTAGTCAAAAATTAGATTAGTTACAGAAGTAACATGGAGCCAATTTAAAAAATTACTTTGAGAAAATTTTATTTCATAGGTTACATAAAAGAAAGTTGGAGAAAATGGCATATATCTATAATTTCATCAAAGGTAAATGATATAGGAATATACTATAGACTTTAATAACAAGTCATGAATTTAGGAATACCTATAAATGAGATACAAATATTATTAAAGTATATTGAATATTTTTATTATCTTATTGCCACTAAATTATCTCTTTTTTTATTCAATCATTAAATCAATATGATACATTTTCAATGGTTATTGAAAAGAAAATACAAAGAGATAAAGAATAACAAAATGCTAAGAAGTCTAAATATAAAATTCAAATTTACCCATAACGAATAATACTCATATTAGCAAAAGTTAAAAGTATTGTGACCATAGTAGTAAGATAGGACACATATAAAATAAATACTAAAAATTACATCCTCAACTTTTTTTGAAAAAGTTCAAAAAGAAAATACTTCTTACAATAGATACTAAAAAGATACTTCAAACTATTCTATAAGTTGATAAAAACTTATTACTTATAGTGAGTCTAAAAGACAACTCTAATAAAGTAAAATAAAAGAACTCTTCACCATTATAATATAAATGAAGAAAGAACTTACCAATACTATCATTAACATCAAATTCTAGAATAACTTAATATCAAAAAGTCATGTGCAAAGGCTAAGGATAAAACTACATCACATCTAAGACCTTATTTTCTAGGATAGATTCATAAATACTCTAGAATAAGAGTTAAAAAATAATACAATGTTGAATTTGTAATCATCAAAGACTATATTAATAAGCTTATTTGTGAAGTGGTATCTAAATATTTTCTAAAGTATACTAAAGAATTCATTTTCTTGGATCAAGATATCATCTACTATTAATGAGCACATCAATATTGATTTGTAAAGGATAAGTAACACTTCCTTCTAATATGAGACAAAGAAAAGGGGGGTGTCAAACACACATTCATGATTGCATGGTGGGCACACGATGTCAACATGCATGTGAAGGGCTATCTACTCATTATAATAATACCCATACACCCAAATAGTCCCTAGTGTAGCTTTGCTCATGCTGGGCATATGCACACATATGTGGTCTGGTGCAAGACTTATAAAAGTTTTATATTTTGATCAAAATCACATATTTTTAATTTTTACAATAAAATATTGTATATAATTCTTTATATAAAATGGTGAGAAGGAAGTATAAAGTAATTTAGAATTCTAGTAATAAAAAATTTATGAATTCAAAACTATAAAAAGGAAACTTAGAAAATTCAATCTCCTTATAACAAAACTCTCTTCTCCTTCACCTTCTTGATTTGTTCCTTTCCATTAACATATTTTTCACTTCCATTGTTGTGACTCTAAAAGGGTTCACTAAAGAGGGCTTAAGGTGAGAACACTTTGTAGATAGCTCATGCACACAAGTTTCATAAGTTAAAAGGACAATATAAAATATATTTAAACTCTAAGCATTCAGTCGTGTTATTTGAATTGATTTTCATCAAATGTAATCATGTTGTATGATGGAATTATAGGTAATGTTTCAAACCAATTCCATTATCTTGTATTTGTATATCTAAGTGAAGAAATTAGATTCCCACAAATTAAAATCGTTACATACAAAGGTAGCAGAGTTTTTCATAATTGAAGAAAAGTTCCCCAAAATAAAATGTAGAATACCAAACTCAAAAAACAAGTTTCTTATTTAGGAGATATTCAAGGATATGAGGTCTTTTTAAAGTGAACCTTGCTTTAAGATACTAGTTTTTGGTAAAGCTAAGCACACAAAGAGGAGGGTTGAATTAGATATAGAATTTTCAAAATCTATTTTGAAGAATACACACAAATGTTCAATTAGCAATTTGTTCCTTGTTAATTTTCTTCCTAAGGTTACAATAAAGTAAGCAACAAAGGAAAGAGAGAATGAGTGCAAGGGAGACAAATTTTCTAAAAGTTTCAATTTAACCCTAAGAATATATCCATCCTTATGCTACAAGCTTTAAAACCATTAAAAATACACTCCTTTGCCATAGTCAAGTGGAGAAACATAATACAAATTAAGGCTTTTGTTATCATTGACAAAAAAAAAAAAATACAAACAACACTCCATATTATATCTAGAGTGAGGCCACACCTTTACATATGATACAACTAAGATCTCAATCAAGAAAATAAAAAATTATAAAGAACCAAGTATAATCAGAAGATTACTTAAATGTGAACTAAATATACAACTCCAAATAGATTAACTAATAGAATGAAAAACAATGTTACCATATTTGATAAGAGCTTTGTGTGAAGGATGAAAATGTTGTGAGACTACGTTCATTTGATAATTTATCTTAGCACTAAAGAACTTTTGGATGATGTTGCTTCGAAAGCACATTCTCCATTTATCTTTATTGAATATGTTTTATAAGTTAAGCTTCAAAATGTCTCAAGGCCCACTCAAACTAATATAATAATAAGTATTTTATCAAATTTTATTAGGTTTTTTGTTTAATCTTTTTGAGTTGGGTCATTAATCTCTCGTCTTATGTTATCGAGGTTTTTAGATGTTTATATATATTTTTTAAATTAAAAGGTTAACTTCATGTGACTTTTAACAACTCTCTAATAGCTAAAATCAATTTTTACCCATGATTGGAATTGTCATTACACACCTTTCACTTCCATACATACCATATGTTAAGAGTAATTATAACACTCATTGAGGATGGTGAGAAAATACTAATAGATGATAGTGTGACAAAAGTAAACTTTTGAAAGTATGGCTCATATATAAGGCTTCTAGGGATACATGGATAAATAAGTCTCATATTGGCCATAAGAAGAAAAATTATAAGCTAAGTCATAAGACTTGAAATGATGAGGTTGGACAAATCTACATTGGAACCTATAATAACTCCTTGGATAAGCATACTAGAATTAGAGTAGTTTTGAGATAGAAGACAAAGATTGAAAGGACCTCTAAATAAGGACAAACCCTAATTTGATCAAAATAATGTCTCCTTAAAAAGTTGGAATTTTAAAATATAGTATGAAAGTGATACCTCTTCTAATTTGGTGTCACTCAATTTTGAGCCAAGCAAAATCTTGTTGGCTTATAACACCTAAAACCAAAGAAGATAAAGATCAATCATCGAGTGATATCCTAGCGAGAAATCATCAAACAAGAAATGACTCCTATTAGGCTTCTAGGTAGTAGAGTATAAGGATACCTAATCCCATATTAGCTATAGAATTGAAGATTCTAAGATTTATAAGTAAATTCAAAAGCCATAAAATGGTGAGGCGTCTTTTGGGGACATTATAGGCATATATCTTAACTCTATGGTTAAGTAAGCTAAAGTTTGTGTAACAAAAACTAAACTTATATTACTCTATCCATTATAAAATCTAAATATATAGCTATAGGTAGTTATATAACCCAAGTGTAATGGATCAAATAATGATTAAGAGATCATGGTGTTACATTAAAATAAATTCTTATCTACTATGATAAATGAAGTGTAATAAGTTTAAGTAAAAAATAACTAATCATCTCAAGCACAAGATATATAAATATAAAATATCATTTTATAAGAGAATATGTCGAACTTAATCATGTCTAATTAGAATTTGTACATACGAATGATCAATTGGTTGATATTTTCACAAAAATTCTAGGTTGTGATCAATTTATAAAACTTAGATTGAATTTAAGAGTATTAATTCTCTTTGAGAAATTATAAAAAAAGAAAGAGAATAGAAATTAAAATAAATAAGTATAAGTATAAGTTAAAGGAGAGTCTTAATCTAGTCATTGCATATATGTTATCTCTAATTCTTTTGCATATCTATTATAAATAATTTATATTTTTATAAATTTTATTTTGTTATCATCACAAGGGGTATTAACTCCTACATATGATATTTTTTTGATGATAACAAATCCTATGTATTTTTAATAAATTTGGTTTAGTAAATTTTTAGATTTTAGATAACTAATGTTTATGTTCATAAGAGAACTTAATGAAGACGAAGAGCAAATGTTAGACCCCATGAAGATTATCTTGGTTGGAGTAAAAAAACATTAAGATATTTATTTTAAATTTAATTTTAAGTAGTTTACTTTTATTTTGATGATAATATTAAAATTGATTGAAAACATTTTTGTAAGACAAAAAATTTAAATTTTACCATTATCAAAATCTTGACTTAAATTAATCATCTTAAAAATATAAGATTCTAAAACTTTGATCATCTTAGAAATCATCTTATCTTGTCTCATCTTTGAAAACCTCTTTTCTATGAGTTGTTGTAGAAAGTAAATTTAAAAAAGAAGATCTAGTTCTAACCAACCTAAGCCTAAGCTTTCTTAAGTAATTCGAAAGTCTAATAGGTTATGGTAGGATTAGGTTATCGCATGACTCTTAAACCAATATGTTATAATATCAGGTAAAGGAACAAGTTTTGAACCTATTATGTACTTATTAGCAGGCAAGGGTCATGATCTCCTAAGGGAACTATAGAGTAACAAACCCCATATGTTTGGTTGATTATAAAATATTTGCTTTAATTTTTTTTAAATAAAATTTTTAGAACTAAAAATTTTTATTTCTAATAGTTCAACCCCTCTCTTGCTAATCATATTTCATAAATCTTACATAGATAAAAAAATTAATACTTACAAATACCTTTAGTGCCCTAAATTTTTGAAGTCGACTGAATTAATACTATTAAGAAACCTTCTAATACTACCTTATCACATAGGTTCTTCATATGTTGGAAAAATCAACCATCTTTATAAGACACTTGGATAATAGAGAAGATTTAGAGAAGATTGCTCTACAACTAATTGATGATTCCTTAGATTTTAACTCCACATACTAGAATTCTTCTTGGCTTGGTAGAGATGATGAAATACTAACCAATGATGTTGCAACATAATGATGACATTGACCTATGATAAGGACTCAAATATGGGCCAATCAAATTGAAATTTTAGGCACTTGTCATGAAACATGCAATGAAGGCCCATATAAGCTAGTTTTGGATCAACTTATAAAGTTTACTTCAAATAATCATAAAACTTATTGCAAGAATTTTACATAATATGTGAAGCATGTAGAGATTCTTTTTAGATTACAAAATATATTGGTGGTTGTTATTAGGTACTAGTGATTATAATTGTTATACCCGGTAAAATATTATATGTTTAATCTTCAATAATTCAATTGTGGCTTGGATGATTTCAGATCGACAGTAGGATGAGCCAGGAGCTCAATTGGAGGCTATTGGAATTTTTGAAATTTTCTGGGGATTTTTCGGAGTACCGAGATTTTTTTTTTAAAACCGGAATTTGGTTTTTTTTACGTGCGTGAACCGGACCGGAGCGGTTCAGCAAAGGCGGGGCGGTTCGCCGAGGTGCGTTTGCGCGTGCGTTTAGATAAGCCGCGGATAAGGGATCGGACGGGCGAGATCAGCGGTGGAGATTAACCGGCTGATCGGGTGTTAAGCGGCGTTTTTGGAAGGTCAACCGGCGCTTAATGGGTCTTAACGGGTTATTACCGGTTTAAGCCGGGTATTTAACCTAAACTGTTCGGCTGTTAGGGTTTCGAACGGCGGCTAGAGGCGAGGTGTTCGCGGCGAACGGCGGTACTTTCCGGCAGCCTTCCAAGGGGCTTTTGGTAATCGGAGGTTCGCGGGACAGAGACAAGCATTTTGGTACCGGTTTCGTTCGGCGAGGAGCTGTGGTTGATCGCGTGCGAGCTTCACCGTCGCTGGCGAGCAAGGTAGGAAAGTCAGATTTAAATTAGTTATTTAGTAGAAATTAAAAGCATGAAATATTTTGCTTAATGAACACAAGCATGTGGATGAAAAATCGGACTTAGTTGAATGCTAATCTGCGTCTTTTACAAATTTTGGATTTTCTGGAAAATTTCCCATTTCGCCGAAAAATTTAGTTAATGCTTAGGAATATGTTAGGGATTTGTATTATCAGTGTTGCCATTGAATTAGTTAATTAATTGTTGGATTAATCTTAAATCTCACAATACGGCAATGGCGTACGGGCGAACACCTTCGGCGGAAATTTTGAATGAACCTTAGAAATTAGTGGCATTATTGAAACATTAGGATAGTACGAACATCGGATTTTGTTTCTCCTTGTTCGCGTTCGCCGGAAATCGACGGAAGGATTGGATTGGTCGGCGATTGCGTCGGTTAGGGTTCGCGGGCGTCGGACCGAGGAAGGAGAAGGGTTTAGATTAATTACGAATTTATTTAAGTAATTAATGGTATTTATATAATATTTATTAGTAATTATATTTATTTAAGCATCGACCGATTAACGGATTATTAAGGAATTTGGTTCGGCGGTGTCGCGGTTCAGCGCGAGGTTTCCAAACCGGCAGCGAAAACCGGTTCAGCGGGATTCGGCGCGGACGAACGGCGCGGAGGAAAATTTAATTCGGAAATTAATCCGAATTTTCGGAAAAAGGATATATGTGGAATTTAAATTTTATTCGAAAATTTATTCCGAATTTCGGAAAATGGATAAAGGGCGAAAATTGATTTTTTTGAATTTAAAAATTTCCTGAAGTGAGAAAAAGATGATTTTTAGAAATCACGTAGCCAAGTTGAAATTGACTGTTGGAAATTACCCATTAATTCAGTGCAGCTGGATTAGTTGGAAGGAAGTGTGACACTTGGGTGCTACCAGAATAGTTAGAATTTTGGTACATTTTGTGTTGCTTGGATGACAATGACATGGATTGAGTCAGTTTACTCAGTGTTGGCATATTTCATGGATTGGCATATTTCATGGATTGATATATTGGACCGGACTACTATAGGCCCTATATGATGTTTTAGGGTAGTTGTGGTAGGTAACTGTGCAGTACAGACTTAGCTTCCACAGTATACATGTGGACTGGTATGCGCCTTGTTGTATCTGGACACATGTTGCCGAATCTTGGAGTTAGAGCTTGGCAATGACTGTAGGGGCGTGGCTTCTATGGAAATTGTTGGGAGAGGACTTCTTGGGACGGTGGCTGAGTCGATCTCTTCTGGTCCATGAGTGTAGGCCTGCGCGCCTGAGAGTGGCAGTGGCAGGGGTGACTCGCCGTGGCTAGCCAAGTGTGTAGGCCTGCATGCCTGAGGGTGGCAGGGGTGTCTCACGTTGGCTAGAGATCTATGTGACTGGTTCTGTCTATAGTCTCCAGAAGATTGATTGACGAGAGAGGCTGCGGTGTCGGGTGCTAGGCGTTGTGATGCGTGCGCAGAGATGGGCGTGTCCCGTTGGCATGCTTTGCCTAGGCGCCATGCGTGCGCAGAGATGGGCGTGTCCTGCTGGCATGCTGCCTGGGAGCACAGAGGAGAGCTACTCTGGTGTGACTGGGGGTGACTGTGGTTAGTCAGAGTCTGGGACTGAGAGTGCCTTTCCACCCTACATTGTTATGCTGTATTTTTATACTCTTGCTATTATCCTTCTCTTGCATGAGAGTTTTTTTACTAGCTGTCTTTCCTACTGGGCGTAGCTCATTCCTTTATTATCCATATTTTTCCAATGGCTCGGCAGACTTGACGCCACCCAGCTTTAGGTGGGATCGTGATCAGTAGGCTAGTGGAGGAGATCTGATCTGTGATTTTCTGAGACATTCTGGTTAGTTGATTGTTGCTGTTGGATGTATTCAGTGAGACTGTTATTCTTATGTCTTGTATTATGTGAGGGTGATTCTGACTCATGTACTCGTATGGATGATGTGGTATTGATGGACTGTGATTTTTCATATGAGTTACATTTTTATACACTATCTTATTTTCTATCTTGACGGTATGGTGTGTGGAGCGCCATTTCATATCGGTGGATGTTATATATTTTTTTTGTTGATGGTGAGGTCATTACATGACTATGGAACTTAACCTTGGGGGTTCAGACTTCTATTAGATCGGTTCTCCTATCGGTATGGGTTAGGAGTATTGGGTCTAGTAGGAGTAACATTACGCGAGTTCATCAGTTAATTCAGGAGTCATGAACCTGATTTGACGGTGTGCCCAGGAGATGGGATCCACATAGTTAAGGAAAGTAGGTGTGTAATGATGTGTTATATCCTATGTTTTTCGTAGGCTACTCAGGTTGGTATGAGACGATTTGAGCTGTCTATATGTAAAAAAAAAAAAAAAAAAAAAAAACTGGGGTGTAACAATAATAGGGAAACATGCATAAATAGCCCAAAATATAAAATAAAAATATGCAATTTAATTATTTTACTTATCTTTTTCATGGTCCTGCTTGGTACCTTAAGTATGGATAAACCTTAGTAACTTTCGCTTCCCTTATGTAACTCTTTTGTGAGTGTTGCATGCTCATTTGGTGACCCTTCTTCCCTTTAATCACCAACAAAACCACTCTTCTTTTCTTTTCACTTTTCTTAATCTATTTCTTTGCAAATTTGAACATGGTACTATAATAATTACTTGGTTGGAACTATAGTATTTGAATACACACTACTTGTGTACCAGTTCGCTCACAGAGTGCACATCCAACACTTAACATAAAACGCTTGCAAAATAAATAGCACCTAAATAGCTTTTTTTTAAGCTTAGATTCCTTCTATTCCACTCTTTCATCATCTTAGAAGTAAGAACCATTATTCTTCTCCTTCAATAAGATTGCTTACTCTATTCTCCAACTATTATTCTTATTTCATCACTTTATTATTTTTATTTTTAATTCAATTTTGTAAGAAATCTATAATAAACATACACATCATATCATTCAAATATACAATATATCACCATCATGTTAAAATGATAAATTTTATTTTTCTTATGAGATCACTATTTTCAAACATCATTACTTTAATCATATGCTTAACATCCTCAAGTTTGGCATTTCATATCTGCACTTAAGAGGTCTCTATATTTGTATACTTTTTCTTTCTCCTTTTGTTCTTTTCTTAGTGCTACAATGCTACTAAAGTGCTAACAAAAAATTTCTTCTACTATTTGTTCTCAATTTGTGCTCAAATCCTCATAGGTTATTTACTAACTCTTGATAACACCTCTCCTTTTTATTGTTTTTCCTCTTAATTCAATTAGAAAAAGCTAAAACTACTCAAATATTTCTTAACAATTTCTCAAGTCTTAGCATCTCTCTCTTTATAAGCATCTAATGCCATTTCATCTTTTCATAGCTCTTTATCTTATTCTAATACTTATTTTTATCAAAGAATGAATCTTCACCTTCTTATCTATTTAAATTCTAATAATTTCTCATTGATTTGACTCTCCCATGCATTGTTTTTATCAGTCATTCACCATTTTATTTTTAATAACTTTTTAGTTTTATGAAATTGTATTATGTAATACCATCACTTTGTATTATATAATATGAGATATTTCTCTTTATCTATAGTTACTCATACTTATTATACTTATACAATTTAATTAATCATGCACACATGATCTATTTTAACTTATTCTATTTAGGAATTCTCATTACCTTATAATTAACAAAGTTTATGTATGACACTCTCAATTTAACCCTAGTTTGATCATACTTATGTGGTATCCTCAATCATGCTTATATGATCTATCTTTGATCATTCAACTCAATTATCATCATGATAATATATCATATATTATTCTTATCGTAATTGTTTGCTCTATATCCTTCTCACTTAAAAGTTTTTGTACATATAAAATGATCTTTATTATTTATGTTTCATTTGCTACTAGTTCTCAATTAATAATACTTGTATGATCTTTTATTTTCATATTATATAATCCATATCTTCCCTCTATTCGACACATGATCATACTTATATGATTTTTTAATTGTAATTGTATGATCTATTTTTGTTTTAACCATTTTAGTATATCATTCTATCTATTATATGATGTCTATTATCATATTGTTTAAACCATTTAAAAATTTAAAATAATCATAGAAATATTTAAAAAAATTATAAAATTAAAAAAATGACTCATCCAAAACATTTTATTTTCATAATTTACAAGTTCTCTCTTCTCATAATCATCAATAAATTTTGATATCACTAATTTTTTTATTTTTAACATCTAATAAATTTAAATTCTTCTAAATAATTTACTTTTATTCTTAGAATGTTACAATAAACAAACCTCCAAGGCTTTAATTTACAATATGTTTTCAATTTTAGTCGAAATTAGTCAAATCCAATCTACTCAGGAAAAATTTCCTTCAAGATAGAATTTTTTTCATTCTTTTCTTTTTTCTTTTTCGTTTTGTAATTTTTAACATAACTTTTCTCTTCACTCATGTTCACCCATTCCTATGAGGATCCCAAGCTCTAACTAATTCTATAATTTACTCCTAAGTGATCACTAAAATAAACATTTATTAGATTCCTAAAGATCTATAATTTTGCAAAACAAATTATTTGTTAACGACAAAAGGTATAAGTCCTGACTCAAATCCTTCATTGAGTGAGCTTTATGCAAGATGGGAACAAGAGGTTTTAAGGGAGAGATATTATTCCCAATATATTTTAAAATTATTTATAACCTTCAACCATTACCATCATATTATTCTTATACTCTCTTTCTGTAGTTTGAGATATATTATCTTATTGTTAAAAATCTTGTATTATAATATACTAAAAATATTTATAAAAGCATAAATATATTTATATATATATATATATATATGTATATGTGTATGTGTATAAATATATTATATAAAATTTTATAAGTTAATAATTTTTTTATAAAAATAGTTTGTTTAAAAAAAAAGATGAAAATATACGTGTGAAGGATTGCTAGTTGGAATTCAAGCTTGGGGATGAATGATTATTTATGACAACCAACTGCCAAAGACTCGAAAGCTAAAGAAAAAATGTGTGCTTTATTTAATGTCACCTCTAATCTCCAACGATGCTATGTATGCTTGCCAGCTCGTATAAAGTAGTTCCTATCAAATATACATTATATATAATATTTTTATCGAGACGTACAGAAGACAAGAAATATATTGTCAATTATATATTGCTGAAGGACCGCTATGCATAAGAAAACAAATAAAATAAGTTTAATAATGTTAAAATACTCGAAATAGAAGAATTGAAAAACAAAAGCAGAAAAGTTCCACAATGTATTCCCAAAATCATTGCCGAACACAACATCCGATCCTAATCTCCTTTGCATGCAACAGTTGCTATCATCATCTATGATTGCAGCCAGTGACCAACCCTGTTGCCCAACGATTTGTCCCACCTCAACCCATTGTACCACAAAATAAATGCTGCACTTAATTCTATTATATTAAAAGCTGCACTTCATTAACAAAAATATTTGAAAAGAAGAAACGAAAAGGACCAGTGCATTGATATTTGTGTCCATTTATGCCTTTACGTGTAATTTTCCTTCTTAAGCGGGGTCGAATCGCAAATTTGTTTTATAATTAATATATCTGCAAATTTTATTTCTAGTGCACCTGTGGTTGTATTTTCTGCTGGAATTATGGGCAGATAATTATAAATGGAAATTATTGAGCAAAGTTTTTGTTTAATATTATTTTACCGTTTTTTGCTCACTTTTGCTTCCCTTTTCCGGGTCACGTGTGTTTTGTCAACCGAGATTTGTCGGTCAAACTCATTCTTGGTCTGTAATTGATTCATGTCTCTCTTTTTCTATAAAATCCCAAGTGCCTTTTAGAGTTCATCTCTATACTATTGTCATAGCGCTTCTTTTCCGCTTTTGCCGTTGTTGCTTGCTTGCGCCGTAAATGGAGTTGGCGTTGAGCTTGGGAGAGCCGCCGACGAGGCGGTTCGACAAGGACGGCAGAGGAGCTGGAGGAAGCCAAAGCATGGGCTTGAAGCTTGGGATCTGCATGGGTTTTGGAGTTGGGGGTGGAAGGAGAGGTGAAGCAGAAGAAGAGGGCAGAGAAGGTGGTAAACTCATGGAGATGGACGACAGGAGGGGATCTGTTGATCCCCCGGTTCAACTTAACCTCCTTCCTCCCGTCCCTGTTCCTCGCCAAGATGCGACACAGTTGGGTTTTCCGTGGACGACCATGAATGGTAAGACTTGAAAAACCCAATTTTAACATATACTTCTTTCCGTCCTTCAAATCTTGAAGGAAAACCCTCCAATCTAATTTCTTATCCTTCAAAGATTAATTCTTGCTTTTGTGATTTTGGATTAAAGTTGGGAATATTGAGACATCTGCGTGCGTCTTGGACGTGAACAAGGTACCGATGGGGGAAGAGGCCGAGGAGGGCATGCCTCTGTCGTCGTCGCCAAACAGCGCGGTGTCTTCTTTCCCCATGGAGTTCAACTGTGGGATGGTTGTTGCCGCGCCGCCGGCGGAGGTGGAGAGGGCATCGTCAAGGGGAAGCGACGAAGAGGAAAACGGCGCCGCGAGGAAGAAGCTCAGGCTCTCCAAAGAGCAGTCTGCTTTTCTTGAAGAAAGCTTCAAGGAACAGAACACCCTCAACCCAGTATGTGCACCCTTTTACTGTTAAACAAGAGCAAACGTTAAGATCATGGAGATCATTAACACTACGACCCATTAAATCTCCGTCTTTTTTCAGAAGCAGAAGCTGGCCCTGGCCAAGCAACTGAATCTCCGTCCACGTCAGGTGGAAGTCTGGTTTCAGAATCGAAGAGCAAGGTATTTTATCTGCTTGTTATAGATTCTTCTCATATCAAAAACCCTGTTCTTCGTCTCGCATAGCATGTTTTGCAATCTTTTCCTCTGCTCCCTCTGTTATGCGAAACAGGGATATATATTGAGCTCTACACTCTGAAAACCCGTGCTTTTTCAAGTGACGTATTTTAGAACTCAAAAGAAATAACAGTTCTTAGTCCTTCCTGTGAAATCTAAGTACAAAGATGGTTTATATGAACTCAGGACGAAACTGAAGCAAACGGAGGTGGACTGCGAGTACCTAAAACGCTGCTGCGAGACGTTAAGAGAGGAGAACCGTCGTCTCCAAAAGGAGCTTACGGAGCTCCGTGCCCTGAAGACCACACAGCCTTTCTACATGCAGCTGCCGGCCACGACCCTTTCCATGTGCCCTTCATGTGAGCGCGTCTCCTCCATCCCCACATCCATTGGCAGTGCCACCACCAACCCAGCAGCCACTACCGTTCCCTCCGGCGTTGGCCAACCCACTTCAGTCGCCAGCGATAAACAACCGACACATTTTGGTGCTTCCCTCTTCAACAAGCCTCGCTTCTTCGCTCTTGCCGGTCCACAACCTACCTCCGCTAACCAGTCCTCCGCAGCCTCCTAGTTCTCGTAACTCGCAGTGGTAGCCCTTGTAAATAAACAAGTTCTGAAGATCTTTTATCCTCTTCCTCCATTCGTTTTCTTGGCAAATATGGAACTTGCAAAATGCCCAGAGTTTTCATTTTTGAGTATATCTTTTCATGAATTTTTCTTGATGGAAAGAAGAGTCCGTTGACTGAATTTGTGGAGGCAAGTTTGTTATAAAGTTTTTACTCTATTTTTACATGTTTTAGTTGATTTGGGTTCTCTTCTCTTTTCTAAACGTCAAATTCTACGGTTTAGAGGATGTGCGCCGTTTAATTTGACTGGTAAACCTTTACTTCTTCCTTCACGGGTTGAATCATCCTTTCTCTTGTACGCTATTTAAAAAAATTACTGATTATTTGAATACCCCATTTTTATCTTGTCTTCTAACTTATTGCTTTTGATGGTTTTGATAAGTCATTATTTATCCCATTTTAACTATGGAACAATGCAGACAGTCAGTAATCATATGGTTGCCTGGGAAATAAGGTAATGAGAAGTCATTCTTTATGCTTTGTTTAGTCATTTTTCAAAATTATTTATTCTTTTTAAGCCTAACTAATATTAAAAAAACTTTTTATGTAAAATGTCCTTTTAGAAATTTTCATTAATTGTTTTGTACGCTTTTTAATCATAAAATATATCATTGAAGGGAATTTTAATAGTTTTCAAATTAGATTTTAATTTTATTAAAGTTTATCATTTGTAAATGTTTTATATTGGAATTTGAAATTATTTAAGAAAAATATTTTAGAGGTATTTTGTAGACTTGAACATTCTACCAAATAGAACCTTGTACAATAATAAGAAATATCTATCAATGATGGTAGGTAATGTAGTAGTGTTTAAAATACTACAAGAAATTTCACTCGTAACGAATTAGCTTTATTTAGATTTGGAGTCGTAATTGGATTAACTCTTCAATATCTTATTAGTTTCCATTATCACTATTATTAAAAGAGTCAATTGTAGTCGACCCCTATTTAAAGTAGATTTCAGTCTATTTTTTATTAGTTAAGTGTTCATATCAACACTTTAATTTAAGTAATTTAAAGATCAATTAATGGTTTTTTTGATATTTTCAACTTTATATTTTGTACAAATCAATAATTCAACCATTTTATAATTTTTTAGTGCAAACTTTGGTTGAAAATTATTTAAAAAAAACTTAAAATTGAGTTTTGGTCTATTTCTGCCTCCATCCATCGTCTATTGCCATTATCATCGCCTTAAGAAGTCGTAACCACCACCCACTCGACCCACATAAACCCTCCGAGCCCAGTAATCAACTTGACCTACGAGGACCCTATCCTGAAACGTGCCAAACACAAAGACTTTTGTTGACCTAAAAATCGGACCCCAAGCGTCACATGCCTCTCTGTCTGCATTACACCAATACCAATACCTACAAAAATCAAATTGGAAGAGTCACGCGCCTCTTCGCAGGTGTTGCATCAATCATGCCAACCATCAGTGCACAGCTCATCGTAACCTCCTGAAATGTATAGCCTATTTGGGAATACCTTCGTTAATTAATTTTACGACTTTTCAATTTAGTTTTTTTTTCATTTTTTTATAGAATTCAAAGTATTTTTTTATTATTTTTTATGATATTTGAAATTGTAAAATATCATTTAAAATTTTAAAATATCTCTTAGTATTCATAAATATTATTTCATATTCATATATTAGCAAAATATTTATTGTACCTTTAAGATCTTCATAAATAAGGATGTTCATCATATTGTATAGAATAATTTTGAATGAAATAACAAAATATTGTCACCAAGGTTGTTTAATATGAGCATGTTGTGTGCAAACAATTCAATGATATCACTTCAGAGGTGCCCTAGGAAGGAATTTGAGACATTCAAAAGGGAAACGTCTGATATATTATCCAATATTCACAAGAATTTGATCATTGAAAAACTATTCTTCACCACTTTATTTCAACATTCAGGAAACTTAATTGCCACATCCAATTCTCTTATTAGTATATGTAATCGTGTGATTTCTTATTTGGCCTTTTCGAACACCACTTATGTGTATTCCTTATCACTTTATTACAAATGTGAGTAATTGGGTGAGTATTATTTAAACTATTTTTCCTTTAGGCTGAGACTCTTTATATAAAAATCAATGCAAGTCCTTGGCTTCCAAGAAAGTTTTTATTTGTTTGACAACCCTAGCATTTTTTATCTTAAACCTATAACAACTTTAGGTAAGCCATTGTATAAATATATTATTAGAACCTAAGTCCATCTCAATTGTCTTTAAGGTAAAATAGATTTGAACACATCATCTTATATCAATATGCTTCAAAAAAGTACACTCATATACATAGAAATCATAATTTTTTATCTAACATATTTTATTATTTAGTAAATTTTTATTTCCAATTATGAGAGAAGAAATTATTTTACAGACAAATTTATTTATTTGATGTTATTTATATGATTTCTTTATTTGAAGATTTTTAAGCGAGCTATGTTATTTTATTTATTATTTCATGATATTTTTTCTTATCCATTATATTTTCCTTTCCATGTTAATATTTATATACATTTCTAGGCATGGAAACAGTTTCATATCAGTAGTTAGTGCTCCTATTAATAACTCAAAAATCTCTCCTAATGGAGTAATTTTTTGAAATTATTAAAAATTTCATCTTAAAATTTTTTTTATTTTGTCTATAATGAATAATGCTTGAAAAATTAGATATATTTCAAACTTTTATTCCACTTCTCTTTTCTTCACCACAAGATCACTAGCTTTACTAGGTTGGCTTAAGCTATGTGCAACTCCAATATTATTAAATTGAGATTTATTCACTAATGTTGAAGATAAGTTCTCCAATAGTCATTATTTTCATATCATCAAGATGATTTTAATTTTTGTAAATTGTAATTTATTTTTGTATAACTTAATTTTAATAAAAATTACTCAAAGTTTCAAGATACAAGTTTCTCTAACTAATGAACTATCCAATGGGGTATAGTGACTAAAAACTATGAATGCTACTTGAATGTCTAAGGAGTTTTAGTTAATGTAAATATTGCTATAATTGTTGGGAGTGCTAAGGAAGTCAAGGATCATGTTACTTTAATGTTAAGTTAACAACATGAAAAGTCCACAAATAAGATACCTTACATTACAATTAGAACTAATGAACAATTCTTCAACATACATTCTTGTTTGCTAAGCCATTAGCTATAATCTTAGAGAAGTTTTCAAGATCAAATTGTTATATATTTTTACCTTCAATTTTTTAAAATTTAATACTATAGTTCATATTTATTCTCTTAACCAATATGTTATTAATCTAGGACAACTTATAGAATCTACCTTTGTGGGAAACGTTTTTGTATGCTTTACTTTTGTTTTTAACTATTGTAAAGGACTTCTTTAATTCTCAAGAGTGTGAAGGAGAGAGTATCTTCGAGGCTTGGGTGAAGGTGAGAATAACCTTCTTTGTAGCTCGGTGTGAAAGAGAGGAGGTTTCTTAAACTCAAGGATAAGTGGTTCTCTAACAACGATAACAATAGAGAAGAAAGAAAGTAGTAGGCCAATGTCTAGTGAGATTAGAGGTGAATGTAAGCTCATTTAGGTAGGAGACAAAACCACTTAAAACATGAAGGTCTTATTTTCCTTACTATTCTTCTTTCACATGCTTTAATTTTTATACTTACTCTCTTGCTACATATTGAATATTATTTGACATTGTTATATCATATATTTGAATAATATTTTTAATGTTTTTTCTTTTAAAAAATTAGCACTCAATTCATTCCCCTCTTAAGTGTGATAATAGACTAACATGTGGTACCAAAGCAAGTGCTCTTCAAAGCTTCATATCTAAGATTGATCCATTATTGTACACATATTCCTACTTGGGGCAATTGTGTCCAAAATTTAGTCTACCAAAAAACCTTTATTATAAATTGTTTTCTCATTTTGGAAAATGCATGCTAACCCAAATGCTAAGTCAATAACTTGCTTATATTATGCATTGACTCTTAATAATTACATAAAGTTTGTATGCTAAATACAAGTAAAGATATCTAGGATAAATAGGTCATCATTTATGAAGGTGCAAATGAGATATGTGAATTTGATATCGACATTTTAAATCTTGTGCATGAACTGATTTCTATGAAAAGTGATGAATCAATTTTAGAGATGATTAATGGAATTATTAATATTTTTAATGACTTATATTCACTTTGTAAAATCATTTCTAATCATGGAATTATAAGCAACGTCCTTAAAAGCATTCTTAATATCATGCCTCACTTAACAAACCAATTAAATAATCTTGATAATACCTTGAAAAAAAAAATACAAAATACCACATTTTAGTAGATTTGCAGAATAAAGTTTGAGGACATAAGTTAACAATAAAAATATGAAAAAATCATTATAAAAATCACATCCATAGGGCACAATATAAAAAACTGAATAAATAGTCACATATAACATATCTAATATCATGCACCTCCTTACCAACTAATTATAAACCATACACTTAAATAAATACAAAATATAGAGTCATAATAAAGCACACATAATAAATTTTAAGGTTTACTCAGAAGAAGGCTAAGGTGATAAAAAGATCATCCTAAAATCCATATTTACAAAATATATTATAAAGCAACTAAATAAATATCCACACGTAACATGCAACAGCTACCAAAGTCCAATAAAAAAATACAACAATATTCTTAAATAAGGTCTACTTACAAAATATAGACACAACTATGGCATATCAAAGTTTTTATAAAGTTCAAAATATAAAACTTTTACCATTTTAGGTCTTATCTGTAAGGTACTAACACTCCCAACATTGTTTGAGTTTATATCATAACTTATAATACAAATAAATAAAAAATATAAAATGTTTAGTAAATAAATAAATACCTATAAACAAATAATGTAGTAACATATAAGTAAAAGAAAGAATAATATCAAGAAGTGCACAATATCAAAGAAATATGTAGACTATTGATATCATCACATATATGCCTATATGCATTATACTCATCATATAGTACTCATGCTAAATAGTACTCATATCATGATACTTCCTTTTCATATCATATCTTGCTTTGGAGGTTTGTTTAACAGGAAGTAAAACATTGACGTATTATTTATTTTTTGTGGGAATCTAAGGCATGCCATGACTACCCTCTTCTTAGTTTCACGTATCGTTTGAGAGACCTCACATATAATAAATAAAGTATAATATATCATATGTTAAATATTAAACACCATCCATCTTTTTTGAGAAAGAGTTCATCTCTCATGGAATACTGGATGTACCATTTGAAGCCATCCATGTATGGTATGTTGCACCTGACGTATGACATATTAGCTCTTCACAATTATACCTATGATGGATGGTAAGCATAATTACATCCAATTTGACCCAATTCTCATCTAACCCAAGGACGAATTTTGAATAGCTAAAAGACAACCCAAAAGCAATTGAAGGAAACAAGCACAATAAAACATATATTGAAATATTGAATTACAATAAAATAAGATTAACTTCCCAATATCTATCTTTCCTTAGTTTAAGGAATTCTTGTTATGGTTGATTTTGTCATTCTCACTTGGCAGACTATTACAAACCTCAAATTGGCTAGCTTATAGGACTAAAGCATGTTTTTATTCCTCTTTATTTTTTTTAATTAATAATTTTTAATTTAATTGAATTATTTAGCTTTCGGTTCTTGTTATGCATAAGGTTGAGTCATAAAGTGCTTATGTTCACCTTGCATGCTCATAACCTATAAGCCATGATGTAGTATAACATCTTTAACTTTTGTAAAATTAAATTATTTTTGAGTAAATTGAGTTATATATGAAGAATTATATAATTTTTTCTAAATACATTTTCATAGAAATTATTGTTTTTAGGCAATCATATAGTATGATATGTTGTAAAGCTAAATTACACAAGATAATAAAGTGTTAAATTGATTATAGAATGTGTATGATCAAGTGATGAACACTTTATCATCACAAGAAGTCAATCCAATCTAATGGGCTAAGTAAATAATAATATTTTATTGTGATATAAGTACACTTTTATTGTATACTAAAGATGTCTACAATACTTGACTTACATAACTTTGGACATTAAAGGTGAGCCATAGTCTGTTACACCCATATATATTATATATCTATATGTTATTCTTAAAGAGAGGCATTAGATATAATCAAGATTGATGAGTTTTTCAAAAGTTTGCAATTTGTTGTGCATCAAAGATGTTGGATCAAAGATTATTTTTAGTCATCTGAGCCAAGTTATTTGATATTTGGTTTCCCTTCCTATAAAAAAATTGAAGGTGAATCATTTTAAAGTCCACTAGTTCCTTAATTTTTCAAATGTTACTGAGCATCTTTAATGGAATACACACATCACCGCTAACCATGTCCAAGATAGCTCTAAAATCAAATTCCATTATAATGTCGATAGCTCTCAATTCTTTATAAAATCGTAGCACCAATAATATATATCATACTAGTATGACTAAGAAAATATATAAGTATGATAACATGTAACCAATGAATCATCACAAAATGAATTTGACTATAAATATTTATAAGCATATTATACAATACAAACCTTTAAGAATGAATTTGTTTATAATACGAACATAATATAGAAGTGATTAAGTATCATATAATATGATTATGTGGATTGTATAAGTAAGATAAGGATAGAAGCATAACATATAGGATTATTGTCTAATACTACTTAGGTTACAAATGTGCTGGATAATCACGACTAAGGTCATCGTACAAATATGAAGTAAGAGAATGCCTAAGCTATTTAAGAATAAATGGATCATACATGTACGATGATAAGTGAAAATAAGCGTAGATAAAGGGATATTTAACTCATCATATAATATGAATATAAGAATAATACCAGTACGATACACTGAAACTAAAAAGATTTAATACTCAAAATGGTGAACAATTATGTCAACAGATGTAGGAAGCAGTTAACCAATGGAAAACTATTAGAGTTAAGTTGGAAATAATAAGGAATAAGTATTAAATAGATTGGATTCAATGATTATGGATGCAAAATTGTTTAGAATTCAAAGAGTCATGATGGTGCATAAAAAAATCAATCTTGAGAGGATTTATTTTTGAGAAACGTTGTGTTATTAGTGTCGTACAAGCGTGAAAAGTGAAAGAAGATAAGTAGGAAGTGCTCTCAAGTAATTAGAAGAAGTTTGGAAGGTGTTAAGCCCACAACAAAGGCATAAACTATGAGAAAAATGCAAAGGTGCTATACCATAGAAGGCTTGGAGGAAGTTCCAAATCTTTGGAGAAACCACTACTCAGATTATAAAGATAGTCAAGCTTACGTTACGTGTACATGTTCGACATAATGTGTAATCTAGGTTAGAGGCTTTAATGATTTAAAGAGATATTGAGTTGAAAATATAATCCTCAAGTTTAACGTTTTATGTATGCTGCATGTTATATGAATAAAAATTTAAGAGACTTCTTTTTATTATTTTGAGGTTGATTTATGATTTTGATTTTGCAAATTCTTTGTTATGTTTAATTTTCACATGTGACTAGAGTATACTAAACATGATTTAGTTTATTTATATCTCCTTCATGAAATGAGAATGATAAGAAAATGAACTACCATTATTATGATAAAGTTTCATGCTACATTAGAATGAATCGTTGACCAATGTGGTGATAATTCATTAAAAAATAATTGTTCCTATGATGAGCTAAAGGTGCTATTCTATCTAGGCTATTTAAATGGGGAATAACCTGTTCCTAAAGATGCTTAATTATTATGAAGTATCCTAACCCAAATCCTAAATAATAAGAAAGTTAAGGCAATAAGCAAATGTGTAAGATGATAAGAAGATGAGAATAAACAAGCTTTTATTTCATTATGCTTAATAACATGAGATTATTTATATCATATGTTATCATTATCATGCTCTCATTACATTGTATTCTTATTATTGACCATACATGTGGCTACCTAAATATTATTTATTTTATATACAAATGTATGTTTTGTCACTAAGCTAGTATCTATTTTCTATTGCTTATTTTGGCCTAACACTTTTAGGACAAAATGAGACACTACATGATACTATAAGGGAGCAATGAAAGCTAGATCATTAATGATATGATATCAAAGAAGTTTATTATTATTAGATGTGTTAATTATAGTTCTATCTTTGTATTAAAAAACATGTATTAAAAGTTATTGAGTTATATGGAACTTTGTCATTACAAGGTAATGTTGTGAACTCATGGGCATGAAGCTTTATCTTAAAAGTTGAATTCTAAGAGCAAACACTTTTCTTTTTAATTGCTTCCACTACTTGATTTTAAAAGGATTGAAAATGCTTCTATTATTTATAATTTAAATGGTTTTAATATATATAGATGTGGTAAAAGGTAATAGTTAATATAACACCAAAATTTGGGGATTGTTGTGAGAGCCTCCACAAGGTTGATATAAGAGTAGTTGATATCATAGGGAGCATTGAACATTAGGGGAAAATATAGATATAGACACTAGGTGCATAACTAGTGAAAAAGGTTTTAAGAAGACATGTCACAACATAGGATGTGGAAACTTAGAAGAAATAAAAAAAACATAAGTAAAGATTATAGGTAGACTTTTAGAAGGGAAAAATAGCTTTTACTTTGTATGATTTTGTTCAATGCTTGTTTATGTTTAAAAAACATGACAAGAAAACCTAAAACTTAAGTGGAAAATTACATAGTTTTAAGAAGCTAATAATGCAATATGATTAGAAAGATCATATAGTACAATAAGTCATAAAAATAGAAATATTGTATAATATGATACCATAAATCATAAAGCACGATGCAAATGAATGAGATAGTGAAAGTGGTCCAATGAAATCATACCATACAATATAATACCACTATATAATATGATAAGATGATTAAACATAATAAATGACATAATCATATAGTATAATACCATGTCATCATATAATATGATATGAATAGTAAAATGTAACATATCTTATTACCTTTGATCATCCAAAGTAATGATTATAAGGAGAAAGGAATGATGAATTACAAACAAAAATATCATATAGTATAATACAAAGCATCATATAATATGATGCTTTATTGGAAAGTTCACCTTACAAGGAAAACAGTCTAATAGAGGGAACAAAAGGATAAAAAATCATATAGTACGATATCATATATCAAACAATTTGATGAAGAGTGTATTATATATATATATATATATATAGATACACAATCATGGTTTTTTATAAACACAAAATTTGTTATAAAGAATTTTTGAAAAATAAATATGATAAAAAAGTTAGTAAAATATTTTAAAACCCATAAATTACTTTCCTCTTATGAGATTCGTACACACTCATTTTACTTCAATTAGTATTAGAGAAATTTACATATATTGAGTAACATTATTTGGGTGATTCTTTATTTTTGTATACAAATTAATTATATTATTGATTCTAATTATTTGCTAATTTATTACTTTATTAATATCAAATACAATCTTGTCATTTTTAATTTATTATCGACTTTCTTGATTTTATTTATGTGCTTATTTTATTTAATTGTTTAAGGATGATTTCACCCATAGTTAATATTTTTGAAACTTTAGAGGAAGGATTTTCATCTTGTTGTCCCCCAATGTTTAAGGTTGAAATTTGTTTTTGAAAAAATACTTTTAAAAATTCTATTCAAAACATTAATAATGATTTGTGGGATTTTTTATTCATTCTTTTGTAATTCAAGAAAATAAAAGTAATAAATAAAGTATATTAATTCAATTAAATGCTAAAGGAATGAACTACTTATTTTATATATTATCTTAGAAATTGGTATAAGAGTGTATATGACTATAACATATTTTGAAATGTTGTTAGGATTAGATAAATTATATAATAAGAATGAACTTAACATATTTGTGATGACAAAAAGGAATGAACCATAAAAAGAAAGAAGAGAAAAAAAAAGAAGAAACTCAATTTAGAGATGAATCATGGAGGTAAACTTGTATCAAGTACCTCCATTTCTTACCATGCTACTTTTAATCATATGATAAAAAATCAAATTATTTTAGTGAATTAATTTTTTATCATAAAAAATTAATTAACATGTATGATGATCATAAGAAAGTTTGTGCCAAACATTAATCTAGAATAATTAAAATGCATGAACAATGTGATGCACTCAAAGAAGAAAATATTTCCTTAACTAATCAACTTCATGCCTGTATTTCTAATGTTTCATGTTTGAAAGCATCAAATAAAGAAAGTAAAAATGAATTGTCCAAACATATTACATGTAAAGATGATTTAAAATTAGAGAATGATAATTTATAAAAGAAAAATTCTTTGCTTAAAGAAAAACTAGTAAAATTTGAGTTACTTGAAAAATAAATACATAATCTAAAGTTAGATATACTAGCATATTTTCTCATGTATCTACTTGTAATCATTCATATGTACCTTCATATACTGCTTCATTCAATCATGTGAAAAAGAGTGGTTACTTGAATGCTTCACTTGTACTAAAAAATGTTTCATCCTACAATCATGCGACAAGAAACAAAGTATGTTTGTATGATTATTATAGATTGAAAAAATCATATATCCATATTTTTAATGTATTAGCTATGCTTTCTTTTCATACATCTAATTATCAAGTTAAATCTCTTGTTGTAGGCAATTATTATTCTAAATTGATACATTTTATATTTGATTAACCCATTAAGAAACCTATAAATCTATAAATCTAAAACATGATAGATATGAGTGGATTCCTATGGAAACAAACATTGAAAATTTCTTTACAAAATCACAACATCCACACTCTACAACTATTAAACCCAAGAAGGTTTGGGTTCCTAAATTTAAAGCTTAGGTAGCTTTGTAAGTGTGTCTTCATATTTTTGGATCTATGGATACTAGCCTTACACAATGAGTTTGTGTGACTCACTTGTAAAATACTTGTAGTACATAACTTATTTAGCTTAGAGTAGAATGACAAGTCATTCTAGACTAATTTAGTATTGATTAATATTAAGAGTTTAGAACTTATTTGTCAATTATGTGATAATGGATAATTTTTTAATTTTAACACTCAATGTTGTAAAATTTTAAAATATTATTAAGTGTTTTTAGTTTACAGAAGAAAAGATGACACTTATGTGATTAAATTTTTTTAATTAGAAGTTAGCAAAATGGAATGCCCAATTACACATTCAAGTGAGAACATTTTATGACATGAAAGACTCAGTCATGTTGCTTATTCTACCTTAAAGAAAATCACAAGATAGATGTAATTAGAGGTCTACCTAAGCCAAACAAGACTAGTTGAAAAATGTGAAAATCATGCTAAAGGAAAGCAAGTTAATTCTTTCTTTGCACCTAAAAATGAGCTAAACATCAGTGTTCCTTTAAAGATAATTTAATTTGGAGACAAAAATCTTAATTCTAGGTAGAAAAAATATGGATTTATGATTAATATTGATTTTTTTTAAATTTACATGAGTAAAACTTTATAAGAATATAAAATGGGACCAACAATGGTTTTAGTGAATTAGTTAGAGAACTAGAAAGGTAAAATAAATCAATTTAATGGTAATAAATTTTAAAAAAAATATCTATATTATTATTACAAAGAATAGAGAATATGATATTGATTTATACCTCCCATTTAGGGAAGCATGCAAGAGTGTACAACAAGAAAGATAAGAAAATAAATAACAAAGAATAATACATGTAGTATTTGATGAGTCAATTATAAAAATAATCAATGAAACTTCAATGATTAGATGGAGTTATTGATGAACCAAGAATTAAAGGAAGAAGAAAGGAAGTTATAAAAGAAAGAATATAGAGAAGAAGCTAGTTAACAACTATCTTAAGTTTGATAGTATCAAAATACATAGGAATTAATTAAATAATATATTAGTAAAGGAGTTAAAACTTGAGTTTCTATGTTAGCAATTAATCATAGTATATTGGTATCTTTCATAGAACCAATATTTATCATGCCATGAATTGATAGTTAGAAAGACTTAAGAGAAATTAAGTATAAGAATTATTTCTTAGGCTTGGTGTTTAATAATTTATTAGACCTAAATATGTATTCAAGAAAAAAAAACTATATAATAATGAAGTAACTATTGGAGAGAAGACTAGGTTTATTGTTATGAGTATTTAATTAACTTCATCATAATAAGAAAAATTACAATGATATAACTTTATTAGAGATCATGTTGTTAAAGCATTAATCAAATTAGAATGTGTGCCTTGAAAGTAAGAATTGATTGATATATTTAAAAAATCCCTTGAATATATAATAAAACTTGTATAAATTATACCTCTTTTTTATGGTGTCAAAAGGAGAGAATGATTAATGATTAGATAAAATTTAGAATATTCACAAAGTGAGGAGAAGAATGTAGTAAAGAGGAGCATAAAGTAAGGGAGAACATACATTTTTTTTTATTTTTAATACCTTTTATTATTTCTTAAATATATATTTTTACTTAGTATATTTTTATATAAACATTTTTGTCTTATCATCATAAAAAGGGAAAGATTATTAGGTCACCATTATGTTTGATGAGTCAAGCTATAAATATTTATTATTTTAATCTAATAGGCTTGTTTAGCATAAAATAGATTTAATTGTGAAGAATAAGTCATGTGATTTTGAAGATAATGAATTAATGGTCTTCAAAGCACTTTGGATAGTTCGGTAAGCTTCAAGGATTGAAAACAAGTACTTCAACTTTGAAAATGGTTTTTTCTTATGAAATAGAATATTAGTTTATTTACTATAAGACACATCTCTATTTATCTCACTTTCAAATCCTAATATAAGCACCTGATTTGTTCATCCATTTCTTGAAATAGGAAGAATATAGGATTCCTTTTGTTAATCAATATTTTTTAATAAAATCTATCTTGTGATCTTTCATAGAATTTCATGTCAATTATTAAACTTTTGATAAATTAAAAAAGATAATTAGAATTTTTTTCTTAATTAAAAAAGAAAAAAAGAATAATTCATATCCTATAAAGCACAAAAATAGTGCACTCAGGCACCCCAACCCTGAGTGGGGCTAGAAGCCTCAGGTGAGGAGACTATTTATAACTAAGTTTGGTAAGGCCCAATCTTGGTCAAGTTGCAATCCTGAATAAGATGGGATAACCTTAAGAAAGATTAAGCTGGTTAGAACTAAAATCAAGTCCATCATCTCAGCAGTTAAAACCCAAGTGCATAAGAGAGAGTCAGCCTAATTGTAGCTCAAACTAAAGGTGTGTAGAAGGTATTCTAAAGAACAAAATACTTTGATATTCTATAGTATGGGAGTAAACCTTTTCCTAAGTCCATCACCTCAATACCTTGCATGAAATTCCTATCATTTGATCATTGATCAGTGACTAATGTTTAACTCGCCTGTAAGGTTTGCTTAAAGGCTTCAAATGGATGACAACTTTCTTGTCTGAATTTATGAGATGGCTATAACTCTTTCTATCTTATCCTTGAAATACGAGACTCCTAATTTTCCATTTTAAATCCTATGATTGAGATCTAATGCTCCTTTGTCATTGATGAATGAAATGATCTAGATCTTATTTGAAATGAATAGATTGCCAAACTTTCATTCTTGTTGATATGATTATTTAGAACTCATTTGCCTTTAAAGTATTTCATTTGATAATCCATAACCTCTCCGATTAGATCTAATGGCCCTGGTTGATCTTGTCTAACGACTATTTACCTACTTGTTAAATGTGCCTTTGTATAGCCATTTTGGAAGAATTATTTTAAACTATTTAAAAGAGCTTTTTAATTTGTTTGGTAGCAACTTTTGAAACTATTTTTTCTTAACTTTTTAATAGCTATGATCAAAATGTTTTTATCTAAACCTAATCATTATAATGAAATAGTTAAAGAATTTGAAGCAATCTTAAGATCTCAACAAAGTGTTATTTGATATTCTACTACATATGATCTTCTATCAGAACACTATGACTAAGTTTTTCTCAAAATACAAATGTTTTTAGCTAAGCCTAACACTTGTAAGCTTTTAATTTCTCACTTCACTTCATAATTGTGAGGACATTATGGCTTACTATATTCATCAACAAGCATATGATGTTATATGCTTTTATAAAAAAATTATTTCTTATTGTATTTTTATTTTTTTGGTTAGGTGGCCTAGTATTTGTGAAAGCCTGAGATTGACTTGATCTTATAAAAAACTAAGTTGAGGTTAAGCTTATAAAACTTCTAGATTTTAGTTGAACCTATAAAATCTAATAGATTGGAGGTAAATCATAAAAAAAAATTTAAGTATATTGGAGGTGAATCATATAGAAAAATCTTTAGTTATAACTCTTATAATAGCGAAGTTTTTCCCTCCACAATTGGTGTTTAGACATAGGTTTTAGTTTGAATTGAACAATCAAAAAATTTTGGTGTAATATTTTAATTTTAATTTTCATTTTTCTTAGTCATATATATATATATATATAATCAAGATCTTTTACAAATATTAAATTATTTCTCTAAAATATTTTTGAAAAATAAATATAATATAAAAACTATTCAAAATATTTTAAAACTTATAATTCATCCTTTCTTGTGAGATTTGCACAAACTTATTTTACTTTAGAAGTAAAACAAAATCTAACTAAAAAGAAGTCTTCTATATAAATGTTCAAGTAAGATGTACCTTTAATACATATACTAAATCTAACTAAGATTTAAAGAATGATAAAATGAAATTATCTTACTAAAATGCATGTGTAACCCTTAAAAAATGATTGTGTCAAAGTCTAATTAATTTTCTTTTGTGAAACTTTCTTAAAAATGGGGAAACTTCTACTTGAGACAAAAGAAAATTTTATTAACACAAAAAAGTTTGTTTATCATTCCTTTCTTGTGTAATATTACTAAAGAACAAAGAATGTGTGCTATCATCATAATCATGAATGCAAATTGAAATTCATGTCCATATGCTTGCATGTTTATCTTTGTTTAATGTAATATGGGAAAGATAGACTTGAAATTTTTATTTATGGATACAAATTATGTTTAATTAAGTAAAAGTATGTCAATTGTAATGTTCTAAACATGTATATTATAAGCATAGTTTAGCATAATTGATGTTAAAACTTTTTAAACCATGGAAATGCAAATTTTAATGGGAATGGTCCTCATAACTGAGTCATGACATGATGAAAATGTGAAATCATGCATGAAAGTATGCCAAATTTTAATGTGAATGGATCTTTTCTAAGTAGTATTCCATAAAAAATGTGAAATCATGCATGATGAAAATGTACATTTGTGTTACAAAATCATGCATGAAAGTATGCCAAATAGTATGTGGAAAAATAAAAGATTAGTCCTAGGAGATGAACCATGAATTGAAACTTACTAATGTAGTTGAAACCTTATGGATTATTGTGACCAAGTATTTCTTTTCTTAAGTATGCTTGGGAAGAATTAAGCTATGGCTTGGTTAAGTCATGAGATGGACAAGTTCAAGTTGTAAGAGAAGATATATGATTTTATGGTGTGTGTGGCCATTGGTTTCTAGTTACAAAGCTTTGAAAAGCTCCATTTGGGGCCTTTCAAAAAGGCTAAGTTGGGTAAGGATATAGTTGGCAAGTAAGCAGATTGAGTATTACTAACAAAGAAAAGATGAGGATAGACTTTAAGGTCTCATGGTTAATTCATATTAGGTTGTAAAAAAGAAACTTGATGTATTTAAACAAGACTATGTAAGATAAACTTAGTCTTAGAATTAAGCTTAAACTCTTACAAAAAATTTATGGAAAAAGAACCCAAAAAAGAAGGTTCTAAAAATGGACTAAGAAAATACCATTAATGAACCTTTATGTATAATGTAAATAAAGATTTAGATAGTTAAGCTCTTGGCCAACCTATACCCTTTCCTACTAAGTTGTTGGTTAACTTTACTTCTTACACTTCAAATTAAATTTTTGAGAAAATATAAGTAATGTGATATATTGATAAATTAGTGTTAATAAAATGCTATAAGCCTTGAAAATTCATTATTTTAGTAAAGACTAGATATAATAAACCTTAGATCATGCATGTTCACATAACAGATAGGTAAGTTAGCTATTTTAGTCTATTAAACTAAAGGTAATAATTACATGTTAAATAAGCTTATAGGAGTCTTAGATCACATATAAGAATCTTAAGGGTTGGCTCAAAGCTATTATATAATTAGTCTAAATAAAGAATAATTATATATTTAGTCTCATGAGGAATAAATACTGTACTATGGTTATAATAGGGAGTACATATGATTATTAAGGTCTCTTATAGCCTTATAAGATTTGCTCATGTGATTGGCATTATCTTAAATAATGATAGATTACTTGATGTGATAATAGTATCAAGTCTTATCATAATTTTCTTGGATAAGAGAATGTATTGGATTGGTAAGTGAACACTAAGCATCTCATTAGTTACATCATAAAGTTATGTTTTGACTTAATTGATAGATGTTGATGCCATTATAAGAGTTTAAAAATCGATAATATTTTTTATATGATTTACTTAGTTGTTACATACACACTTATTAGCTATTATATATTAGTTTTATAATATGACTCCAAGATTTCTTATTAAGCCTAGCAATTGACCCCCTCCCTCTTAGTTTTGTAAGGTTAAGGAGTTAATAGTTAAGTAAGAGATTATTAGAGTTATGTATTGAATGGAGGATCCTTTTACTTACATTTTAGTATTAATAGAAGAGTTGTTATTTTATGTCATCAGTTTTATTTTTGATGGATATGGGATTATATCAAATTATTATATTAGACTTGATAATTATTATGCTTATTTATTAAATTTTGATAATTTTTATGATATTTTCTTAGATCAGATTTGGATCAAAAGGTTTATCAATTATTTCATATATCATTTTATTTTATGTATTGATTTTGTTGATGAGGAATTTATTGAATTACAGTTAAAATAGCATTTTGTATCTTGTTATATTATTATATGTTGGTACATTATATTAATATAATCATTTGTATTTTTTTATCCTCATAGTTTAAAAAAAGTAGGTGAAATAATCTACATATACACAAAATCCTTCACACTTACCAAATACATCTCTCTCTCTCTCTCTCTCTCTCAGTCCCTTGGTCACAAAGTAATCTCTAAGGATCTTTAGTCTAATGAGTGTTAGCATCATGTCATGTAATGTAAGTAGGAAATAAGCATGATATATTTTGTAGAAACTTTGTTAGCTATATGTAATAAAACTAATATAAAGAGAAAATAAAAGAGTTAAGTAATAAGATAGAGTAGTGAATAAAGAAATGCATGAAAATCTATATAAAACAATATTGTAAGAGTTTGTATATTACTATATACATATATATCTAGCTCTTCATAAGTATATAATACTTGTTTTACTTTTCTTTCATTTTTACATTCATTTCTTTCTTCATTTTTCTTTTTTATTCTTTTTTCCACACATTTATTCTTCCTCTAGACCTAAACATTTTCATGATCTTTATCCTAGCACTTAGAGATACTATATCATATCTTATCATCATTAGTCTTGGCACTCTAAAATGCTATGGCCCAATCTCTGAGTATCACGACATGAAGGAGTGAAATATCTTATTATCAATAAGTCTCTCCCTCTAATTCCAACATCTTTCGATGATGAGAAATGAGATGCTTAGAATGTTAGAGCCCTATCTATAAACATATAACACTCAAGAATGAAATATCTCATCATCACTATGTCTTGTCCATAAATGTCAACATCCTGTGTAGAAAGGACATGAAGAACTAGGAATGCTAGAACCCTATCTTGAGTACTCATGATCTCATCATGTAGTCGTGACCCTCTATAACCAATATCTAGGTTGATAAGAAAACGAGACCATTAACATGCCTGAGCCTCATCACTAGTAACCATGACACCAAAGAGTGTAGCTTCTCTTCAACATTAAGTTGAGGCCTTTGTAGTCATGGCTCCATCTTTGGGCACCAAAATATTGAGGGTGATGTATAACACATATCACATTTATCAGTTCATTATCAAATATGTCATGCTCTTTCTTATGCTATATTTGCCTCTTTTCTTTCTTTCTTCCATTATATTTTATTTTCTTTTATATTAATTTATGTTTTGTTTTATTGAAACATATAACTCATAAAACTGCACATGTATAATTACACACACACACACACACACACACACACATAAAGGGTTATAAAAAAATCAAAACATTTTAAAAACAATATTACGCTAGGAAATGCTCACATCATCAAGCATTCTACAATAATATCAAGTAGTTCTTAAAAACCTACTTACATTATAATTAATTGATTTGTCAACTTGATGGCTTTGAGACACTTCTTTTATTACTCTTTTCAATTTATCTAATTTTCTTACTCATTATAAAAATCCACATTAATACTTATTGATAAAAATTTAATTTTCTATTGTGAAAGCACTTTATAAGAGCTATGTCTAACAACCATTTATCATTGTATTCATAATATTGTATAATACAATTAACCCTATCACATTGATAGTTAAGGTTTATAATGCTTGGACCACTACATCATTATGATTGTACCAATCTAATGTCATTATCATATTAATATGCCTAAGGTAGTCAATAGGTCTTATAAAGGATTAGATAGATGATCCTTAATAAGCATATTTGTCAAATGATCATATTATTCTGATTCCCATTTAGTATTGTATGATACAACCTTAGTTATATCTCTTATTTCACATTATATGTTATGATATCTCATATCATACTATATGATTCATTATTAATGTTAATCAGACAATGAATCTTATAACGTATCTTTATTAAATAATCAAAAAATATATCATACAAGGCTAATACATGTTTCATACTTGTTCAATTTGTTATTTAATGCATAATACCGTGCCCCTTATTATATTAGTCTATTCTTCCTTTCACACTAGTAGAATAGGTAATGTATGTGCATATTAAAATAATCTCAATTATACTCATCTGATAGCATAGTCATAGAAGTATAATTTAAGACCTATGCAACAATATAACAAAAATTCTAACATATACACATTGTACTACTTTGATACTTATACAAATGGTTATTTTCTACTACCATCATATTTTATGGTATAAGCATTATGCAAATATGACTTATCTATTTTATTATTTGATAGTGATCAAATAAGTGATCTGTGGTAATAATATCTACCTATCATATTGCATGATAGTGTGGGTTATACCAATATGTTCACTATGGTGAACATAATCAACAAGCAAAAACCCTCTTATCAGATTCCATTATAGGCTTATATCAGATGATGACCCACAAGAACACTTGAATCTTTCAAAACCCATTTCCTTACCCATCTAAATGATTTGTACATGCATTAAGAAGAAAAACCTTAGTGAAATCTTACCTTAAAATATAATTTTGAGAAATTAGGTTTAAAAATTATTCTTTCCTTAATGCTTCTCTTTTTCCTTTTCAATCTTATAGAAGAGAGAAAAAAAACTTAAGATCTGAAAGCTGAAACATTTTCCTTCTCCCTCCAAGCTCCTCCTTTTCATACTCTCTTATTTTCTCACCAATTCTCCATACTCTACCATGGGCTTCAGAGCCATGTGAAGGGACTTATCCTCTAAGATAAACGAGCAATTAAATATGCTAATTTATTAATTACTATTATTAATATTATTTTAAATCTTTAACTTTAATAGTTTATTATAATTTGAAATAGTCTTAAATAAATGTAAATGACATACCTATAGATTCTTAATGATGTGATATTTATAATAATATGTTCAAATAAAAAATTTGGCTATTGTTCTTTTGACACCTTTTTTTAGGCACCCTCATCTTGATATATTCTCAAATTTTAAATTTCAAATTTACAATACTTACATCTAATTTATAAAACATGCTTTGAAAGAATGTAAGAGTTTAATTAAGTTGTCATAGTTAACATCATGAGTAAAATCTTAAAGGTTTTGATCATTTTACTATTAGTGTAGCTATGCACTTGTTTTATACTTGTTTTAATATAGACAAGGTAGTCACTTTATGCATTCTGATAGCATGGAGTAGTTGGTACTTTAATATGGTTATTAGAAATAATGTTAAAATGTTTAAATTTTCTTCCACTTATTTTCATAGAAAAGGAAATATATTTGCCTTTTCTCATGGGGTTTCTAATTTTAAGCCTTTATTTTTTAATTAACTTTGATTCTTTAACTTAGTAAAAAGTGTTATTTAATTTTATCAAATCACTTCCTTTCTTTTGATCCATACAATAATATTAAATTAATGTAATGAAATATGTGAATAAAACTCAAAATAAAAACATGATATAATTCATTTTGAATGACATTAATGTCAAACACATGATGCAAATTTTATGAGAGACTTAGACAATAACCTACACACATTAGGAATAAGGAAAGTGCAAAAAAAACATCAAAAACTAAAAAAGACAACATCCAAAAGGTACTAATCTAAGGTAATCTTAACCAAGAAGGGACAAGAACCCACATAAAGGTCACCCCATATGCTAAGCTCATAACCTCTTCAATGGAACAAAGATATGGTACCTAGAACAGGACTTGATATAAATTGATATTATGAGAAAGAAAGTACAAAGTAAATGTCACATAAGCACTCATGAAATCACTGAATTACTTTATTAATTCTTATGAAAAAATAAAAGTAACAAAGTAAATTGCATGTAAAGGCCATCCAAAATACTTAAGAAACTAATTAAGAAAATTAAGGAAACTATAGGTGGTAGTGGTAATCCAAGGAAACTTCAAGCAATGAAGTGAAAGGGGAACAATGTAATTAAGGGAAATGAAGAAGTAAAAAGGAATCAACTAAGTGGAAAGATGGAAAAAATGAAAGGAATCATTATGTGGTAGTGACAAGGAAATGATGTTCTAAAGTTGTAAGTAAACTAACCATCATCTTATTACTTTGGTCTTGCACTCCTCCCCCTAGTATCGAAGCAACCATGAATCAACATGTCAGGGTTCTTGCTACAATTAATTCCATACCTCAATAAGATGCGAAGAATGGTGAAAATGTTACTCATGAAAAATCATATTCTTCAAAGGTTGGCCTCCACTTTTATAGAAGGCCTTAAAACAAAAGACAAAAATTAAAAAAATTAAAAAATAAAATAAAATTACAAATTTGTGGTCAAAATTTGTTGCGAAATAGTTTTCTAAAAAGTTGCCATTTTGGTTTAAAAAATCTATTTTATAAAAGGCTATGACCAAACGTGTGGTCAAAGTTGTTGTGAAACAACTTTTGCAAAAGCTATCATTTTAGTTCAAATGTTTTTTGGTCAAAGATATTTCCAAAGAGCTTTCTTAAATGCTTCTTTTTTAGTTCTAGATCAACTAAGATTGCACGGTTGTCATGGGTCAAATCTGAGTCAATGTGTAAACCCAACATTAGTTTGTATTGTGGGTCATATATGAGTCAATGTGTCATTGATATGGTCTACAAGTTGGCACAATGTCAATAATTTCACTAGTTGAATGTGCGTTAGCATGTCATAAATTGAGTCAATCGATCTATACAATGTCAGTGGTGTCACAAGTTGAATCTAAATATGTGTGTTGCAAGCAAGTTAATGGTTTATTGTGACATCAACAAATTTGCATTTGTTTGTTGGTTGTGTAAATCATAGGTTGCATGAACTCATGACTCAAATCAAATCCAAGAGACCTGTTCATCAATCTACTTTGACTAAATGTAGTCTGAGTTAGCTGAGCAGTGGATGACATTGCTATAAAAACTTGGCCCATTAGGCTATGTTTTGGACATCTATTGTTTCTAATGTGAATTCTAATCCTAAAATATTATTTTATGCTCCATCTAAGCCCTACACATGAAGATAGATACCTTGATTATCTAGAAGTACTGGCACTTGTCTTATAAGCTCTTGAGCATTTAGAATCCATGTCGATGTCCTTGTTAATTCCTTTTGAAGGTGAAAAATGCATCTCTTTGAGCTAACTAGTCTAGATTAGCTCTTTGTAAGTCCTTAATGCATTTGAATTTAGTAGCTATAACTCTTTCCTTGTGATCTAAGTATCCTTTAAGTTTAGTTGACCTTTCAAATAAATAAGATACCTCTAAAAACTTTGATTTTATTTAGCATAATCTACTCATCCTGTATTCTTTCAATCCACTCACTATGATTACCATGAATGACTAATGGGTACTTGTGTAAGGGTTCACTCTCAAAAGGTGTGGATGTTGGCTCAAATGGCTCACTAGAAAACTTAAGCTAAGAGTTCACTCTCAAAGGGTGTTAATGTTGGCTCAAATGGCTCACTAAACATCTCAAGAATTTCTAATAGGCTACCAAATCTTAGACATTGAATGTATTGCTTATGTCATTATAATCTGATAGCTCTATAGTGCATGCATTCAGTCCAACTTTTTTTAAAATTTAGAATAGACCAGTGCCTAAATTTTGTAACATCCTTATTATAAATCTTATCGACCTGATTTGGACGTAATCTTCTTCTAAGTATTCTCTATTCCTATTGTGTGCATTAGCTAATATTTTGTATTATTCATTATTAAGGATTTCTCATGTTTTTTTAATTTACTCATGGACCACTATTATACGTTGTGTAAGCTCTTGTGTAAATATAGATGTGCATACTTGATAAAGTAATTGGAATAGGTCAATGGGTCTATGAGTTTTATATCCATTATAGGCTTCAAAGGGGCTCATTCCTATGGGCTTATTGATGGAACTATTATAGGAAAGCTCGATTCATGATAAAAGCAGATTCTAATTCTTTATATTTTCTCATATCAAACACAATAATAAATTTCCTGAGTTATGATTTACTACTTGAGTTTGACCATTATTTTGGGGGAGATAAGCAGGTAAGTACTTTAACTTTGTTCCCATAAGTTGCCAAAGGAGTTTTCCATAAGTATGAAGTGAAATATACATCTACCTTTAACTATGGTCCTAGGTAATCCATAAAGCTTTACCACTTTATTAAAAAAAAGTTCAACAATATGCAAGACATTAGAAGTTTTGAAGCAAGGGATGAATCTAACAATCTTCATAAATCAATATACCATAACAAAGATAGAGTTGTGTCTTCAAAGGGTTTTGGTAGTCTAATGACAAACCCATATTAAAGGCATCCTATCATCGTGATGGTATTGGCAATGGGGTGTAGTGTTTAGTGTTTTGGGTTTAATGTTTAACGACTACATGTCTTACACGTAATAATTATCCAAGAGACATGTCATTTTAATCATAACCAATAAATGCTATCTTTAATGGCCATGATGGTTTTATCTCATCTAAATAACTTACTAGTTCCCATACATATATCTCTCAAACTAAGAAATCTCTAAGTAATGTTCACAGTATGTATAGCTACTATCATGAAAGTGATAACCACCTTTAATCATATAATCATAGATGGCCTTGGATAGATTAGAAACTAATGCTCTCTAGATCGATCCAATGTTTGTATAGTCTCAGTATAGATCTGGTAGTTTTACGGTTGGTGATAAAGATAGACATTATGGTGAGTATGTTAGCTCGTCTACTAAAGGCACATGTGATTTTTTTTTCTACACCAGGTTTATGTTTGTGGAAGGTGTAGCTTTGAAGAAACCTCACTTGGTATGTTGTGATTTTAACTTCGTTTATGAGTTGAGGTATTGTAAGACCTCATGGAAGGAATAAAGTACAAATTCCTAAAGTAAAATGTAATGTCTCTAATATCTTAAAGTTTGGACTATCACATAAAAGTTTTATCATAAATAGAATATTTCTTATGAGACTCATTCAGTTTTTCACTAGAGTATGTGATCAATCATTCTTCTTGGTTAAGAACTAGTCTTATTCCTACTCCTAAGGTAAGAAACTGACTTAAAAATGATAAAAAAAATCTAGAAGTTAGAGTATAGGTGCTTGGTTCATACTCTTTATGATATTCTTAAGTGTTGTATCAGATGTAGAGGTTTATAAGAAATTTCCTTTTCTAATATAGTCAGTTATATGGACAATAATGAATCTCTTATAGAGGGTTGCTAAGCCATAAAAACTATTAACATCATGGATAGACTAAGATGTTAGCTAGTTAATTATAATCTTAATCTTATAAGAACTAACTGATATGTCATCTTTTATGACTATGAAGCCTAAAAAGTTCACACGATCAGTAACAAAGGAGCATTTGTTGTCTTTGCCATGGATGTAATTCTCCCTAAGTGTTAAGCAAATCTTTTTAAAGTGTTCTAAATAATATTCAAAAGTAAGACTAAAGATTAAAATATCATCAAAGCAAACTATCACATATTTTCATAAGTAGGATTGAAGTATTTGGGTAATTATTCTCATTAATGTGCTTAGTATATTACATAAACTAAAGGACATTACTAACTATTTATATAACTCATCTCTTATTTTAATAGTTGTCTTCTATTCATCCATTAGTCAGATCTTAACTTTGTGGTATCTATTTTTTAAATTTATTTTGCATGAAATAATGGTTGCACTTATTTGGTCCAACAAGTTAGTCATCCAAACATAAAATAGAGACTTATACTTCATTATTAATTTGTCGTTGGCTTTATATTAACACATATTCTTCATGAATCATATTTCTTAGTGGCTAGAAGGGTAAGAATGGCAAAAGTGCTAAGGCTTTCCTATATGAAGCCTTTGTCTAATAACCTTTGTATTTGTTAAGCAAGTTCTTGGTGTTCAAAAGGACTCACCTTATAGCATGGTAGATTTGTAAGTTATCTCTAGATATAAGGCTTATAAAAATTTGAGATGTCACAAAGAGGTGGCAAACCTTGGAGTTCTTTAATGAAACATCTAAGAAATTACAAAGAATGGGTTCTTATGAGGGAGGCATTATTATATCAAGTACCTCACTTGGGATCTCCTTCATTATAATAGCTTAAATGATAGTTCCATCAGTAAACTCTCAGTTTAGTTTACCTTGCATCATAAATTGAATTTCCTTTTCTAAGATGGTGGCTAGATTATTTTTAACAAGTTGAACATGATTCCTAAATTGTGATGAGTGTAGCTTGAATTTTTTGACTTGATATATGAGTGTGTAGGTGTTAGCTTTGCCAACGAGAAAGGCATCATGGTCATACAACTGAGATCACCCTAAGATGATACCTCCTACCAACATTAGAATAACTTCACATAGATTATCTTTAGAAATTGGACTTTTTTAAGTGATACAATACATTAGTTTTTTTAATAAAAATGAATGTTTTGTTAATCCAAGAAATAGTGTATGAAAAAGGGTGGTGAGTGATGGCAAGTTTGAGATATTCTACACAATTGGTGAAATGGTATTGATATTACAGCCATTATCAATGATAACCTTACAAACCTTTTCTCTAAGTTTAACAAAGATATAAAAAATGGTGGTATGTCTCCAATATTCACTAGCAAGAGGTTGAGTGAAAATACATCTACATAAAACAAAAAATAGTTTTCACACCTACATAATATGATGGAACAATAGAAATTAATGCTATAAGGATAGATAGTGTTTAAATTTTAATTATAATACCAACATAAATGATAATATCTAAAAACTTTAAAAGTATGACATTTAAAACATAATACTCAATCATCTTAAATTGTTATCAATGATAGGTCTATAAATCAAAACATTAAAAAACAAATACAGAGTTACCAAATATTCTTATAATTGAAATAGATGAAGTACAAATAATACAAGCTCAACAAGACAAAACATTACACCTAGAATATATCATGTGATAGATATACATTGCAAATACGGCTTAAGGATTTCATCCACTATGACATTTTTGTAGATGAATAAATCTTAAATCAAGCCTAGTTAATATGTAGGTTTGAGATTAAATGTTGGATTGACTTTTATATTGAATTACTAGGTTATTAAATGAGATTTAATTCTTAAAATTTATAAAAAAAAAATTTTGATGTTCTAAACATTTTTAATACATATAAGATTGAGATGTGAGTGTTGAGTTTCTAATTGAGTTTGACATTTGTCAAGTTCATAAATTTGATTCTCATGCAAATCTTTTGGATCTAACTTTTCCTTGCCTCATAATGAACAAAAGACTATGATGAATTGTTTCAACTGGAGCAACAATTGTCTACGATCTAATGGTTTTGTCACTAAGATGAATGCATCTTAGATTTTATTTAGCAAATTGTTTTAGAGCTATTGTTATGGCACCTATTTTTTTTAAAACAATGATTAAAAAGTTAAAATATACTATGTAAATAATATGATCACAAAATTAATTTGAAATAGTAAAAAAATATGTATCTTTAATAACTATAGAAGAAAAAAAAAGAAATATTGATTTTAGCCAATATCTTTTAGATGAACTTGTTTTTCTTAAGAATTTATTATTAACTTAGATCATAATCATGATGTTAAAAGAAAAAAAAAAGGTATGATTTACTTAATAACATAACAAATTCATACTTTTCAAACCTTAATAATAATGAATGTGATGATGCTTAAGGGTGATGATAATGCTTGTCATACATATAATAACAATGGTGAACATCAAGTAAACAATGTTAGCACAACAGTTAACATTGAGAGATTAGAGGGCATCAAGAAGAAGAAGAAATAGTGTGACTAAGAATTGGGGAGAAATGATGATGAAAATGAGCTTCAAGGAGGAGGGGTGGTGTCAAAGATTTAAAAAATTAAACTTATAAGGATGTGTGAGAAGTTAAGGAGTGTTTAAATCTACGGACTCAATTATGACCATTTGAATTACTATTATTGATTTTATGCATTAATGGAGGGTTTAAACTTTTGCAAGCTCTATTTATAATTTTGTAACATTTATAACTACTATACTTTTTAATAAAGAAATTATGACTATTCAAATCATTGCAATTGCTAATATTGACCTGAATTTTTTTAAAAAAAGGAAATATAATAAAAAAACAATATATCTTATCAGAATAGCTTGAGAAGATTATAAAAGCCTTAAGACATATCATGACAATCTTGAAAAGAGAAAAAGATAGTTCATTGAATGCAACTCAACCTTAAAGTAGTCAGATAAATGTCCCAAATTAATCTTAAGAAAATATGTAATAAACTTGGTGAGACATCAAGCAAAAAAAAATTAGCTCAAAGGAGAAATCTATGATCTCTTACTATATACCTCATGGGTTTGTTCTCGAGTCCAAGGTAGACAATCTGAAAAGAGTCCAAGGATAAAAATACTTACATTATTCATTTGCATATGTTTAGTCTTTAAAACATGACTTAGAGCTTCATTAAAACTAGAGAAAATAATCATGAAAAGAAAGAAAAAATTAAAATAAATTGATGATAAAATTAATTTTCATTTTTTTTTACTTTTAGTTTTGGTTGTTTACCTTTTTATTTGTTTTTATTTTTATGAATGTTTAACATTATAAAAGAGTTTCCATTGGTCTATGCCATTGCAAAGGTTTCAATTGATCTCAAGTCTAACAAGCCAAGCACAACTTAGAGGGGGTTCAAAGCACATATCTTACCTTTCCAAGCATAAAATGAATCATAGTTCAGATCAAAAGTATTCAACTATTTTTGAAATCCGACTTTAGTGTTTGAGATATCTTGACTTAATTTTGTTTTAGATTAGCTTTACATCTTCAATGTTTCACTATTATTTTTTCTTTCTTATTATAATTAGAGAATTTACATTTATTTATCTCTTTTCTTTCTAAGTAATAATTATACTTTTATCAATGTTATAATTTTTAAGAAAAAGTCTAAGATAAATTAGTGAGCCAATGAAGAAAATTGTAAATCAATTTAAGACAATGAATAAGTTCTTGACATAGAAGATTTTTCATATCATGGAATAAATAAATCATGATTTTAAGAATTAGTTTAGTTTGATACTTATTAAGACCATTATTAAATCCAAATAAAAATCAGGTAAATGGATTCATTCTTTCTTCCTACTTCGTGGGAACGTGTGTTAGACCTTAAAAGGGAAGTTAGATTATACATAGTAAATATGTCATTTATCTCTTCATAGGAGATTGCTTTTTGTCTATGATTGACACATCTGTTAAAAAGTAAAATGATTAATTAAAAAATAGATCTAAATATTATTATTGAACACATATGTGTTTAAAAAATATATTATCAATAATCTCTTAACCAAAATGATTGACAGCATAAAACAACAAAAGTAATCTTTAAATATTTAATAGAATTATCTTTGTTAATAGAAACTCTATGATGAGCATCATTTTTTGGATCAATAATTTTATATCAAATCATGTTTAATTTGCATAGTTAAATCCTTAAGCTAATGTTTTTTTTTTAATGGAGTGTATGTTGCCAAAAACTCCCACATATTTTAATGTTTTTTATACCAAATTTGTGGGTTCTCCCTCTCATGAATATTTCTAAATTATCCTCAACTCTTACAAACTTAATTATATGCACAAAAAGTATACATTGATTATGCTATCATGGTCACATCAAGGTACGCAATATGACATTGGACCAATGGCCTAATGGCAGCCATTTAGTACAAATTTAGGGCTGTATTCAACTAATAAAGTCGATTGACATGATTTTCGAGCTAACAAACAAGAGGAGGACCAATTTATTCATCGATGATATTATTTAAAGAGCCTTCCTTTCGTTTTCTTCTGAATCACATCTATTTCTTACCAATGACCTTCTTTTCCTTCAGAAGAAGGGCTCCTTCCTCCACAAAGCCGTACATCTTTTTGTCTCAGTTTGGAGCTGTGGACAGAACGCACCACCCTTCATGTGCAGCTCGTCAGCTGCTCTTATCATAAGACTTCACACGTCCATCTTTCTTCTTTATCTCCATTGTTTTCTTCAACAGCTTATCTTCGGCAATCGTTTGTTAAAAAAAAAAAAAAAAAAAACATATGTTAATATAAAAATCAATCATTATGGCTGCAATTAGACTATGAATGAGTAAAGATTTCATGGAAAATAAAATTCACGTGTTTTAATTGACAACGTTGTGCCCATTTCTGTAGATGTCTCGTGTTCCTTGTGAAGATGATAAAATAATGGAGCAATTAGGTTATCATTGAGGTATTGGTCGGTGAATATTTTTGTGTTATTTTTTTTGCTGATAACGATTGATTTTTTGTATACGTGGAAACTCTGGTTTAGGTATGTATTGGGAGGCCTTTTTAATAATAATATCTTTACGAAATGCGGTTCTTTTAAGCATTAGCTGTTCCTTTCAAGATAAAATATTTCAAAACAGATGGGCCTCCTTTGACATGATTAATATTGTTTAAAAGATAATTCTTATAATTGTCAAAAATTTTAAAATAGTAATGGATGTGACTGAAAAAATAGTTTTTTATTATCATAATGGATTGGTAAAAAAAAAAACATTTAAAATGAAAAAAAAAAAAGTGATTTTGATCATGCAGAAAACTAGTGAAAGGTAACAAATTTTTTAACTCCGGTTTTATTAACATTCTTAAAAAGTGTAAGATAGTTTAATCTTTGTTAAAATGTTTTTCAATTAGATTATTGTTATATAAAATAAAGCATAAACTATAAAATTTTAAAATGGATTTACTCAATGAATTAATTAAAAATTAAAAAATTATACTTTGCCATTTAAAGAATTGGAACTTTTGTTTGTAAGTAACAAGTATTGTGATTAATTTAGCATATTATCTAAAAATTTTTCTCAATTTAAAATTAAAATTCTTTTGAAAAAACACACAAATAAGAGATGAATTGTTGGTTCTTGAAAAAAAAGACTAAGTTTTCACCTTTGACGACATCACCCTATTTTTTAAGAACTATAAGGGGCCACTAATTGGATTTCACTCAAGTGGAGGAAACTTGCATAAGAAACGTAGTTCAAAAAATAAGTTTGTCAGTGCTCATCATTTCGCATACTTTCTTAAAAGGTTTCTACATGATATAACACTAAGATTTGTAAAGGGATGGAACTACAAGTCAAAAGAAGTCCTTTTATTGAATCCACCCACATTTTGTAAGGTATATGACACTAAAAGAAAAATATCATCCTAAAGAAGAAGACAAATAGCCATGAAAATAATGGCCAAAATACCATCATTTGTCATTATGAAAAAAGAAAGAAAATATCATGAAAATACTATCTATTTTTTAAAGTATTAGAAAAGATATAAAGAAAAAAATTTTTATCTATTCTTTAAAATTGAATCCTATCATCTTTTATGAAAAATTAAATTATTTTTTTTTAATCCTCTTTATTTTACATTTGTACAAATTTCATGTTCTGTTTTAGTTTGGTTATAAGATTAATAGCAATTTGTATTATAAATTTGTAGGGTTCCATCTTTAGCCCATGAGGTGGAACAATAGGTACCTCAATTATATTATCTTAAGTAACACCTCTAACCCATGCATTGCAATGAGATATCTCAAATTTTTTACAATTTTTGTATTTTAAATAGTGTTATATCTTTTATAACCTAACTCTTTTCATAACATCTTTTTTATTTTTTATTTTTTTTCAAATTATTTATAAAACCAATTTAATTTTATATATTATTGAATTTTTTCTTTTTTTATTAGATGATTTAATCTCATATTACATGACATGTATAAAAAAGGGTAAAAATTTTTAATATATTCTTGCATCATGCTCGAATAAGTTAAGATTAAGCATCAATTCACAATACATGATCATACTCATATAATTATGTGAATAAGCATCAATGATAATACAAGAAATTCAACACACTTATTAATCATTTTTTATTTATTGATTAAATTATAAATTCTTATTTGAGTTCTTTAAATATGAAGCAATATTTCATTAAACATATGCATATATGATAGAAATCTTACATACCACAATTTTTTAGTTTATATTAATCTCACCTTAGAATTATACTTACACATGAAATTGTCCTCTGATTTCTTTTTTTTTTTTTAAATTGTATTAAGGAATTCTAATAATTTTATAAAAAAATTTCTCTCCTCTTTTTCTCTCTCTACATTCCTTTGGATAATTTGGCTCAACTTGGCTATACACTTAGGAATTCTTCCAATTCCTCTCAAAACTCTTGCAATAGCTTAAGCTCCTCCGTTTAAAGCCTTAGCACATGTCATTTCTCTTTTCTTTTGGTTCAAATCACCACTAGAAATGCTTCTATCTCTTCCCAAATTTTTTTTCTTCTCAAAACAGCCATGTTACTCCCTTTTCTAGCAATGTTTGACACTTGGAATTGCTACTTATCACTTAAGTGCTATTATCAAGGATTTCGAGGTTTTAGGAAAAAAAAAAATAAAAATTAAGTTTTTTTTATTAAAATTTAGGTACTTAATAAATTTCTAAAACATTTTCATTGAAATGATTTTCAAAAATTTATCAAATAATTACATATGATTCTTCGTAATGAGTTCTATTTATTGGCCAATTTTCATATTGTTTCGATGCAATTTAGTATTATAATAATTTTCAAATCTAGAAATCCTTATAATAATTATTATATATTTTCCTTTCGAATAGTTTAGTATTTAATTTGATAATTGTGGCACCTTCTTTTTGTGGTATGAAAATTTAATTATGAAATCTTTTTTTATTTTATGTCACAATCCAATTTCAAAATTTGTTAGGTCTATTTAGTATTTTTAAAACTTTTTAAAACGTCTCTAATATTTTAAATCAAATGATTATTTGACCTTATAAAACTTCAATTTTTGTTCTATTACAAAAAAGTTCAAATCATTGAATTCCCAATAATTTATGTACTTACTTTAATAGTTCACCTCCTATTTTAAAATATCACGTCTCCTTTTAAGAAATGTATTATTTTTTTCGAGGAAATTAATTAAATTCTTAAAATTCTAAAATAAATTCTAGATAATATAAAATAATTATAAAACTCAACAATTATTTTAATTAAATTATTACAAATCCTCTCTTCTTATATAGAAATATTATATCTAAAATTTAGAATATATATAAAATTTATTTCTTATCTCATCTTCTAATTTCTAGGTAGCCCTTTATATTTAAAGAATTTGACTATAGCACCTTACTCATTAAGAGTTTCTTATTTCTTAGTTCTTTAACTTCTTTTGACAATTATTAATTCAATTTTTTTTCATAACATAGATCTGATTATATTACTAGCATACTTAAATTAAAGTCAAATATATGTGATAAATCATTCATGTGTTTTCTTAATAAAAAAATATGGAATACATTATAGGTTCCAAATAAATTTATTACCAACACTTCTTTATGTCAAACTTCACCAATCCTTTTATTTAACCCCATAAGCTCTAAATGTAATATATTATGTTAATAATAAGAAATCTTTTGAGTACTTTATTCATAATCTAATATGCCTACTCAGTGTGTTATAAATCATTTCAAAGGTAGGTAAGCACAGTGGATAACCAGTTCTAATGTGGGTAGATAAAACCTTCAAAACTATAAGTGTAACAAAAGAGGTAAGAGGGAACAAATCATACATTTTGAAGATTCATGTGTCCTTGAGGCATGCCAGCATTTCACAATTCTTATGACATCTCTAAGGATTTAAAGATGTTATTATACATATTAAGTTAAGTTTAATAGGCTTTACTTTGAACAATTATGACTTTCTATACTAGACAAGTACTTTTAAACATAGAATTATTTTTTACTAGTAAGAGAAATCAAACCATTATGAACCCATCATGTGGTATAATTGGACACTTATGATCAACTCGACAATAGATAATGAATATTATACATTTCATCACACAATCACATCAATATGATTTCATCAGCTATTAGATTATACAAGAATAAAGAAAAACAAATAAAATCAAAGTATATTTTTATTATGAAGCACCTCTATTACAAATTGTAACACTACATTTTGCTACAGCCTAACAACCAAGTTGATCAAATAACTACATGATTCATATGAGGGCATAACATTTCATGATAAGTGCTAAATAGACTCAAATATTGACGTGTGATCATACCAAACAATTAAAAGGAAGAAGTAATCACCATTCTATGTTGTATATGGTATTATTAAACAATCTTACTTAATGAATGAAGAAATAGTTCTAAATAAAATAAAAGGTTATTATTTATAATTAAGAGCTTATACCTCACTCGTAAGAGTACATGCATATCACTTAGCACAACTTATTTTAATTGTTAAAACCCAAATTTCTTACACTTAAAGATTTTTAAGTTTAATTCTAATCATTTTATGGATATAATCATGTGAGTTTGTAGGGAATGTTAATGAAAAATGATGAAATTTAAATTTGCGAAAAATAAATTATAAAGTGGTTAAAATTATATTAATCATATACTATGCTATTCACTTCATATAATACATTTAACATATTCTCAACATACTATTAGTGGGTAGAAATATTTGATCCAAGTTTATAATTACAACATTTAGTAATCAAGCATTATGATTGCATGATTGATCAATATGGTCCATTTAAATAACCTTTTTTCAGAAGTGGAATGGTATACGATGCCTAGATTATGACACCACAACATATTAAATTATCAACCAATGTGATAACATCATACGTATATAAGAGGGCAAAACCTGATGCAATCTGATGAAAATGTTTGATGTGTATATAAGATTTGCACATAACAAACTGAAAGGCTATTGATTTGAATAGTGTTATTAATATGTTATAGGATTTGATGTTGAAGATGTCATTGTATAAGTATGTTAGACTATTTGATTGGACATGCAAATCAAGTAATCAATATAGTGGGAATCTAGAAAATTTTATATAATATGATATTATTTGTTGTACAATATCATCCAAGAAAAATATTCCAGAAATACTTTGGAATATTTAATTATAAGAGCATATAATATTGTATGAACTAATAAATTGTATAATGTGACCTCTAAAAAAATAAAATATTCAAACAAAGCACTACAATTGAAAAATCTAAATACTTTCAATTAGTATGATAATTTTTATCATATGTTTAGTTTAAAAAGATCTACACAACATAATTTTTAAAAGCTAGATAATTTTGTATAACATGTTAATAATCCAATAGATTGTTATGTTTAGTTTAATTTATAATATAATAGAATTTTATTCAAAATTAAATTACATTTTTCTCAATATTTTTGGTTCTACTGATAGGATTGGTGAGGGAAATAAGAAAAAAAAGTCTTTGAAATCACATGGGGATAGAGGTTGCAGGATCAAGTCCTAAGTAATATCATCAAGTGGGATAGTGAAATTCGTGGACTCATGTGACATAGAAGTATAAAGATTCCTTAATTGAGGTATAATAAGCCTTCTATAGGTGTAGGACAAATTGCATCATGTGTTGATGGAGAGAATTTAAGCTCATCAGCTATTAAAGAAATTATCTTCTAAAAATGTAAGAGATATGGACTAATGAAAATCAAGTGGAATGATATGGTACAAAAGAAGATATCATACTTATGATCTTCTAAAAAGGTAACAATAAACTCTTTAATGATGACAAAATGCTTTAGAAAAATCTCACAAAAGTGGGTCCTCTGTGGGTACTATGATTTTAACCCATAAGCTAGAAAGGTAGAAGATGGAAGCTAGAAGAGAAATGATAACAAATTTGAGAATGTAGCTAATGGCAACATTCACAATATCTATTCTCTCTTCAGATGCAAAAGATAAACTCACTCTCGCCTTATTTTTGGTTTTTATAGATTATCTCGTGGAGCTCACCTCCTTCAACAAGTCCTTCGAGGAGGTTTTTGGCGAGTCTACTAACCTATCAACAATCCACTTCAAATTGTCATCCTTTTTCAACAATGTACTAGATGTAGTTTTTGAGAAAGAATGACATCTTGAAAATGTTTTCCCCTTTCAAACATATGCTAATTGAAACAATTTCTCATGGACAGCCAGACATGGAGGGGATTTGCATTGCTTTTTTTCAAAAATTGGTTATTTAAGCTTATTCATAGTGTGATGTTTTAACAATCATTATGTGCTAAATAGATTTACAAGAGACTAAGACTTTTGTTATTGCTAGTTCCATAAAGCTTGGAATATTATGAAATTTTGAGATTAAACAATGGAACCTTGACTTTCACGTAAATACAAAACCATATCTGGCATCATTTGGGTTTCAATAGAACATCTTTTTATCCATTTCTTTCAAAAGTGTTACACACAGCTTTGGTAATAGGAACCCCATTGAAAGTAAATGTTGTAATGATCAACCTAACCCAACAAAATGTTGCAAGGGTCTACATTGAGATGGACTTAGTGATGAACTTTTCCAATAAAATAAGGATTATAAAAAAAGAAGGAAATAATAATAATTTTGAGTAAAAAACTTCAATATGATAGTCTTCTTAGTTACTATTAAGGATGCTAAAAATAGGGCATTCTACATTTCAAGCACAACAAAATGACAATAAACCAATAATCAACAAAAAAGACACCAAAAGCTCCAAATACATTAGCAAAATAGAATCCTCCCAAATCATTATCGAATGATAAGCTAGTAACCCAAGATGAAGAGCCACTACATTTAAACAAATCCACTTTAGAAGTGGCTCATTCATACAAAATAATTAAGCCTCAATTCAATGCTACTCTCCCTCTCAATATCAAAAGAAAATATCAATAAGAAAAACAAAATCAAATGACACTTCAAATTATCCAAAAAAAGACCAAAACACGTGTCCTGAAACCAAAGAAGTTCTTCAATCAAATACTAAATGATTTTATTGCTGACAAGATCCTTTAGTCTCTAACACTGAAACACTATACGATAAAGTATACCTCTAATATGATCTTCAACTTCTCAAGAAATGCAAAGATGATGTTCAGAAAAGAGCTATGGCTTGAGGTCATTGTACTATAATGTGGAAAATTTCACCTTAGTGCTAAGCAAATGATCAAAGCAAAAACAAGCAATTTGAAAGGTACTTATAGAAGATCTCCAGCTATCCAAATTGCAAGCCATGCAAAAAAATGAATAACATACTTATATGGAATATAAGGGGTGTAATGAATAAAAGTATGATTAGCTTGCTCAAATATATTATTAGTAAAAAACATTTCTTAGTTGTGCTTATGGAACCAATGGTTCATAATAATGAAACATCTTATTCAACAAAAAAGTTGAATTTTGAGCATTGTGTAGGTAATAAGTTCAATAAAAGCTTAGTTTTATAAAAGAAAGAACTCTTTTATGAGATCATGCTATTAATGATGAATATTTATTTCATCCCTTAATTTATAATAAAAATTAGAACAAATCTATTAATTGTACTTTCAATTATGTTAAGAGGTCAAACACTAAAAGAATGTCACTTTGGCATAATCCCATTCTTTATATTAAGAGCTCCAACATGCCATGGCTGGTATGAGAAGACTTTAATGTAATAGTATCATTGTGTGAGTATAAGGAATACTCCATTTCTAATCTAAAAGCAATTCTTGAATTTTTGGAATGTATCAATTATTCTAATAAAAGAAATTCAATTCTTAGGCCCTCTTTTTACCTGTTTGGCTAAAAAGAATGGTAGTGGAACTAAAAAAAGCTAGTTAGAGCTTTAATGAATCAAGTTTAGTTTGAGCAAATTCTTGCAGCTTCAATAGTCTATCTTTATATAACAGATTGATCTTTCTTTATTGCTCTTGCATTTTATTAAAGACTCCCCACTACTCCAAAAGAATTAGGTTTTAAAATATGTGTCTAAAGCACCAATCCTTTCTACAAATAGTGGTAAATAATTGTGCATTGCTTGTAAATTGCTTTGATAAAAATGCCATTGTAATCAAATTAAAAAGGTTGAAAACTATCTCAAAGAATGGAATAAAATAAAGTTTGATAGTTTTTGTGACACAATTAAGTTGGTTGAAGAGCTAATCAAAATAAAAAAAGCTCAATTTCAAACCTATGAAAATGGGAAGATGAGAAATAAACTAATTAAGACCAATAAATCTCTACTAGATGCAATTGCAAAAGAGGAAGCCTTTTGGCAGCAAAAGGTCACCATTAAATGACATAAAGAAGGAGATAATGATAAAAAATTCTTCCATGCCATGGTTAAGGATAAAAGAGATAAATTGAATATTAGTAGCATAAAAGACTACTAATAACTAGATTTATTAAGAAAATAAAATTCATGAAACTAAAGTTCAACACTTTCAAAAGTTGTTATCAATTATCAATCCAAAAATTGCTATCATTAAAAAGTACTTAATTTAGAAAAATAATTTGTAAAGCCTAATTTATTCTCTATTGGACATATCTATAGATTAAAAAAAGATGCATAATAGATTCTTACGAAGTGGATTTTCCTTTTGAACAACAATGATTAACATCTTAATGCATTTTCATTTTTTAAAGTAGTGAATATTGAATTAGGGCATTATATATCATTCATCTACTTTCATGAATAATTGTTTCATCTTTGGAGAGATAAAATGACATTATTCATACAAGGAATTGATTTAAATTTATGAAAAATTTAAAAATATTTTCACCATTTCTATTTCCCAATAAAGCCTTTTAGAGCTAAGTCATAATATGATATGCTTCCAAAGTTAGTTTCAAGTCACTTTTATTAAGTCTATTTTTCCTTTCAAAAGCATGTAAATTTTAGCAAATATTTTTCATTGGTATTTTATTTCCATTCTTTTTCAAGAGCACTTTTTGAAAACATTGTTTCTAATTTTTTCTTAACTTACAAATCTTATGAAAAAAAGACCAATATAATTCCAAAGTTTGTAATATATTATACTGTCTTTTTCAGTACGTTTAACATTGTTTTAAGGTTCTGGTTGTCATATAGATATAAGTTTCAAACAAAACAAAATATAAAAGAATAATAAACAAAACAATATGAATAAAAGAAGGGACCACCACGTGTCAAATGGATCCAATTATCCCTCTCAAAGATTTCTTTTGATTGATTACAAAATGATCTCTTTTGATTGCCTTTTTCATACAATTTTTTAAAATAAAAACTTAAGAACATAGGAATGAACCCGTTGTCTAAGTTAGTATTTTTTTTTTTTTTTTGACATTTGAAAATTGTTTAATAACAATAAAAAATATGACTTTAAAAAAGATTATTACATCATGTCTTAGTCTCAAAATTAAAATTTATATTCTAAAGTTCAAGTTCTTAACATCTCTTAATATTTTTTTTCATTCAATTTTCTATTTATATGACCAACTATAGAATGATTTAAGCAAATATCTTTGAAAAATATATCTAATCATTAATTTAAAAAAAATATATTGCTTTTAAAAATTAAGCAACCAAAATAATCCCTTAGTTAAATGTGAAGGAGATGTGATAATAATAAGATGTTTTAGAATTCTTTTGTATTCTTTTTTCCTGTCCTTGGTACCAAAAGAATAGGATTGCAAGATGTGTTTCTAATATGTCCACGTCCAAGCTTCTATTTAATTCTCGTTTTCTCTTAAACATTATAATCATAAAAAAAATGAAATACTTTGAATAAATATATATTTATATAATTATATAATAATAACTTTTAAAAATTGATATATCAATATTAATAAAAATATTATGTATTTGATAATTTGTTATTGAGAAATATTTCTCATATGATTGTTGATTCTTTTGTTATAAGAAACTTTTATGAGTAATACAAACATTCTTGTTAATGAATTTTGTGATTAATACATGAATTTTCTTCTATAATATGCCTCTTTAGAGCAATACATTCTTGATTGTTAACAACACATGACAAACAAATCTATCCAATTTATCTTTTTCAATATTGATGCAATTGATAACATTGAAAGTCTAATATATTTGAAATTTCTTAAGATCATTTTATCCAATTGTTTTGTAACATTGCAACACAATAATATGGCTCATTCTCTACAACAACGTCTTATGTTATCCTTTAATGTTAATTACTTGGCCAAGTAACTATCATTATTGAGTCCTCTCAGATTTTTCAATATCAAATCATGCATATAATTATAGTCTGAAGGCCACTCATAATATGTGGTTTTTAAACATCTATCACATACTTTAAAGAAAGATGAGCTTTAAAAACAAGTGTAAAATAAAAGAAAAAAAGAATAAAAAAATCAAGAGACAATAATACAATCTTAGTACGATACCAAAGTTATGACATGACTAGTCGAGCATCTCTATGCATGGAAAATTTTCATTGATAAATACTCAAAAATTAACAACACTAGTCCTAAGCAATTGCTAGAGCCATGTTTATAGAGAAAAAAAAGTTGAATGTGACCACTATAGTTATGTTTATTTAACTTTCTCCATTATCACTATGATTCCTTATTAAAGATATGCGGATTATGGTCTGTATGCAATTTAAAATCTACTTAGAATTTTCAATCCATGACATAAAAAATAAAATTTTGATATTATACAATTTTTTATTTGAATAATTATTATAATAAAGAAAATTTTAATTTATTTTATATTTGAATTTTTTTTTTCAAAACTAAAACTATGGTACGATGACTTAAGAACCGTTGGCTTTTGAATGTACAATAATCATTGTGATGACTTGCGGCATATGGAATGCAAGATGTAAGGTAAAGACAGTCCAAACGTGTTGATATGATGATGCCAATTTTCATTGATGGAGAGTTTCTATCCATGTATGACATTTTGAATTTTTTATGACATATCCTTTAAGAAAAACAAAATTTTTGTTCATAATAATTTTAAAGTTTGTGTGAAGTCACAAATTCATTTATCAAAAAACATTTTGCTAATTTTGTCATTTTCAAGAGCATGAATTTATAAATGCCTACTTAGAACAACTATAGTTAAACTTTTATATGACATTTGATCAAGGAGAATGTTAGTCATTGATATAGAAGTGATATTTTTGTGGTTTTGCTCGATTTGAGTACTACAACAATCTCTCTTGTTATGTTTCTGTTCATTTTAGTATTTATATATGATATTCCTAATAACAATTTCATTGAATAATTGAGCCAAATTTTTTATAACAATTAGTGTCAAATCGATTTCACCCTTTCATGAAATACACCATATAAAACACATAAATCATGTGAAAAATAGTCCCTAAAAAACTATTTTATTAAGCTCCCTCGTCCACATGACGAGATCGTTTCCTTATTAAAATAAGGAGTGTCTGCCCCTACTGATAAGTGTATATCATGGCTAGTTATTCATCTAATATTTAATCACTTTCTATAATCATACTTATTGAGTCATCTAAAGTATATCTATCATCGAACTAATTAGGCCTTAGCTCTTATCTTAAAAATCAATTCTTGTCAGTTATTGGAATAAGAATATCTCATTTTGTGTTAAAATATCCATGCATCATCTCTTATTAGATTAAGAAAACCTCTTCCCTTGCATAAAATCAAGAGATTGTCCCTTGTAGAACTTTTTTGAGCTCATCCTTTACTATTTTGATAACATTGGAGGGATTCAAAAATAGTGAAGGAGCTTCACAAAGAAGACCCTTTTCTTTAGGATGAATGACAAAGCTAATTAACAATGACCAAAGCTCAGTCGATAGACCATTAACAAGATCATGAATTTTTTGGGTTATATTATAATGTTTAACATTTAGCTAACAAAAGGATTCTTACATTGGTGTCTTCTTAATGAAAGTGTGCTTCATTAGTAATGCATGATCATGAATATTTAGTAGCATTATTGCCCAATAAATGTAAAAAGATCACTAAAACCTCTTGGTCCTATGTTCATTTTTTTTTTTTTTGGTTCTTTTCATTAAATCAATTGAATGATCTTAGATTCAATATTATTTATACTCTTCATTTTATAGCTTTCTTAGCATTTTCTTGAGTCATTAAACTCTTTCCTTCAATAGGTTATAGATTTACAACTACTCTTTTAGTTTAAACAAATATTGGCCTCCATTTCTTTCTCCTTATATTTCTCTAATTTTTCTTTCTCACTCTCTCTCTCTCTCTCTCTCTCTCTATCTTATGAATAAATCCTTAAGACTTGCACATGTATATGCATCAATTATTGTATTTCTTCATTAATATTTTTTTGATACATTTATTATGATTTTCTTACTACTAATATTGGAGCATGTCATTTAAGAGGATGGCTTGATCTTTTATTATGACCCTAGATATTAAGAAGTAAGGAGTGTAGAGCTCTATACATCATGCTAATTTTGTTAATATGAAGCAATCTTATAAGGTACTAAAGAAGTTATTCCATTGGATTGATTTCATTAACTACCTCTTAAATGAGAAAGCTTTATTTGTCAATAGCATATGAGTTTAGAAAGAAGATTACAAAATAAACTTTTGGAATAAGACTCTATGATAGTGAAAATAGAGTATTAGTAAATATTTTTAGAGATAGATTCTGAAGAGGATAAACTTTTGATTAACTTGTTTGAGAAAAAGTCACAAATAAAATCTAATCATGTTGGTGTAATGCATACATAGAGTGTTAAGAAAAAAAGAGAAAGCCCTGAATTTTTTCACTAAGTATTAATTAGTCCCTAGAAATTACTTATGCCTACTCCTAAGTAAATTATTAATTTTCACTTGACTTTGTCCCTTAAAACTATTAGTTGAAAAACCTTCATAAGTATAACATAACAACCATTATAAAAGAGGTTAAGACTAGTACCAAAAGTGACCTATATATTATAACCCATGATGAGGTAAATATCAATAGATGAGGATTGTTAAAAATATAGACATTCCTAAAGAATAAGTGATCTATATTTTGACATCCTTGATTCTATTATAGTAAGATTATGATCATAAAATCTATATTTAATATAATGAGATTGATAATTTGATGTTAACATGCAATAGAATTAAAATAGTAATTTTAATAATATCTTTAAAGACATGTTATGTTGTAAATATACTGAATTTTGAAATTAAGGATGTAGCTAGAAAGATCTCTTCAAAAGGAATTCATTAGTGCTTGGATTGTAATGTTTTGGCGCTCAAATAAATATGTTTGGATATATTAGATTTCAAAAAAATTAATTTAAAATTCTACTTTATTTTATCCTTATCTAAATTGGTTGAGGTAAGAGAAAGAGAGAGAAGAAGATGTGTATAATCACTTTGCTTGCATATACACTTTCCATGATTATTCTAAAAGGAAAGCTTAGGAGGAGTAAAGAATAACAAGTCAGTTGGCTACTATTATGGGCTTTTTTAAAAAGGAATTTGAGATGATGCAGCTATTAACAAGAAGTTCCAATAAGTGGGAACTTGGACAAACATCAAAGGTTCTAAAAGGCAACTGAGTAGCTAGTTGGAACCTTGAGAACAGGTCAAAGGAGTTAAGTTGATAACTAACAGGAAGGTAACAACACAATTAATGGTGCTACTATTATAGTTTTAATGAGAAACTAGAGAGAAAAATCAATAAGAATAACTAGAGTTGTTATTAGCATAATGAACTAGAATGTTGTAATAATGATTTATTTAAAGTTACAAGGCTTGGTGGAAGAAAGAAAGTAAGAGATACAATGAAATTATGATCATATATGCATCTTTTGAATCTATTGTTTTAAGAAATATTAAAAGGAAGAGAGTATCCCTATCCCTAGTGTTATTTGAAGCATCATGCAATAGCTAAAAGAGCTTAATTAACAACTGCACTTGACGACTACAAGGTTTTTAAAAAAAATATCTAGGGCAAGGCAAAGCATCATAAGATAAGAGTTAATGCCAGTTGCAATTCTTTTAAATGAGAGAAAAAAATTAGATTAACTCTAACATACATAGATAGATAAAATTTCTTAACTATAATATAAGTATGTTATTTTATTCTTCTTGATGTAATGCATTAGCACATACAAATACTATGACAATAATTTTGCATTTTATCTTTATTTTGGATAATACATTGTGTTCTTACCAACTACATTATAACAATTTCTCAATTCCTATTGATGATATATAGACATAAAAATATATGATATTGATTTCTATAATTATGTTAAAATATGAAAAGAGATAGATTATAAAAGAGAAAAAATTTGGAATAAAAAAATATGAAAAAAAATTATAAAAATACACTAAATATTAAAAGAGAACTTATGGGAATAACAAAAAAATAAAATGAGAATACATAACCTGGAAGAATAATACATGAATAAACAAGCTCATCTAAAATTATAAAAAGACACTCCTTATCATTATTTTTATTTGCTAATGCTAGCATATATGAGCTTCAGTTTAATAATTATACCCATGATGTTGTTGAAATATGAGGCTCTCTAAGTTTATGTTAATGTGAAGTAATACAAAAAATAAATGCTACTTCAAATAAAAATAAATAAATGGATTGATAAGGAGTATGAGTCCACAAGAAATAATATGCTAGCATTAGCAAATAAAAATAAATGAAAGAACCATGGCCTTGGCTATAGATATCTCTTTTTCTTACATCACTACCATTTTATGTAAGACCATCATGTTTAGAGATGATGGGATTGAGTTACTCAGACATTGCTAGTGTTGTGTTCAGAGCATTGATATATTTAGTCTAGTATTGCTAGCACTTAAAGCAAGGCCTTGATGAGAAGGTATGAAATGATTTATGGCTAGCTATGTTATTCATATACCTTAATGGACATATATAACATGATATGGTATGATACTACATCCTAAGATTGCTAGAACTTTGTGCTAATCTTGATGTCTAGGTATGAAATGATATAGTATGACTTCTAGCCAATAATGATGTGTAGAGGTGGATATGTTATGATTATAACACACAAAAATAAGAAAAAAAATGAAAATAAAATGAGATCCCTTGGCATTGAAAAAATTTTGAAAAATAAAAAACAAAAAAGTATGGGCCCTCATTAAAATAATACATATATGATAAATTATAAATAAGATATAATGAATAATATGAAAAAAAATAACAAAAACAAATAAGAAAATGATAACAAAGGACTTTTGAGGAATGGATACACTAATTAGGAAAGAATGGATATAGCAATGGCTGGAACAAAGGAAATGATTTTAAATAGGGATAAAATAAGTTATGAACTAGATTGCATCTTACATCCTTAAATGTTTTCACAGGTTATGCATTTTATATGTTTTACATATTTTCTTATTGATCACATGTTGTTCATGCTTCAATAGCTTTATATACACTACATAAATGCCATGTGACTTGCTATAATTTCACTCTTTTATGTGCTTTACAACATTTCATAATAATTCCTATTAAAAATAACTTAAATTACTTTCTAAGCTATGAATAAATCACTATTTAATTATATTAGCTCATATTATAAGTATTTATGAGGTGTTGTATACTTTGAGTGTGATGAGTTGATAGATGTTAATTGATGTCATAAATCTGATATGACATATTTTGAAAATTTGTTTTGGATATAATATTTTTGTAAATATTATTTTGAGAAGAATAATGAAATTATAGTTTTAGAATAAATGAGAATATGAAGGTGGAATGTTTTTGATATGATATATTTTATGGATGAAAATAATAATGAAAATTATGTTTTATCATTGCCCTCATTGGATGGATCACTCATAGCATCCTCTAATGCCCTAATTTATTATGAAGTATTGAATAATTAATAATAATTAGGTAATAGAATAAAAGAAGTGTTACATATATAATAGTACTTATAAGGCTAAGACATACATTATACATAACTACAAAAGTAGCAATCTAAAAATTGGAAGTTTGAATTATAAATTCTATATGTTGCAGCAAAAAATTATCAATTACTTGATAATGTAAATGCGATTTTTGGACTTGGTTCTAAACACATCCTTAGATATTTATTAACTAATAGCTCTTATTGTTTTAGAGAGACAAGAGCTTAATTACTACTTTTCCAAAAATTTATATTAGTAAACAACTATTAACAAACTTTTGTAATTCCATAAAAGAGAGGAGAGATAGAAACATGAACATGATAGAGAGAGAAAAATAGTGAGATATTTAAAACTTTCTTCTTTTAATCCAATTATCTATAATTGTTTATTAACAATAAGTTAATAACAACAATATAGTTTCAAAATTTTATGTTGTTTATATTTGTATCATTGTCTAGCCATATCTTGTAACAATTTGTCACACTTGAATATATTCACATGTAACAACTCTAATTTTAAATTTTATTATAAAATATTTTTTATTCTATAATATGTGCTTAACATATTGAATATTGTAATTATGTCAATTTGATGTTGTCAATATAAATATCTTGTTGAGAAATAAATTGAAGGGTTTTCTTGATATAAAATATAATTCATTAAGCAAGTATTTCAAAATACTAAAATAAAAATACTTATGAATTAAGTTCTCTAAGATGAGCATATTTATTTCACATATTTATTTATTATTAAATATAGCCTATTAAGTTAGTCACTATTGGTTTAACCTTTTTTTAATATTAATATTTTAGATATATTAAAACCATAACAAACAGAAGGCTATCTATAAAAATAGCTTGTAAGAAAGAATTGAAATTACAATGATTTGTATTAAAAGAGTTGTACTAAATGGCTTATTAATTATATGATGAATTTAGTATTATATATGTATATGAAAACTAGATATAATATTATAGAGAAATTATGAAAATATGAGACGTAATTATTGTGATGGTTTAAGTTATTTATAATTATTAAATTTAGATGTTTGCAGTTAATAATTATGGATATAAATTACATAATTGTTATAATTGTAAATATATATATGACTATTGATATACTTGTAAAATTAGAAAAAAAACAAAATCTAAAAAAAATTATGTCCATTTGAATTATAAAATTTCTAAAAAAAATTTGAGGTTAAAGAGATGAAAAGAATTAAATTTGTGATGAAAATAAAGTCATTGCATCTGTGTTATCAAGATACGATTTACTAGAAAATAATTTTAGTTAGACTATGTGGTGAAAATAATGTCATCACACGAACTTTCTTTAAAAAAATTTTCTTCTTCTCTTCTAGTGTTCTCTAAGATTGTTCTTAAGGTCATTTGAGCTCAATTGACCTAATTTAAGGGCAAGCTAAGGCCAATCTCTAATCCATCAAAGTGACATATGTAATGACATGACGAATGTTTCACAAATTTCATGTTGGATGCTACTTTTTGAAGACCATAAGGTTTGGATTGCATTAGAAAAAGGAGGAGATATAAAAGAATAAGACAAAAAAAATTAGTGATTTTTGATAATAACTATAGTGAGAGAAGGAATGACAACAATCATTGTTTAGAGAAAACAAGAAAGAAGAGAGCGATCATGTTTAGGAAAAGAGGAGCCCATTGCAAATGTTGGTTTGGATTCAATTAGAGGCATTTCAATGATGGATTAACTTGATTTTCAATGTATGTTTTTCTATATTTTTTTCTTACAAAATATATGGTATAATTTGATGTAAATCAATTTCTAAAAAACAAATTAAAACCAAAGTGTTCACCATAAAATATTCAGTTAAGAAAAAAATAGAACAAATTTTGCATAAATTTCGAGTTTTTGAACTAATTGAATAAATCTTGCATGTAGATGTAGTTGAAATTAATTTCTTTATATGTAAATTAGAATACATCACATCAAAAGCATGACAAGAAGCATGACTTCATTTGGCTAATTATTCACTTTAGTTGACGAGAGCAAAACGCAATTGTATCCATAGCCTTCCTTTTTTTTTTAATAATTCTTCCTCAATTAGCTCAGGCATAATCCATAGAAAAATTAATGTAAACCTACAAACATGACATAAGCCTTTTAAATTAAGGTATAGACATTGACATAACTCAACAAAATCATTAATTATTGTTTTGTGTAACTACAACATTATTCAATTTGTTATCATTTTTCGACTCATAAATAAATATCATTTAAAATTATACACTTTATTATTTAAGAATAAAAATTCATACAAATACAATTGTAGTGTCCTTGTATATTTACCCAAAAACTATGAAATATTAATGGAGTATTTAATGGTTTATTTTTGCATTGATTTTAGAAGTTAAAAATATTTATAATTTGTCATGTGAAATATGGTGTAGATATAAGTCTAAGTAATTGTTCACAAGCCTTGCTTTATCACCAAATTGCTCGATAAACTCATCATTGTCGAAACTCCTTGAATCTTTTAATATATAATTTGTTAAATTAGAAAAAATATTTTATAAGATTAAGTTTTAAATAAAAAGTTTAATGTGTATAAATAAATTTTAATGAAACTATTTGTTGAAATTTTTATATTTGTTTAGTCTAAAACATTTAAAGAAAAAAGATTTTATAATATAATTTGTAAACAAATTGTTGTTATTAGTAACATAGGTAATATTGACATTAATATAAAATTAATATCTATATGACAATCACAAGCTTAAAAATCTAATCAAATAGATAATAATTAATGTCATGACATATACTTGAAGTCAAACAATCTTTTAATTTATCCTTAAAATTTATAATCATTGGATGCATTGAAATTGTGACTTTTATCATTGATGGATAAGTTTGACCTAATGTAAAAAAACTAGAATGCCAAGCTAAACCCACAAGGTAAGATTCCACGTAGGTTGATTGGATGGTTTGATGTGACTGATTTTAGCATGATGATGATGTTATTCATAAAAATAAAAGGGTGATGTTTAAAAAAATAAAAACTAATTTTTTAAATAAAACAAAATAGTTAATACCAAAAGAAAATTTCACTCACAAATTTTCAATTAATTGATTCTTTACAATCATTAATATTAAATATTCTCAATAATTACAATAACATATTTCAAATAAAATGATAAACTTGTATTTTATAAATACAATTTCACCAATATTTTCAAAATTAAGCTCAATAATAAAAAAAATATAAATGAAAATTAATTGACAATCATAGACATATGTTTTTATCAATAAAATGATTTTTTGGATAAATCAAAAGAAATATATAGAAATTATGCTAATTTAATCTTTGAGAACTTCCTAATATATCTTTATTTTGAAACTAGCAAGATACTATGGGAACTTGGAAAGTTTTTATCCATTTTTACAAGCTTATCATGTTCATTGATATAAGATTTTGTGCCAAAACCTAAGCAATAGTCATCAACTTTAACCATAAAAACTTTTGCATAGACAAACATTTCCTAATTTGCACAATTAATACAATATTACATCTTATTTTACTTGTTAATTGTTTATGACAAACTTATAGATTTAATTACGGGATAACTTCTCGTGTTTTATATAAAAAATTTTGTATCTAAATATCAAATTAATTGTTACATTTATGTACTTATTATCTAGATAGCTGCTCATAAGTTAAATTTATCTTATGTAGAGCCCATTTTAACCTTGAAACATAACTATATGTATTTTGTCCAAAGCCCACAATGCTATAGTGAACTAACTTAAGCCCAAGCTTCTTGAGAGAATGTGCAACTAGTATTTAAAATACATGTAGAAAAAAAAACTTTTATAGAGAAATATTTAAGTACAAAAAAAAGACACTAAGATTGTGCTCTAATTAGATGAAACTTTCAAAGTGAAGTAAATGCACTAAAAAGAAAGTATTGTGAATTTTAGAATTTATTTCACATCAAAAATTAAATCATTATAATGAGAATCAAATACAAAGGAATAAAAGTTTTTATATGATCTTTTGAGTGGTTCTATGATACAATGCCTACGTACACTCAAAACAAATAATGGTTTGGTTCTCTCATTTATGTCCTTCATAGAAGCAAGTAAAACTTTTACTTGGGAACTATCCAAAAGATCTCTCAAGACTACATTTAGCCACATCAAGACCTTTTCAAAAGAACTTCTTAAGATCACTTATATTATCCTTAAACCTCCTCATTGCCCATAGCCTCCTTCTGACTACTTTCGAATATTTCCTAAGACCTCTCTTAAGAACATCCTTCATTCAAAATGGATCATTTGCTTCTTTTTTAAATTAAGGACACAATCTTATGATTTGTCATGCTGTTAGTTGAAGAAGTCACATAATCAACTTCAAAGGATCTTTAGCTAATTTTGATACTTCAAAGTCATCCAAATTCTCCAATTTCCACTAGTTTGTATTCAAGCTACAAAAAACTCCTTGCATTACTCATGTAGGTTGCACACTGTAAGCTTCATTGAATAGAAAAATTCTTTCATCCATAATAGTTTTCATCCATAATTGTCTTCAAAAGTAACTTAAGTCACAACTCCATATAACTTGATTATTTTTAGTCACTTAAAAAACATCACAAGGCAACACATTGGAAATGAGTTTGTTTTTATTGTCATGCAAAAACTCAGTCAATAATGCTCACTATCTTGATCCCTACAAGGCCATCGATCTAGCTTATCATGTATACATATGAATCTAATCTTATCTTCAAACTAAATCTCTTTACTAAGCTTAAAAGAACTAGATTTCCTTGATGCTCATAATCATAGATGGCTTTCTTTATGGCCTTCTTTACATGAACCTTAAAAATAATTTTTCATGAGAATTAGATCTTGCAGTAGGCTTCTCTCTGATAACCTTCTTGCTCTTTTTAAGGGCCCACATCATGAAGGACAAATTTAGGCCAGGTAAATTCAAAAACTTGATTCTTCTTACTAAAGACATCAACTCCCATCTTTGCCTCTTTGATTTCCTTGATTATTTTCTACATCTGAAATTATATGTGGGATGTTGCTTAAGATTATTCATCTTGAATTATTTCTTTCATAGAGAGTAAGGAATAGAAAAACTCTACTTCTCTTTTTTATAACTACTCCTTTCCAAATAATTTAGAGCCAATAGTCTACAATTTTAGTTATGCTAAACCTTGATCTTTTCTCTTTTACTATGACATGAAAAACTTTATGTTTTTATCCCCTTGCTTTAAACATTTTAGTCTAGCTTTCTGACACCAATAAATTTCTTACTTATAAAGTTCCTCCAACAATTGATGGTTTGCCTTGTTGAGCTAGATCCAATCTTTATTCAAGTTGTTTTCCTAAAATCTCTATTCACCTTCCTTTACTACTAATTTAGCTTACTTTATTGCTTTGAAGATGTCCCCAAAGCATTATGGTTCCATTATCTATGACAATCCTTCAATCTCTTTAATTGGAACACTAAAGTTTTCATTCATGATTGATGTGTAAAAGATGGTCCAATTATTTTCAACAACTTTGAAAAAGCTTGGATGTGATATCCACATAATTTGAAACTTAAATTGTGTGGGACAAAATCGTTGTTTCTTGTGTTGATGTAAAAGTAGAGAATGACCCAAACCTATTTTACAGAAGTGTTGAAACCTTACATTTCGATTAAAGTCCATCCATTCCTTATTAGCTAAAAGTTTATCTAATCTTTTCCAAACCTAATGGTCTTTTCTTCTTTTATCCATAAAATTTATTATTTCTTCATGCAACAAGTGAAAGACGTTAAAGTCTTATAATATGTTAATTTTATTTTCTAAACTTCAATTTTTAGTCGAATTTTTAAATTCACTCATTGCCAAAGTGGTCATAAGACAAACTACAAAAAGCAAACCTACTCCTCATGTGCCTAGAATCAAATGTTCTAATCTATGCAAAATATTTTATACAAATTTTAAAATAAATATTACTTTAAAAAATTTGAAACAACTATCGAAATAAACTCAATTTATCATGAACATTTACAAACGATATTAACATTAAGAGAAAGAACACAATAATTTTATTTTTTATAACATTTTTATAATTTTAAGTTATTTTATTAATCCAAATAAAATAAAAAGTATTCCAACAATATTAAAATTAAAAAACGATTTAAATAAATGTATAAAAGCAAGAAATTGGTAAAATAAAGTTTGACTATGTTTGACATAAGATTAAGCAAAAGTATAGCTTAAAATATTTACAAGTATAAAATGTTCTTACATGATTGGTCCTTGGTTTGATTAGCATCATCTTCCGAGGCAAATCTTGTGAACTTTATCACATCAAATATCTATAACATCTTGAATGAAATTTTGTTAAGCCTAAAGTCCACTCAATATAAGACATTAATAATTTCATGATTAAATTTATTATAATCAAATATCATAAAACGAACGAAGGTTCTCAAGAAACCAAGGCAGGAAGTTGTGCCCCAGAACACTAAAGCCATAGGTGAAAAGAACCAGAAGATTGAAGTCACAGCTTAAGGAAATCTTCTTCTCCAAACGTGTGAATGAAATGGAAGATTTATTGCACCACGATTATAAAGATAAAGGAATAAACAATAGTTAGATTCATGAACAGTATTATAACTAGAAATAAACTGCTACTAAGTAGAATCTCTATTCTTACTACTCCAGCAATAAGTCAAACGGAGAAGGTAAGTTCAGGGACAAAGACGACTGTTATTGGATCAACATATCTCAAAAGCAGTGTTATCATAATCTCCAGGAACTGAAGGTTTCTTATGACCTTTGAAAGATGACTTAGCAAACCATTGATGAAGTTTGTGTGACCCTTTTATAAAATAGGTTCATGAAGGACATTAATGGCCTTAATAAGACCCCCACACCATAACATTTGTCGCTTGGAAGCAAATCACCTCTAAAACTTTTGCAACTAGTGATGAACTACTAGAGTAATCTTCTCATCCAGCATTCAAAGTCTTCTAGTATGACTTTTTTCTCAATGATTTTCCAAGAAGGCAACTAATGTGAAATTTAACCTCAACTTGCTAATGGAACACATTGATAACATATCTGCATAAGGTTCTATCCCAAGAATACCTCAATTAAATATGATGTCATCTAGTAAAATATAGAATTCCTCGCATAGCAAATAACATTTGATTACGATCAGATGAAAATATATTTATCTTTTATTGTTTAGAGTATCACACACTTCTGAAATTGTGATATTCAATGCGCTCATCATTGTTACCACGAACTTCGAAAATATGGCCTAAATACTCTGCAAACCATTGATGTCTCCTAAGTAAACATCTACACAGCCACGTATGATTGCTTTATTCCTTTGAAAGCAAAAGTTCATACTCGATTTTCATTTCAGATAAAACAGGAGTTATTTCACATCATCCTAATGCTTCTAACCAACATTTTTCATAAAATGACTTACGACCAACATCATAAGCAAATCCAACCTTGTACAAACATAAGATGCATAAAACTACCCTTATAAACAAGCTATATTCGTCATATACTATCTCTCCTTCTAAGAGTTCAGTGGCCATTCTTAACATGCTTTGAAATTATTTCAAATAAAAAATCCTTAAATCAAACATCTAAAACATGCAATTAACCAAATACTTATGGTGTATTTTTAATATGAAAACTTTAGAACTCTCAAATTTCTTTTTTGAGATCCTTATCCCTAAAATTTAACTAATAGCACATAGTTCATTTCAAACTCTTTATTTGTTGATTTCTTTTAAGAATCCACTTACATTTGTACCATAATCAACATATCGCCTTAAATGGAGTAAAAAGTTGTACTAGTCATCAAATATTTTGATTTCTTGTGTTGTATATCTCTCCATCTTTCTTATCAATTAGGTCATCTTCTATTTTCTATTCTTCTCAAGTAATGCAATATTGTTTAACATCACTAGCTTATGCTCGACCTATTCATCGATTTACTAACTTACAAAGAAACAATCTTGCCCACCAACAGCAATTAAAATCAAGTAACAACGGGAATGAAAATACCATTGCAACAAACTTGAGGTACAACTTGATCTCCTCAAGATTTGTATTAATAATGTAGATTTTAAGCTTGGCCTTCCCAAATTCATGGAATGTGGTGTCACATCTACAGCCAACTCTAAATCTAAGTTCATAAAAGAAAAAAAATTAGGGGCTAACCCTTAAATATCCTTCGCAATTATATACACCACCACTTCATGATATGAACTTTCAACATCAAGTTGCATCATGTATTGATTCATGTGTGGTTGTCATTTACTTTAATGTTTCATCATTGGTCCTAATAAACTTCCTACATTGCGCAGACCAAAAGAGTAACCAAAACCATCAGTCTGGTACGTAATAAAGTTATATCTAGCTCCAACCATAACTCAAGCCTGCAAAAGACAATGAATTGAGAACTATAACTAAGTATCCTTCAAGATTGCATCCATAACCACCATTTCAGGACTTAAACCTTCAACATTAGTCTGAATAGTGCAATGATCTTTATACAACTATTATTCATTAAATGTAACATCATTGGAACCAATGAACTTTTTGTGTTGTGCATCCCAGAAGTTGTATCCACAACAATCACTTCTAAGCCAGTGAAGTAATATGTATTGGCATCAAGCTTGTCCTTTTGCACCCAGTCCAAATGTGCATACCACATGCATCTAAACACTCCAAGAATTTAAGACTTACAATTTTCGTTGCCCAGTTTTTGTACCTTGAATTTGCCCTTAAGATATTTTATTATGTAGGTTGTTGCGCTTACAATATCTGCCCAGAATTACTTGAATAGACCAACATCCAATGCTATGCTCTATGTGTTCATGTAGAGCCATGATTTTATTCAAATTGACTTCATCTTCTTATGGACCATTTAAAACCTTTTTCATCTTTTTAATTCCAAGAGTACTGAAAAAATTCAGGAATTCGTTGCTCCAAATTCTCTGTCATAGTCTAGCTCTTGACTCTTGAATTGGATCGCCATCACCACTTCCACCTCATCAAAACACCAAAGAAATCAAACGTTTTCATTAGGAAAAAGACCCAAATTTTCATGCCGAATCATCTACAACAGTCGCATGTTATCTTTATCTTTTGAGTGATGAAATCTGAGTTGTACACCATGTATTCGTATTAACTAATTCAACTTTCTCCATCATTAATCTGAAATCTATTTTAGTGAAATTGACTTGTCTTTGATTATTGAGAACACAGTTTTTGTACACTCTGACATCTATGAGCTTTGAGGTCGGTAAAAACCCCCATCATACCACAACCTATATATATTTCTCACTTATGTGACTAAATCCATAATGTCACAACATTTGATCAACCACAAAACTCGAAAAAATGTCACTATTGTATCCCAACAATTATAAGCCATATTTGAGTAACAACTTTGGTGCATAGTATTACAACAATGCATCTTCCATTATTTTGTACAAGTCCCAAAATAAGATCTTTTAGTCGTTTTGCCTAACTAATGAAAAGAAATGGGATTACCCATCATACCATTTTATACTTCTTGCATCTTGCAACCTAGAAATATAACGAATCAATTTTTCATCATATTTTTATTTATTTAGAATCATACAAAAAGGAAATAAACAACCACCAATGAAATCTCACAAGAAACGGTATAGAAATGAGATAGCTTCGATACCTTCTTTCATGTTTTAGTCATTTGATCTATAATTTGTCTTGCATTGTGACAACATGAGATTGACAAACTAATATATAATCAAATAAAATTTAGATATTTTTTCTTCATGGTATGCTAGTCAAACAACAAAAGAAGCAATCCTCTTGAACTCAACTATCTTTATGCAAGCCTAAGCTTTCTTGCTAAATCATTTCTAATAACTACAACTCACGTGATCCATATTATTTCTCTGAAGAAAAAGAATTAATTTACAGAGCATGACAAACATATATAGCAAAACCTATTTATGCTTTACCAACTTGGCGTTTGGTGTTGTTTGATGAGTATCTGTGCATAAAGGAGCTCATTCCATGAGTCAGGCACTCCAGGCAAGCACCAATGACTACAATCCTGAAACCTTTCAGGTGCTCTCCTTTCTTCATCTGTCATGCTTTGTTTTCGATAAATAGAAGGATGAGCATCCTTACGGAAATCAGTCATCCTTGTAATGTTAAGAAAGGAAACAGGGGTCTTCATGTTATTTAGTACCATCTCTAACACCCTCATCAATGGTGGATAGGATAATAAGTACTTCTCGTTCTTTATGGGCTCAGTCTCTTTATCACAAGCTCCACCAGAATTCCATCGTCCACCACTGAAAGAAATAAAATAAAATAATTTGTTTAAAAGCATCACTCCGCATACTCTAAACTGAGATGACATGCAAAGCATTACCTGAAGTGCGATGCTGAGTAACCCCTAAAGAAGACAAGGGTCTTCTTTGGGTTCACATTGGTATCTACCCACTTGGACCAAGTGTGGAGAGCTTTATGAAATGCTTCTACCACATTTAATTCACTATAAATACGATTACCTTCTTGATAGTAGTCTTTCCTATAGTTTGAACAATGACTATATAAGCCCAAGAAGACAGAAAATAGCAACAAAATTGCTTCGTTGGCTATGAAAATAAAAAAATCACTAACCCCATGGAGGTCTTCTCATGGGTCCACCAGTGTCCGGAATTAAAGACTATAATATGAGCATCCTTATACCTGGATGAAGACTTTTCAACTATGTCAAGCCTCAAGGTTTCTTTTTTCTTACCGTTGGGGTCGGACACTTCCCACTCTTGCACTAGAAAAGGAGATCGGAAGAACTCGACAGAGCAGTTATAATCCTACACAACCAATATGAAAAAAATTAAACCATAAAACATTAACTTTCATAAGATGGAATAGTTATAAAAATATGAAATAAAATTATACCGTGAACAAGAAAGAGTATGAACCCTCTGTCCTGAATTTATGACGACCAGAGGCCTCGAAGACTTTCTTCTTATCCATAACTGAGTTTCTCAGAATGCAAACAAGTGACTCCCACATGTTCCTATTGAGTGAATCCCCCACAAAAACAAGGCGCTTGCCTCTTAATCTCTCCAACAAATCAAGTGCATTGAACCTAAGCACAAAACACATGAAAATTTACAAGTGAAAGAAGAACTAAATGAATTAATACTAGAAGCTTGGATAATCATACCTTGGGATTTTGCAGCCATCAGGCTGCCATCTGAGTTTCTGGTAAGCTCGATCTGGTCGACCATTATGATAGCAGTCAAATGGTTCATCAATATGAGGACAAGATCCTTCAGAATAAAGTGGGTATGAATCATCATGAAGCCACTTCCCATGAAATATGTCACAATTCGCCATGCCCTTAACCCAGTCATCCATCCTTTTTATTGGAGTACTAGAAGCCTGCGTAGTTGAGGAATTACTTTTTCTCAAAGAAGCTGTGAATTCAGAAGTTGTAATTCCACCCACAACTTCCTTAGATGTAGGAGCTCCTTTCTTTTCAGAAATTACATTGCCACCGGTGGCTGCTGTTTGATTCTTTGGTGTAACTCCAGACGATACAGTTGTTTGCTTTTCAGATTGACTTGCGGTGGATGATCCAGTTTGGTTCTGAGAAGCTTTAGCTCTCCCAGCGTCTTCCTTTGGCGCAGGAGCTCCCTTCTTGTCCGAACTCCCTGGATTTCTGGCAGCCACTGCCGTTTTATTCAGTGGTCGAGCTCCAGACAATGCTGTGGATTGATTTCTAGATTGATTCGTGTAGGATAATGTTTTTTGATTCTGAGAAACACTTTCTTGTCCCACATCTTTATTTAGCGCAGGAGCTCCCGTGTTAACTGAGCTCCCTGAATTTGCAGCCAATGCTCCTCTTTGATTGTTTGGTTGTGCTCCAGCCGAAGCTTTTGTCATATCATTTTGGGCTGTGACAGATGAAGCTGTTTGATTTACAGATTGAGTACCCAGTAGCGCTGGGGTAGCATTTTGAAGCTGAGCTCCATTCACCTGCGGTCCAGAGTTTATCTCCTTCTTAAAAGCTCTGCCTGCATCTCCGCTCGAGCTTCCACCCAGTCCATCAGCAGTATGGTTCGTTGCTAGTGTTTGGCTTCGACTTGTGTTCATTTCCACCATGAAGGTATTTTTCTTCAAGTCGGCACCGTCTACTGCATTTCCTGAACCTGCTCCGTTAGCCTTTAACTCAGTCCGACCATCTGTACTTTGCTTGACCAAACTTCCGTCTTTCAAGGATTTGGGCTCACTTTCAGTCCGATTTTTGCTTAGAAGACCGCCCCCTGGCAGGCCATCAACAAAAACATCACCTTTTGGAGCCCAGATCGGTAAAACACCGTATTTATGCGATCCAACATTTCCACCATCGAAAGGGTTGCTATTCAACGCAGGCGAAGACGACGAGGTTGAATTGGGGAAAAAGTGGGAGATAAGATTGTTAAAATGGGAACGGTAAGGTGTAATGGAGGTAGAAATTGAGGACGAGGAGAAGAGTGAGTTGAACCAAGGGGAGCCATTGCCAGATGGATTGAAGGCCAGGAAGGCCGTGTAGCCCACAAAGGCCGTCACGAAGCCGTAGGCAAAGGGCTTCATCCATCGCATCTTCCCCACAGATAAGGGTACCCACAAGCCATTCATGCACCTTTTCTGTTGGATCTTCTCTCCCTCTCCCCTCATCTGGAACATGCGTTAGCGCGAGAGAGACAAAAGCAAGGAAGAGGATATGGGTCTCTTTTGACCACTCTAGCGTGCAGAGTGCATTAGGGCGACGAAGGAAGAGAGAGAGAAAGAGAGCGCGCGATGAAGGTGTAGTCTTGAGCAGTAAGGAGAGTAGGAAGCGGCGCTAACTGCGAACCGTTTGGAGTTAATGAGGAGGATCAGATTACACTTGAATTATTAATCCAAAATATTACTGCCGACAATCTTATACGAAAACAAAATATTAATTTGAAACTAGAAATGGGTATCCGTTGATTTTGACGGCAAACTTTTTATATGGAACGTTTTGGTAAATGCTGCATAGCCAAAAATTAAAAAAAAAAAAAAAAAAAAAAAAAACTTGAAATTATGTTCAAAATTATTGAAATTTTTCTAAATTCTTAAAAATATTTGCATGGTTTTATTGAATTGCCAATTGACCATGGTTGGTCACTAGAGCCAATGGTGGAGATTATCTATGATGATCAGTTAATGTTGGTGAACAATAATGGAGATGCAAGTTATAAACAAATAATAAATTTAATAATAATTATTGATTGTAAAAGTTTCAAATTTAATTTTATGTAATATATTAAATACATTGAAATTGTGATAATATAGACGAAATATAAGTGATTTGAAAGTAAATTTGATATTATAAAATTAAAATAAGATGGGTCAAAATACTAATATTTGATTATGCCTTGAAAAAGTGCTAGGCTATAAAAGTGTTTTAGAATTATAAATTAAGATTGTTTTAGAGAAAAGTTTTTGAACGAAATCTAATGATTGTTTTATAAGTTTTAAAAATCTAATTAAATTTATGCAAAGTTTTTTAAATAAAAAGATTTAAATCATGTTAATTAAATATAAACATATAATTTATTTATTAAAGAATGATCGTACAATAATTCCTTAATTTTCAACTATCGCTTAAGATCTTTTAATAAATAAACAAAAAAATAGAATTGAGACTATAACAAAGCATAAATGAGAGAACTAAGAAGATGTTATTATTAGTCAACTAAACAAGGGAAATTTGAAAAAGTTTCTAATAAAAAAAAGAGAAGTTATTACTAAAGAAATTACTATGAAATGCAATTGCCATATAAAAGCTTTTGAATTATTATGAAAAATGAAAACTAGGGAAGAAAAGCTCCCTTGTTGAGATTAGGGAAAAGGGTTATATACTAGAATTTAAAAAAAAAACAAAAAAAAGTTGCTAAATTTATATTTTTCACATGACTAATGCATTGTGTGCCATGTTGATGTACAATATACTGAATTGACATACAACACATTAATCTGAACATATTTTATATTAACAAGAGATACAATATATTTTAATCTAGATATATAATACATGGAGTCTACAAACAATATATTGAGACTAGATGTGTAGTACATCAATTTTAAGGAATTATATGTCTAAGAAATGAATTTTATAATATTATATTTTGGTAAATTTCAAAAAAAAATATGAATGATAGAGTATGTAATAAATAAAGAAAAGATTAAAATATCTTAATAGAATTTTTTATAATTTAATTACTAAGATAATAAAAAATAAAGTTAGAAAAGAAATTGATATCAGACAAGTATCAATAAATAATTCACATGAGTAAGAACATATGTTAAGCATGTAGATTGAGCTAGAGAATGATTTAATTATTTAAAGTGTATACAAATATTAAGTGTTACATAGGTTAGTTATTAAGATTAAGACTAAGAAGCTATAAAATGTTAGTTTTATATTTTTTAGTTATGTAATCTTCACTAAAAAACTATAATTATTAAGAGTTTTTTAGTTAATTATGATAATTAAATTAGTTAGTAGTTGGTAATTGATTAGAAAATTCAAATTTTATGTATTTTATATTTTTAAAAATAAGAATTATATGGGTATGTCTTATCTTTTTATAACTTATATTCATAAAGGTAAAGATTAGATAATTAGTAGTAAAAGTGTCATACTCTCCAAAAAAGATAGAGATAAAGGATGAATAAATTTTTAGAAAATCTTATAAAATATCTTAAAGAATTCTAAAAGTGAAAATACATACATAAAGTTGTAACATTGTGATCCTCTAAATATTCTATAGTAGACCATCATAAGGGGTCTAAAATCATATCGAGATGATACAGTTTAGGGGAAACACCTGGTTGATAGTTCATCAAGACCATTATGTCAACTTAGCTTGGTTAAAAGTTTTTATATGCTAATACCTATTTAGAGGTAGATTAAAATTAGAATAATATTATAAATAATTAAGGACTACATAACAATCAAATTATGATTAAGATGACATTACAACTTAATTGATAAATAAGTTGGAATAGAAGAGACCATTAAATTAAAACAAAAGTGAATATTGTTATATGAAACTAGTAAAAATCAAGCTAAAAAAGATGAAATTAAAACTAAATAATAAAGTTGAACTTAAAATATAGATCAACTAAGGCTGTCATAATGATGCATGATAATTGTTTTGCATGTCCTCCATAATCTAATTATAGAGTATGGTTCACATTAAAGATGATTTGATGTGACTAGAATTATCTGACTTATTCTCTGACTATTGTCCACAAGACCCATTGTGAACGATTTATTGATTTTCGATAGAATATATGTTAAAGTCAAGTGCTTTAAGGTGGACTACTCACGACATAAAATTAGTAAATGATGTTTAGATGAAAATATTGATAAATTTAAGAATTAAGCATGAATTTACTTAAAATTGTAATAAAGTGATCATTTTTATGCCATACACTTATTGTATTGATCAAATTTCTATATTCTAATATCATGACATTATCAAACAATGAATTAACACATAATATAATCAAAGCTACTCATCTTCTAAACAATAGAAGAGTTTATTTTATTAGGAGATGTTTTGGTATATCAATGTTAAGAGTAAATACTTCTAAATCATTATCATATCAAATAAACTATCATCATTACCCAAAACCAACTAGAGTTATGAATTATTTGATTTTAAGACCTAGTTAACTTGACATAAAATATGATCAAGTGCTTAAAAATATATTAAAAAATAATTATATATATATATATATATATATATATATATATATATATATATATATATATATATATATATATATATATATATATATATATATATATATATATATATATATATATATATATTATTTAATCATATATTTGTGTGATCTAATGATATGTACGTTATGTTATGGATATATATGTTTAATTTCAAATAGATTTGATTCAAGTGAATTGATAGGTCTAAGATAGAATAAAAAAAATCTAGATTCTATATAAACTCTATTTTATTTAAATCAAATGAAAATAGAAGTTAAGCTTTTGGGCATTTATTAGATTGAAAAGAAAGTTTTAAAATTAATTTCTAAAAAAGAGAATTTGAAAAATCTTTTTTGTATAACTAAATGATATAAAAATTGTTCCATAGACTCTTTGAATCTTCTAAGATTGTGAAAAATAAAATATTTTGACATTTAAATAGTGTGATTTTTGTTTATAAATAATTTATGAATTTAAAAATAAGGTTTTTAAAAGAAAATTTTTAATAAACAAACTAAGTGAAATGAAAATGAAAATATGAAAAAAGAAGTTTTTATTAAAATTTTAATATTTTTGAAAAGAAAAAATTTTGAAAAATTGGATTAAAATCAATTAGCAACGGACCATTTCATTTCTTTGTCCAACTTGTCAATGGGTTCTCACATAAATCAACCAGCAAATAATAAAAGACTTTATAAGCGGCCAACTTGGTGGTCTTTTTTAAGAAACCGTGTGGAAGTGCGACCAACATCCTTATGATAAATGTCTACATCTATCGGTACCTAACACGGACCGCACATGGATTCGGTGTTACACGTGGAAGGCGGATCACCAGTCATCTAAATCTCCACGAATCTGACGGTGGAGTTCGTCCGATTGTACGAAATACGGCTAAAAAGGTTTTTGACGTGTTATTTTGATGCTACTTTCCACGTTTTACGGCTGATTTGGCATATAATTGATGTAGCTCTTTTTTTATTCACCAAAATATGATAAAATTTAAATGCGATTATATGTAATATTGAGGCAAAAATTTTAGAAGAATGTTTAATTAAATTTTATTAATAAATAGCATAAATTTAATAATTTCTTTTATAAAAGGAACACATTTAGTATCATACACTACTTGACTAGTGAAATACTTGTCAAGAGGGATTGTTGGTTATTTATCATTCTTTGAACAATAAACAATTATTTAATGGTCACATGTCCCTTAAAAGTATTTATTAATACTATGCATTATTATTGTAATATTTTGTATTAGTAAATGTCATATCCTGCAAAGATCACATTTTCAATAATTGTGGATTGATGCCATTAATATGGGTACAAGTTCTTTATTGATGAAACACTTATTGGATCTATTTTCAAGAATCCAATAAATTTTACAAATGATATCTAGCCCATGAAATGACCAACTTTTTATATATTTTTTTGCATTGATTTTCTATATTGTGTGTATGAGTACATGTTGTCATACTCATTATTGCATTTTATTGCGGTACACAACATAAGTAGTATTATGGATTCCAGGGGCTTAGATAAGCATCACATTTTTTGGGTTCCTTTTGAATGCCTCGTACTTGTTCTAACTCAATATGGGCATGATTGGAGTATTGGGGTTTTCTAATAGGGTTTAAGGCTAATCTAAAAAACCCAATGTGATACATAGATTACCTTGGTTCGTTTTGGGTGGCAACAATAAGTTTCTGGTCCTTATGGGCTTTTAGATAGTTAAATTGCCTTAAGTGATTAGATAACTATTCTTAGCCATTTGACTTAACTACTTAGAGAGGTTTGCTAAATGTAATGGTTTATTAATTAAATTACATTGGTAATTCATTAAGGTCAAAATCCCATTTGTTTAAGAACTTTTTGCTCTGATTCTTTACGAGTGCTTGGAATATATGTTTTCATAGAAATGGATGTTAGGTCATCTTTATGTTTGATGAATAGAAATATTTAGTATTTTATTATAATGGATTTATTTAGTATGAATTATGTTTAGTTATAAAGAACAAATCATATACTTTTAAAGATGATGAATTAGTAGCATTCAAAATATCTTAGCACTAAGATGAGCTTTAAATATTGAAAACATATATATTAACTTTAAAAATATTTTCTTGCTATGAAATAGAATATTAACTTATTAATTATTAATCAAATGATATATATCTCCATGCATATCAATTTTAATTCTTATTTAAGAATCTAAATTATCCAATCCTTTTCTTGATTTAAGAATCATCTAAGGTTTTATTTTCACTCACTTAACTAACCATATCATATCTTTCAATCATCATAGTTTAGTTAAATCTCACTTATACATTTTTATCAAGTTTCATGTTAGGTATATTCTTAAATTTTGGTTAAATTAGGAAAATAAATCTAACAATTTTTTTTTATTTTTCATAATTAAAAAAAAATATCATATGCCATAACCCCCCAGCATGACTTAAGGGCAAAGCATTCGGGTTGACCAAGCCCAAGCAAGCATGAGAAGCCTTAGGTTAAGAGACCATCTGGAACTAAGTCGAGTCAAGCCTGAACTTAGTCAGGATATAGTCCTAAACTTAATTAGGGTAAGGTGGAGGAAGAATTGAATCATATAAGACTCATATGAAGTGTGTAATGGGTCACGTTGAATCTAAAATGATAACTTGTAATCTTATATGCATAAAAGTTGCTCAGGTGATGAATTCCCAAGCACATAAGGGGGAGTCAACCCCACACATTGGCTCACACTATGCTTGCACATAGAAATCTTTATAAGCAATAAAACTTTAAACACTTGTACTGTGTGGTACTAAAATGTTTTCCTACATGCAACACTATGTGCCTAGAGAGTTATTTCTCACAATCTAATAATCAATCAAATGGTGGAGCTTTTCACCTACAAATAGGCATTTGTTCAAACTTGAATTTACAATCTAATAAAGAAATGAGATGCCTAACATACAAGATACCTTACAACTAGTTGCTTATGATCCTAAGAACTGAAGTATGTTATCATCACTAGCCTAATCCTCCTAATGCCAACATCCTATGTTGAAAAAAAAATTAAACACTTTGATATGCTATAACTTCTATTGTTAGGTGTCTACAATATCAAGAAATGAAGTATCTCATCATCATTAGTCTTGACCGCTAATTATAACATCTAATGATGACATGAAAATGAGGCACTTTGAAACCCACAACATAAGTAGGTGAATGTTCTCATTATTACTCTTCAAGACCTCTGATATATATTACTCTTCAAGACCTCTGATATATTGTTCTCATTATTACTCTTCAATAATTTAAAGCTAATAGCTTGTGAAGGATTTCACAAGCTATTAGCTTTAAATTATTTTTGTAGAGTTCTTTATTTCACAACAGTTATCATTTTTATCTCCTTTTTATTGTTGAAATATAATATTGATTCTTCACTTCTTGGAAAAATAATGTCTTCGTTAGTATTTTTTATCCTTCGCTTAATGCATTACTATTTTGATTATTAGCGTAATACCAACTTCCACCATACGTACGTGCAGCTATGATTTATAGCATCTACTATTTGTCTAAGTTATTCATGTTAACAACTCTTGTTCTTGACATCCAAACTTGTTTATGCATCTGTACAAATATAAAACTCCTTGTATTATATTTTTTGACGTTAATTGTAAAATGTGTTTCATATTAATTTTTCGAATTTTTTTCTTTTTAAATTCAATAACAATACAATTTTGGTAAATTAATTTATTAAAATTATATTTTGTATTACTTAATGTTTTTTAAAATTTATTGTAGATTAATAAATTGTACACAAACAAGTCTTGAATTATATGCATACGTTAACTTTAGAAGCTAAGATGGGATCTGCTTTGTATAGTCAAGACAGCTATGCATATTGGTACTCTTAACGCTTTCACGTGGACGAGCATTTATTTGAAGAAAGCACGAGAAAAGAACTCAAACACAAGTCGGAACTTTCAGAGAAGATTAGCTTAGATCTCAAGCAATATACCAAGACAAAAGTTTTTATCTTTAGGCATTTGAATTAATTTTAATAAGCTCAATTTCTCTAACATGTTCTCTTTAGATTCAAAAATATTAAAATCTTAACAAAAAAGCTTTATAAATTTTTAATTCTATTTCCATAAACTTTTTTAAAGATTTTTTTTTTTTTTTGAACTTTTCTTTCTAAAATGGACTTAACACATTCATTATAGTAGTAGGATCGTCGCTTTAGTTGCTTATTATTGATGTACTTGGAAAACTTGCTTTTAGACATAGCATCTCGATGCAAACTATAGAACAATTTTACTCTAAAAACAATCTACTAAAGAACCTTCTAAGGAGCGTAGCGTAATTTACTTTTAAAAAACTTGTTAAAAACTCGTATAAGATCTATTATGCGAGAATAGAACAAAACCAAGCCTAACAGTCTTGGTGTTTGGAAGCTTTCAATAAACATTGTAAGAATTAAAAATATGATTAAATAATCTTACAATGAACATTGTTCATAAACACAATTATCTCTACTTTATAGTATTAGATCCAGTATTTATCAAAGAAAACAGTTTATAAACAATCATGCTACAAAAAATATGTTAATAAAATAATATCTAAATATTAATACAATTTATATAAACTATTATTTAAAAATTATCGATAGTTTTATTGAATAATTTTTATTCATCTAAATAATATTTTTTTATATATTTAATATCAAAACAATAGATATCTAAACATCACTAAACGTTTAAACAATATTTATATGTTATTTTTTTAATAAAAAAAATTAAATTCGATAACAATCATATTTAAACACTTTTTTCAAATAAAATATTCAAAATTTTTAAATAAAATTATATTATGTGGTAATTTCACTAAAGCAAACAAAATTGTTGACAATAAAATGTGTGAGATTATTATCAATAATTATAATAATTGGCAAGATAGGAATTACTTGTTAAGGTCTCCTTACGTATTAAAAAATATCATATATTAAAAAATATACTTAATTATATTTATCAATATAATTAAAAAAGAATTAAAGAAAAGACGACATTTGAAATGTTATTCTGCCCAAAAATACAATGAAAGAACAATGGCGTAATTAGATTTTATGAGTGACTAGTTTTGATCAAATTAAAAATAAAAAGGAAAACAAAACAAAAAATGAACATGAAATGAAATCCTTCTATTAAGGAATTGGACCCGTTTCCATAATGCATTATTATTATTATGATAAGAAGATTTGGGAGAAATATATTTTTTAAAATATCTTAAAAAATTTGTATGAATAAAAATAATTTTTTGATATTTAAAAAACATAAAAAATTAAAGAAAAATATTTAATCAAAATTTGGAAAACAAAAATCTTAACAAAACAAAAAAATTTTCATGTGGGGAGGGTATAAAGATTTGAAACTTCAATTGATAGAGTTGTAACAAATGGATTTAAACATCAAGTAAATGTAGTTGTTATCATATATTGAATAGTTATGTGCATAATAATCTATTTTTCAGAATTAGTTATGTTAAAAATGTGATGCACACTAATAGAAGGAGTGAATTAGTGATAAAAAATTATTGCAAGTCTTTTTACAATCATTTTGTCTAGATAAATTTTTAGATTTTAGATATTCGATGATTATGTTTGTTGGAGAACTTGAATAAGAGGAGCAAAGGTGAAATTTTGTAGAGATCATTATGGTTGGAGTGAGAAACTATCAAGAGATATATTTTCAATTTAATTTTAAGCATTTTAATTTTAATTTGATTAAAATATTAAGCTCAATTAAATTATTTATTACAAACCACACAAATTAAATTAAAAATAATTGTCATAAAAAATATTTAAGTTTTAAATATTTTTAATTTATCTTATCTTAACCATTATTTTATCTTAATTAGATCTTTAAAAATCTTCATAACTTGTTATAAAAAATATTTTATAATAGTAATTATTAATTAGTAAAAAATTATGAACTTACCAAACTCATTAGGTAAACTACTTTAAGTTTAGATAATGAATCCTAAACTCGTTCAATATAGCAAAAAGATTGAGAAATTAACCTTGAACTTAGATCATAAAGTGTGTCAGGTTGGGTTATCACTCTTACATTCATAAATCAAGCATAATGCATCACTAGAAGCATGATTCATGACTTTTTAAGCATGCCAGGGGCACCAAACCCTAATAGGCTATCCTAGAGGATTACACAACTTTTAAAAAAAGTTTCTTAACTAGCTTTTTAAAATGTGATACTAAAACTCAATGTTCTTTTTTGCACAACATGTTTTCAAATTATAAGAGAAATTAGAGTCATCCGATCATGTAATTTTGTGATAGAATGATCCTAATTTCACATGCCCTTTTACAAGGCCTAATTATATCCTCTTTTTTACTACACCATTTTGCAATCGCACAATCCGCATTTATTCTATGCATATGATTTAATTCTAGTTGTTCAATCATGATTCAGATCAAATGGACTTGATCAAATCTTAATCCTAACTAGCACCAGTTGAATGTCATCCATTTGATTATGTAATTTTTGTGATTGAATGGCCCTGAATGCTTCTAATCAAGAGGCTCCTACCTAAAGGCTCTTATAGTCATTATTTTGGGCTATTAAAATAGTTTATTTAAATAATATTTTTTAATTAAAAAATAAGAAAGCTTGTACAACTCTAACTTTATTTGGTGTGTTTAGTAAGTATTTTTAGTTATTAAAAAATATCTATAAATAAAAAAATTCTTGAATAAAATTGATTAATAAATTTTTACACAATCTAAAAAAAATGATCAAGCCATTTTTGCTTCTATACATTGCTTCCTTCAATTATCAAACCCCTAAATTCAGCTTTTTTCTCAAAATCTACTAAATTATTAATTTTTTTATTCTTAAATTGATTTAATTAAAATATGTTTGCCTCATTACTTAATTATTTTTATCAAGCATAGAATTTTAGTTGTATTTATTTTTATTTTGTCACCAAATATTTTTTTCTATTATCATTTTATTTTATTGTACTATTGTAATAATTTGTCCTTTTATTTTCGTTGTTGTGAGGGTTTATCATACCCATCTTTTGATAAAATTTTATATTGAGTGCTTCTTTACCTGGTTTTTGCTAGGAGTTTATATGGGTCTGATTTTAAGCCAAATCACCTAAATATTTTTGAAATATATTTATAATACTTGTTGATTTTTTTAATTCATAATTTTTATAAAAAATTATTAAAACTTATTTTATAATTATTTATTTAGATATTTTTTGTAGGAAACATAGCTTTTTATTCTTAGCACTTCACCTCACATCTTGTTAAATCACAATTCAATTGATATTAGAGCAAGGTGATCAAGTTTAGTTTGTTTTTGGTTAATGAACACTTTGATTTTGGTTCAAGCTAGATCAAGTTTAGTTTGATGGATAAAATCATGAGTAGTCTTGAGTTAGATTGTTAGGCCATGGTTGATGCCTCAAATGATGGTCTCAAAGGTGCATGTGACTCAAGAGAGGCCTTTGTGAAGGGTGAAATGACTCAAGTTGGTCTTTAAGATATGAAAGATCCATTAATGAAACTCATATGAACCTAAATTAAAGATTTTTTTTATGTAACCAAAGATTTTACTAAATGAGAAAAGTGTTAAAACTCGATTGGGCTCCATTAATTGATGTCATAACAAGACACTTGGCCTTGCTTTAATTAACTAATTGTACATAATTGATGGTCCCATAAATTCAAATTGAGTAATTATTACATGCTATAGCAAACATATTGTTCTGATGCAGGTCATGTTAGAAGTCATAAAGTAACAAAGCACCATCATGACATTTGAGTGACATATTAGTCTGATGTTTTGTAATGAGTCATTTTGTTAGTATGATTATGCCATCCTTAGGGCAATATTTCATAGTAATCTGATGTTGACCAAAGATGTATCATTGATGTATGTTGATGCACCCAGATGCATAGTAACCATTTTGGTGATCAAACTTATACATTAAAGAAAGACATGTCTCAATAAAAGAATGATATTATAGATAACTACTATATTAAATGTACTTATCTAATTGGTGAGTGAATGAAGATGTAATGTTACGATAAATGAGACATGTGAATAGTACAAATACCATCAATGTACAAATCTGAAGTGGGTTATGAAATGAATGTCTTGATATGATGTAACACAAATATTAATAGTGTCACTGATGGTTAATTGCAACTATTCTATGATCTATCTTTAATTTTTATGTGTATGTTGAAACCATCAATTGCATAATAAACTTGAAATAACTAGAGGAATACTGATTGTTGATTGTAATAGACTGATGCCATGTAGAAGGGTTGCATTTTGAGACAAGATTGGTGTTACTTTAGTAGGTAATTCTTTGCACAACATGATCGTAGAGTTCATACTATATGGAAATTGAATATCAAATTAAAATACCAACTTTTCTACATCTATTAGGACTAATAACCTAGAGTAATGCATTATACCTTGTACAATGATTGGATGTTTGGAATTTGAGCTTCATCCATTTTAACCAATGCCTTACATAAATTTGGTGTGTACTTTAAATACCATATTTTTTATTTAGCTAACTCTAAGACAATTTTTGTAAGAAACTGGGACAATTTGTTGCCATCTTTGTGAATGAAGCTCTAATGAACTATAAGCGAATGTCATTTTTATCATTGCCTTATAGTCTAGTTCCCTTACAAGTTTATGAATTTTTCTATTGTTACACATTTTCAAACCTTAAATCAGAGACAAAGTGATTACTTCCATTTCAAATGTTATGTCGATTACTAAAGAAAAAGCTTCCACAATTCAGTATTATGGTTGAAAATAATTCCACCACAACTTGCATGTCTCTTATTAAGATTAATATAACTATGAACATTTAGCATCAACATATGAGTTGGAGAAGAGATCCATTTCACAACTCCACTACTTTTATAACTCAATAGAGACTAAGAACGAGCTAAGCTGAGTTGTCCTATGAGCAGGTCCTCCTGAGATATTTGTGTAGGAGAAAAACATTTGAAGATGTTGTAATAGTTAAGCATGATATTATTTATAATGGTTATTTCCAACTAATTTACTTCCTTATAGATTTCCAAATTCATTGCTTTTGATAAATTATAACATATAATGAAAGAAAGAATGGTAATAGCTTCACTTTTAATTGGATGTTTGTCACCTTGCTTTGACCAATTGTCTAATATATTAGTTATGTTATTTGAATTTTCTTGATAAATTTTTATAGTAGGAAAATTAGACCACACTTTTCTTGCCTTTTATAACTAACAAAAGAATGACTCAATGAATCCTCATTAGTTAGTGAGTATATTTAGTTAACCTTCAATAATTTCTTTAGAAATGAAAGGTTATTTATTTCTACACATAAGAATTGAGGTTTTCATAGGGCATTTATAATTCAATACCATTTTCCTTTATTTATCAATAAGCCTTTAACTCCTAATTGCATTCCAAGCAAACTGCATACAAAACCTTCCAACTACAATCAAAGTCTAACGATAGTTACCTATTATGTTGCATAATTGAGTGTGTTTTTAAAAAACTTAATTGTTTTAACCATATGGTTATAAATGTCTAATTTGTTACACTTCCTTTTTGAGCTTGTATATTTTCCTTTCAAGTAGCTAAGTCAAAAAAAATTACCAATCAATAGTTTCAATTTTGCTAAAAAAAATAGTCATATTATCTTCCAGCTTTTTGGGCCAAAACTATTTTATTACTTGGGAGATAGATCTTTTCCTAGTTAATCTAATGATACCTATGTACATTTTCTAAATCACCCCATATGAAATTGTTCATGATATTTCATTACTACTTAAAATATTGAGCGGATGATTAACTATCATCAAAGAGCAAATTGGAATTAAGATCTAAACAAATGTCACTATAGTTAGACTTCCCTCCATTGTAAGAAATATTTCTTCCAACCTATCATTTTCTTGTAAATTGTTTTGTCTATTATCAATTGAAAGTAAGTGACATCTTTTTACAAATAAAAAGAGAACAACTCATGTAGTTTAACGAAAACTTACCTCTCTAAGACTACAAGTGTTTTATTAATTTTTTAATCAATCTAGAAGACATTTTGTTACTATTAAAGAACTTTTGATGATTAATTTGAAGACCTAATGCTGCTTGAAATGTAATCTATAGATTATGCATATTGGATATGGTTTTCATATAATCTCTATAAAAGGCCATGATGTCATATGTATATCCCAAGTGAGTAATCATTGGATAGCCTTTATGTTGAGCATAGTGTAATGCTTTTCTTATGGCTAATAAGATTGTTTAATTCCTATTAGAAGACTTTCATTTTCAAAATAAATAGTAGATGGGATAGTGGATTCCCTTGTTTGAGCACCTTAGACACTTCAAAAAAAACCACTAGGCTTACCATTTATTATCATAAAAATATAGATACTACCAAGTATATTTCTAATCACCTTTGTGTACTGTTCCAAAAAAAGTGAATTTTGTTAGCACTTTTCCTAAAAATCATCATTAAAGGCAATCAAAAGAATGTTTCAAATCAAGCTTGATTACACAGTTCTTATCCTTTACTTTTTTGTTTATCAACCTAATCAATTCATGAGCCAGCAAAATATTATCAACGATTTCTCTTCCTTTAACAAAACTAACTTATTCAAGGGAGATGTACCTTGGAAGAAAATTCTAAATCATATTAGCCAACATCTTTGCAAATAATTTCTCTATAAAATTACAAAAATAAATTGGTTAGAAGTCGAATGCTTCAGGATTCTCTTTTTTGTAATAAAAACCAAATTTGCATTTGATATCCCTTTAGAATAGGAGTTTCCACTAAGTAGTCTCTAATATGATGCAAATATCATTTTCTATTATGCCCCAATAAGGAGTGAAGTATTTCTCATGATACCCATTTGATCCAAGAGCATTATGTTGGTTCATTTGAAAAACTACTCTCTAACTTCCTCCATTAAGGCTTCTTTCATCAGCCAACTATTGCCTTCTCTATGACTAAAAAGGGAATACAATTAAGTATATTCTCATTGTCTATCACATTTATAGATGATAATAAGTATTGAACATGTTTAACTGAAGCTTCTTGTGTTTTTTCGTATTGTATTAATCTACATGTGAAGTCCTTTACACAGAAATTTCAGTTTGGCTCTTCTCTCTTTAACAATTGAATAAAAAAGTTTGGTATTTTTGTTACCTTATTTTACCTTTATAATTCCTTCCTTTTCTATCAATTGGTTTTCTCTTTAACAATTGCATCTAGAAATGAGTCATTATCTATATTCATATGGCTTCATGACTTCCTATTTGACAAGCTTGAAATAGAGTTATTTATCTTTTACTAGTTTCTCTATTAATTTAATTATACCAAAGATATTATGAAAATTTTACTTTATTCCACTATTTGAGACATTCCTTCAATCTATTTAATTTGACTACAAGTGCCTACATACACGAGCAATCCACCATAATTGTCTAATTATTTTCCACTATTTGAATGAATGTTGGTGCTTTAGCCACATGTTTTGTAATTGAATTGTTTAGGGAATGAAGATGAATCTTTTATAAAATGAATAAGCAATGTGGTATGATCATATTGTGTTATACATAAATTTTGTACGATAAATTTGAATGAATGTTAGCTTGATTCACAAACATTTTGTCAAATGTTTTCCATGTCCACTTGCCTTTCATTTTATGATTCCATGTGAAAGTGAGTCCTATAAAAGGGAGTTCATTTAAATAGCACTAATTAATATAATATAAGAATTTATACATTGCTTCCAACTTTGGTGAAGAATGGCTCTTGTATTCATCAAGAGATGTAATTTCATTGAAATCCATTCCTACAATCCATGGCTTATTAGTTCCCTTAACAATGTGGATGAGATTATTCAAATGTGTCCTTCTTTCTAAACACATGCTCTTAGCATAAATAAAATTAATGGGTTATCTAAATGAATTAATTGTTACTCATTCATTAAAATTTGGTAAGCCAATTCTCTCTTTTGTAGTATCCAGATCTTGTTGAAGATATTACCTAACTAGTGGTCAAAATCCAACCTCCTCACTAATTGAGGCATTTTATTTCTCTGTGCAATTTATACCATTAATGTAATAAGAAATATTTTTTACTTTAACTAAATAATTTAGAATGCCAACTAAGCTTTTATTTGATGCTCCCCTTGTATTCTAGATGGAATACTATTCATTATAAGTCCATTGTTCAACAATTGGAATGATTCAAGAGCTTCTCTAAGTACCTTTTAGGCTAATAGGTTTCTTCTGGCCTTTTTGTGTTTCCTCTTTAAACATTTACTCAACATTGGGATAAATTATTTCTCTTCAAATTAAGGTATCCTCTAATTTCTAGCTCTATCTTATATCTTATCATTGAATTCTTTAAAAGAATGAAGATCATATAGTTTTCTATCTCTATATTGTGAAACCTCTAAATCAAAAGGTGAGGTGACTTGTTTGCTTTTCCTTTTGTGTTTTTTTACTTATGATGTAATCATTCATAATTTGGTTCAAGATTTTATTTCTTTGTATGCTAAATTATTAAGTTTTTTACAGGATATTAAGAGTCTCCTTTGCTATTGCCCAACTTGATGAAGCTTTTGCTTCTTCCCAAACTACAGTTGAACTTTGGCTTGCCTATAAGATCACTTTCTTACTTGAGATTTTCTAATTATTATATCATTTAAATTTGCTTTACTATATTCTATAATATCAACTAGCTCAATATTAAACAAATGTCTTCCTGCAAGTTAAACAATAGAGATCAAAGCATAATTAATTATGCCGGTGCAGTTAGTAGGTGAGATTAGACTTCCGTACACGCAAGTAACTATAATTTATGAGCAAAGTACTCTGTATCCAGCATTCGACCATCGTCAACATCGAAGTCTTTGTCCGGGAATAAGTTTAACTTTGAGTAGTTGGCTCAATTTAAAAAGTAATAAAATTTTAATTATATATTATATAATTTTGTTTAATTTATTTATTATGTAAATTTTAATTTTATTGACTATATTTAAATTTTGTTAGATACATTTTTGAATGAAGATGTGCCAAAATTCAATGCCAGAGACAAGATTTATTTGTTAAAGTTGATGTGACAATGATTGGTAACAATATGACAAGTCCAGAATTGAGTTGATTGGCTACTGTACGTAGCGATGTAGCGGTGCCTAACCATGAGATTTTACAATAATTCATTAGTAGTTCGTTAGTTGCATTCACAATATGCAATTTTCAAAGAGTATTATAAATACATTACTTCATGGAGATGATGGATGACCACGATATTTCCTTATATTAATAGATTTAAAAATTTAATTAATAAATTAGAATTGAAAAAAAAGCTTTAGCATACTACATATATTGATTCATTAAGACTAAACAATTCATTGATTAAACATGAAAATGATGACTAGAAAATAAAATTGAACTCTTATGCCTTTTATTATGAATGAATTAAATCATTTAAAGACAAAGCATTGTGTTCTTCCCTCACATGTGCATACTTATGCTTTATCACTAATTTATGTGAAAGATAAAATTTAAAAAGGATCTATTCGTATGTTGCACTAAAAGCTATAAGCAATTTTGAGTATTGGTTTATAAATACTTTATTATATCATTTTGTTTCTTAGGATTTAATATTGAATTAATTTATGCTTTCTAGTTTATATTGATTTCATTTAACAATTAATTTTTGAATAATATCAATGATTTGAAAGTTTCTTTGAATGATGCCAGCATCAAAATTATTAAAATCATAATTATAATTATAAAATATTTCATTTATAAGTATAAAAAATTTTAAAGTTTATTGCAATCTTATGAAGAAGAAAAAATATATTATCAATTTTCTATGGAATATTACAAATAAAAAAATTAAATTGTAAAAATATTCAAAGAATTATTGCTAATACATCTCAATTAAATTCAACTTATAATTAACTCAAGATTTGTTAAGAATCATTTTTACTTGTTAGGTAATTAATGATCTATTTTGTTAAAATTTGAAAGAATTAAGTATGCTAAATTGACTTTGTGTTCTTTAATATTAAAAACTTCTCCAATTTATGATCACAATAAATTAATCAATGTTATTCTTCTATCTTAATCATCACATATTCATGCAAAGGGAAAAGACCAAATTTGAACAATATTTGTGAGGGCTTTAAGTATTTTGATAAGCTTCAACTCTATATCTTTGCAAATAATTTTATATTGATTTGCTTTCTTGTTAAATTGTGTGGTTATTAATCTCAAGATGCCATGAGACCAAGCTTTACAATTGTGCCTTTCTTTAATAACTAATGAAAAATACATTCAACTCTTTGGTTCTTAGGCTTGTGTATTTAGTTATACACATCATTTTGTCATTAGAACTCTATTGAATATATGCTCAACCATAACGAATACTTAATAATTTTATTCTTATTCATTCATATTAAAAATTATATCATTTATCAGCTAAAGGTTATGTTATGGATGCTAATATTTCTTAACATTTATTCAATATTTTAGCATATTTTGTGCCTTAATTAGATCATAGATTGATATCTAGCCCTAAAATATTTAGATGATTAATCATATAAATCACCTAATCATAGTACTTAAGTGATTAACCATAATAATATAAAACTCTATCTTAAAGAAATAGAAATTGAATTACACTTGAACAAAATACATGAATAAATCTCTTACTCTTAAGTGATATCAATTTATTAACAATTAAAATCTTAAAATTTAATCATGTTGGCATCAATAATAGCTTGCTTATTACTTGATCTTCTTAAGAAATCTATGATTTAGATTTTGTTTTGAAAGTCCCCTTATATGAAGTTACATTTATTTATCTATAAATTATTGAGATTGTTTATGAAAGAGATACTAAGTGGTAGCATACTTAACATTCATGTAGTAAAAGCTGATTCCCAACATTTAATATGTTGTTTCATATTACATTATTTTTACAAGATTAGTTCAATAAAAATATTTTGGGAGAGTCTTTATCAAGGAATTAAATTAAGAATTGATATCAATAAATTATTATTTTAAAACATATCAAGTAGTATTTTGCAATAAGTGTTATATCATTTATACAATTTTTTTAAAGATACATGCATCCAGGAGAAGCAGGTATATTTTCTTTTACTTTATGGTGTAATGCTAGCCTATGGTGCTCTTTCATCATTATCATTTTGTACAAATTACTTGGCCTTAATTTATTGAATAATAAGCAACATTAGTTTATTTGTATAATTTGCTCAATTTTGGAAAAACTTCATATGAATATTAGTTTAACTCATGAGCATTGTGTAACTTCTTCTCATTTGAGAGAAGTAATAACTATGAGAAACTTCTCATATTCCCTACTTTGATAAAAGCAAATAAGTATTTATGTGCTCATAATATAGAAATTATGACAAAAGGGATAGTTTAAATTTAGAACATATGGAATGCTTCATTACTAAAATGTGTTGTAGTGCTTATGGCTTACATATTGTCATTATAAAAATGAAATAATTTAAAGTCAACACATGTAAAATGCTTTTATTGCAAAATTATTTTTGCTAATAACATACATGTTTTCATTTGATTATATAGATTATGCCTTTTAATTATGAACATATTATGAAAGAGCTTTCTTCAATTTTTATTTTAACTCCTCATATTTCAAAGTTTTTCATCATCAAAATAAGAGAGATTGTTTGACCACATGAATCTAAAGGAAATATTTGATTTTGATGATAACAACTCTTACAAATATATGTTGTGATGATCTAATATATCTACCTAATATGTTATGCAAGTTATATCTGAGATAAGGAAACTTGGAGATCACTAACCATAGAATAACTCAAGAAGTGCTTAACTAGTATAATCTTCAATAAATGTTTAGGACATGAAGGATGAAGGAGCAAATCCATTAAGGCACATGAGTTCAAAAGTTCTATAAAGAGCTTTCTAATTTCCTAAGTATTTAAGCTAAAGATTTGTTTAATGTTTATCATAATTATAAAGAGCTTGTACATTATAAACTAGCATTTATACAAATCATGCTTAAAATTTTATTTGGTGATAAATTACATGTAACATGAATATGAAAATTTAATTGATACCATTTATGCAAGTCATGTGAAACATATAGAAATTATTAACTATACTTTGTAATCCATGATATGGCATTATGTTCAAATTAACATCAATAAAAGAGAATGACCTTGATTGAAATTTAATAAATCTTTCTTATGCTATGTTGACTTAAACTATATCATTAAGAAATTTTATTTAACTCATTAAAATCCATCAAAATCATTTATCTGTCATAAGTAACTTATGATATGTTATAGATAATTTACAAAATATGCACCTTAATCAATAGTACTTGAGAAAAAAAAAATCTATCACACAACAACAGCGTGCCTATCGCAACTGTGTATAGCATCAGCTCCTTTTGGTCCTTATTGTAGGAGTTGTACATAACTACAAGTTCAAAAAAAAAAATTGAATATTGGCCTCTAAATATTGAGAATATGTTGTTATAATGACAATTCGCTTCTAGACCATTTGAGAGCCTCCTTTGATTATACTCTACATCTATAGATGCTATTTTACAAGCTATAGAGCAAAAGCTTTTGGAGATCATCCAAGTTATTATTAGAGAAAGTTATCAAGGCATTCAACATTTACATTTCATCATCAAAGTGTTTTAATGTTTTGTTCAATATTTGCACTTCATCTTAAAAGCTTTTAGTTATATTTGGTAACACCCTTAATCTTTTAATAAGCTATACTTGTTTATCTATCCAATTATAGTGTGGCTTGTTATTTGTTTTAGTTCTAAATTATTGGATGTAGAATGATTTGGCCTAGCTCCAAGCTATTTAATTTGGAGGTATTTGGCCCAGCTTTGAGTTATTTAATATGAAGTATTGGTCGTTCCTAGTTCATGAAAAGGCTCTTTTGTAATAACTTTCTCCACTTATCTATGACAAAGGAGTGAAGCAAGAAAATAAGCACAATACTATGTGATATAAGGGGTGGTCATTAGCTCAAAGGTTGAGCCAAACCACTTAAAAACCATTATGTCATTTTTTTATTATTTTTGTATTTATTTTCACTTTGTTTAAGTATATATTTCTCTTTTTTTAACATTTGAAAAAACTTTTTATATAATTATCCTTTCAAAAAAAATTAAAAATCTTTCATAATAAATTCAACCCACCCTTTTAGGTGTGCCTTATACAACCAAATCTTATTAAGTCCTACATCATATACTAGTGGCAAATCATATATAATGATAGTCGCAAGATAATGTTTTAGAAAAAGGCCAAAACCATTTCTTATTTCATTTCATTTCTTTCATGGTACATCAATATATCATAATAACATAATAACATAATATTTCATATTATAGTCATAAATGATGTGAAAATAAAACTCATATAGCCTAAAATATTATTCTTTCTTTTTCTCTTTTTCCTTTTCATTTTTTTTTCATTATTTCTCATTTTCTTATTTCAATATTTTGATAAACATATATGTTTCGAATATCTCATATGCACACATATTCTCAATATCATAGCATATAACAAATGTCTGCAATTCACATATCATAAAGTATCAAAACCTTTGTGCATAAAGTAATGATGCCAAGCTTAAGTAAAAACATTTCTCATGAAACATAAAATACATAATTTTCTTTTATTATAATTACTTAAATTTACCTATTTACTTTTCATGTGGTTGTTTCTTATTTAATAATCTTTTTCTATTAGATTCTTACATAAGAAAAGTTATGTACATTTATTACTAACATGTTCATTTTTTTAATAATGTATTCTTTTTTATCATTGTATTCAAATATAAAGCTCCACAATTTCAACAATAATATTACTAATCAAAGCAACCAAATTTCCCTTATTTGAATATTTGATCAAGCACATCAGACTATTGATTTTAAGCTCCAATTGATCCTTTCAAACTATCCAATTAATTAGATCATCTAATAAGTCTTCTAATAACTCTAGCACCTAACTATTAGATTACATATCAGACTTTTCAAATAGCCAATGAACCAACTATTGGATTGTCCAATCATCCTTTTTGATGCAAATTGCCACAAAATATAACTACTTTAATGCATATCATATCATTTGATCCAATCTGTTGAACTTACAATAGTACTATAGAATTTTGATTTCTTTCACTTTTTCTTAAAAAATAATCTCAACAACTTTATAAACCTAAAACTAAGAGGTTAAAAAACATTAAAACATTAATAGCTTTTTCATTCAATTAAATTTATTGAGGAAGTTCCAACCTTCTAGCATACTACTAAAAATCTAAAACAAAAAATAATTTCAAATCTTAATATATTATTCTTTTTAAAAGAAATAACTTTGCTTAGTTCTATTGCTATACCTATCCTCCTAAATCCCTATAAGCTTATTTTCAATTTTTCTAGCTTTTGCATTATTATAGCAAAACATTTTTTGTGTAGTCTCTTTTTTTTTTTTTTGTATTAGTGTAATAATCTTCCTTCTTTACCTTGCTTTATATAGCTCTTTATAATAGATCTTCCATACCTTAAGTACTTTTACCTTACTAAAAATTTTGTTGAAGCACTTTTGCTCTCTTTTACAATTCTTCTAACATTGTCTCTCCTATCACCATGGTTTTGCTTATTCCTTTTTCCCCCAATCTATCAAACAACTTTTTGATCTTATGTCAATTGGCTTGGAAATCAAAATTTCTAAAAATCATTATAATCTAGTATGTTTTAACATTACACCAATTATCAAAGAAAAAATACATAGCTCTCTACTTCCACTTCAATATCATTTTTAATATGTAATCTCTCTATTTCTACTCTTACTAGTAATCTCTATCTATTCAAGAAAAGTCATGTAATAATGCCCCATCTCTCTACTATGATATGTAGTAGCACACTTAGCAAAAAGTCAAGTAATTCAATTGAACCACTACTATTAATTGACTGGTTTAATTATATAAAAATGATAGATACAAAATTGTTTTTAAATCTTGAGAAATTTAAGACTAGTGATGCATTTGAACATATCCCCTTAGATTATATTGAACATTATTTTTATATTTCTTTTACCTAGCCTAATTTTAATAGTTGATAAATCAAAAGAAATTAACTTTATAAAATTCCAACAATGCATGGTGGTGCATTAAAGATGGCTAAGGGAACATTAACCATAACTTAAGATCCATCATGATGAATAATATGATACATTCTTTAATATTCTTAAATGAACAAAAATGTGACATTATTTGCACATGCACTATGTAAGTCTTACAATGTTATCATCTTTTTTTTATTAATATTTTCTTTTTATTATGTTGTAAGATCATGGATCACTTGCAAATGGTAGAGCACAAAATCAGTGGAAGAAGGAGAATAGGAAAGTACAACTTTATGATAGAAAGAGAAACAAATAGGAAAATGACCTATCTATATGAAAATTAGTGGTGATAGATGAATAGAATAAATAATAATTTGATACAACAAAGAGAGTCAGGTCATGTATATGTGGAGGCAAAAAAACAAGACTAACTTTAATAATATTTCATTCATAAAATGCATAATTTTAAAAATGCAAAATAAATAAATTAAATGCACTTATTAAAAATAATTTACTAAAAATATCGAATTTTAACACCAATGGATGCTAAACTCAATGGAATTGAAGAGTACGAAAAATAACAAAAGATATCCAAAAAAATATAATAAGCTAATAAAAGATAATATATTAAAAATATTAAATATTAAAAAGCAACCATTTATATGGAAGTTTCTATAAAACTTGTATACATTAAACATTGTCTTAGGAAAGTATTCCGTCTTAGTTTTTATGAATTATAACATAACATGTACAAGAATTTGTTGTAGAACTATATATAGATGATTTAATTGAACAAAACTTATATGTACACAAAATAATATTATTGCATTTGTTGAGCTATTAAAATTTTTGGGCAAAAAACCATGACTGTGTACTTGTTTTGTAATTTTGTAATACGAATAGAATTGGTGCTGATAATCATTTTTTTGGGCAATCTTTTAGCCCATGTACTATATATATCTATTTAAAATTGATTCATTTTATGCAACACATAAAATGAAAATTATGTAGAAAGAAAGAAGAAAAATTTGAAATCACAAAGAAGAACATTAATTGAATTGTACAGATCACCATAACTTGCATAAATTTTTTTTAATTTATAAGCATAATGTATTCTTAATAGAATGTCTTGATTCAACACATTTTACAAGCAGATTACTCAATAATTTTATATGTGATGTATGGCATTTCCTAAGCATCTAAAGGTTGATTTCGCTTAAGAGAAAAAAATCTTTTAAAACCTGTTCTTAAAAACTGTTTATTTAAAAAAATACATCATGTTAGTATAAACAAACACTGCAAATTTGTAGGTCATTGACTTGATCACTTCGCACCAAGAACAAAATAAATTGTTTTTGAATACTGCTCTCAAGCGAAACCTAATGCCCACAATATTCTTCATAATTTCTAAAAGTGCTACTTGGAAAAAAAAAAAAAAAGGAAGAAAGCAACAAGCAAATGCTCTCGCTTCACAAACATATAAAGCACAGAGCAGAGAAAAAAGTAATTGCTTTTCCTCGTATTACTGTAGAGCACGATAACAAGTAGCAGCAAATTAAGACAAACCATCCAAAGATCAAGTTGCTGCAGCGACAAGCGCACAACGTGCATCTGTGAAAGTTGAAATAAGTGCTCCAAGTTGTAGTTTGTCATTGCATCCAAAGCTTAGCCTGTATCTGCAGGATCGTACAGCAACATGAAATGAAACAAACATACGTTAGTGTACATTTGAAGCAAAGGTAAGCAGGTTTTCTTAAGAAAAATTTTGATTACAGAGCTCAACCACTTCATAAAGTTCTAATACACCAAAAAAATCTTAATCCTACTACATTATGTAAACAGTTGCATCTATTGTGTTTTATCATATGGACAGCATCTCTCCTTGGAGCATTGCCGATCGACACCTTATATCACTAAATAACCTAACACAATTTTCTCTGACTTATCCTCGATTGCAACTACAATCTAAATCATCTTTTGCATAGCTTTAAACCAGCAATTCTAAACACATTCATATGTTTATGCTTTGCTTTACAAGCTAACATTTTGCATCATATTTCATTCATTTGATTTGGATCCTAGTTGTGGCATCAATATACATTTCACCATCAATCATACGATAAATTTGAGATATACACCGTGTTTAGCAAACATGATAACTGGATCTTTAACTGCCATACATTAGGACATTTTCCCTTGAATGTTTACACTCTTATTTACTCCTCTTCTCCTCCCATGGTATTTGTTAGATGCTTATCAGGATCTTAGAACAAATATTTGGAAAGACTTTTCCATAATTGATTCATTTTAGTGGGTTGTTGGAGAGGTTTGTCTACTATTCTTTAGTTTATAAATGTACAAGAAAATTATCTAAAATAATGAATAATAACATATTCGTTGCTTGAAATGGCAAGCAAAATCAAGACAACAAACAAACGATACTGTTGTTTTGAAAGTCCTTTTATGTTTACATCCAACTTAATATTAGCTCATGTCATCATATAGACTAGTATGAGAATAGTATGAGAAGCTAAAAATAAAAGAGGGTCTTTCCTACTAAAAATGGGAGGATTTACATACTCAATATCAGCTAAATCATTGATAAGCTTGATTCGAACATTTGACGGCATTTGAATCTTGAAAACAAACCTGTGGGTGGCATTCATTTCATAAGTGAAAGGAGAAAAACTAATCAATTCAGTATAAAGATGAGGCGAGCTATTACTTACATAGTTACCTCCCTAATAATGTCCACCAATGCAAGTCCTTTCCTCATTTTAATATCAGATATATCTGGAATACAAAGAATAAAGTAATAGTTATTAAATTGTAACAAAGAAGTCGGAGTACATGTTTAAAATAAATGATACTTGTAAAACTTCCTGTAAATGGTTCATTCAAGAGCCAATATGTTATCTGCTCTATGTCTTTAGGCATTGGATTTCCAGTGCATAGGTAGACAGCTTCTTCTGTTACATGTTGTGAAGCCATTTGTGTAGACTGTGCAGAATCAAAGAAAAGAAATATAACTTATGTGTATTATACTAAGTAAGTTTCATACAGCAGCTTGTGACATGGAACTGCTATACTTGATCAATCTTATTAAGTGAAAGCAAAATAGAAAGCAATTATTCAGGGATTATTATGAAGCTGAAGCTCGTATGTTCTCCCACAAAAAAAAAAAAAAAAAATGGAATTACTTAGCAGCACGAGTTCATTACACAGGAAAAAGGACAACAAGTATCTTCCTCTTATGTAACTTAGAATTGATGGATACGTGTTACCATACCAGTAACAAAGTAGCATTTTGCATCGATGTCTTGGAAACAACAATCGTTTTCAAATGCTTGGTTAACATATAATGAAAATTGTACTTAACCACTTTGCCCACTCTAGATACTTTTGCCTAAATGCTGTCTCGTTCCATATGTATATTTTTTCCTGCATGATTACTGCAACCTTCTTTCTCTGTGAGAACCAAATCCAATTCAGAATCAAAAGTAAAGGACCACCTCCATTCTGCTCCCTCATTAAGTGAGAAGAGCATTAGACAAACAAAGAAAAGAACTAAAGCTTTAAGTTTTATGTGTATGCCTTAAAAAATTGAGCAATTAGATCAAGATCGAGCAACTTCGACAACTTATCTTAATTATGAAATTATCAAGATTGACCATATTTTGTTGATCAAAATAAAAGCCAACTGGCTGAGCATGTTACTGTAAGTTGACATGCGAGGCAACATGTTGATGTCTAGCCCGTGATATTGCTATTGGATGATATCGGATGTTAGCATACAGCCTATAAATGGTTTGCATATCCCCCCTAGAGGTTTGCTCCTAGAATTTCTTAGTAAGCATAACACAACTGAGCGGTGGCTCAGAGAATGGCCTCTTCCATAATTGAAGTTCAATCAACACATGCTATCTCTGTAGGCATTGCACATCTATAACTTCGTTGAGCAATTTCTCATCTTGGATTTAGTAAACAATTATGTCCATCCACAAAACTTCACTTATAGTTGCGATCCAACCGACCAAGTTTAAATTGCCATATTTTAGTTAAAACTTATATGTTATATGGATGCTCGTGACATCCTAGAATTCATTTAGTTGGATCGCGAGCTGGTTATTTATCATATGAACTCTTGTAGGACAGTACATACATATATTGTTTAGAGCAAATGAGATAATCATGTCCCCAATTTATGCCTAGGTAAACTGGGCATGCTGCCCTAAGTAGTCATCAAAAACCACACATGACAGTTGTTACAAACCATCCAGGGTGGTCCGACATAGAAAACTACCCCAAGTTACAGCTTCAAGATGTTTTTCCCTGATTCCTTTTATATTATGATCCTTGTCTCTGTACTTGTCGTTGCAAATGTTATCCTAAACACTTTGGCACGGTTTTACAAAGTACATGATGCAATTTCTTCATGGAATCCTCTCCTTCTACCTGTTCTTGCAAGATCATTGGTATTAGCACAACTCAAGGCATGCAATCCTGTATGATAATGAGGATTTCGATAAGAATAAACCTCGTGTTAACCTTAAAGCTGTTCAAATTAGATGTTTTCCTTTTGAGAAACAATTTGAAAATGAATTTCTCAAATCCCGGCTACCTATGTCCATGCGCAAAAGTGAATCCTAAAGGTTGGTAAATTGCTGCAAACCAGCAAAAAATTGAAATCCAAATAATGTGCATCAACTAATACAGTACAAAGAAAAAAAATAACAACACAAGACCCAAAACCAAATCTCAAACTCAAATCAATCTAATTAAAACTTTTCAAAATTTAGTACATGCATAACATTTTAAAGAACATATATAAAAAGTCATGATTTATCCATATATTACTATAAATGCTTGGTTAGTGCTGCATTAACAAAAGTGTACAAACTATTCTAAAATGTAGATGAAAGTCTTCAAGAAGTATAAAGTATGTTTTTATTATATGGATATAAAAGTCTTCAAAAGATAAGTAAAAAATATGTTTTTATATTAAAAAATTATATAAACATAAAAATCTTTAAAAAATAGATAAAAAATATTTTTTTATATTAAAAAATTATATAAATATGAAAGTATTCAAAAATTAGATAAAAAAATTTATTTTTATATTAAATAATTATTTATAATCTTCTATTTAGATGATCACTATTAAATGAATGATTGATAAATTCACTGTGATTAAAGAAAGTATATTGCCTGATAGATTGAGTGTTTGGTTTAACTTGATAGTCTTCTTTTAAATTCACTTTGATGAATAAATCAAAGTTTTTTTTTTCTTTCAGCATTATTTCCTCTTCATTTAAACCTTTTTGACATACTTTTCATCTCACAACCTAATCCTCTATTCTATTATATCACTTGGTATCAAAACAAAAAATCCTCACCATTTTTTAGAAATACAGAGCACTTTGAAAAAAGAAAAAGATCCCAATAACTTTATCAAATAAAAAGTTGGATTGTTGGTACATATTATTAAGCCCCATTTAAGAAAGAAGCTGGTCCTTTCTTGTAACAGATTTTTATTTGGTTAAAAATTTTTTAACAAAAAAGAGTAACATGTCTTGTTATACTTCTTTGAATCTATGATTTTGATATCAAAATACTTATAACTCTACTTTATAAAATCAAACTATTGTCCTTTAAATATATCCTTATTGAGTACAACTTATAAGAAAGTGATCTGCTTCATTAGCTTTTTTATTGAATGTTAATTCTTGCATTAAATCTTAAATAAATAACCAAAGAGAACTATTTTTTAATGTATGCCTCACTTGCTTTAGTTTACTCTAATTTATTACTTGCTTATCACCTTAATATTACAAGAGAAAAATAAAAAAAATTCTTAAAAAAATAAAAAAGAATAACTTTTTTTTAATTCATATTGTTTATTATCCTTAAACTTTATTTCAATTTTTTAGCATAACTTCTTTTTTTTCACATTGCATGTCTCACAAATCTGCAATAATTGACTAATTAGTTGCTTAAATAAACCACAAATCTTAATATTGAATAACTAAAAAAATCATAAATTGAAAACTTTCACAAAATTTTTTCAATGATTATCCAACTTGTCACTCAATTACAAGCCCTACAAATGCAACCAAGCACCTTTATTAGAGTACACCATATACTTTATATGAGAGGAATATTAATAGCCAACATAGAGATCACATACTTAAGAGAGACCATGATGATAAACTATACAACCAATATTCTAACTTAGAATTTCATAAAAAGATTAACGTAGAAACACTAACTTTTAATGGAGTTCATGACCTAAAAAAATTCTTAGATTCACTCAAACAAATAGAAAACTTTTTCAATTTGTACAAGATAAATGACTACCTTAGTTTTGCAAAAATTAAGCTTATTAATCATGCAAAAATTTCTTGGTCAAACATGCTTGCAAAAGAAGAATGAATCAGTAGAAGAGTGATGAGTTGGTTGGAAATAAAAAAAAATACTAACAAAATATTACCTAAGACACCATGATAAAAAACTTCATGAATAATCCTTGATTTCACAACAGAGATTTTTAAAAATGAATGATTATTTAAATCAATTTGAGAATTTAATTGTTAAGACAAAATATAGTTATAATGATTAGCAACTAATAAATAAATTCATCTTAGGATTATGTACAAAAATCAGACAATAAATGGAACTTCATAACCAATAAACCCTAAAAAATATTTTTTATCTCTCCCAATTAATAGAAAGGCAAAAAAAATATACATCATCCACTAACAAGATTAAATCTCACACTTATTTGCACATACATAAAATCAATCTCAAATCTAATATAATATACCAAAACTCTTTTAATGCCAAAAGCTTAACATCTTACCCCTCAAAAAATTCTTTTGAAAATTCTAAGAGAAAAGGCAAAGACATAATTTGTTTCAAATATCATAAACTTGATCACATGCAACACCAATGCAAGACACAAATCTTATACATACGATGACTCCCTTGAACCCGAATTAAAAAATCTTTTGTACGAAGATCAAATTTTTTCTGATGAAAAACTTGTGATAGATAATGATGAACATTTAAGAGTTATAAGGTGTGTCTAAAACTAATTTAGAGGATTGAATAAAGAAAAACATCTTTAGCATATTTGTTATATATAATGAAAAGAGATGTAGATTGGTTATTAAATGGTCATAATGCTATGAATATCATTTTTACACATACTTTAACTAAAGCTAACCTCAAGATTGAACCCCATCTTAATCCCTTCCACTTCAGTTGGGTGAACACAACCATCTTACTCATGACATTTATAGCACATAAGAAGAATAATAATTGTGTTAAACTTGCTTATTGTAGAGCCCAATAGCTTAGAATGTCTTGCATCTCAAATAAATAGTGTAAATTTAGGACAAAAGATTATGTTATCTAAGCAAATCTTTACTTGAGAAAATGATCAAGTATGATTTAGTTAAACGTCTACCTAGTATTTCATAGAGTGATGATTATGTGTGTAGATCTTAACCATTGAGTAAGCAACCCAAGTCTTCATTCAAACCTAAAAACCCATAACTAAGAGACCTTTAGAATTTTTACATCTAAATTTGTTTGAATTGATCAATCCACAAAACTTAGGAGATAGAAAATATAGACATGTAGTGATAAACGACTACTTTAGATTTACTTGAGTATTATTCTTAAGGAAAAAGATGATGTTTTTGAGAAATTTGTGCAATTGGTTGTTAAGTTAGAAAAAAAAGCATAATATATTTTTTTTCATCAATTAAAAGTGTACAGTTAGAATTGAAGGTTAGCTAGAATTGAAGGTCAACAATAAGCACAACGGAAGGGGAGGGGGGGGCGGTGGGGCGGTGGGGCGGGTGGAAGTGAATTGTAGAGATTTTAAAAAAATTTTTAGTTTAAAAGAAAGTATAGATAATAATCAAAACTTTTATTTTATCAATCAAATTTGATTAACTGAAATAGTTTTGCAAGTAAATAAGTAACAAACTCTTAATTGATTTCAAATACTATTTAGAAAATACTTATTAATTTTTAAATTACTATGTGATAATGAAATAATTAAAGCACAAAAACAAGTTAATTAAAAAGTAAAAGATGTTTTGGTGGTTTGATATAACCAGTGTCTACATTCAACTCAGTCAACCTGGTTATGCTTTTACTAACCAATCACACCCTTTTGTCATAGTTGATAAAGGCAAGCTTTACAATACCATATGTTTTGACAAAACTGATAAGGGCACACCTTATGAAGGAAACAAATACAATAGACACCCTTATTATAGCATATAGGAAGAATAATACTTACATGTTGAACTTGTATATGTTATACTGATTTAGAACATCTCATATCTCAAGTAAATAGTTTAGATTTATGACATAAAAGACTATGTTATATAGGCAAATTTTTACTTAAGAAAATGATCAAGTATGATTTAAAAAACCAAGAAAACAAACAAGCTCAACTCGAATATTTGTTATACTAAAATGACACAAAAGGATGCAAAGGGGTTATAGTACTTAAAAAACCAAGAAAATTAAATAGATGGGACTAGGCAAGTTGAGCAAAATAATGGACAAGGAAGAGCTTCACTACTGCTGCGCTTGACAAATAACGACACAATAACTTCCTCAACTGATGACTAGCTACTAAAATCTATCATTTCTACTTCTTTCACCAAGATTTAGGTAGAGTATATAGAGGCAGCATAACAATAGCATGTCTGAAATGATGATGAGGATCATCCAACAACCTTAACAAGTGGAAAGGAGTTAGGAAGGGTTACTAATTCACTTAGAAGAAAGCACATGGACAAGACAAAAATGCATGCCCTGATGAGTCAGGGATTTTGGATGAGTCATAATATGATAAGAATGCACGTAACCAGGTATCAACTATATTGCTTGAGGAAAACCCTTGTTGCATTCCATCAACACTAATCTTTGGCATTAAGTTTATTCATTAACAAGCATCAGCAATGGTCAAAGATTTTTTCATAATTAAGCATCAACTATCAATCTACAAGTTTCTCAGCCCCTTCAATCATGCATTCCATGAAAAATATAACCATCTGCCCTAATCTAGGTGGGCATGAAAAATGAACCAGACATAATGATAAGGCCTTATCTATCCAGTACAATATTCTCAAACCATGTGTAGCAATTCTACGCTCTTTTTTTTTCATGTACAAACCCTGTTTCAAAACAAAATCTGGAGAGAATTATATTGAATTAACAATTTCAAATTGAAAACAGTTATAAAGCCCAACCAAGCTATTAAAAATATTAGTTTGGACTCCAAAAAGCCCTTGTTACCCCTCTTTTCCGAAGTGTTTTCCGTCACATTTATAAAGGATAAAATGACTTTTTAAATCCCAACACAAAACTTTTCGGTAGATTAATTGGGCTCTATAATAAAACCCTTTCAAAGAAAGCTAGGTAATGAAGTTTAAAATGGACCTTAAATTCCTTGGCCAAATAAAAAGATGGAAATATATTCTGGATTTCAACATATTTTTGACTTTTGCACGTAGCTAAAAGCTAAATAGAACTTCAGCAGAAATATTAAAATGAAATCACCTGTAAAATGTTCAAAGCCTTTCTCATGTCACCATTGCTCAACCTCACTAAAGCTGCTAAGCCATTTCCATCCACATCAAGCCTTAAACAAGAAAAAAAAAAATTGTGCTTCGTCCATCAGTAAAAGATTTTAGGCTGTCATGTAGAATGAAATCATTAAACTACCAACGAGACAAACAAAACCAAAAAGTCAAGTTGGTGATTGAAAATAGTAGTCAAGCAAGTGGCAATGAAATGGTATAGGTTTTTACACGTCACTATTGATTTCTACAACAAAGTAAGATTCGAGACATGTAGACATCAACTAGCACTTGATACAAATATCATGCTAGGAGACTGATACATCATTTAAAAACTGCAATTAACCAACCACTAGTTTTCTTTATTAGCAACCTGCCTGAACTTCTTTATTAAAAAAATAATTAATTAAATTGAAGTGAAAATTATAATCTAAAGGGCTTAACCAATCTTTTCCAATTGGAGCCATGTACAACAAGAAATCAGGAGGAAGATCACACAGTATCATGAAATAACATAGAATGGCTACACTTTTGGAACTCATTTAATAAAATCAGCCAATATGCTAACATCATTTGGTAAAAATAATGAAAAGACAGTTATCAACATTTTTATAGATAGCAATCATTTGTTCCATATAACAAGAGCTTGCTAAACTGGCAACTCTAGTCACACGTACAAAATAAATGCACTTGAGTTGTTGTCCAAGACTTTTTCACAAAAAAAAAAAAAAAAAAAGTATAGTACAAGACATATTTCCTTGCCTAGAGCAAATGTTCAAATTGCATACCCTTCGGATTTTACAACATATTGCAATCGTTCTCGAACATGTGCAGCATCAAGTGGAGCAAATCTAAATCGTGTACACCTTGATTGCAATGCAGGAATGATTTTGTTAACATTGTTGCATATAAGTGCAAACCTAGTGCTCTTGGTGTGTTTCTCAATCACTGCACCAACAAAGATAGAATCACCACAAAGCAATTGGCATAAGAAAGATTCAATAGGTACAAAAATAATTCAGGAACAGACCTCTACGTAATGCAAATTGAGCATCCTTGGTCATGGCATCTGCCTCATCTAGTAGTACCAATTTCACAGAGAACTTTGCACTGCATAATATTCATGTTGAAGTTTCCCATAAAACACTTAGCAAAAAATATAACAATATGTAGAACAAAATCATATATTTACACAAGACCTGGTATTACGCAGTCAAATCTCATTCACATATTGCACACGGCACATGAGGTAAGTCGTATTTCAGTTATTTCGATTGTAGATGCAGCATTTATGCAGAAAAAAATATAACATCATAAATTGAGAGAAAACTTTACCTCACCTAATTGTATTAATGTTCACCATGATATACTATTGAATATTAATGCCCTAAACTTACCAATATAACAATTCATGGTCCACATTTTTTAATCTTAAATAACAAGTGCTTTAAGATGTCTCGTGCCTACGCACGCATTTAGGGTTCCATCATCGACAGAGGCTCCCCCAAATCCCCACATGCCACTCTAATCAACGTTGGCTTCCCCATATCCTACCCCCCTCCCCACCCCAATTTTTCCCTTGATATGGATTGCCATCCAATATCCCCAATTGTGCATTATTTGGAATGGTATGATGATGTTCCCCACCCTTCACCCTCTCTAGGTCTCATCTTTTCCATAGTCTCCAATGCTCTCCACCCTCCCACATGCAACTCTCATCAACAATCCTCTTTTGCCCAAAAAATGTTTGTGATCTTTCTGCAAAGTGTTCTCGTCTCAAGCCTTCGTTAACAGACATTTTTTTCAAAGCATTAGTAGTAGAAGTGAAAGCATGAAAATAGCAAGGAGCAAAAGAAGAAATAGAAAAGATGGTTTGACCACAATGAGATTAAATTTTCCAAAAAGTTTTCCTTGAAAGGGTTATGAATTCACAAAGTTCTGATTCCCAAAATTCTCTGAAATCTCTAAATTACTTTATACATCATTCTCACATTTTTATATAAAAGTTAGGATACAGTATTTAATTATAAAAAAAATATATAGTTTTAACCAGAAATTTGAAATCCTCCAAATTGCGCAAAATTATCGCCTGTCTACACAAGCGCACCCGTGCCCCGCATGTGTACGATTGCACCAGGGGGCTATTCACACACTCATTGACCATAGCACGCAATAAGTGTACCTATTACATACGTGTGGTCGGTGACTGATAGGCGCACGTGAATTCTATGCTAATGCATGAGCTAACACATCGAGCCCTTCCACGTGCACACCAATGCCTCCGCGCACAACGCTAGGCCAACATGCTTTAACACGCCTGCAATGAGTCACCATGCGCAGCTCAACGCAATCTTGCTGCTTCGTGTTATACCAATATTTTTTATCGTTTTACCTTCTCCCTTGATTTTTTTTCATCCATTTTGGATTCAATAAACTTGGATATGATCTCCTGATCATATATCCCTCTTTTTGAGATTCGAATCCCATCGAATCTTTTTAGTTGAACTGATTCTCTAACAAATCTATTTTAATTTTCTTTGAGAGGTTAAGGCTTCCATTAGTACCATCAAGTGATTTCTTTGATTTTATTAATAGCATATATCTTTAATATATGTTCACTAACCTTTTTATTTGGTCAGTACCAACATCATCTTTTGCCAATGCTTCTTTGTCTCGAGTTAGAAGGAAATTTTTTCCATCCTTTGTGAACCAACACTGTTGTGCTCATTGATAATAGACGGCATCTCGATCCCACAAATATATATTCCCCAATATAATTTGACAAACATCTAAAGATACAACTTCGCAGATAATCTTGTCCATATAGTCTTGGATGATAGCAAACTTTACATTGTATTGTTTTTCAACTCTCACCTCAGGTTCTTATGAATCCATCCCAGAGAATAAGATCTTGGATATTGTGTGGTTTCTAACTTTAGCCTTTCCACAAGACTTTCGAATATTAATTTCTTTCCTCTTCTAATGTCAAGGATGACACTGATAAGCTCTTTCTTCACTTGCCTTTGGATAGTAAAGAAGTCTTTTTGCTTTGCTTCATAGAAAATTCCTCTTGGACTCACTGTAAGTAATAAGTTTTCATCAATTTGTTAAGAAGTTTTAAGTACCTTTTTAGTCTCCTTTATAATTATGTTTTGTCCTTCTTGAGCTTCTTTGAAAAAAATTCAATTTAATTTCTAATTTTTTCTTATGTCACGACTTCTTTCAATTATCATAATAATATTTTTGAGTTCTACTGGTAGTTGTTGTAATATACTTTGTTAAAAATACTCTTCCTTTTGCTGTCAATTTTCAAACTTATATTTAGACCTCTTAATATTTTATTCTTCTGATTTTGTCCCTTTATATTTATTCTTCTTTTTTATAGCTATGACATATGTACTAACTTGCTTTAAAAACTGAATAAAAAAAAGATAATTTAGTGTCAATAGAATAATATAGACCTACAATTTATTTTAAAAATGTCTTAATCTCTTCAATAAGTATTCCCAAACTTACGACTTGGCATCGAAATTCTGTGGTATATTCCAACACTTTTAGTCTTTGTCGATGTCATAAACTGTCATTTTTTCCGTCTTTCCTTTATGTAAACCATGAGGTAAAATTCTTCTCGAATTAGTTACTTAAATTGGCTCTATGTCACAACTATAATTATGTCATTTCTTAGATGAGCATTCCATTAAGCTAAAATATGATTTGTCATTTTCAATCAAGTATATACCACTTTGTCAATTGATTAATAGTTGCATAGCGAGAAATGTCTCTAGTTGTTTCAACTAAGTGTCTAATTTCTCTACATCTATTATATAATCATAATTTTGCTAATCAAATGTAATATTTACCATAAAAAAATGCTGTCAATTACCGTGCATCAAAATATAGAATTGACGTCTTCATTTTATCTCCACCTATCTTGGGATTACTACTTAATCTAAAATTCCTCTGATTAAAAATATTTCCTTTTGATAGATTGTCTTTTGAATTAATTGTAGAAAAGGATTAAGATTTTAACAACACCTCCATCAACACTTGTATTTTTTTAATTAATAAAGTTTGATGATAAAATAATTAACATAGCCACCTAAACTAAAGCCTCTTCAATCTCATGATTTCCTTTTGTAGCTTGCTTTTCAACTATCTTCTTCTTTACACCTGTCATTGACATCAAATCAAAATGCTCTAATACCATAAATAATATGATCTGTCTATGAGGTGTTTTTATCCTGAACTCTTATTAGCAAACCTTCTTTTTAAAGTAGCAATAGCAGAAATGGAAGCTTAAAAATGACGAGGAGCCAAAAAAGAAGGAATGGAGAAAACAATTTTGTCACAAAGAGATTGAATTTTCAAAGAAGTTTCTCTTCAAGGGATTTTTAATTCATGAAGTTCTGATTCTCAGAATTCTCTGAATTACTTTATACATCCTTCTTACTTTTTTATATAGATATTAAAATATAATATCTAATCATTAAAAAACATGTGATTTTGATTAGAAATTTAAAATTTGCCAAATTTTGCAAAATCCACACTTGTCCACGCACACACGACTACACCCCGCATGTGTACGGTCACACCAGGGGTTTTTCACACGCACTCGTACTGTCTCTGCTCCCGAATAACCTCCGACACACGCATTGACCACGGTAGCAAGGTAGTCTATCCATTGCGCATGCAGTCGGTGATCAATAAGGCACACATGCCGTGCATGACTCTTTTACTCAAAACTTGGCCAGCACACTACAACATGTCCGACATGCCTGCAGTGAGTCTCCGCATTTGGTCCTACTGCTCTGTGTTGCATCGAAATTTTTCGTCGTTTGCCTCCTCCCTTGATTTTTTTCATTCATTTTGAATTCAGTGAGCTAGGAAATGATCTTCTAATTAGTTCGCTCATTTAATTTACTTTCCTCGACACAACTCTCCATGAAACCACAATCTAATGGTCCGTTCTACTCGCTTCCCATGTCATCGAACGTTTGTACCACCCCTAGCATTTAAGCATCGGCCTCCTCAACATCATCCATTACTCTCTCACCACCTCTTGTATCCATTTCCTTCCCCATAGTCATAACATAAGGCATTTTGTCCAACAGTAACAACATCCTCTTCTAGAGACATCATTAGCCCCAAGCTCTGTCTCACTAAAGAATGTCCCAACACCTCACTCAACCTGCTCCTTGGATTTGTATCAAAAATAATCATTTTACACTTTATCTAGCCAATGGCACTGAATTCTTTTTTTGGTTCTATGGGATCTAAACCATTTTAGTGTTACTTGCATTCATATTGTTTCTAATATAATCTTTGTTACCTGTATTGAATCTAACATGGGCATTGATGACCACAATGAAGTTCATATGGTGTGGTTGACCATACCAATTTGCTTCAACCATCCTCAATTGTTTGAATGTCACTTTGGTTGAACTACCTTACGAATGATATCCTTACAATAAGCACTATGGAGTGTACGTCTTTGAATTGACAAGAATTTTACTAAGCATGTTCACAAGACAAGGTACTAGGTTTAAGAATTAATCTGCACCACACATGCAGCATACATCAAGGCAACCATCTACTGTCAAGAGATAAATTGGGCAATTAAGGTTATTGCCTTGCAAACTTCAACATACTTCAAGGTAGGTTAGACCCAATGACAACTATGGTTGGGCACCAATTCATTGCACCACCAACACAAATAACTCTACTTGCTTTTTTGCATATGATTGATACTTTAAAATGACTCACAACAAGAAAAAGGTTTATATCCACCTAAGAAAAACCATCCAAATTGGTATAAGGCCAGTCATCACCAGCATCAACATCAAAGGAATGGTAATGACATTATCAAGAAAATAAAATTGGAAGTATACTATCCAATGCTGACACATAAGATACCAAGGTCTTTAAAAATTGGATAGATTTCATAAACCATTTAACATGGTACCATATGTTTGACTCGAAAAAGTAAAAGTGGGAAAGATCAATTGATATTATATGCAAAAATATTTTGGGAGGAAGAAAAGAACTTGCTACATAAGATGAAATAAGAACCTTATACTTGAACAATATACTCCATCCACAAAGATAGAATAGATTAACTGAACACTATAAAATAGTTAATTAGATTATAACATGAAATCCACAAAGCAACTGCTATTCCCCATGAGATTTATGAAGTGTCTCACATCAAAACTATGTTAAGAAAGGCTTTATATTCCGAAATTCAACAAGACCTAAATAATATATGGGATGCATGAGCTTAATTCCCCTTAAATAATTTGAAATTGTTAAATCATGTTTTAAGAAATACAATTTTTGCAGAAAATTTATATATATGATGAAATTTGTATTATAGAAGATGTTAAAAATAAGGTGTTATAATAAAATAGCTTAGAAGGTTTGTGATTTGATCCATATCCCTACACTTCACTCCTTTAAAAGTTGGACTCCATGCTAACAAGGGTACAAGAAGAGCAAGTTTCATACCGAAGTTTGCTGGAATGTCAATGAATTTTGCAAGGTTGAAAGGTTCAAGGTCCATAACCATTCAAATATCTAATTCCCTTGCAAAGATTCTTCTTTGCTACAACAAACATCTAGAATGAGCTGTCAACTATCCTCCAATGACAAGATCACATGGGGAATTTACATAATGTGTTTATCCTATAGGTAGTTCAACATATTGATCCAAATGTTTACAAACCAAAGCCTTTAGTTAGTTATTCACCTTTCATTTCTAGAAAAAATGACCAATTATCACCGTAAGACTATTTCGTAGAACTGGATCATAGCCTACCTGAGTTAGGAACCTCATTATAAAAAATAACCATTTGATGTGGATAAACACTTGCATGGGCTTGATAAATGGAATCTGCATACCATGAATGCCATAAGATAAGTAAAATATGCTCCAAATGATCTACTAATAAGAACAAAGTGGCACTAGGTGCAGCATCATTGAGTACCAGAATTAGTGCTCACCAACTTAAAATCCTTTGGGAGAAGTTTCCTCGTCTTGAACAATATGCTTTGGCAATAGCTGCCCAAAAGGAAAGCTAACCTCTAAGGGCATCAGCATGCAATTGCCATCAAAACCTAAAGCAATCCTGGCCCCATCACATTCCCACTCACTAATGTACAATTTTACTTTCAACTGCAACAAGTGTGATCAAAGCCATCACAAAATCCTATCAACAAGTTCAATTATCTAAGAAACGTTTTTCTTCCATGTTATTAATATATTAGCACATATCATAATTTAGATGACAATAAGGTACACGAAAATAAGTAGCCTCATCTTGTCCCCCACGAACCACTAAGGACTGAACTAACATCTATAGAAGAATCACTGACATTTAATAATGGCACCCCATAATATCACAAGCAAACAGCCCATCGCACAGAAAGGAGAAAATGTGCAAGACTAACATCGTCAGAAAACAAAATTAGCATAAGCAGTTCACCTCGGTCTACCAATAGCATTAGATAGGGGAAAAAATGGAACGTAGAAGGAAGCAAAATTCAAAAGCAGTATCTCACCCAAAGGAAAGACTCCGAGCGCTTGCAAAATCCTGAATTTGCTGCCTAACAACCTCGATCCCCCTATCATCTGATGCATTTAACTCCAGAATCATGTTCTGGTACTGTCCTCCGTAAAGCTTCCGTGCCAGAGCAAGAATGGTTGACGTCTTCCCCGTCCCCGGTGGTCCGTATAGGAGAAGATGAGGCAACTTGTTCTCGTTCGTCAAACGATCGACTTGTCGCCGGAGATACCCAAAGTTGGGTCAGCGTAAGTTCCGGAAAGGACGTGAAGGAGAGAAGCCCAAATGGAAAGAGAAAGTGAATAGCTTATAGACTGATTACTTGTATCGACGATATCGCGGTGAGCAGCAACATCGGCAAGGGTCTGAGGGCGGTACTTCTCGACCCAAGGTACGGACTTTATGCCGGCGGCAGTGAGAGATTTTCCCTTGTCCCTCAACGCCGGAGCGTCAACATCCATCTCCGTAGTCGAATCCTTCATGGGCAATCGGGCTTCAAAGCGCTTCGCTCCAACGTTTGCCAAAACACTGCTGAGCAAGAAAAATTCAGTAGGCTTCGGCAAAAGCAAATAACTTCGAAATAATGTAGTTTGGTGCATTTGATTTAGCCTCACGTTTAATAAATATTAAAAATATTAATAATTAAAAGACAATTTGTAATCATCAAAAAATATTTTTAATCTAAATAATTAAAATGAAGAAGATTCATGTTATTCCTTTGAAAAAAAAATCAATAAATATTTTTGTCATTTTATAATAATACTTATTTCATGTTTCGACAACTAATAATAAACATATAATTTTAGCGATATTTAACAAAAAAAATATTTTTTAAAAAATAAATTATTTATCAATTAACTTAATATATTAATTTAATTGATAGTCATACATTAGGATTGCTTGAACTTTTAATTTTCATTTCATTTTTTATTTTGTGTGTGTTAAATTTTAAAGATCAAGCAAACATGAAGTAGAAGTAATAATTATGATTAAAACGAAGTTTTATAAAATAATTATTTAAAAAAAAATTTAAAAAATTATGTCAATAAAAAAATCAAAGCTAGAAAAATTGTTTGATAAGTCTGCTTTTGAGATTAAAATCAAAATCATTTTTTCATGAACTACAAAGCAACGCAACTTGAGTTTGAAATAATGTAGACATATCACATAACAAACAGCAAGTGAAATGGACAACTTAATAAATTAAAAATTATATGATAAACTTATTGATTGAAATTACTAAAAAAATTAATCAATGAAAGAAAATTACAAAAAAAATTAATAAAAACATCAATTAGTATGCAACTTAGGGTACAATTAAAAGTTACTTGTTAGAGTACAAGTTAGAGCTAAAGTACATAGCATTCTAACTTCTTTATCTTAATAATAAGAATAAATGTTATCTTATTTTTAGTTTTATCTTCTTCATCTTAATAATAAGACTAAATTTTATCTCACCTTTAGTCTACCTTTCAACTTTCTTAAACAACAAAACTAAATAAAATGAAAAAAATAATAAAACATAGAGATAAGATAATTATGTAGGATAAAAATAATGAAAAAAAAATTACTAAACTATCTTAAACTAAAAATATTATACATAACCATCATCATAATTATATAAATTATCAAAACATTATAAGAAAAGAAAACAACAATATCTAATATGATTTATTTTCACTTAAACATGCTCAATGGATAACCTTCCCTAACAAAAATATTTGCATATTCATCTTAGCCTTTTTTTAATTTGATTTGGACTAAAAATTAAGGTGTAATTTAGCTTGATAAAAAACTTAGTTTACAAAATCTTTTGAGCATTAGCTCATAAACAATGTTCAACAAGTGCATACAAACTTCTAAAAAGCTTTTTTGTATTTATATGAGATGTTATGGTACTAAGATGTCAAGGCACATTTTGGGTGCAAAACCCACTTGGATTAAGAGAGGCGGCCCAGGTGACACTATCTCGACATAGTACTATGATGTCACATTTAGCATTAGAGTCAACGTTCTTTTAGTCCAATAGAATTCTGGATGAACCAAGAAAATCTGACAAACTTCTAATATGGAGTTAATGTTGAGTGATATTTTAAGAGAAAAATAACTAAACAAAAAGATTTATGATTATAATTTGGTTAGTATAATGATAAGTATTAGGTAAGCATTGGTTTTAGTTGAAAATTAGGTTAGGTTTATAAATACATATTAATAAAAATATTAGAACTTTTATTCAATTCATGATTACGTCAATATTAAAATTATGATTAAGTTTGATTGACAATTACATTTGGGAAAGTATATCATAAAAATGAATAGATTGAAAAATTATTTTAGATTTATGATTTAGTAAGGCTAAGGTTAGGATTTTGCTTTGGTCTAGGTTGATTTGTTTTAACGTTAGAATTATATTTAAGTGTGATATTTTTAGATTTAGGTTAGGTTTATAAATACATAGTAATATAAATATTAGAACTTTTATTCAATTCATGATTACATCAATATTAAAGTTAGGATTAAGTTTGATTGACGATTATATTTGGGAAAGTGTATCATAAAAATGAATAGATTGAAAAATTATTTTAGATTTATGATTTAGTAAGGCTAAGGTTAGGATTTTGCTTTTGTCTAGGTTGAGTTGTTTTAATGTTAAAATTAGATTTAAGTATAATTTTTTTAGTTTAGGACAATGTTAAAATTAACATTAAGATTTTTTTATTTTAGCTTAGAATTATTATTCTATTTATCATTGAAATAAGATAAGATAATGATTAAGATAAGTTAAGATTATAATAGATTAGGATTAGAACTGTGTTAGTTTTAAGATTAAGATTAATATTAGGTTAATTATTAGTTCTTGTTTATAATTAGATAAGATCATTATCAATGTCATATTTAGATTTAAGTCTATATTAATATTAATATTAGGATTAAAATAAAGTTAAAGATTAGTTTAGGTTTTTAATAATGATAAAATAATATTGATACTAAGATTAGATTTTAGGTCAAGTTAGGGTTAAGGTTTACATACAATTAGTTTATAATTAGTTTAGTGTAATAACAAGAATAGGACTAAAATTAGATTAATTTAACTTAAGTTTTATATTAAATTTATGATTAAGATATTCTAAAATTATGATTTAGATATGATAGTTTCACACTTAAAATTTATAACGAAAGTAGTTATTCAAAAATGTGTTAGAATTTATTCATGATTATGTTATATTTAATATTATTTCATAGTATGTTATGATTTGGGCTAATTTTTAATAAATTATTTAAAAATAGTATTAAGATTAATGTTATATTAGTTTAGCTTAAGATTCAATTTATTTATAGTTGGAATAGTCTAATATTAATATCAAGATTGGTTAGAGATTAACTTATTTTAGTTTATGACTAAGATAATAATAATTTTATGTATGATCCTAAGGACTAAATAGATAAAGAATTAATATTAATTAATTTATTGAGAAAAAAATCACTAGACAATGAGTGGTTTATAATGTATTTCTTAGTGGGTATATATAAGGATGAATTATTTCATAATTGTTATTGAAAGAATGGATTTAGTGTTGATATTAGATGTTATGGTGTTAAGATGTTTAGACACCTTTTGTAGGTAAAATTCACTTGGGTCTAGAGAGGAGACCCAAAGGACACTGTTTAGACATAATAAAACTATGATGTTATATTAAACACTAGAGTAAACACTCCTATAATGCAATTGGTTTAAGAATAAATAAAGTAAAAGTTGATGGGTTTATCATATGTAGGACTAACAACAATACAATTAATATTGACTGATATTTTAAAAGAAAAATCAATAGACAAAAAGATTAACGGTGATAATTTGGCAATTTTAATAGTAAGTGTTGGGTGAACTTTTCTTTTGCTTATAAATTATGTTAGTTTTCTTATTTTGTAATAATAAAATTAGTATAACTTATATAAGATTCATGATTACATCACCATTAAAGTTATGGTTAAACTTGATTTATAATTAGATTAAGGATATGTTAGAGATTTAGTTTTTTTATTATTAGAATAATCTAATATTAATATTAGGATATGTTAGAGATTAATTTTTTTAAGTTATTGACTAATAATGCTAAATGTGATCTCGTTATCTAAAGGGTTAATAAGTGAATGTTAGTTAATTTCTTGAGAAAGAAATCGTTAAAGAATAAATTTCTTATAATGGTCATCTTGGGGGGGCTATATAGTGATAAAGTATCCTATAATGACTATTATAAAAATGGTTTTGGTGTTTATATGAGATGTTATGGTGTTAAGATGTCGAGACACATTTTGAGGGCAAAACCCACTTGGGTCAGAAGGGGTGGCCCAAGTGATACTATCTTGACATAATAAGGTCATAATCTCACATTTAACACTAGAGTCCACATTCTTTTAGTCCAATTGGTTTTTGGATGAACCAAGCAAAATTTGACAGGCTTGTAACACCTGAGATTGAAGATAATGGAGTAAATGTTAGGTGATATTCTCAGAAAAAAATTATTAGACAAAAAGATTCATGATTATAATTTAGCTAGTATAATGATAATTGTTAACTAAACATAAGTTTATTTTAAAATTAAGTAAGGTTTATAATTATGTAATAATAAAATTCATAGAAATTTTATTTAATTCATGATTATGTGAATATTAAAGTTAGGATTAAGCTTGATTTATTATTAGATTAAGGAAAGTTTATTATAAAAATAAATAAATTGACAAATTATTTTAGATGTCTGATTAGTAAGGCTAAGGATAAGATTTTTCTTTGGTTTAGGTTGAGTTGGTTTTAATTTTAGAATTTGATTTAAGTGCGATTCTCTTAGTTTTGGACAATATTAGAATTATCATTAATATTTTTTTATTTTAGCTTAGAATTAGGATTCGATTTGTCATTCAAATAAGATAAGATAATGATTAAGACAAGTTAAGATTAAAATAGATTAGGATTAGAATCATGTTAGTTTTAAGGTTAAGATTAGTTTTAGGTGAATAATTAGTTCTCATTTATAAGTAGATAAGGTTATTGTCAATGCTATATTTAGATTTAAGACTATATTAATATTAATGTTAGGATTAAAGTAAAGTTAAAGATTAGTTTAGGTTTTTAATTATGATGAAGTAAATATTGATATTAAGATTAGAATTAAGATCAAGTTAAGGTTAAGGTTTACATACAGTTAGTTTATAATTAGTTTAGTGTAATAATGGGATTATGATTAAAATTAGATTAGTTTATCATAGGATTTATATTAATTTATGATTAAGATAAGCTAAAAGTATGGATTAGATCTGCTAGTTTCACACATAAATTTAGAACTAAAGTAGTCATTAAAAATATGTATTAGAATTTACCCATGATTATGTTATATTTAGTATTGATTCATAGTATGTTAGTATTTGGGCTAATTTTTAATAAATTATTTTAAGATAGTATTAAGATTAAGGTTATATTAGTTTAGCTTAAGATTCAATTATTTTATCATTGAAATAGTCTAATATTAATATAAATATAGGTTAAAAATTAATTTGTTTTTATTTAAGATTGGGATAATAACAATTTTAAGTATGATCCTAAGGAGTAAAATGATAATGAGTTAAATTTAATTAATTGATTAAGAAAAAAATCACTAGACAATGAGTGGCTTATAATGTAATTCATGGTAAGCATGTATAGAGATGAATTATCTCATAATTAATATTGAAAGAGTGGATTTAGTGTTCATATAAGGTGTTATGGTGCTAAGATGTTTAGACACCTTTTGTAGGCAAAACTTATTTGGGTATGGAGGGGAGACCCAAAGGATACTATCTTTATATAGTAAAATCATGCTGTTATGTTTAACACTAGAGGCAACATTCCTGTAATATAATTGAATCAGAGAATGAACAAAGTAAAAGTTGATGGGCTTTGATATCTGGGACTAAGGATAATGCAATTAATGTTAAGTGATATTTTAAAAGAAAAATTACTAGACAAAAAGATTAATGGTTATAATTTGCTAATTTAATAATAAGTGTTGCGTCAAGATGGCTTTTGGCTATAAATTATGTTAGGTTTTTAATTACGTAATAATAAAATTAGTAGAAATATGTATTAGATTCATGATTACGTCACAATTAAAGTTAGAGTTAAGCTTGAATTATGATTAGATTAATGTAAGGTTATTATAAAAGAGAAGACAACAAAAATTATTTTAGATTTATGATTAAGGCTAAGGTTAAGACTAGACTTTAGTCTAAGTGGTGTTGGTATTAAGTTTAGAATTTAGTTTAGGTATGATTTGTGATTAGTTTAAGATAATATTAGAATTAAGATGAAGATTTTTTTATTTTAGCTTAGAATTAGGATTTTATTTATGATTCAAATGAGAAAAAATTATGACTACACTAGATCAATGTTAGGATTATTTTTGTTTTAGGATTAAGATTAATCTTAGGTTAATGGTTTTTTTCATCTATAATTTCATAAGGGTAAGGGAAGTAATATATTTAGATTTAAGATAATATTAATATTAATGTTTAGATTGAAATAGTTAAAGATTAGTTTTGATTTTTAATAATATATTATAATTTTTATACTAAGATTTGTTTCTTGGTGAAGTTAAGATTAAGTTATGCATTAGATTAGTTTATCACTAGTTTAGATTAATAATAGAATTAGTATGATGGAAAGATTAATTTTAAATAGGATTTATATTAAATTTATGATTAATATGAGATTAGATTATAAATAGATATGTTAGTGTTTCTCGTAAATTAAAGACTAGACTAGTCATTAAAAATTTTTATTAAAATTGATCGAATGTTATGTTACATTTACTATTAATTTGTAGTAGGTTAGGATTTAGATTAATTTTTAATAAGTTATGTTAAGATAATATTAAGATTAAGATTACATTAGATTAGTTTAAGATTTAGTTTTTTTATATTTAAAATAGTCTAATATTGATACTAGGATAGGTTAGAGATTTATTTTTTTAGGTTATTGACTAATATAATAATAATGTTAAGTGTGATCCCATGAACTAAAGGGATAACGAGTGAATATTAGTTAATTTTTTTAGAAAGAAATCATTAGACAATAAATTGCTTATAGTGAGCTTCTAGGTTGGGCTATATAGAGATAAATTATCCTATAATGACTATTATAAAAAGTTTTTTTGTATTTATATGAGATGTTATGGTACTAATATGTCGTGACACATTTTGAGTGCAAAACCCACTTGGGCCAGGAAGGGCGGCCTAAGTGACACTATCTCGACATAGTAAGGCCATGATGTCACATTTAACACTAGAGACAAGTTCTTTTAGTCCAATTAATTTCTAGATGATCCAAGCAAAATCTGACAAACTTCTAACATGGAGTTGATGTCGAGTGATATTTTAAGAGAAACATAACAAAAAGATTCATGGTTGTAATTGGTTAGTATTATGATAGGTATTGGGTAAGTAGAGGTTTTGGTTGAAAATTAGGTTATGTTTATAAATACGTAGTAATAAAAATATTAGAACTTTTATTTGATTCATGATTATGCCAATATTAAAGTTAGGATTAAGCTTAATTGATGATTATATCAGTGAAAATATATCATAAAAATGAATGGATTGAAAAATTATTTTAGATTTATGATTTAGTAAGGCTAAGGTTAGGATTTTGCTTTGGTCTATGATGAGTTGTTTTAATGTTAGAATTTGATATAAGTGTGATTTTGTTAGTTTAGGATAAAGTTAGAATTAACATTAAGTTTTTTTTTATTTTAGCTTAGAATTATGATTCTATTTATCATTGAAACAAGATAAGATAATGATTAAGATATGTTAAGTTTAAAATCATGTTAGTTTTAAAGTTAAGATTAATATTATCTTAATGATTATTTCTTGTTTATAATTAGATAAGGTTATTGTCAATACTATATTTAGATTTATGACTATATTAATATTAATGTTAGAATTAAAATAAAGTTAAAGATTAGTTTAGGTTTTTAATTATGATAAAATAATATTGATACCTTATTAATTGGTTTATAACTTCATAATTTAAAAAAAATATGATAATTAAGATCTAGAGGAGATGAAGGCAAAGATTAGATTCAGTTCAAGATTATACCTTATTTCAAAGTAAATCATAACAAACGCTATGATAAGTTTAGAATTATATTAGTAATAAGTTAATATTAGATTTAAACCTTAGACTAATGGATTATTATTTAGCCAACACAATGATAGGTATTGGATGAATGTAAGTTTTGGTGATATATTAGATTAGCTTTATAACTACGGAATAATAAAGTTAGTAGAACTTATATTAAGTTTAGTTTGCTAATATTAATGATTAGATTAAGCTTAGTTTAAGATTAAATTATACAAATTTTACATAAAAAATTTAGTGAAAGATTATGTTAGATTTATGATCAGGTAAGGTTAAGGTTCGAATTAAGATTTAATATAAGGGTCTTTCACAATAGTTATTAAATGAGTGATTTTGGTGTTTATATGAGATGTTATGGTATTTAGATGTTGATGTACTTTTTAAAAGCAAACCAGTTTGGTTAGGAGGGACGTACCAAGGGACACTACCTCGACATTGTAAGATAATGATATTATAGTTAACACTCGAGTCAACCTTCTTGTAGTCTAATTGGTTTTAGGATGAATCAAGTAGAGACTGATGGGCTTATGACACTTACGTCATAAGAAGATGGGGAGTTAACATTAGCTGATATTCTAAGTGAAAAATGACTCTAAACTTAGAGCAACTCTTGGTAGGCTTCATGGATGAATAGTATTGGAATTAATTGCCTTATGTTGATTATCGAAGGCGTAATTTTATAATTTTTGTAAGATATCATAATAACAAAGTTTAAGTTAGAATTAAGATTATGATATGTTTAGAACTATGTTTAAACCAAGGCTGACATATTTCAAGATCAAAATGATACAAGACTATGGATTATAATTATTCTAGACTTAGATGAAATTGGAAAATCCATTTATCAAAAACTTTATAAAGGCCTTATTGGATCATTATTATATCTCATAATAAGTAGACTAGACATTTTATTTAGTGTTGGCTTATGTGCAAGATTCTAATCAAATCCTAAGGAAAGCCATTTAAAAGTAGTTAAATCAATCTTCAAATATTTAAAAGGTACAATGAACTTAGGTTTATGGTATCTTAGAAATATTCTTTCATATAATCTTATGGATAACATAAATTCAAACTTCGTAGATTCTAGGATAAATAGGAAAAATACCTTTGGTACATGTCAATTATTAAGAAATTATCTAATTTTATGGTCAAGTAAGAAGCAAAATTACATAGCTTTATCGACCACAGAAGCCAAGTATGTAGTGGTCGGAAGTTTATTGCCAAAGTATTATGGTTAAGACAACAACTTCATGATTATGGTTTAGATCTCTCACATATTCCCATTTGAATTGATAAAACTAGTACCTTGGCCTTATCAAAGAATCAAGTTCATCATTCTAGGATCAAGCACATTGATGTATGATACCATTTTATTAGAGATCAAGTAACTAAAAACTTAGTAGAATTTGAATATGTTTCTACCAAACAAGAATTGGTCAATATATTTACTAAGTCCCTTCCAACCAATCAATTTCAAATCATAAGATAATAATTAGGTGTAATAAAAATTATATAAATTATGTCTCTTTTGATGGTGTTAAAAGGAGAGAATAGTTATTATTTAGATAAGAGGGATTATATATATTTCATTTTTTATGACTTTTATCATTTATTAAATTTTTTTACTTGTTATATTTTATCTAAACATTTATGTCTTACCATCATCAAAAAGAGGAGGTTGTTAAGTCACTCTTATGTTTGATGAGTCAAGTCTTAAACGTTTGGCATGTTAATCTAATGGGCTTATTTAATATGAATCAAGTATAGTTTCTAATGAACAAGTTATGCATCTTAAAAGATAATGAGGTAGTGAACTTCAAAGCACCTTAAAGTGTTCAACAAGTTCTAAGGATTGAAGATATGCACACCAGCTTTGATAAGTTTTTTAAAATGTTAATTTGTTGATTTTAAAGACATTCATTTTGTATCAAACTCAAATTATATTCAATCATCTCTTTGATTTAGCAAATGAAGAAGATTTTATTTTTGAATCCACAATCTTTTTCTTGGTTAAATTCTATCCTTATCAAAGTTTCATGTTAGTTTGTTTGCTAAATCTTGATTAAAGTAAAAATTAATTCTATTAAATCTTTAATAATTAAAATAAAAAATTTTATATCACATCCTAGCTTGTAAAGCTCTTAGGCCAGGCAAGCTCGATCAAGCAAGCACTCGAAGCCTCGAGTCAGGAAAATTGGCTCGAGCCCGTTTGGGCTGACATTGAATCTTGAACCAAATTAAAATAAGGCATTGGATCGAGTCAGGAAGCACTCAAAATTATACGTACGGGTCAACCCGTATTATAAACTCATACGTTACGAGTATACCTAGGGGATGAATTCTCAAGCGCACAAGGGGAGAGCCAGCCTTATCTTGGCTCTACATCCTTTGCACAAATGCTTATAAATTCCAAATAATCCTTCTTTGCTACAATGTGGGACTAAAGCCTTATGCCTGTCTACATCCAAAGCTGGCAGCACTTAGAGCCGTTCGATTACGCATGTTCGTGAACACATGATGGATATCACCTTCCGTATTAAAACTGTGATCTTAATAGATCCAACCATCTATTTGATGAGTCGATCGGATGAATACTGCTTCATTTGTCGTAACTGATTGATCCATCTAACGATTGTGATCTCATCTAGCTTCATTAAACGATTGCTTTTCTTTCTACCTTCTTCTTGAATCGTGCAGCTCCTAATTATCCAATTTAAATCCTATAGCTAAGATCAACTCTGACTTTACCATTGTTAAATCGAATGATCTAGATCTCATCCAACATGATCGAATTGTCAAGATTAAATCCGTCTTGATTGGATCATCCATAACTCATCTACTTATTCAACATTAGATCTCACAGTCTATACTGCCTCCGATTGAACCCAACAGCCATGGTTTATCCCGTTTAATGACTAATTACTTAGCCATTGCGTTAGACATCTCGAAAAATTATTTTAACATATTTTTTAAGCTGTTTGGCTAAGCTTTTCAGATAACTTTATACATTTTTTAAAGATTATAATCAAAATTATTTCTATAAATACCTAACCATTATAAATGGAATAACTAATAAATGAGAATTAATCTTTGAGATCTCAATAAAACACTACTCATATTCTATCAGTATAAATTATATTGGTAGCAACTACGACTTCTCCTTCTCAAATTGTCAAAGTTTTTCAGCTAAGCTTTGCATGTCTAATCTTTCAAATTCTCATTTCTCTTTTTGAATTTAAGCTTATTGTGCCTTGTTCTATTAATCAACAAGTATAAAAAAGTTGTACAAATTTATTGAAATTTTTTCGACTTGCTGTCTTTTTCTTTTTCCGTTGGGTTGGGCGACCAGGCATTTGCTAAAACCCAAGTTTGGTTTGATCTCATAAAAAAACCGAGTTATGGTTGAGCTCACAAAATCCTGGGTTTTAGTTGAACCCGGCAAAAACTAATAGGTTAGAGGTAAACCATAAGAAAAAAACCTCAAGTTGTAGCCTTTTGTTAGTGGTGTTTTTCTCGATCTCGACTGGGGTTAAACGTAGGTTCTAATTTAAACTAAACTACCTAAAAATTATGGTGTCTCATTTTAATTCTTATTTTTATTATTTGTTATCATATTAAAAATAATATATACATATAATCAAGATTTTCTATAAACATAAAATTATTTTTAATAAATAAATATAATCCAAGAATTAGCAAAACTATTTTAAGATCATAATTCACACCCCCCCCCCCCCCCCCCCACCCTCTTGTGAGATTCACACATTATTTTTCACTTTAATAAGATTAAGCTATTTAGTTCAAGGTTAGCTAACAAGTGTCTACCATTATTCAAGGTTGTTTTGAAAAGAAATGTAATAATAATGAACAGAAGCATGTGAGGTAGTTTTTGAACAATTGAAGAGACATTTAAGTAGCTTTCCTATATTAAGCAACATAAAGGATAGAGAACACCTAAATATTTATTTAAAGGATTACAAATAAAGCAATTTGCATCTTATTGATTTGAGGAGTTGACAAATAAAAACTAATATACTATGTAAGGTATGTCTTAAAAGGGCTTCAAATCATATATTTGGATTTGAAAAAGTCTAATATTGATAATCTACAATGCTTTGACTATACTTTCAAGCTCACAATATCATGGTAGTAATGGATCAACCTCTTCTCAAAGTATTGAGAATGCTATAAGTATCAAGAAGATTACAAATGCTCACCATAAAACTCAATGAGCATGAGTATGATTTATATGCAAGAGCAATAATTTGAGCTCGAGTTTTGATAGACTTTTCTTGGAGCTACCCACATCAAAACACCATAATATGGTGAAAATGAACATTATGGAAAATATATTTTGGTGGAGCATTCTCAAAAGATTACGTTGGAATTGGAATTGTATTAGAAAGTATTACCAATGTAATTATGAAGAATAGTTATAAATTTGATATTCCTTTTATCAAATAATCATGTAAAACATGAAACTCCAATATTCAATTTATAGTATACCTAGTGAATAGGTGCTATTCCCAAAGTATAAACATTCATGGCTCATTGTCCATTAGATGAAAGGTGAATTTGAAGTTAGGAATGGGATCATAAACACATATTGTAAGATGCTATAAGAATTAATTGCTGACTTTGAACATGTCAAGTTTGTTAAATCATGAGGAACTAGAAATTATAAGCAATTGACTTAGCAAAAGTATTGATTGAATTATTAGAATAAACAGTAGTTTAAAAAAAATTAAGATAAATATATTGAAAAGGCCTTATCCATGATGCACAAAGTTAGGTTATAATAAACAATTTAGAATAAAAAAAAGTTCTTAAACAATATAATTATATCATGACTTTAAGATGTTAACAAACCTTTCGAAAAAAATATCAATTCCATTTGTGTGAGAACAAAACATGGTGATAAGAAAGCTTCTCTAACTCAAATTGTTCTGAAAACCCTAAAATTATTATAGACCACAGGACAAAAGTATAGGTTCATCGTATTATCAAAGTCAATCAAGTTCTGAATTTAGATTGGATTCAAGGTCTACTTGCTTTATTTCAATTTACTTCAAATTACATGATAGAAACTCTTCAATGCAAAATTGATGTAACTTAGGTAACTCATTGATCATTAGTTTGATCTCATTTAAAAAGGAAAACACTCAAAGTTCAAATTTGTTTTCAAATCTTCATTAAAATTCTTAACTTAATACACCTGTTCATTCACTTGTATTACATGTTGAGGTGTTTGCACACAATTATATGAACTTTATTAAAATACCACAGTAGAATTATTCAATTCCTAATTCAAATTAGTTCTTTTAGACCTAAGCTCTACAGTTAGCTCTTCCATTCGAAGTATTACAAACATATAATTGCTTCAGTAGCAAAGAAAAAAAATGACTAAATGTAGATGGACATACTGCTTCAATTGAGCTACCCAATCTAGTTTTCTGCAGATAAGACTCCGAAAGCACACAGGATATCTCATCAAACAACATCATTAAAACTTCGTAACATCTTTATTTATCCGTGATTAACATTAAACCAAAAATATATATATATATATATATACGAAAATTCGCAGCAGAAATGTAAATGGTAGAATGAAAAACTAGCAAAAAATATTGGACACCTGGGCCTCAAAATTGGAATGAACGGTGCTTTCTGAGGATATATAATGGTGTTTTTCACGCACTCAAAGATACATAACAACCTTGTTTCTGTTACACAAACCTGACGTCTTAAAACCTAAAGACTTGGGACTCGAAGGTTACTTATATCCTAGTTTCTGTTGCACAAGGCATACATACCGATTCCTGAAATTAGAAATTAGCTGTCCAATTGAGATGACCAAGCTGGGACTGCGGGAAAGCTCCGGCCTGGTGGGTGCCGGCGGCAGCCAAGCCTATAGCGGCTGGTACCTGCTGGTGGACAACAGGGTGGGGGGAGGTGATGGAACCTGGCTGTGGTGTGTGGTAAACGGGCGGGAAGTGCACGGGAGAGTGTGGAGTGCCGGCAGCTGCTGCTTGTCCGCTAACAAAAGAGGTGGAATGACCTGCATGCCCTGGCAAGTTGAAATAAGGCGTCGATTGAAGACCTGGAAGCTCCCGTGGCGTCTGAATCCACATATCAGAGGCTTCAGCCTGCAACATCAACCACAATATTTAGGATGTAATTTTATAGATGAGAGTTTACTATTTGCTAAAATTTATATAATGAAACAAATTAGCTACTCAGACTGATGGTTTATGGACAACTCTCTTCTTGCTATTGACTTGGAGGTGAATTTCATGTCCATTGTCGTTTAATCCTCTTTTTTACCAGAGTTGAATCATATTTGCAGGACTGTCCATAGGGCAATGAGGGCATTTTTTTCAGAGATTTTCGTTTAGATTGGGAAATATCCCACCTAAAAGAGTTTTTGGCCGTCCTTAATGATGATTATGTTTTTTCCACTTTGTTAAAAATGATGAAGACATCATATTTGATATGGCTTATTTTAAAAAAAAAAATAATGATGAAATAAATCAGGATGTTAGTGTCACTTCAATTCATTAAGAAATCTGAGAGGTTGCATGCATCAATTGCCTTCGATCATTCAAATATGCAAAATGCCAACAAGCATGTGTTACAATTCCAAAGTAGCAAAAAAATGCCAATTGAGTTCAGGTTTCAATTAATGGTTAATCTCAACCAATACTGATATAAATTTGTAAGATGTTAGAAAGTATCTTTTCCACTAGAAAAATGTTAGAATAAGATTACTTCCAACAAGGTTAGACCAGGTGAAAAATAGGATATATGATCTGCAACAAACTTGATGATAGATGGGTATTATTCGTGCTGCTGGCACAACTCGATTGCACAGATTGAGTGACTTGGTCATTCGGATTTTCCAAAAGGAGAAAAATACTTGGTAACATGGTATTCTAAAAACATAGAACAGTTGCAGGCTATTAGATTTGAAGTATCCAAGCATCAATAGTAAACATGCAGACTTCTCACAAAATAAACCAACACTGTTTTGAATTTTGAAGTAGTAGGTATCATAGTACCAATATCATACCTGTTGGTTTGGAACATAAAGGTTGTTGTCCTTGTATTTGATCCTGTTGATATCCTCGTGCACAGTGGGACCTCCCAATGAACCAGGGGTACCAATTGCAAAAGCAGCTGGAGTAGAATAACTCCCATATACACTGGGGCTCCCTGCATGTACAGGCTTATATTGTGGAGGAGCATACTTCATTCCAACAGCAGGTAAATGTGAACTTCCACCAGGCATCAGCAAATAGTTGCTGCCATTTGAGGGATGAGCATACGCTGGATTGCTTGAATAGTTTGTCATAGCCATGGGAGGACCATACACAGGAGAAAAGACGTGGCGATAAGGCATGAAGTTTGTGTAGTGGGGGACGTGGACTTGGGAGTATAATTGTGGAACTGCTTGTTGAAGCTGCTGTGATGATTGGTTCGGCTGTGTAATCACAAAGGCAGTTGAAATGTTGTTCATTGCATGTGAACTCCTAGCCTGAGATGATAAAGAATTGAATGTGTGACAGATGTCTATGGAGCCATAATTTTTCATAACTCAGGAAAAGTATTATCACTTGTTTGGTAACAACTAAAAGTAGAAAAGCCAAGAATGTGCGATAGTCGTTAATGCAAGATAGTAATGAATCTATGGCACCAATGGTCGGCCTTGAATCTTAAAAACCGGATGCAAACCACCTTAAGCCAAAAATTGAATGTATACAACTAATGGCTGGAAAACCATGGACAACACTTGTTAGACATTTTATCAATTTATGTAAGACTAACAATTATTTGCTTCAGAAAGCAAAAGCAGAGAGGAGCAAACCTTATAGATGCAAAACCGTAGACAATGGAAAAGCCACAGTGCATTTTGTCAAATATTAATAAGAGTAACAATGATTTTTCTTCAAATAACAGGAGCACGGAACAGCAAAACGTTGCCTAAAAAAGATTACATGCCCTACAAGAGATGAAAGTTACGTGACAGACTAAGCCTATAATGCAGTTATGATCCAATGCTATTCTTTCTAGATAAATAGTTGAAATATCATTTGCTTACAAGTCATCACACCATGTGGAAATAAGACACTACATAGATAGTAACATAATAAAAGCCCATAACAACAAAAAATAAATTAAATGGATGGCTATTGAATTGAAGAAAAAGTTGCAATAACCAAGTAAACGTCTTTCCCGAGTTCAGCTAGGATAGAAAAGGACAGCACCAACAAATTCACTTCCATAGGAGCTGCCCTCAAAGTTCCGTGCCTGTGAATTATTAATTTATCTAAAGAAGTATGAAAAATAATATTATACAAACAAGCAAAGCATAGGGGCTATATTACAAAAAGGCTGAGAGCAAGAAAACATCAATACATATTTTATTGATGCAGCTGAAGTATATGATAGAATACGAAATCATTCGGAAAATTTTAGAAAAGAAAAGAGTACAAAATATACATTAAAATCATTACAAACATGTATAATGGAATAATAATGTCAATTAACTCAAAGAGGATTGGCAAAATTTATAAAATACAAATTACATCAAAGCTTTGATATTAAGTGCATATCTTTTTGAATTAGTTAAAGAGTCAAATTCAACGTGAAATGCTATAATGTCTACTTTTGGATGAATATGTCCTGATTGATAAGACATGGGAGGCTAAAATTAAACGAAACAGAGTTTGAGGGGGATTTGGTTTAGTAAATCAAAACCAAATATCTAAAATACATGTTTAGCCATGAAGGAAGTACAAATGAAATATAAATTACAATTGAAGATCATAACAAATTGAAAAATGAAACATTTCATTATCTTGACCTATATTTCAAAATAGAGAAAATGTTGAGATAACAAAGGATCCAAGAAAATTTGATGAAATATAATAGCACATCTCAAGTTGTATAATAAAAAAGCTTCACTTAAAAGTCAAAGTTCAATAAAATTGTAGTGAGACTAATAGAATATTATATAATCCTAATCATTGCCATATAAAATTCAAATATGCAAATAAAATGAGCTTACAGATATGAAAATGTTGAGATAAATTAAAAGCTACTCAAAAATATATAATTAAAAGTGCATGAACTAAGGAGAAAATTGATATAACATTGATTGACAATACAAGACAAAAGATCTACTATTTGATACCTTTTTTAGGAAATACAAGTCATTGAATTTTTCTCTCATGAATAAAAAGAGGTAAACATAAAAAAAGATGAATCAAGAGATTCTTAGAAATGACTTAACATATATAGTTTTTAAGAAAGAGTTATTAATAAATGGCATAAAATAATGTCAAGGGATTCAAAAAATTGACCCCACATATAGAATCAAGCCGTGTTAAGAAGAGGATTAAATTTCGATATGCAAATATTTGCCTCTCCTCCCCACCCAACCCCTTTTTTCGTCTCTCCCCACACTAAATAATTAGTTTAAATATAAGTCACTATATTATGAATATTATCAACACTGTCTAAACAATTATAATTACAACCACTTTATATTATATTAAATACTATACTACATTTCTTAAGGTAAGAACAAAGACTTGAGCTTCACCATTCCTACTCAAGATAATTAAGAGATTGAAGCACTAACCAAAGTTTTTATCGTCAGGGAAGCAAAGCTCAAAGTTGGTTTATTGCTTGAAGTTTCTTACATTTCTTGAAGTTGACAAAAAACTATGGACAAAAGTTGCTTACATTTGCTACCAACCCAAAGTTTTATTCCAACTTTACACTCTTCCCCAACTCCTTAAGCTTAACTTCAATCAAATGCTTGGAGTAATTGCATATACAAATCTCTTGTCAGTTTCACTTCATTTTGTTCCATCTCTCCGATTAACATTCCCCTTGCATTAGTATGCTAGCATTAACATAAGTTGTGATCATTAAGTTGTAGACTACTAAATTAGACTTATGAATTATGGATTAAGGATTTCTCCACCTTTCACTCTTAATTTTTCTCTTAAACATGTTTTACTATTTTGCAACTTATGTTTTAACAATGACTTACCTAGTTTTGCTTAGAGATTTTTTCTTCCAAGATCTATATTTTTTGATCTTACAAAAAAACAAGTCTTCGATGAGATTTTGTTTATCTTTTCACTCTCTCATTTTGTTCTTTTTATTTAAAAAAATCATTTTGAATTTTCTATGAGATTGCATAGACTAAGCTTAATTTATATCATATAGTCTTATGTTATAATCTTTGCATGTAATAAATTCCATGTTTGCTTGAATTGGCTTTGCAACAGAACCTCACAAATGTCTTTTGCATGTAACGTATTGTTTTGCAGCTCCTTGTTGGAGTACTTCTAGGTTGTTCTAAGCTTCTTGCCCAACGAAATAGCCAAAGAGATATTGTTCCCTTTGAGATAAGCTAGTGTGAAAAGGCTTGGTTAACTCATATTTAGCTTCAGCTTGGCCAGTGGAACAACCTTGACAATGGAGCTAAGAGAGTTCAATAAGCCTATTTGAGAGTCAAACCATAGTACATTGCCATTGTTTATCATTTTTCGTGCTTTTTATCTGTCTTACAAAACAGGCAATCAGATCCTCTACTTCACAGATAAAGACAAGTAGGCCCCTACTACGGAGACCAAAATATCTAATGATTGCATTGGCATGTATATCATTTTTAATTTCCTTAGTGAAAGCCATTAATCTCTGTCCTCCAGCAGTCACCCCAAATCCTAATTTCCACCTTCATACTGCTGCCAAACATGAAAATCAAAAGGTTGAAGTGTACAAAAAGCTCTGAAGTGATGTGATTCTAATCTTTTATCTTTGTTCTTCCGGCAGCCACTCTAAAACTTAATCTCTATGTTTTTGTAAACCAAGAAGAACCCAAAGAGGTGCAATGTAGAGAAAGGTTACATAAGAAAACTAGTCCTAATTTCACTTTGTAGTTAGGATTATTAGTGGTTAGAAACTTAACAAGATCAATTTGCTCACAGATGACTACAACTAAGACAATCAATTGTTGGGGATCGTTCCAAGGAAGCAACTTTTAGTGAATAAAAACCTGAAAGAAGCCTAAAAGGAGATATTATAAGGATATTATTAATTAAATGCATGTTTGATACAAACCACCTAGACTGATTGTCAATTCTAATTATGACAATTAATAAATGTACCTACAACATACAACAAATTGAAGACACCTAAATGCCGATTTAATAAACTTAAGAACCCTAATTGTAATAAAGACTGAACTAGAAGGACTTTTTTGCAATTTATCCATAAAATTATCAACATACCTAAGATTTTTATGACAAAAGTTTCTTACAATTGTCTTAATATTTAACTTGAAATCTAGGCTTGTCATCTTGTGGGAGAAATGTCACTAGTAAATTGCCAAATCAATCTCTAGGGAACTCAGGTGTATTGTGTTCGCTTGACTTGAATTTGAAAAAACCATAGCTAGTGAATAAAATCATTAAATTTAAGTACTTTTATTTGCTTTGCGACACTAACCTACAAATCAACTCTTCATTAACTCCTCAATATCTACTTTTTAGTTAATGTTTTTCACAAAGCTTACTTTATACTAATATCCTATAATTATACTAAAAAGTTGTACCATGCCTACTTTGTAAGACTTCTTATCTTAAGAATTTTCCTAGACATTCCCAACACATCAATAATGATGTAATGTGTAAGCATCATTTGGCTAATTATCCATTTTCTCAAAGGTTGCAAAGTATTGACTGAGTTATGCAAACTTATTGAAAATGGATATGGGACTCTAATGAAGGATGATGATGACATTGTCATTAGGAAAAAAGTTACTGAAATTATGGCTTGCTATACTAAATGCAAGAAATTTAAGTAACTTGAATTTTGACCTTTCGTCGAATAAATTTAATCAAGCCTTAAGACAGCACATGAGGTGTGAAATAAACTTGTTGTTAGCTATTACAGAACTAATCAAATTGATGAATGAAGGATGAATATGCCTATGCACAAGTATGAGTTGTTTGAAATGTAACCCAAGAAGATTATTATAGACATTTGTACAAGATTTAATAACACATCTAATGATTTAATTTCTCTTGAACATATTTCCAAATAAACAGATAGAAAGGAAAGTTCTAATGTGGTTGATTTTGGCATGATGCTTGGCAATGGAGTTTGATCCAAAATCAATAAATTCTAGACCAGATATCGCTCCAAGTTCAGCATTGACAAGATGCTTGGCCCATGCACAATTTGTAACACAAATAAAAATGAGAAGAGAGTTCAAGAAAATAAAAACTCTTCAAAAGAAGGCTATTGCTTTTCAATCCTCTACTTCCCAACTTATTCAATAAGAGGGGAAAAGCAATGATGGGCCAAAAGAGAAACTTGAACAAGAGACTGCCTAGTCTCCAAGAAAAAGGAATTTTCATCTCAAGAGGAAGAAAATAAGATATGACTTGATTTTAGTCCAAGAATCCAAGGCATAACAAAGCTAGATTTCCCCACAACAAGAGGAGGATGAAAGCTAGTGGGAACTTAGACAAGTCACCTCTAATAAAGAATGCCAAGATGAAATGGTAAATCCATGCCTTGTAGCTGACAACTATGAGAACAATGATTCTATCCAACTTTTACTTCCTCTTCAACAAAGGTATCATGCTTTTCATCATTTTTCCTCTCATTCCTATTCATGACTTTTAAGGTAAACCTACAACAAATTATCTCTACTCCATAATGTCTCATTTGCCAATGAACCAAGGGCAATGATACCCACTTCTAAGCCACTTCAAGCACCAATCAATTCCAGATCCCAATGTAACCTCTTCTTCTAAGAAACCCATTGGTCCAAAGAATCCTATTGTATATTTCTATTTCCACTGTTGAGCAATAATCATGTCTACAACTATTTTTTGAGCAAAAAATGCAATGTCTCTAAAAACTTTGCATCACATCAACTATGCTTGTTAAATTCATCCTCTAAAAACACTTGCCAAGAAAAACTTGTTTACCTTTTCAATCATTTCATTTTACTTGTGTTTTACAATTGCTTTGACATCCTAGTCTCACTCTATCTTGGTATTGTCTCTTTAAATTACCTCACTCCAAGCCAAACAAGTTTTGCCTTTCTCAAGATGTCTTTTCCCTTGGTCACTCATCCCAATACCACTCTCATCATAGCATGCTTTATTATAAATTTTTCATGAGATTTAAACAAGTTTTTCTTCAAAAAGTGTCTCAACATCTTAAAACTAAGATATCCCATATAAAAACTAAAATATTTTTCTCAACAGCCAATGTACGACAATTCATCCATACACCCCTAAAGATTTGCACAAGAGTTATTTTCTTATTCAATGATTTATCTCTCAAGACATCACTCAATGTTCACTTTTTGCCCTCTTTGTTTATTACAAGTTCTATGCCAACATGTCTATATATCAATTGTACACCACTTTGACCTCTTTCTTTGAGAAAGAAGAAACAAAAATCACCACAGATGACATGAAAACCGAACTTGGCATTTCTGAACAATGACCATAAAACCAAGCAAGATGCAATTGACCTTGAAGATGAGTCGACAATGCTTAATGAACAAATAACTTTTATTGTTAAGAATTCAAGATGCACTAATCTTATTCCCATGTTTTAGGGTAATAAGAAATTCAAACTCATCAATGAAATTTTTTTTATTCACATCATTCAAAAGAGAAATGTGCCTTTATTATGTATTCAACATCCAAATTAGATTTAGAAATGATAATTTGTTTTTGTACTTCTAAATGAGATTTCCTCCCACATACACTATCGACAATAAACTTCAAATCATAAGTGGATTCTTTGAATATTAACATCAAAGTAAGATTCCATTTGCATATAGTTATGCCAGTGATACATAAGCTATTTTGCAAATGTCTTTTAATTTATCTCAAAATTCTTAAACAACCTAATGCTTCTTTAGATTTTGTATATGTTAGCTTACTATGCCAACAACATATCATTCATAGAAAGAGAAATATCATCTATGCAAAATATAAGGATCAATCCAAAAGAGGATTAGCGAATAAAAATAGAATGATCAATTAAGCTACTTTATGGATTAATCTCAATAAGGACCTTACAAAGTTTATTAAACCAGGAACACAAACTTTGTTTTAAGCCAAGACTCTTTAAAGTTTACAAACACTTAGTTTCGCATAAGCAATATACCCTAGAAGTTGCTCCATATAAACTACTTTAAAGAGGTTGCCAAAAATAAAGGTGTTTGCTCAAACTGATTTGGGATAAGGGCTACCCTCAAATAATGGGAATAGAAAGAATAAGAGAAATAATATAGAGCTCAACCTTGAGGAAAACTTTTCAAATAATCAATGTCATGAACTTGGATGTAACCTTTGACCACTAAGCATGCATTTTACCAATCAATTGTTCTATTTGGGTGAAGCTTAATCTTTAGCACCCAATGGAAAGGAATAAGTGTGACATTAGTAAGAAGCAAGATCAATTCCTACTACATAACAATAGGTAGCCCTTTGTCACCATCATGTTTATCCTTTTCTTAGAGTACCTTTCCTAACCCATCAAGCAGCATGTAGATTAGCCGATTGCTTTGGGAATCCAGGCTTACCCTTAGGCCCCATTGATCACACACCTCTTATTCACAAACTAATCTCAACCTTGATGGCCTGCCCTCACTCTTGATGAATTGTGATGGTTTCGTCAATCACAATGGTCAAGCAGGTGTTGCTTGTCTTCCAAAATTGCTCTGACTGGCCACAAGTAAGAGGGCCTCTTCTGTGTTGCCTACTACTGTGGAGGTCAGGACAATTCAGGAGATTATTTTTGTTGCGCATTGACCTCAACTCGCCAAAGGCATGGTTTGACTTAAGAGTAACTCTTCCTCTATTGTGCTCAAATTCTCTAATCTTTAGCCTCAATTGACAACTACAATCTCATATCTTAGTATGCTTCCATTGTGCTCCAAAACTTCATTGACTATAAAGTCACCCATTTGTTTCAAGAGAGAACTGTATGACTGAATAAGTTGCTTGTCATGCATCTAGTTAAGACTGTTCTAGGTTAGGGGCATGTATTTACTCATGGACATAATTGTCATTTTGACTGATGATATAACATATCATCCTCCTTGAGATTTTACTAATATAGGCTGTGACCAACTATTTTAAAAAAAAAACTAAAATAAACTTCCAATACAATCTTACGTTCGAATGATTTTGAGCATATAAAGAGACATAAAATGACCTAAAAATATAAAGAAATGCCTTTGACATTTTTTGAAAAATCTCAACAAAAATTAGGTACCATGGGATATTATCTATGCAAAATGGACTATAAATTATTATATTACTTAAAGAATAATTGGTAAAGATTTGAGGGTCATAATGCACAAATCAACACCAAAAAAAAAAGAGCTTAATTGTTTCATCTTAGTTTCTTGAACAAAATGATGCAAAACTTTTTACAACAAGATTTAGGTATCCAATGTGTGAATTATGCAATGTATTGTATGTTTTATATTTTTCTTATTGGTATTTCTCCAATGAGGAAGATATGCACCTTGTAAGTCTTTACCTCTTCTAAATTAGACCACTTATTTGTAGGTCTTCATCACTTTTGTAGTTGAATGGAGTATCTGTTTTAAGCTGTTTTCCTCTTTTAGGACTTTTATAATCCACTTTTGGGTTAATGGTTCTACCTTTTCTAAACAAGACAAGTTAAAGCATTTGCAAAGGACGGGAGAAAAAGCCCAACCAATTGCTTAAGGGATGTTAGTAGGTTAGTTTAGGAATCAACCACTTGAAAATTTTGTCCCTTTAGTTGCTTTGCATATTGGCATGCATTCGTTTTTATGCCATGCATTGGCTTTTATGATCCCTCTTTTGTATGCCTTAGCTTTCTATAGCATAGATAGAGAAAATTCAGCACACTTTGACAATGGCCATGTTCCTTAAGATTGTATCATACAACCTGTAGATCATATTAGACAATTGAGATCATATTATAAATTCATGAATATGAATCCAAATATTGCCACATTATCTTTTATTTTGTGATTGTTACAGCTATTTACACTTACCATCATGTTTGTACCTATTTCACCAAATCTAAAGCAGCCCTGATTTCTAAATCCTCCACAAAACATGCTTTTAACCTACATCACATCAAAGAATCACACCAAGATTCTCACATTTGGCTGCACTAACCCAAAATCAACATAAAATATGGAAAAGTTCATATCACAAAACTACTTCACAACAAGGAATATGCCACACACTTGAAACATTTAAACAACAACTTGACTTCAACTATATTCTCATGTCTAACTCTTTATCCTGATTTGCTTTTAGACTCTACAATATTATGTGTGACAGCAACAATGATATGCATACATCACTGTCCTTTCTTTGTTTCTCTCTAATTGAAAAGTTTTGGTACAACTTCCAAAAATTTCTTCTATTTTCATTGCAAAAACACACATGTCAAATTATTCTTATCAAAAGGATATTCTTGCCACATAAAAGTAACCTTTTTCTATATATAGCTTTCAATAGCAAAATTTAGAGCTCCTTTTCAACCATCAATTTTGTGCCAAATGAACATATAATAACAGCATTGTGTGCTCAAACTAGTCCTTGTAAGGCTTACACTGGTATCAACAAGATCAAATAAGATGAGTCATCGCATCAGAGCATATATCAATGCAATAAACCAGTCAACTTACAACATCCTAATCCAGCAAAACAAATAGATTTAGTATGCCTCAGAAAACTCTTGATGATATCCATAGTTCACCTAAAGACAACTCCAGGGGCCGAAAGCTTCAATGTTGGATGTTCTCTCCTGTTGGAATATTATTTTGCTGCGATTTAAACTTGAGGTTGTACAATAAGGCTCTACTTTGTGGAAGCTTTCCAATAATCTCAAGCCATTGCAAATGAAGCATAGACATGAAGAGGGGGCACAGATAGGGCATAACAACAATGCGATAACAAGACTCCAGTTAGGTTCATATTGAAAGATAAATAGCACAATTCACGATTCATATTTAACAAAATGTAGGAAACAATAAATGAAAACCATTTTTTTAATTGAAGCAAAAGATAAAAGATAAGAAAAATAATTATAGATCTATTTTCCTTAAACTAACATGACACTGTAATAGCTTCAGTTGCAAATTTGCATACTTCATTTCCACACTTCAAGTCCATCTATAAGCCTTGTGGCATAAGTCCTATATAATAGGAATGATCATTTTTAGTATTATCACGTGCTGATTCAAAACAATTTCACATATGTAACAATCAAATAATCATATTTAGCAACAGATAAACAACATTTAAACCCACAAATATTTGAAAGGAAATTGGTAAGTATTCTATAAAATAAATTAGATGAAAGAAAAGGATTTGTGTTGCATAAGAATGAATGAAAAAACAATGATGTTGCTCAATGGAGATAGTAAAGGGTGAGGAACAATAGGAATGAAAAAAAAAATCACAATATGAGCAAGGTTACGACATTCTTGTGGAGAAGAAGAAAGGTTTGCAATGTTCTCATAGAAAAGGGATAAAGAATCCTTGTAGAAGAGTATGGCCTCCATTGGAGGAAACTTGCTCATCACTGGAGAAAGGGCTGGGCATTCAATTAGGTTCATATTGAAACTTGTCACTAAGAGGGAAAGGATTTTGCAGAAGAATCCAGCTTGATTTGCCTAAACAGGATCGACAATTTTATTTTTAAATTATAAGCTACATGAATACAATTGTCCAACTCTCACTCATATCCAAATGTTATCTGATCAAGTTTGTAAAATGTCTGAACATGTCCACAAAATATTTGACTTTGAAAAATATACACAATTTCCAAAAAGCATCCAGCAGTCTGTGATGTGTCAATTTCTTTTGTAATTTAGATATATACCCAACATAGTAGCCCCTCGTATCTATGTCCTTAGAAATGTCAGACATCAACAAAATGAGGTGAATGAAAGTGTTTGTAATTCCCATACTATAGCTATTGCCCACTTCCATAGAGGTAAGAACATAGATTCTATAAAGGATTACAAGCCACATCAATATTTAATTTTAGTATAAGACTATTGAAAAAATCATTGCTAACAAGATTCAACCAATTCCCTGGACAATCATTGCAGGGTCGCATTAATAAAGCATAGACATCAAAGAAACATTATCTTCAAACGTATGAAAGTTTAAGCATATGCAGATTTTTCCAAAATGAGACTAAAGAGATGGTCTCTCCAACACAAACGAGATATCTGAGTTGAGCCTGTCATGGTGATCTTAAATGTGCTCATTCTTGATATAAAGTTTTGCAATTGTGCTTTGAGATTTTATTATACACAAGCTTGTGAACCTGTGATTAACCTAGGACAGAGATAAAGGGTATGACCATCTGATTTGGATGTAAATATCGCTAAAATAAGACTGAAGATATGATGTCTTCCACATAAATGAGATAAAAAAACCAACAAGAGTTTCATAACCCATTTATATAAAACAAATTGATGAAGCACAATACACATTATCAGTGACAAAAATTGAGATAATGATACAGTTATGTAGCCTCTTAACAAGTATACCTCCAAGAGAGAGGCTGAGCTTTGCCCATGAACATTATCTTCAAAAATGGTTGGGAAAAAAGGAGTAACATAGCTTGCTGAGGAATTGTAAGCCTGCATTTAAATCAAAAAATTGAATAGCAAGTGACAAGAAAAACTTGTACTCGAAACAGGACAAAGTGCAGCAATGACACTAATGTGGAACCGCTATCTGCAATAAAATAGTGTTTTCTCCAAAACAACAAATAATCTGGATAAGATTAATTATGATGGTGATTATTTCAATCATGGGAAAAATGTATTTGTAAACTCATTAAAAAATGTGCACTCACAGGAAAATTTGGCACACTAGTGATATCCTGAATTTGTTCTACTGGTTGGGAGCTATATGGAGGGCTATCACTTCGAACCAATCCAACATCTGGAAAACACTCAATGTTTTGAGGCATTAATGGTTGGTCATTTTCCAATAATGTTCGCTCCAATGCCTCTACTGAAGCATTTGAGACAGAGCTGGACGACCCTGCTTGACAATCAACTAAATCTTCCACTTCAGCAGAAGTCTTGCCATTATGTCCAACTGGAACAGATAGTGAATTACTGATAGGAGATAACTTATGGTTAGCACAAGAAACATAGTTTTTATAGAACATTAAAGCAGAAGAAGATAAATGAAAAAGCATGCAACTTCTTTCAGAAAGAAATACTAAGAAAAGGTTTAAACCTGAGATTGTGCAAGAACAATGCCAACACTACCAAAGCAACGAAACATCTTAAAAATTATTACCCAGAGACACAGATCAAGATAAAACTAGACAAATATGACAAGCTTCATCTCGAAATGAAGTTATAATAAGGGTGACCAAAAAGTATACTTTGGCACACTGAAACATAATCATGAGAGAGTAGGAAACAATAAAAATGAAGAAAATAAAAAAAGCTACAACCTGACAGAAGTTTCCAAGTTCAACCCTTGTGAACTTTCAATTGCTTGGAGAGCAGGCAAGATGGTCTTGGTAGAATCAGACCTTGCTCCAAAACTACCAAAAATAAGCTGTGTGCACTCAGATTCTGGGACTCGAAGATGCTGAGGAATAATAACATGCTGATCTCCATAGATACGAGTATGCAAAAGCTTATCTGAGAGATTAGTATCATCAACAAGATATGAGCCTAGAGCATTGTCATCAGATAATGGCTGGATAGAAGATGTTTGAAGTGTGCTTGAGATATTTGTTCTAGGCATTTGCTTCTTAGGTTTCCACTCCATGTTGGGCTGCATTGCTGCACAATACTAGAATAAATCCTCAAAATGCATGATAGCAAGTTTACAAAATGAAAACAATCACACTTTTCAAGTTGAACCAGCCAATTGAAGATAGAAATTTTGACTAATATTTGTTTGAGGACTACGATCCAAATTTAGCTTCAATAGAGCACATAGAGCATTAACCGATATGTACTACAATCTTAAAAGTGAGGCTTAAGATAATAAAATTTGTTTAACCACAATCATAATTGTAACCTATATTTCACTACATAAGTAAAATTGTTCAAACACAAAGCAGCTGATATTTAGTTAATAAGAAGGTTTGTAAGTTTCAGTTTTTAAACCAATAACCTGCAAAAGCACGTTGAATTTGCAATTTGGCGGGCATGAGTATTTTTGCGCAGCAAATTGATAGCTAGAACGCTCCTTGCTTCAGAGAAAGAAAAAGTTGATTGATAGGTGAAAACTCCTTAGGAAAATCATGATATTCATTATTGTGCACACAAAACTCACTGAAAAGATAGAGTATGCCACTCACACAGAAGAAATTCAAATAAATGGAAAAAAGAATGGTTCTACATGATTAAACAAAATGTCTTCAAGCTCAACATAAATAAATGAAAGTAAAGGTTAATTACAAAACAAGGTATATCATTTAATTACATAACAGAAGTGAAGCAAACTGCCTAAAACTAATGTATCTAAAACAAAAAAAGATCATAGAAGTTATGACAATAAACTAGTTCTACAAGAAACGTAACATCGAGAACAGAAATGCAAGTCACAAATAATAAACAACTTGAAAAAATAATGCACAGAAACTTGACCACAACCTACTTTTCTTACAGAAAATATATAGGCAGCAAGAAACTACACAAAAAGTAGCTCCAAAATGCTGGGATAAGTATGGTCAGAATATAGATGTGCTCCACCAAAATTATCTTAAAACATGCCTAGTAAGAAACAAAACCAATGATCAAAGTTATGTAAGACCTTAGTGGTCAGAATTATGCCCTACAAAATTCATCTTAAACCATGCTCAGTAAGAACAAAACCACAGATTAAAGTCATGCAAGAAAAACGTTAAAGGGAAACTTAGGCTCATGATCATGGGTAGCTAAATTCTAAAACCAAGGTAGGATCAAATTCCGGATACTAATAAGCTAGAACAACAGGGTGATTTCAAATAAAATTAATTGAACAATGAAAAACATCAGATATGCTGATCACATTTTGCGTGCCAACAGCACTACTTCAGCACAAGTTGGCATTGTCTAATCGATGCCAAGGAACCCTCGATGTTATGGGGAATACAAAAGTCATAAGATGCAAGGATTTTATTGCAAAGATTCTGAACAAGAGAAAAATCATGAAGCATGGAGCGAGGAAGTATTGCTTTGAAAATTATAGAATGAACTCGAGGAAAAAAAGCTCCAATATCCACTGCATATCATACAAGAAACAAAAGGAAACATCTAAGCTGCAAAACAAGCTTAGAGTACATATTATGGCATCGCAGTTGATTAGCGAAGAGGACAGGAAGCAAAGGGCAGCTGTGACCACCAGTTTTCAGAGAGGAAGCTTCATCCACACACCTCGTTTAGTTCAACATGCATAACTAGAGTGACCCTCAGCAGTTGTTGAGTAGGCCTGATTTGGATCGAGTCAATCCCACCCCAAATTTGACTTGTGTAGCATTTGGATATAATAAAAAACAAGTTTGGGTAGCAAAATACCAAGATTCAATTCACGGCTAGCGATGATACAAGATTTCGGGTCAAATTTCAGGTTGACTCAAAACCCTCACTATTCTTTGATTAATCATTTGCATATCAATATTTTTAAGGAAAAGGGATAGCCAGTGGCAAGTTTTTTAGTGTTTCAGACATTTTTGTACATAAAATTAAAGCAATACTCCTTTTATAAAGATAGATAAATACCTCTGTAACTATATGATTTGTTGTCCTTAATTTATTTTTTAAGATGTTCGCTTCAAAAGAAATACAAATTTGACAAATGAACATTTATAAGTAAATATATCTACTTCGTGATCAGCAATTCCCTTTTAAAATATACAAAACATATTCCCAAAATTAAAAAAAAAACATCTTAAGATATCAATTGAAATAACGACATAAGATGAACAAGATATAGTGCACATCAATGAGATATAAATTTATAGAAATAATGTATCCAAGAATATGCATCCCATACTGCTACCATTGTTTTAGTGCATAAACATAAGCTATGTAGAGCTTAGACATGTAACAACAACACATCCAAACTAAAAACTTTCGAGAATGAAAATGACCAAATGAACCACAAAAATTATACAAAGATACATTGCATGAATCAAACTTCCTCCTCACTTGCAATTGATTTTAGTTGATCAATCACACTGTTTCACTTCTATTGAACAAAAAGCAGATTTATCAAATATGTAATACTTTTTAAAATTTAGCAATGAGACCACTTATGAGTTTCCAGCCATCTTGAACAATCAAGTTTAGAATATGCATACGATACTTAAAATGAAAATGCTCATCATGCAATATTAATAAGCTTCTTATAACACCATATTTTGTAGAAATTAACCAATGCATTATTATTAGAATAACTATAAAAAATTAAACAGAACAACTACTTACCTATACCCATTTCAAAGTGCCTTAAAAAATGCAGGTGCAAAGAATTTTAGCATCATGTGAAAACCTTAAGACAGCCTGCGTCTTAATAGCATAAAAGATGTCAAAACTAAAGCCCCTAAAGACATCATCCTAAGAGGTTCTAATTGAAAAAATATCAAATAAAATCACTAATCAGATCAACTTTTTTTGGTTCAAGTCAACCTTGATCTACATCCGACCTTGCAAAACATAAATGTGGCTAATTGATATTTTGGGTTTATAGCTTAGGTCTAAATAACGTTCCATTTTATAGGTTAATTGGATCGGAAGCAGAACTACAAGAAGAAGAGAATACTTTTTAAGAAAGAGTACAAAATCTAAGAGGGGCCAAAAAATGGGAGGAGAACAAATCCTATTTGACACTTTACCTACAAAACAACATTTACATGATGAGGACCTAATTGCAAGTAAAGCCCAAACCATTGAGCATACGTGTCTATGTGCCTATTTTGGAACCTTAAGGAACTATCTACAACAATTACCAAACTAGGGAGACTTATTTAAACTATACTTTAAAACTTTCTATCATGAATGTTTAAAGTAATAAACATACAATTATAACACCGAAGTTTTGTCTTCAAACTAAAGTAAATTGACGTAATCATTAAAGAGAAAATAGATTCATAAGAATAGCATAAAGTAGCAACTCTTGAAATGTTTGGTGAGAGCAAGCTAAATGATCATACTATTTATGAATGCACGTTAAAGTCATCAAAGCAAACACTTGTAAATTCAGCCATAATATCGAGTTATTAATCTAAAAAAAATATATGAACAAGCCAAATGGCATAACTTGCCACTTAAACACTACCCTTCACCATCGAAGTAAAGTTGCTTGCAATTCACCCATAAATCTGATCTTAATGGTTGACCCTTAAAGGTTTACCTTACCAAGTCTTGTGGCCCATATCACATATCTGGAACATATGTTATTCTAAAGTTGAAATTAGGGTATGATACTTGGTTTACTAATAAGTTTTACCATAGATGCTAAATATTACAATATTGTCCAATATTTATGCCAACTAAGCTGGAATAAGGCAGAGTACTTAAAAAACAATTGTGCTATTATTACACTTAACTAAGATGTGTCATGCTTTGGAGCTAATAGTTGTCAAAGAAGATGAAGACCAAAAACTACCCAGGTAATACAAAGGAAGACTCAAAATCAATCAGTCTTTTGAGATAGAGACAAAAAAGAAAAAGCTCACAACAAAATCCTATACATAAAGGAGCCTCTGAAACACAACAACAAGAACAAACGTACCCAAGTAATAAATGGACACTAAAGATCTATTTTTCATATGATGGAGCTACTAATCATTAAAACTCATAAATGAGGAAGGAATGCCTAACAAAAATTCAGGCGTCAAATTCAAGCTATTCAAATAAAAAGGTATCCCAATAGTCGGAAGGTAAGTATCCATCATTTTCTAAAGCTGGTAATGTCCAGGACTTGGCAAGAAGAAGCACACAATAAAAATACTAGACATGATGTTCGGACTATCCACACACCAAAAGTACTATAGTAATAACATGACAAAAAGGGATTTTATTCACACTAAATATCATGTATAAAGTTCTAGCAAGTCACATAACAAAGATAGCTTGTAATAAAAAGGGAAGAAGAGAGATCTCACATGCTCGTTGCGAGTAAAGTTTAACATTAATGGACAAGAAGAAAAAGAAGAGGCACATGTTAAAAAATTGTAAAAAAAAATGTGGACAAAGTTTGGGCTAGTCAAATAACAAAAATCATTTAATAACAACAAGATGCGACAACATCAACAAAATACCTAGTTTTTACAAGGAAGAATCTAGTCCTAAAAGTCTTTTGAAACTAGTAATGGTTAGAAGTCTAAAGGAAATGGAACAAAACCATGCATGAAAATTGAGACATTATATACTTAAGAAGTAGAAGCAAAAATACCCAAGCAAGTAAAACACTAAAATGAACAACAAAGAATCAAGATATATCATGCTTTAAGAGATAATAATGGTTAGAATTACCATAGTAATGACAAGGTAAACTCAAGATCTATAATTCCATGGCATTAATAACAGTTAAGAATACCTTATTTGTTCCAAGGAAAAAATTCCAGATCTATCATTCTTTGAGGTTAGTTATAATTAAAAAGAAGCAGTAGACAACAAGTCAAGTATGAAGTTCAACCTACTAGTAAGAAGAAAGCAAAAAAAACAAACCAAAAACGAAGAAGGCATGATGTTGGAGCTAGTCATGTGACAAAACGAAACTGTTAGAAATTTTTCTTCAATACTTAATTGCTAAAAGAGGGTTACAGTTTATAGAGCCATTTGTACAACAAATGATGAGAATACTTATAGCTATAAATATACATACCAAATATTGATGATCTGGATTAGTGGCTTCTTTTCATAATTTAGCTTCTCTTGTTACTATACAATGTGGTATTATTTTGTAATTAACACTAACAATCCTAACACTTCTCTTCAAGCTTAACCATATATGTTGATCATTTCTAATTTGCTGACCATGTGATCAAAACTTCATTTGTGCCTTTCATCAAGATATCTGTTGTTTGTTCCGTAATGGGGATTTAATGTCATCCAAACACTTATGTGCTTGAATTTTTTTTTTTAATGTAAGTATTGATCCTATCAACAAGTTTAGTTTGGCCATAATGAACAAGATAATGGGAAATATTCAATGTGGCTTTGTTATCACAATATAGGATCATAAGGGCTCTTATGAGCTTTTCTCATTACATTCCTTTATATATCCCATGTGTTAGGACTCGAAAGTTTTCCTCTACACTACTCTTGACAACAATAGTTTGTTTCTTAACCCTTTAGGTAACAAGATTATTTCAGACATGGGTATGATACCTTGAAGTCGATCTTCTATCCATCGAGAAACCTACCTAGTCAGCATCAATGTAAACCCCCATTGTTTTGTGATCAGTATTCTTAAAAAAACCCCTCTTTACCCTTCAAGTATCTTTATGATTTTATAAAATACATAAAATATTTTTCTTTAGACGAATTCATAAACTAACTGACTATGCTTATTATAAATTCTATTTTTCTTTAGAAATTTTCACAAGTCTTTGATATTTGTCCTTAGTCAACTTTGTTCTGTCCACAACTTCCAACTTAATTTAGGTTTCATATGAATTTCAAATGATTTCCTAGAATGCAAATTTCTTATAGAAGATTGAGTAAATATTTTCTTTGTGAAATAATGATTTCAACCTTAACATTTGCCACTTTTGTTCCAAATGAAGATAATATCATCCACATAAACTACAAGAATAACAATCTTTCCATCCTATGAGTGTTATAAAAGGTGGAGTGAATAGACTGAGCATATATAAAAACTCAAGCCTTAAGCCTTCAACTGCTTGAGTAAATTTTTCAAACCATATGTTAGGTGATTGTTTTAATCCATAAGTGTTTTTCTCAATCTACACATCAAGTTCCTTTCTTTTTTAAATACCAATGGAAGGGCCATGTAGACTTCATGCAAATTGTATCAAATTCTTGGTTTTGCTAGGATTCAAGTTTATCACTACATTGAGAAAACTTCCTAAGAGAACAAACAAACAATTTGGAAAGAATATGAAATGCTTCTTCCCCTTGCCCGAGATGTGTCGCTAGTTTGCTCAATGATTGGCACTATAGGTTCAAATTGATTTATGTCAGGTCATAATGGAGTAAAAAGCAGTATTTAGTAATCAAATGGCAGCTCAAAATTAAGCCAAGTCATATTTTCCCTTAGAATCTTCCCTTATAGAGAACACTTCAGAAAATAAGATTAGTTTTTTAGAAGTGTGACATCCATGGAGCCAATAACAAGAAATAACACTAGATGAATACCCAATAAACATGTATTTGTTCATTTTGGATCAATTTTGCAACAATTTTGAGACTAAACATTCACTAAGGCAATGCATCAAAGAATTTTTGAAGTAATGAGGTGGGTTGATCGATGGGAAATGTTTTGTGAAGTATTAAGAATAACAACTCATCTCGAAGACTTTTGATGTCATTCTATTTTATAAGATAAGATGTTGTTTGGGTGGCCTAACCCTAGAGATACTTTGAGGCATTTATAATAAACATTAAAACTCTAGCTTCCAAAGAGATGATGATTTTTTCTTTCAACAAACCCATTTTATTAGGGTGTATCTAGATAGAAACTTTAATGAATGATTTCATTAATTGAAGGGTGTTTTTTCTGAGATTGAGTAGAAGTATTTCTTTCCATGATCAATTCTCATGGTTTGTATAGATGCATGGAATTGATATTTTACCATTGAATAAAAAATAAAAAGATTTTTGCAGTCTCAAACTTTTCTTTAAGAAAATAAATCCATCAAACTCAAGATAGTCATCAATAAATGTGATGAGTTATTGGGAATCAAAGATATTGTTAACATGAGAGGATCCCAAAATATCAATGTGTATTAATGAAATTTGTCTCATTGACAAACTTCACAACTAAGGAGAATAAGATCTTTATACATAATAAATCAAAAAATAAATGTTTAGGTTATTGAAAATTGGAGTTAGCCTATGATGCCACAAACATATTTTATCATTATTTAAAATAGAAGAAAGTATACTCTTTGAGAGAGCATAATGTTTTTCTATGCACGTATTATCCTTAAAGTAATAGAGTTTATCATCTGCTCTATTAGCAATGTCAATCATTCGCTCTCAACCTAGACCATGTATTTCACAAATTCTAAAGAATTTAACAATAAAACTCATCTCATTAGTTAATTTGTTGATTGAAATCAAATTACATGACACTTTGAGAACATGGATCACTAAGTGTAGAATAACTAAATAAAATAAAGGAATGGTTCAATTCTAGCAAAAGAAAAATAAGTCTCATCTTCAACTTTGACTCTTTAAGATTCGCTTAACATGGATTGTAAGAGAAAGATTAAGAGATTAAAATAAGTTACTTCTCTTATAGTATGGTACATCGAAATTAAAAAATCCAAAAAAATTAAAATTTTTATATAGAAGACCTTTGGGAGTAAAACCATGTGGCAAAACTAGAGTTTGTTCCTATCTATAGAAATGATCCTTCCCCAAGTCACTACAAAGGCTAAGAGACTACAATGGATGATCTAAATTCGTTCATTGATGAAAATGTGTCATTTAGATTTTCCTTCATAATATTCATAATTGTGTTTTCCACTTCATTATTGAGGCTACCAGGTCATGCAAAGATTGGAAGTGGGATGTGTAGACCTCATCTTCATGATGCTTTCACTATAGATATTGAACAGCTCAACTCTTCACATGAAAAAGCTGAGCAAAAGGTGAGAAGCCATCATTATGCAAAGAGCAGAGGAGCGAAAGGTGGACAACATGCAGCTTCTCTCATACAAACTATGTTCACTATGTAGAGAATAAAGGATGTGTAAATGGGAAGGACAAGCACTAGAGCTTAGCTCAATCAAGCAAAAGAATAAAATGAGAGCTAAGAAGAGGTTCCTCCAAAGGATGAGGTGGCGGTCAAGCAAGCTCAAAAGAGCAAAGGACGACATTGAGGGCTCAGCTCAGGTGCAAGGGATACCTAAACACAGGAACACTACTGTTCATACTAAGCTTCTGCCCTTCACGATGGAAGTCAAGAACATAGGAGGTTGTTCGCAAGTGCTTAGCTTTCTTACCATGAAGCTAGTTAGAGGTATTCTTCTTTATAGTTTTTTGATAAAAGAGATGCAATTTATAAACTCATAGATATAACAAATGAAAAAAATATATTTATAATAATAAATATATAGATAAAATTACAACGAACAAAATTGATAACTTTATTTTATAATATAACTTCTTGAGGTAAAATATAATATGGTATTATTTTACAATTAAAGTTAACGATTCCAATCTAAAAATAAATAGAATATAATAAATAAAAAAATGGAAGAACATTAATAAATAAAATACGTAAAAAAAAAAAAAAAAAAGAATGAAGCCATTACTACAAAAATAAACTTATTTTCCCAAATAGAAAACTATTATTATCATTTTATTGCATCATATTAGCATAGAAACCACCATTTTATGCTCACAAAGCATTGTTTTTTTTTTTAATTTTTACCTACAATTAGGACAAATGTTCAAATAACCCTTATAAATATCTTTCAATAATAGAAATATTAAACATATAACTTTTTAATAATACTTTACCACAACTTTGTAAACCTAACAATCATTCAATAACTATTGTGCCAAAACAACCCAAAGAGAGTAGGGCCTACATTAAACACTATTAATGTGTTCTATCTTAACGTGCAATAACCATCACAGTGCAAAGCTATTGCAGGTTCAATTGTTGAACCTTGACAAGCATGGAAATTCAAGCCAATTATAGGGAATAAACACTGGGCATAATAAGGAAGAAGTAATCACTACATGAGCATGTGCATAAAATAAGAAGACAAAGATGGCTTGGAAAGCACAAGAGAAGTTATTAGTTATGAGCACAACATCAGCATCATACCCATATTAATACCATGCTCAAAAATAAAGTTTGGGCATAAAAAATACAACTACATTAACAAAAATATGATGATGTCCCAAGAAGCCGCACCAACCACGAGCAAACGGCTGCTAGCCCCTTCTTGAAAACAAAGGAAGCGAAGGCATGAAAAGTGAAAAAAAAAGAAGTAATTACTCTTCAGCGCAAGAAACAAAGGAAGGTCAGTGATGGAAAGGAATCAAATAATACAAACACAATAATAACAACAACCAGGACAACAACAAAGTCCAACTTCTACAAACCTGCAGATAGAAACAAGGCACAAAAAGCTCTACAGTAACAAGTAAAAAAGAGACGTTAGAATTGTCCAAGCCACAAGGAATTGATGAGGATGACAATCCTCACATATAAAGAAACAAAGGGGGCATTTTGATGCCATTCAAAATGCAATGCTAGAAGGGCCAGTGTCAGAAGCGAACATGGGAGGATATGAAATTATCCAAAGTGCTGGAACAAAATGAATTTAGGAGATGGTAGCATTGCCAACTTATGGAGGAGACAGAAGTGGAAAACCTTCAATAACATATAGTTAGCAATGATCAATAATGAATTAATTTTATTTTGAAGAATTTTGACAGTTATGTCAAGATTTAAAACTTGAATTCTTCCTTGGAGGACAAACCAATATCATGTGAGCTACAACATGTTGATGATAATAAATTAACTTGTATCAAAGCATTTGAAAGTATACTTCATGCGCTTGCATAAAAAAAGTTGCTCATACTACAATATTCTGAAGATGTGCAAAAAAAAAAGATTACTTTAGAACACTGATAGAACTTTAAATAACAAGTCCAGGAAATCAGCTTTCACATGAATAGCAACTTCAACAATGAAGTACAGTAGACATTACAGACACTACTCTGTTGGCTAGCTGGCATCTTATATAGTTGATGAATTTTAAATAGGAAAAAAAACTGAATATACCTCTTTGGTGGCTGGCAGCTTGCAGATGCTGCCTGCTATTGTACTGCACACTTGATGAAGGAACAGGACTAGGTTGACTGCCTTGGTTAATCAAGGACAGGTCTTCATGCAATCCTTTTGAGGGTAAATTGGCCTTTCCAGCCTGACAATTATTTGAAACAGTTCTGTTTAAAGAAGAGGAGCCAGAAGGCTGATTTCTAACACCAACTGCTCCAATTACAAGTGGAATCACCCCAAATGTTCCAGGTGACCTGGAAACTGAAGATGGAACATGCACTGGATCTGAAGATGATGAGCACACACCAAAAGTAGTCGAAATGAAAGAAGAATCCATTGGATAACTACTTGAGACAACAACTTGATGTTCTGAGTGTCCAGATTCAGTGATAGTTTTCAACTCTTCAGGTGGCAAAGTGATGCATCTGGCAGATGGGTCCAAATCATATTCATGATTCAAACAACAAGAACATGGAGCATTCATATTTTTTGATGTCACCATTCTGAAATGTTTGTATTGAGAACTCCTGATCATTTATATTGGTCATCAACTTAAATATCACCTGATTTACATAACCATAAGTTACTCATCCTCTTTCCTAACATCTATCCTAAATCAGTACAAGTTAAGCAACATATATGATGATAAGGCTACAAAACCCACTTTGCTTGGTTATTTATGGTATCAAGAAGTTTTGCTTAAATACTAATGAATAAAGCATGCAAAAAATGTAATGCCTGCAAAAATATATCTTGCTTTCAAAGAACTCATAAGATCAATGAGTCAAATGCAATAAGAGCAATGTCAAATAGCATCTATTAGCAAACTAATATTGCATCAGCACAAGAATAGTTGCAAAAAGCAATGACATTCATTTTTTTTTATGTCACCATACAAAGTTAGCAAAAGAAGCTTAATCCAAGATATTCGTGCTCATGTTTTAACAAAGGAAATAAGTACAAACATAAAATTAATGAAGTTCATGGATAAGATCAATAGGAAAACAATATATACTGTCATCAAAGAAGCTAGGCATGTGATATAGCCAAGTGTTACACTAGAGGCCGAAAAGGGCAATGAAGGATCGCTAAGTGATGTCCCTAGAAATGGAATCGTTGAACAAAAAGAGACTCCTAATAAACTTCTAGTTGGAAGAATACAAAGTTAAATAGTCCAAATGGAGTAAAATTTTATATTACAACCAAAGAGAGACAATTCTCAGCATAGTAAGACATGACATAATAATATCAAAAAGACACCTCTTATGATATGACATGGTTTAATGATAAACTAAGCAAAAAATGATGCTTGGGACACTTCAGACTAAAGGGACTAAGGAGTGATTACCAGATGATATCGTAATAGTGAAATTATAAAACAAAAAATAGTTCTTGACAAACCTTTAGATAAAATAATACAAAGATGAATAATTTATATTAAAAATAAAAAAAAATCTGAGTTATATACATAAGACCATAATCTTAAAATATCAAAACATAATTTAGGGACAAAATCTATGTTAATTAATATGAAATGATTAAAAAGGAAAAATAACTCAACATAATACGATTGGGTCATAACTAACTATTTGGAATTTAAGAGCTAGTACCATGTATGAATAGATATAAAAATAAAGTTATAAGAAATAAGAAATAAAAATTAAAAAGAAATGGGGATAGCATGACAACTACGAAGATTAATACTTCATAGTAAAGTAAATGTCGAAATTTAACATTGACGAATAAAACTTAAAGAGAAACGAAGATATTTAGTAGTTATGATTGCACAAAAGAATGTTATATTCCAACCATGCACCATGATATAAAAAAATAAAAAAAAATTCATGAAAGAGTAATAAACTCAAACAAGGGGTTTCATCAATAAATAAAATTTCAAACAAGACATTTGTATATATGCTTGATAAAAATAATTGCATATGCATAAAAACAAAAGATTTTAATGACATCATAAATGGTTATGCATTTTCCCATTTAATAAAACATGAAAATCCATATTGGTGTTTGTTTGAGACTTGGTAGACATCAAAATTATATAAACCTTGGCATGCCAATGACAAACACCTTAGAAGATGTTAACAATAGAAATCATGTCAAACACGTCACTTGGTGCATCCAAAATAAAAATAATTGCATATGCATAAAAACAAAAGATTTTAACAACATCATAAATGGTTATGCATTTTCCCATTTAATAAAACATAAAAATCCATATTGGTGTTTGTTTGAGACTTGGGAGACATCAAAATTATATAAACCTTGGCATGCCAATGACAAACACCTTAGAAGATGTTAACAATAGAAATCATGTCAAACACGTCACTTGGTGCATCCAAAATAAAAAAGGATATTTAAAAATACAAGCATTCCATGAAGACAACTAGAATATTCATGAACGAATAGACACTTTGAGACAATTTGGAACACTTGCAAAAACAATGACATTTATTTAGAACACCTGGAAAATTTATTAGGAAATAACATTATTTTGTCCTTTTCATACAACATCACAACCCTTTTCCTTCTTCTATTTAAATAAATTTACAATAAAATTAATAATCACCTTTTAGCACCTGTGAGGTGTTAGAGAATTTAGATGTTATGCATTGCTATTCAATGTGATAAATTAATGACTAGGAATTTCAAAAAAAATTCTCAAATCAAAAAAGTTCTGACAAGTGATAAAACTTCTACTAAAAATATTATTCATCATGACAAGTACCTTTGGGTTAGTAATAAAACAAATGCAACTATTACAATGCCAAGTCAATTTGTAACAAATGGGTATACAACTATTACTTATCTTTTATTCTTTAATTTTATTTGATGAAACACATTAATTTTATGCTTCATATATGTTGTTAAATATTAATAATTAATTAAGTTATTATTATATATGTAGTTTATTTATTTTTCATCATGTTTGATGTTATCTATTGTGCCTATACTTTATAGCAAAACATTATAACTTTATGGTCATTAATAATTATCTTTTGAAACAAATACATGTGATTAATTTATAAGAATTGATCATTAACAATGCCAACCAAAGGTTAAGTTTTGAACAAATGGATTGATCAAATTAGAGTCCATATTCTTAAACTAGATGTAAGAAGATTAAACCAACCACTACCTTATAAAACACTTAAAACATAAAACAACTAGAGTTCTTTGTATATACAAAAATGCATATGCCCATGCCAACAGGAATGCTTCTAGGTTTTATATATGATACATCAATTTTAAGATATCAAGGAACCATTGAAAAACAAAATGCACTTTGGATGTGCAAGCAAACCATGGAAAAGAAAACCAAATGAATAACTTATCAATAAAAGAAAGAGATTCATAATTCAAGCTTTCGTGCATTCAAAATTGAATCTCACAATACTAAACCTTCTTCCAAAAATGTTGATAAGGAATGAATGAAGAAGAAACCTTCTAATCTATTATAAATAGTTAGTTCTTAACCTCAAGTTAATGTAGTTGTGAAATGAGTTCTAAACTCAAATTTCATATATGAGCTTTACACTCAAATCTAAATATAGCAATAGAAGCACAACAATGACAATCTTAATGGCTATTATGTGCATGTGTATACATCTATAAAATCAATTATTAGATACAACATCATTATATATATAAAGAAAGAGTATGAAGAAATGTAGACTAAATACAAGCAAAAGAAAAATTATATAACATAATTGAGAGAAAAAAAGGAAGTAATACCTTTTGTCAGAGATGCTTAATGTATCATGCTCTTTTCCAAGACTGTGCAGCAATGGTTCTGAAGTAATATCCTTTTTGACATCTTGGTTCACTCTATTGTCCCTAACAATGCGAAACTCTTTGCTGATCCTAAAATCTACTCAAATTAGCAATTAAATAGCATAAGTACAGCTATTTTATGATTTTAACATCTAACATATATGCAAAGTAGTGGATAGAGATGGAACTAATGCTGGAATCATTTAACAATCTTTAATGCTAGATCAAGAAAATTAAACATATTTAAATTATTTAAAACCATTTATATATGCTGAATTCTAAATAACTAAGCAATGGCAGCTATTGTAAATCAACTTGGGCAATGGTTCTATGGACATTAGAAGCAGCAAAAAATTGGACATGGTGTCAAGACTTGCCATGATGTTTACAAGATCAATTGATTAGAAAACTTCTGCCCAAAGCAACATTTTTTTTTATTTTTTTGAAAAGTAAAAGAGCAACTGAAAATCAAACACCACAACATTCTCAACAAAGCATTGACATAATTTATAGAGACAATAAACAATCTAAAGAATTCTAAAACAATATTGGCAAACAATGAGCAAATTTAATAAGCATGATCAAAATGGTGTGAACATTATTTATTTTGTTTCCCAGTCCATATAGATGAAACCATCAAATTTCAGTAAAAGCATGGCCTTCAGATAACTAAGATCCAAGTTTACAAAATATACAACAAAAAAAAGTATACATGATTGCTTATCCAAATTAAAATCCAATAAAATTACATCTGCTTCAAACTGCAGAGTCACTAAAAAAATATACAACAAAAAAAGTATACATGATGGATCGTTTCCCAGTCCATACAGGTAAAACCTTCAAATTTCAGTAAAATCATGGCCTTCAGAATAATAAGATCCCAGGTTTAGGAAAAATACAGCTAAAAATGTATACATGATTGATTATCCAAATTAAAATCCAATAAAACTACATCATCTGCTTCAAACTGCACTCAACCACACAAAAACAAAAGATATTAATAGTCATCATATGATAAAAGAAATTCATTGAGAAAAAAAAAGGTATGATTAGAATGACTTAAAAAAAAATTTTGATCACAAAAAATGTTTATTTTAAGTGATGTCAAATAGCATAAAAAATTCTACTTATTTCACAAATAATGAGTCTACTACTATCCTTTTATTATATCATTTTAATAATTCAAAATAATATTTTTATACACATAACATATAATTATTATCTTTCCATTTTATATTTGTAACAAAGAAAGTCCAAAACTAGATAAAACTAAATTTTTCAAAAATAGCATTTTTTATAATCAGCTTAATATTCCATAATAACTATCCTAGGTAAACCCAACCTACACTTAACTTTGGCTTATGGTACTGAAACAAATTACCTACCTTGCACGATATTATATTCATAATTCAATCTTATAACAAAAGCGAAATAGCTTATGATAAATGTTGGCATTAAACAGCATAGTTTGGAAAATAACCTCCTCTGCGAACGTTCAAATTCATTGACCTATTTGATCTTCCCCGAAGCATGTTTTCAGTGCTTTTTGAAGTGTCAAAAACTTTGTATCCTGAAAACTGATATCATGATAAATGCATACACCAAGTCAAGATTTACAAAAAAAAGGAGAATAATTTGAAAAGGTGCAATCCATAGGAATGCATCAAACTTAAAACCATCACAAGTTAGGAATTAAACTTTTTTATAAGATTACTGAACATTGCTATGATCATAAATTAAGATTAGCTTCATTAAATAATGGTGATTTTAAGGATAAATACAGAAATTCTGTTTACAAGTTGTTTGACCAGAGGTTTACTAAGAAATAATACATACACAAGAAAAAAAATCAGATTTTTCTATTTAAAAAAGAATGAAACTTGAGCATCAACAACCAACTTTAATCCAACAAAATGGGGGTCGAATATGTGGATCTTCTAATGTTGGTATGCTTTATTCATTATCATCCCTTCTGTGAGATTCAAAAACATCAAATCCTTTACAATAATCTCGTCATATTATTTTCAGTCTTTCAATTTCTTATTCGTGTTTCTTTCAATTACTAGCCTCTCCTAAGAAATACATCTAAGGCTTACATTTAAAATGTCCAAATCATCTAAGTCAACAACCTCTGAGTTAATCATTGATAACGAAGCACCAACCTTCTTCCTACCACCTTCGAATCATATTATTTTGAATATAACCACTCATCCTTCCCAACTTCCTAGCTTTGACAGCACCAATATTTGTATGTTTGTAATTCACTCATTAATACTAGGAATCATCTAGCTTGTGTGGAATAATTTAATCACACAACATACTAAACCACTTTATTTCATCCTTCCTACTTAAATCCTCTTAGTGACATCCTCTAGTCTACGAGTTTGTAGTGTATATCCAAATTAATAGATCTCTCATCTTTTAATGTCTATGATCAAAAATTAAGTAGTCATCACTTCATTTGTACTCCTACAATGACTAAACTTACATTAACAAAGTTTACATATAGAAGATAAAACCCATTAAATCTAAGGTCTTGTTCATAAGATTAATTTTGCATGTAATCTCTTTTCTAGTCTTATCAACAAGTATAATAAACAAACAATAAACATAAATAAAGGCAAAAGAGAAGGGAAATTTGCATAAGGAACAAAATTGTGATACCTTGTTGCATATAATAAATAGTACATGTAGCATGTTTAAGCAAAAAAATTGAAATAAAAAAGAGATTGGTTTTTATTATTTGTAAAAGGTATGATGACAGCACTAGGTAAAGACATTAGCAAGGGACAATCAAAGCAGTTTCTTCTTCAATATGAGTTGGCTACCTAGTAGCATGTTCTCTAGGAAGCACTTTGTCAAGCCAAAGCACTTGATTCATGAAATGTGCACACACCTAATGCAAGATTAAAAATGATGAAATGGTTCTATCTCAGCATAATTTTTATAAGTACCTAGGCTGATAAGGTAATACCTTAAATAGTATCAATAGAACCATAATACATAAAAGCTGAACTTATCCATTGAAATCAACAGGTTTAATTTTATGGAGGTCCACAAAAAACATAATATAACTCATAAAGAGGGTTCTCAAAAAGGCCTTGACAGCTCACAGGCCTAACACTATCTATTTGGCATTTTAGGAGAAGACTATGGCCATGCAAACTTTGCTCTATGTGATGAATTCACTCAACTTGAACTAGATATGGGTACCTAGCACATTGCCCTCTAGCACGAGTATTTACCCTGTGAGAGAAACATCAACAATTTAAAATAAATTGATGGATCCCTTGACAAGCTAGGACGCTACATCTACTGAAATATCAATAACTGCTTAGATTAACATGCATACTCTCACTCCTGCCGTAAGATGGGTAAACAGTTCCTTTCTACGTTTCAGGATGAAAAATGAATATCCCACTTCAAATAAACAATTAAAAGTACACAGAAATAAAATCCAACAACTTCAAGCTAGTCTTCCAAAACATTTACGTGATTTGTGCGGGCAGCATCTTTAGGCTTTTCCTAGGAACATTTCCTCTCCTGAAACAGTGTAACTTTGTTCCCCGGCAATCTCGTGCATAGTAGTGTAGTGGCAATTACAATTCCAAAGGAGTGAAAATAAAATAGAAAAAAATTTCCCAAAAAATGTAAAATTCATAATTAGGTATTGAAAAAAGAAACAGATGCTTAGGTAATCAATTGGTCCAAATGGATAAAACCAACTCCTAATAAATAAATTCCTATAAAATAGTTCATCCAAAACTAATCTCCAATAATTTTAGATGGTTTTGTTGGTGCTTGTAGCTTGAAAAAAAATTCATCCCAATGCGAGTATGGTGGCAATTACAATTCCATACAAGTGAAAATAAAATAGCAAAAAATTTCCCAAAAAATATAAAATTCATAATTAAGTATTGAAAACAGAATCAGATTCTTTGGCAACCAATTGGTCCAAATGGGTAAAACCGACTCCTAATACAAGAATTCCTATACAGTAGTTCACCAGAAAAAATCCCCAATAATTTTAGAAGGTTTTGTTGTGCTTGAAGCTTGATCAAATCTATCCCAATGCATAAAGTTCCTCATCCAAATTAACAATCATTCAATATAATCAACAAAAAATTTCCATCTGCACTTTAGTCATATAAATTTAAACAAAAAATCATACTATCTTAAGTATAACTGCATTACATCTATAGTTTCATGCCTCGAATTCAAGCAATGGTTTCAGTAAAACCTTTAAAATATTGAATCAAAAGATGATATATAATGGATGTTTTCATTTCAACTGCAAAAGAGAAAGATTCCCTTCTCCTACAAATGCTGATCCGCCTCTGATGATTACAAAATTGAAGGACATGGAATATCTAGATGAAGAAATCGATATCTTGGTGGAAGCCAAAGGTAATTTAGTTTAGCAAGGTAAACAATGCTCAGATAAAGATGAGCTGAGAAGAATGCAGAAAGCAAAAGGAGCAATGATAGTAAATAAAGAATGAAGCAAAAACAAGGTCTGGAAATTCGATTACAAAGGCAGGGAAGATAAATTTTCTTCCAGCTCAAGAAATATTATTATAGAAACGTCAGGATCAAAAATCCAAAGAAAGACACACTTTTGTTCAAAATAAGAGAAATACGTTTAGAATCGCAGGTTAAAAAAAACAAACCTCTTCTATTGTCCACCTATAAGAAACAACCAGCAACCCTTTTTAAGGTGCATTTGATTTGTTTGTTTTTTGAGAAAATCCAAACGGTAAATCCTGGTTAACCGAAAAATACGTTTTGCATTATCCAAAATTGTAACTGAACTGCATTGCCAAAACAATCTATTTGCTTGAACTGTGTTAAAACAAAAATTTGACTACTAACATTCATAATTCAAGCAACAAGGAAACATGTATTAGTCTCCATTAGTCTTAACCACATTTAATTTGTTAGGCGAATTAATGCAAGGGCAAGAACTTATCAACCATGCAAAGTTCTAAACAGTACTTATGATCTCAGTTGGCAATTTTATAAACCCATCAATTTAATAAAGTCAGCAAGACATTCTGTGATCTAGGGCAGTACAAACAAGAGCAAGGAACATAAAAAGAAATAATAAAGACATTTCTGTCAAACTCATACAGAAACATAAAAAACCTTGACCAAAACCAATAATTTTTTTCACAAAACAAAGGAATGGGTAAGAGAACAGCTAAACCCTTTTCCTCATTAATTTCTGCTGTGATCTCTAGTACTAAATATATGAACAAAAAAGACAAATTAGAACCAAAAATAATTAGTACTTTGTGCAATTCATAATTTAATTCATCAGAAAGGTCATAGAAACAAAAACTGTTTAATAAAAAACCCTTCAACTCTAGCTAAGGGAAATATGATACTAAGTAAATACTTAAAAACCTTAATTTAATAATTTTGATGCCTATTTCTCAGATAAAATGCAATGTATCTTGCATTGGCAGATATGTTTGTTTTGTGCATACTCTATGCACATATAAAGATTCAAGCACATATCAAATACATAGCAACACATACCAATATATCTTAATATTTCTTTAGTTGCATCCTTTACTAGCATGGCAATCCATTCTTCCTTGAAATGGATATTATGCAACATCATAATAATAACAAACCTTAGTTCCATAAATTGGAGTCAACTATATGAACCTTATAACCTTCCAACTATTGCCGTTGCTCCATCATCAAGCACTGCCACTGCACAACTTCAGGCTGCTCCCCCTATCAACTTCCCTTGTTTGGAGCAGCAGTCCTCCCCTACATAGCTATAGTCTGCACCTCTACATGTAGCCTACGCCCCTACCCCTGCTCCTTGACTTCCTTTGCATGATCTATAGGTCTTGATGTTCGTCCTTTCCTAGCAGCTATTAATTGCTGCCCCTAATTTGCAGCAGCCAATTCCATCCCCTATTGCTAATGATGAAAATGTGTAGCAATTGGCCTATGATAAACTGTACAAGAAAGGTTCTATGGTGTAAAGGATCTCCTTTTACTTTGCAATGGGTTAATTCTATAGCTTAAAAGCTTATTTGTTCTACTAGTGAGTTGGTCTTCAAACAGTCAATTTGGCTCCTGGATATGGTACCTCATGCTCCCCTTTGGATGGCAATGGCCCTAGGCCTATTTGTTGGTGGCCTACATTTCTCAACATGACTTTGCATCTTTTGAACTCTATTATCGTTTTCATTATTACTATGAGAAGTAGAACCTAGAGTTGTTAAAAACTCATTTCAAGGAATATCCAATGCTACACATCTATCAAATCAGCTGTGCACCTTGGGGAATTGGCGATCTTTTAGCGTTACGGGGTACCAAAACTATTATAAGCAACAATTATACACTCTACCATGATTTCCTAGACCTATGGGAATCCCATGGCACTTGGGCTTTGTATCTGTGCATAGCCTCATGCTATTGCCTTCCTTTGGTGCATCTATTATGGTGTGGTTCTGACCTTCGCATAGTTAGCACTCCACAATGTCACTCATTCCAATCGGTGGCTTTAAAGATGCAATTCTCTCAAGGACCTTGACTATACTCTTCTTTGTTGCCCCCAAGCATGCTCTACCTTTTTTTTATTACTCAGGTGCCTCAATTGACACAATCCTTACCTTCATGGGGCGTTGCATTGTCGCTGACTGTAACAAAGCCCACGTCGCCCTCCTTTCATCTACCTTCTGCCACATTTGGACAATAGGAACTGTAAGGTTCATTCTCAACCTTTTCTCTTGCCTTCTACCTTAGTGTTCTATATTATGTTCTTTGTTCCATTGCCAACTACTCAATCCCTCTTATATCACTAAAGACCCTTGGCCATTTAATGCTCCATTATCTCATTGATTTCTCCCACTCCAAGTTGAATCAAGGTGAACTATTATAGCTTAAACTACCCCAAAAACCATGTAGGCACAACCTCTATTGGTTGTAACTGTGATGAGATGCTCATCTTAACTTTCAATCATGCCGGTTCCTCTATTGTCCTCTGATGATAGAGGGAAGAGCTCTGTTGGAGGGCATCCTCCCAATATGCCAGCCCCCCTTCCTCTTCAAACTAGTTTGAGTCCAACTCTTTTATTATAATCAAGATCTCCCCCAATATTGGTCCATCTCATGGGGCGGAATCCCTTCTAAGCCAATTTGTTCTCCATAATTTCTCAACCAAGAAGATCACACATGTTCTACACAAAGGATACCAAGAGGCTGATTCGGTGGCCTATGTTGCATCTTTTAGTGATTGTATGTGGGTACATGGCATGCACCTATCATTAAACTTTACTTATATCTTAAACAGAACACACATTTCAATCCTCCTTAAACCTCTATTAATATAAAACTACAACCACATCTTTCTAAATAACTCTTTAACACGCTTTGTTTAATATATATAACTTTTTCTATTCAATAAAAAAAAATCTAAACAACTTACATCTTTTAACAAAAGGAATAGGTGGCATCTATTCAATATGCTCAAACGATCCCATATAAATCTCCTAAGCATATCCTTAATCAATACTATACAATCTTTTGCTTAAATGTACATAATTCCAATCTTACCCTTTCGAGCACATAATCAATTATCCATCACAATATCTTCACCTCTGCAATTATTCATATGTCCAAGCTTTACAAGTCCACATTTTGTATCATAAGTATTCTCAAACTCACTACAGTGTTATTAAACTTACTTTTAAATAAGGTGTATTACTCACATAAGACATTAGAAGCAATCCTCCATTTCATTTCTAAATATGCTACTATGTATCTACATAAAGCTATTAATCAACATATGCTCACGAAACTCTTAAAACTAAAAAGAATATGAATTTAGCATACCCCTTTCCTCTTGTCCCTTCTTCTTCTGACCTCATGAAATGGATCTACATGAAAAAAAAAAAAAACTATAAAGAACTCTTGTATTTAAAATCAAAACATTAAGCTCATATTCAGGTTAATGATCACCAAGAAAACCATAAGAAAATCAATATCAAGTTAGAAATGTTGTATAAAGTGATCCAAAAATGACACTAAGTGTCCACACATGATGATTAAGCAAAGACAATTGTTATTGTGTCAATAACAACAGTTCACAGGTGATCATTACACACGAACAACTAGCTTCATGATTCTTATGGAAAATGCATAACATATAAATGATAATCATTTAGAACAAGCAGCCCAGATTAAGCAAAGATAACTATTATAGTGTGCCAATAATAGATGTTCATGGACACTCATTATGCATAAACAACTACCATCATGATTCTTATACAAAGTTGCATAACATGCAAATGATAATCAATAAGAACAAGAAGCCAAGCAAAAGAAAATTGCTTTCATCCTTCCCACTCTACTATAACTTCATCCTTGGGTGCACGTGTAATTTATATAGTTCCCTTTCCCTACTGTACACAAATTATACTTTTTAGTTGTAGAGAGCTTCCAAAACTTAACACTTATCACTCACTCCCTTATCTTTCACTGTGTGTGCAATGGCACAAAGGCTACTCCTTGCATCCCAAACACTACATAGAAAAGAAATCTATATTGTAACTCATGTTGATTATTATGATAACAACTTACTAAAAAATAAATCAAGTTCTTTAATTACTTGTTTGTTTCAATGAATTTTGAAGTTATTTAAATACGTCTATTTAGTAAGGTTGAAAGAGAGTAACGAAAATGATCTCAAGCTTAAAAGACGTGATGAGAAATCAAAATCAAGAAGTCATAGTAAAAGCATTTGCTTAGGTGATAGCCAAAGCATGCAATAGAAAACCCCTATAACAAAAATTCAATTTTTCACTAAGTTTTTAAAGTTTTAGTTATCATTTCATAGTTTACATATGTTACAATTTACTTACATTTCATTTTGGCTAGCACTCTTTATTATATGTTTCTTTGTTTCTGAAAGATTTGGTCCTTCGTGCATACTATGTCATGTTTTGCGCACAAATTTTTCAGTTTCTTATTCGAATTTTATCTACATGATTCTGATTTTCAGATCTTGCATGACCTATCATTACTATTCTTAGCGTTATCTTCTACTTAAGACTCCAAAATTTTAATTCTTGATTAAAAGTTTAGCACCGCCTTTAACCTTTGTGTTCGCAAACACATGCTTTTTATTCTGCTGATAATTATGATGATCACCATAAAGCTTGAAGACAGGCACTGGAAATTTTATAATTGAAAATTTTGCAAAAGAAACCTTGGTTGAGAAGTTTCTGTGCCGTCTCGTTAGGATCCATGTTGGTCTCCTTGAGCACAGCATAGATGTCAGCATCAGAGTGGTTGCCGACAATCTCCTTAATTGACAGTATAGTTTTCCGAACGCGGGCGGAGATAAAGGGTCCAGCAACACCATCTAGATTTGAATCAGACCTCATTCCCACCTCGATTATACGGCTGGAAGTTGAAACCTGGAGCGGAGGGACACTCGCACAAGGTAAGCATAAAGAAAACTAGAGCAAGAAATGGATGAGCAGACTCGACGAGAGGGAAGAGGGAAGAGTGAGAGTGGAAGAAAGCAAGACCGATAGGTTAAGGCGTCCTTTCTGTATCTCTTTTAAATTCAGCTTTTTAAAAAAATTATTATTATTATTGATTATAGAATTATTACTCATATTTATTGGACATAAAAGTCTTATGTTTTTTTTAAATAAGTGAATTTTATAAATGTTAGCTGTATAAAAAAATATATAGCTGGAAGTTAAACATAAAGCATGATTAATTAAATAAAAATAAAATTTCAATTTAACTTAATGAGCTGTGACTGATTAAGAAACAACGATTTGAAATTCAAGAAGCATGCGACAGGAATCTCTGGTGATTTCCAAAGACAGCGAATCCTAATCAAGTTTGTTTTTTTTTTTTTATTTGTATATTAAGGATGCATTTTTATTTTATTTAATTTACCTTATTTCTTAAAGCATACATAAAATTCATTATGTAAAATTTTATTTGTAAATTATATAAGATTATCTTGATGCTATTGTTTGGTTTTTTTTTTTTTAATAATTTTTTATATATTTATAAGATATGTGGTGTTTGAATTCTATTGTTTTGATGTTTTTATTAAAAGATATAAAACACATGTGATATGTACTTGATAAAATAAAGTCACAAAAGGATAAGTTTTAAATTTGTTCTATGGTATATTTTTTTCTATATAGGATAGCTATGATATGCAACTTATACATTAAATTGTTTATTTATTTTATATTTGTATTATACTGCAATTTTAGATATAATATCAATTAAAAAATAGTTTAAGCTTGTTGAATGGGGTTGTTAAATTAATTTTTATGCTATACATTTGATTAACAATGGTATTATTTTTTATGCAAAAAATATATATAATACTAATTGCAATAATCCATGCATGAGTGTATTTAATATGCCCAAGTCTACGACAATTAATATTATAAGTAAAAATATTATATATTCATGTGAAGATCAAAAATATTTTTATACTAAAACAAATAAATAAAATAAAAATACATAATATTAGATGAGAGATGTAGATAACACAAATATATAGATGGTGCAAAAAATTATAAATTCAAATACTAACCTTTTTAGAAGCTTAACATAAACTATAATGATAGTAAGAAGATATTTATTCTTTCATACTTAAAAGGGTTGGGGAGAATAGAAAGCTTTGTTTTGCAAAGAGACAAGCTTATAATTTGCAAAAATGTAAACATTTTAATGACTGAAAATAGGTAATGTTCAAAGGTAAGTAAGTTTTTTTAGAGATAGAGTATACAACAAGCCAATGTTTTGACTCGGATACTCAAGTTGGTGAAAACCACCAACTTGGTAATTTTAAATGATCTTAACAGAAAAAATAAATTAGAATGATAAGGTTTAATGATTTGAATTAATTTGATAGTAGGTATATATCTAACAAATATTATATGATTAATATAGATATAATTGGTATGAATAATTGTTGGTAAAATATAATATTTGCTATTGCTTCAATATTAAATGAAATAGATGACATGCTAAGGACAAGTAGAAAGATGTAATTTTGAGAAGAATTTATCTTTTAACTTGAGGTTAAAATCTTGAGATTAATGTATGACATATTATAAATAATGTACACTACACTATGTAATTTGTAGGTGGTTTGTAAGCAAGAAATGGGTCGTTTGTAATACTAAATTAAAGCTATGATATATGATATGTTATGCTTAACATATTATGTGAAAAAAAGATAAATGTTGAATGTATAACACATCAAAGAGAAAATATGGTATCTAAGTACTATAATGTTACACCCCATATTTTCTAGGCTGATTTTGGCATAAATTTTTTTTTTTTTTTTTTTTTTGCATATAGACAGCTCAGATCGTCCCATACCAACCTGAGTAGCCTACGAAAAACATAGGATATAACACATCATTACACACCTACTTTTCTTAACAATGTGGATCCCATCTCCCGGGTACACCGTCAAATCAGGTTCATGACTCCTGAATTAACAGATGGACTCGCGCAATGTTACTCCTACTAGACCCAATACTCCTAACCCATACCGATAGGAGAACCGGTCTAATAGAAGTCTGAACCCCCAATGTTAAGTTCCATAGTCATGTAATGACCTCACCATCAAAAATAAAATACATAACATCCTCAGATAAAATATAGCACTCCACACACTATACCATCAAGATAATAAAGTAAAACAATGAATGGAAACTACATCACAAAAATAAGATCCAAGTCCAACAAATACAATATCATCCAACTAGATACATAAGTCAGAATTACCCTCACATAATACAAGACATAAAAATAACAGTCTCACTGAATACATCCAACAGCAACAATCAACTAATCAGAATATCTCAAAAATCACAGATCAGGTCTGCTCCACTAGCCTACTGATCACGATCCCACCTAAAGCTGGGTGGCGTCAAGTCTGCCGAGCCACTGGAAAAATATAGATAAAAAAGGAATGAGCTACGCCCAGTAGGAAAGACAGCTAGTAAAAACTCACATGCAAAAGAAGGATAATAGCAAGAGTATAGGAATACAGCATAACAATGTAGGGTGGAAAGGCACTCTCAGTCCCAGACTCCGACCAACCACAGTCACCCCCAGTCACACCAGAGTAGCTCTCCTCTGGGCTTCCAGGTAGCGTGCCAGTGGGAACGCCCATCTCGAAACACGCATGGCGCCTAAGCACCCGACACCACAGCGTCTCTCGTCAATCAATCTCCTGGAGACTATAGACAGATCCAGTCACAAAATCTCTAGCCAACGTGAGACACCCCTGCCACCCTAAGGCGCGCAGGCCTACACACTTGGCTAGCCACTGCGAGACACCCCTACCACCCTCAGGCGCGCAGGCCTACACACATGGACCAGGAGAGATCGACTCAGCCACCGTCCCAAGGAGTCCTCTACCAACAACTTCCATAGAAGCTCACGCCCCTACAGTCATTGTCAATCTCTAACTCCAAGATTCGGCAACATGTGTCCAGGTACGACAAGGCGCATACCAGTCCACATGTATACTGTGGAAGCTAAGTCTGAACCGCACAGTTACCTACCACAACTACCCTAAAACATCATATAGGGTCTATAGTAGTCCGGTCCAGTATGCCAATCCATAAAATATGCCAACACTGAGTAAACTGACTCAATCCATGCCATTGCCATCCAAGCAATACAACTATACCAGTTACTGACTGTTCTGGTAGCATCCATGTACCATACCTCTGTATGACTGTTTTCAACTGTACTGTCGTCACTGATAACATTTTTCCCTACTTCAGGAGAATTTTAAATTCCGTAATCAATTTCCGTCTTTATCCATTTTTTTCGAATTTCGGAATAGTTTTCGAATTTAAATTCCACATATATCCTTTTTCCAAAAATTCGGAATAATTTCCGAATTAAATATTCTGCAATTTATTTTTCCGAAAATTCGGATTAAATTTCCGAATTAAATTTTCCCATAATCCTTTTTCCGAAATTCGGATTAATTTCCGAATTAAATATTCTGCATTTTCTTTTTCCAAAAATTCGGGATAAATTTCCGAATTTAATTCCTCCCGTTTATCCTCTTCCGCGCCGCATTAAAATTAAATAAATCATTTCCGTAAATTCGGAATTAATTTCCGAATTATAAATCCTTCCGCTTCTCTCTCATCCGCTCCAATTTAATTAATAATTGTTAATTAATTAATTTACGATTAATTATTAACTAATTAACTAAATCATAATCCATCTCCTTCCTCCGCCCGGCGCCCGCGAAACCCTAGCCGACGAATTCTCCGGGAAATTCCGTTTTCCCCCGTCGATTTCCGGCGACCGAGATCAAGGAGAACAAATTCCTAACATGCTCCTAAGCATTAACAAATTTTTCGGCGAAATGGGAAATTTTCCAGAAAATCCGAAATTTGCAAAAGACACCAATTAGCATTCAATTAAATCCGATTTTTCATCCACATGCTTGTTTTCATTAAGCAAAATATTCCATGCTTTTAATTTTCTACTAAATAACTAATTTAAACTGAATTTCCTACCTCAAAGACGCCGGCGACGGTGGACCTCGTCCGCAGCTCCTCACCGAACGAACCCGGTATCAATCGACTCTCTTCGGTCCCGTGAATCTTCAGGCACAAAAAGCCCCTTGCCAGGCCGCCGGAATCACGCGCCGTACACCGGAAAACTTCCTCTCTCTATCGGTCGGTCGAATGAACCCTAATCGATGTATTTCGCGAGGGTTTTATATTCCTGGCCGACACGGTGAGCACCCGATACGCGCTGTTGACACGCTTTCGACACGGTAAGCACCCGATACGCGCTGTCGACACGATATCGACACGGTAAGCACCCGATCAGCCGGTTCAATCCCAACCGTCGATCACGACCGTCCGATCCGCTTATCAGAACGCACGCGCAAACTCACTCGGCGAACCGCCTCCGCTGAACCGTTCCGGTCCGGTTCACGCGCGGTAAAAACCAATTTCCGGTTTAATTTAAATGGATTTTTTTCGAATTTCTAAAAATCCAATAAATATAATTAAACAGGGAAAATTACTTAAAATTTACCTCGGTGCTCCGGAAAATCCCCAGAAATTTCAGAAATTCCAATAGCCTCCAATTGAGCTCCTGGCTCATCCTACTGTCGATCTGAAATCATCCAAGCCAAAAATTAATTTATTAAAGATTTACATAAAATTTTTTTTTTACTGGGTATAACATATAACAAGAGAAAAAATAAGAAAAAAATATTAAAGTATGTAATATAATATATAAAGTTATAAAATAAATTGTCATTGATTAGTTTGTATCTAATTTGAGGTGTAGAGAATGAAAGAAAAATGAAGAATATATCCTATCCTTAAGATCTTAGGTAGATAAATCTTATTTTGAAGACGTAAGTAAAAAAGAATAATTTGTTAAAAAAATTGTGGTGACATTACCCATCTTTTATTATTTGAAAAAACACAATAGAAGTAAAATTTGAAAAATATTTATATCCTTTTAATTCAAATGAGTTCTTATACCGCAATAAAATTACTAAACCAAAATAAGCATTGTGTCACACTCAATTAATACAAACTTATGCCATTGAAATATTAAAAGAATTATCATAACTTATACAACACAACAAAAAAAGTAAGTAAATATAAACTTGATAATTCATGATCTGCCAATCTTATTGCTCTCCTAGAGTCCCATGTTATGTATTTGTGTTTACCTCTCTTTTGGTTAGCCAAAGTATGGTATATTTCCTTAATTGTATTAATTAAATACCAATAAATTTAAGTAAATGATTAAGTTGGTTTATTATTAATCATGCATATGATAAGGATAATATGGTATGATTGCAAAAATTTGTATAAAATGATTAGGTTGGGAGAAGCAATCAAGATGCAATATGAAAAGGCTATCAAAGTGAATTTTTTATTGTACAAATATAAGATGATAAATATATAAGTATGATAATATCATGAATGTTAAAGTTCAAATGAGTTTAATAAGCTAAGGTTGATGTCATATAATACGATAAAGATACATTGTACAATATGATTAAGTAAGAGGGAAAATGAAATTGAAAGAAATATGAACAGACACAAAAATTGGCTAAGCACAAGGTCGACTATACTATTTTGCAAGGACGTTAATGTAAAGAATGGATGGTCAGTCCAAGCAATATATGATCATACAATTATGAAAGCATAGATCATACAAATACAAAAAAAGAGAAGAAAAATTCACCAAGTTTGGTTAGTTAAGTATCAAGTGAGTACATAAATCGTATAATTAATTAGTACAATCAAGTTAAAAGAAGTGTCAAACATAAGAACTATCAAGTTACGATATGAGAAGTGGTGTGTAAATGACAGGATCATACAATTATGATCAGTGGGGTTAATAGTTAATAAAGGGATATTTAGCATCTTATAATACAAAATAAGAATAGTATTAATATCATATAAAAATTGCATAAATTGGATTTTGAATTTAACATGTATCCTTTTGATTAGTAAGGCAATTGAGCATACTTTCAATCTGATCATTGAATCAAGTAGTCCCATAGATCTACAGATGAGAGTCGACCGTGTGTTAGGGTATGGCTTAATCCTAGTAATGTATCCTTAATATATAGATTAAGGGTGTTGTGGCCATGTTTGTAAATAACTTATGAGATTTTTTGCTTAATTCTGTAGCAAACCAAGATAAGGAGAAAGAGACATTATTGTTGGCAAGAGCAAGAGAAAGAAATTGTAATAATTAAATGGAAAAGGAAGATAATCCATTAGAGAAGACATTTACATGATTAAAGTAGGATGAATTAAGACATCATATAATTAAACTTAGCTAATCTTGGGATTAATGAACTTAGCTAATGTTGTTAAATAATATTTGTGTTATTTGGGATCAAGCTTATGCTATGGTTGATCTTCTTTCCTTTCATGAAGTTGTTCATAACATGATAAAATTTTGTTAACTTAGACTGTTGGTTGATTTAAAAGCATGCTTAGCTTGCTTCCTTGAATGACCTCTTCATGTTAGTAAATAGCATTATAAGCTTTATGTTTACCTATTAGCCATGAAGATTATGTTAAGGTTTTTAGATTTATTATTGATTTGTTGAAATCTAACAAGTACTCTTAATTCTATGTGTAACCATAAGAATTAGAAATATATTTTCTTAGCATGATTATAATGTTGTCAAAATTTCATAAAGCATTTTTGATGTTTTGGCTATAACAATTTAGCATTATTTGATGATTGAAATCCAAGACTAAATGGGAGAATTATTATACTAACTTTGCTATTAGAAGAATCCCTTGAATTGAAATATTATATAAATGTATACCTAATATTCTTAGTTATATTTTTGCAAATTAGTTGATCAAGGTCTATTTTTTCTTATAAATTAAAATTTAAAATTTGAATATGGATCAATTGAGTTTTAAAATTTAAAATTCTAGAATTGGAAGCATATTGGAATGATAAGACTTTAGTTGTACCACATGAACCTTAATTGAGTTTAATACTTAAAAATAAGCTTATGACTTTATAATTTTATCTTTTATCTTCATTATTATCCAATTACAAGTGCATTAAAATATATGGATAATATTCCTTAAAATTAGGAGTTGGTGTTTGGGGATATGAGGCTTAAAAAAAGGATTATATAAATGATGTATTTAGAAATATTTTAAGAAAAGATAAATATGAGATAGTAAAGAATATGTATTGAATATATCTATTAACTAAAATTTTCTTAGATTGTTAATTTCTTGGAGTTTAATTTGGTTAGCTACAAAGGGATTGAATAAAATAAGGTTGATTTAATAAAACATGAATTGTGGCTACACCCAGCCAAAATCGATTTAACTTAAAGTCCTTAGTTTAAGAAGGTGTGGTCGATGCTATATAAACCCTTGAGATATGTTTCTAAGGGTTTTAGAAAACTTAGCCATAAAAGAGAAATTTGATGAAACCAATCAAAAGGATACTAAAGAGAAAACAATGATTAATAAGGAAAAAAAGAGGAAGGTTCAAGTTTTGAAAAAAGGAAAATCTAATTGAGGAAAAGTCCAATATATATTTTTTCTATTTAGGATAACCCTTGAGTTCATATAATAAATATAGCTAAGATCTAAGGCAAGATAAAAAATTTTATTTTTTTAAATACATGTAAAACCTTGGAAGATTGATAACTAATAATTTTTTTCATGAAGTTTTCTTAAGAATGAGAAAATTTCTTTTAACCAAGACCAATGAAGTTTTTATTTGGTAATCAAAAGGGGTCAATTAACATTTTTCTCATTCAATATTTCCAATGGAACCATGCCAAAATTTTTTATTAATAGTTTATCCATGAATACAAAATAGAATCCATGATCTTATGTTGCATGCTTGGCTTTGGTTGTAGATATATATGAAAGATGAATATAAAATAATAACTTATTGATACAAAGCACCACTTAACCTAGATATTATCATATGAAATAAGTTAGAAAAACATGTTGATTTTAATTTCTTGTAGTTAACTAAGCATATAAGCATAAAGAATAGATTATAATGGTAAATGCTAGAATAATTGTAAACAACGAGGATGCATAATTTTATAGAATTTAACCTTTATAAAATAGATAAGGTAGTCTTGATTTCTTATTATATTTTATTATAAATTAATATCTCTAGTAAAATCCTTATTCTTCCTAAGTAGTATGGATGTTTGATAAAGTAAATTGAATGCAATATTTACTTCTTGCTTATTCATGATTAAACAAGAGTTTCATGACATAATAAACCAAGTAATTGATGAATCTAAGACTTAATTCTATATTTTTCAAATGGATTTTTTTGTGTTGAATTATATATTTGATATAAGATACTAAGGTTGTAATTGGCTTCACTCATAATTTAGTTGATAATATGATATGATGAGAATATGTACTTTAACGTCAAAATCATATATTAAAATGATATGAAATGCTATGTGATACAATTTATACCTTAGCTTAGGGCATAAACCATTTAATGAAATTTTAAAATAAAATCAAAACTTTAGAAATGTTGTAGCTGAACATCCCTTTTTACCTCAAGTTAGCTTTGGAAGTATGGAACCATGGCCTGGCTAAGTTATGAAAGACACAAATTTAACCCCTAAAGAGAAACTAGATGGCTTCTAAGGTGTGCATGTCTTTATTTTCTAGTTGTGAAGTTTTGGAGGGCTCAATTTAAGGTCTTAAAAGAATGCTAGGTTGAGTAGAGATATGATTAACAAGCATAAAGTTTGGTTATGACTAGAAGTGCTAAAGATGAGTTAAACTTTAAGGTAAAAGTCTTAATAATAATTTATAATCTTGAGTAAACTTAATTTAAAAATTTAATATACTTAGTTATAGCTATATGAGATAAATTTAACCTTAAAATTAAACTTAAAGAGAGAAATAATCTATGAAAAAGAAACTTATAATAAAAGATTTAAGTGATGCATTAAGAAAACATCATTAGTAAAACTCTATTCACATATTTTATTAAATTTTAGATAATTAAACTCTCAACCAAGAACTTAGAAGAATATAGAAGACCTGAGACTTAAGAATGTGCTAAATTTGATTAAGGAAGCAAAAAGGTAAATATGTTAGCTAAACCTTTGGGTTTACTATGTAAAACCATGAATGATCTTATTTATACTCTTAAGCCACATGATGACACCCTGGATGATGATCTAAGAGATGTATGATAGCTCTAAAGAGGTCTTAGGTTTTGGTATGGTGACTTAAGATTGCCTTTGAGCATAAAAGTCACTAGTGATACTTGTATGATAATGAAATTTAACTAAATATGGAACATAAGGGTAAAAGTTAAAGCTTTGTTGTGTGCTCCCAACGAAATGTAAACCTCCAAGACTTTTCAACAAAAACTTAAGAGAAACACACAGTTTGAAAGCCATCTAGGTTATCTTAAATGTTGAAATGGTATCTCTCATGACTTGATCAAGCCATGACTCTATGCTTCCCAAGCATAACCATGTTAAAGTTACTTGGTCATAAAATTTTTCTAGGGTTTTAACTATATTTCTAAGTTTAAAATCATTATTCATCTTTTAGACTAATATTTAAATTATTTATATAACATATGACATACTTTCATGCATAGTTTTGCAACATATCATGTCATGAAATAAAATAATACATAACTTTTTGCTTAGCAAAGATTTTCTATTTTTTTATAAATTAGTACTTGGAAAAGCATTTACATACAAGCTTAGAGTTTAGTTTTTAACAAAGAAAAAATAAGAAAAATAAAACCTAAAATGTTTTGGTTATGAGAACCATACACATTAAAATTTATTCTTTCATAATTTAATAATTTTATAATATCAATCATATTGAACCTTACATATTGCATATATATTTAGACTATCAATAATGCTTTACCATTAGTATACTTCGTGATCATGCGTTAGTTATAAGATAGTTTACATAAAAAAATAAACACTTTAAGTTTGTCTTTTACATATATCTATAGAAAATGCTGTAACATATGATCATAGAATTAAATTTATATTCATAGTTTTATTAGTACATATTTTTATAAGTTCTTTAAAAATATTGCATAAGAAAGGAATGACAAATGACATTTTACAAGTTAATAAAAATTCACTTAGTCTCAAGTAGAAGTTTCCCCCTTCTTTAAGAAAGTTTATGAAAGAAGATTGAGTAGTTTTTGTCACAATCATTTTCTAAGATTTTCACATGCATTTAACAAAATATACTTTTTTATCGTCACTTAAATCTTACCTAAATTTATTTTACAAACTCAAGTGTCATCTCACTTAGAAATTTGTGTAAAAGACTTCTCCTTGGCTAGGACTTTTCTTACTTCAAAACTTCAACCCTCTTTCTTCATCATCACAATTTGTCTTGTTTTTCTCCATGGTATTCTCTTGATTTGCTTCTACAAATCTCCTTTTGTAGCAAAGTTTTCCTAAGATCCTTATAAACATGTTTTAAGGCCTTAAATAGCCTCAATCACACCTGATTAATCTAAGAAATCTTTTAAGGAAAAATGAGCTTAGGTTGATTTAAGTCACGATTCACTCATTCAAGATAAACATCTTCTAATTAGCCATTTTTAGTTTCTAAAATTTAAGGATTTAAATTAAGATATGACTAAAAGATAGTTCAGTATTTGTTCTTTTTTTCTCATATTTTTTTAAGATATTCTTACATGCATCACATATATTTTTTATCCTTTTAATCATCTTTTCTTCATCTGCTAACTCCTAATTTTTAGAAATTCTATATATATCTTTACTATGCATTCATGGTTAGATAATAATAAAAATAATAGATAAAATTAATAATATAAATAAAATTATAAATTAATTTTCAAGCATTAAACATAATCTTATCAAAGCTCATGTAGTGAAACTTAGTCTTGTAATTCGATCATGCCTTTCAATTCTATGATTTCAAATTTTAAAATTCAAAATTTAATCTACCCATATTAATCAATTCAAATTTTAAATTTTAAATTTTAAATTACTATAAAACCCACCCATATTTTGGTTAACTAAATTATAATTATCTGAGTAAGAATGTTAGGTATAACAATTTATTTCTTTTTTTATTCACTTTTGTTGCTTGAAGGTGGTGAGGATGGATCTAAATCAATCTATGTTAGCTTTTTCTCATCTTCTTTTTTTTTTATATTGAACTTTTTCTCATCTTCTTTTTTTTATATTGAACTTTTTCTTCTTGCTTCTCTCCTTCAACAACATTGGACACTAGAGTTGAAGGTATCCCACTTTCTTGCACTTATAGTCTTGCCACTCAACATTTATTTCTTGTTCTTTGTTCTTTGATTCTAAATCCTTGTCCACAAGGTTCATTTAATAAAAAAAAATGGCTTACTTATGACTCCTACAACGTAGATCTAGTTATGGCAATTGGTCAAACGGGTGGCATGCTTGAGACAAAATTTGTTTAAATAATCCCTTGTTGGTTTTAATCATGGATGGAGGAAGCTTACACATCTATGTGGGAAGTACAATTGTGATTAAGCATACTTTATAAATGATCTTTGTAAGTGGGTTGAACTTAAATTCAAGGAAAATATGTTCTTGGCTTAAGTTTGAACTCATAAAAAGTTAAATATATTCCATAGAAACCGAAGTTGACTTGATTTAGACCATTAACTAACTCACAATGAAAATACTTAAAAATTAATTAGACAAGCATAAGACAATTTAAAGGTAAAACTAGAATATATCATGTTGTCTTCTCATTTAGTTCTTGATTTTGTTTGCTTAAAATTTTTTAGTCACAACATTCTCACAATTCAAACTCTTGGAGTAGTACAACTTTCTCTTTCGAGCTAACCAACTCGCTAACAAGCCAACACTAATATTTTTTATTTTGTAATTTCAATTCAACGCATTTCTATTTCATTGATCTATCTCTCTTTTTATATGAGCAAACTATTGTCTATAAGATTTTTTTTTATTTCTTCCTAAATATTTTCAAAATGTGATTAGACAACTAACCCTTTTTCATTAAACTTTGTACTAAACTTCCTTCAGTAAAATTATTAAAGGGCGTGGAAGATGTACCAACCCCTTGGTTTAATTGTTGTACTCATTTGTTGCATGAAGCCTTGCATAAAAATTTTATAGAAAGCTATTGTTTGCAATAAACATCACACAGCTTTCGAAAATAAAATTTAACTCTCCAAATATTGATTTGGCACTCTTTTATGGCTAAAATAAAATTCAAACATTTTTTTTATCTCAAGAGCAAAATATAATGACATTAGAATCACAATATTTCCTAATGAATTGGCTGTAAAGTTAAGAACTCAATCCCTACTTGAATGGAAGTAAAACGTTGAGTTCTGGATTGCCCCAAACAAAATTTGCAGCAGCACCACCAAAGCGAATTAACAACTGTTCTTTCAAGAATTGTTTGGCATGTTCCTTATGTTATGCAATTAAACAAAAAACTCAAAAGAATAATTAGATAATTGAAAAAAATTAAACCCACAGAAGTCCATTTCTTAAGATTAATATTCTAAATGTTCGCTCTAATACAAGAATCTCGACAATGAATAAAATGAATCATGTTTAAAAGAAAATTCTGAAAAATTCAATAATAAATTCCCAGTATGATGCTAAGTGGTTTTAGAATGTCATGTTATTGAACTTTTGTGATCTCTTCAAGTAGATATCTACTTTCAGTTGAAGGATTCACTCTCTCTGCCTTAACAACCGTGATCTTCACGCGCTGTTCTTCTCCATAATGCTCTTCTTTAATCTTGAGTCGCAGAAGAAACTCCACAAAAAGACAAGATCGAACGATCTCCGCAAACTTCACAACGTCATGCTCTTTAAACATAAACAGTTCCTTGGCTGTGCATCCAAGAATATCTTCCCCTGACTCCTGAAAGGCAGTCACCCAAACCACTCCAGTATGATCCTGCACCTGAGCCTGAAGCAGATATCTGTATTCACATGCATCAAACTCCCTATCACAACGAACACAAAACCAGCTTCCATTAGCCAGTTTAGTAACTTTCTTGTTGCATTGCCTATCACCAATCAATAAAGGGCAGGCAGTGTAGCAAAAACTATCCGTTTTTATGAATGAGACAATTGCTTTTACAGTTACCCAATCAGGTTTGTTACCTCTACCCAATCCCTCATCCTTTATCTGTGCAACATTTCTGCGTATCTCATTCCTAGGAAACGGAAACCCAATCATCGCATCTCTTGAGATGGAAAGGGAAGAGGAATCCTTGCCTTCTCTATCAAACCATTCTCTTAATCTAAGAGCTTCAGGGATGTCAGGGTTTATGAAGAGTTGGGTTGCAGAGATTGTGCCAACCGACTTATCACTGAAGTCACTTACCTTTCCTGCTTTTACAGCCAAAGATGGATAAGACCCAGACTCAAGAATCTCTTGTAGTTGACGTCCTTCTGTGTTACAGAAATCCCCCCAAAGAGTTAGCTCCACATTTCGACCAGATGTGTCCTTCAAAATAACAATTCTCCTCTGCGTTTCCATTCCATTTTTCCTCAATATAGTTACTGAAGGATTGACCAATATAACAGTGGCAATGAGATCTACAATTGAATTGTTCTCTGAATGTTCAATATCACTGATTGACTTGAAATTGAACTGTTGAGCAGGTATGGAGCAATCTTCTTCTGGACACAGCTCAACAGTTGAGGTTGAATCAAGAAATATTTCCCAGTCATTGCTAAGATGGTTGAAGTTCTTTTGAGATGGTTTAAGGCTGCCTTTGGATATAATGTACACCTTTCCTACTTCAACAACATCATAAAAGCGATCAATAACAGCATTGAAGCAGGTGACTCGAATCTCTCCTCCGTCAGAATCGAGGAGATCAAAGGAGAACACTTTACCATCTCCCCGGGCATTGTTATACCTCCGAAGTTCACCTTTGGAAGTCACTCGAGCTTTGATAGCCCACCTACCTTGATAAGGGTTTAGAGCTGCAATTGGGATAATCCGTGCTGGAGCTTCATTCTTCATGATTGCTCCATGGCTTCTGTAATTTGGAGGAGGCTCATAAGAAGGCTGGACTATAGAATGGTAAGCTTGGCTCTTATTGCTTGAAATTGGTAATGTTCCATTAGACAATTGAGATCTGTGTATATCTTTATTGTTTACTAATGAAACTTTTTGTGTGTTCAACTCTGATTCACGGCAAAAATCTGAATTTCCAATAACCTCACTTTCCATTACTAGAACTTCCATGTTCAGTACAACAATTATCCTGCATCATATGAAGCTCCTAGGTTACATACAAATTTAAAAATAGTAAAATACAACAAGAAATACCAATACTTGATCATGTTCTAGTTATTACATCCTCAAAGCTTAAAGAACTACCAAAAAGATGGATACCATGAAGACAAATGCAATATAGAAATCTAAACCAAATTAATAAAAACAATTGTCTATATTCTTGCAAAAGCGAAGTGAGCAAAAAATGAGAATTCGGGATATTAAAATATCCATAATATTTACAACAGCGAATCCTCAATTCCTAAATAACGAGATTGTATGCCAAATGTAAAATGCAAACTCCCAAATTTAGTTGTTAAATTGCATGAAACCGCCTAGTTGGAAAGCCAAAAACTTGAGAGACAGATTCCATACGCTGTTTGTCATTGCGCTCTTCGCCTTATGTGCATCTCACACAAATTCCTTTTCTTCCCATCATGAATAGTTTTGAGAAAATAACTATGTATTAAAAAAATTGGTATGGGAGAGTACCTCTGGTTCCGAATGGTACTGCATATGTATTCAAGTAGTTGAATAACTGATCCACGGCGTACTCTACCAGACCTCGCCACATCGTTGAGCTGCAATGCAAGCAGAGCTTGCTGCGACGTGCTGCCATCGGACACCAAAATCCGAAACCTCTCCTGCGATCCCACCATCTTAGTCACCTCCATAACCTGAACCACTGGCTTCAGATCTAGGTCGCCCGCGTTGACAGCTGCGATTCCGTTCCGCGTCAGTGTTGGAGCCATTAGCATTAAAAACTATAGAAATTTTGACGGAAAAAGGCGTAGCGGTTATAAGGGTTTGGATAATAGCGGAGTCAATATAACAAAGGGAAATGGGAAGTCGGAGATAGCAACCCTAGAAATAAAGGGAAGGATAAATAACTTGGACAGGTTTGCTTATATACAGGGAGTAAATGGAGGAGAAATGGATCACTATCATTGTAGCTTATTCACAAGAATATATAACATTTGAAATGAGCCAAAATTTTTTAGACCCAACTGTTAATATTTTAGGATGACTCAAAAAATAATTATATAATTAAGAAGAGGGTAACAAGAGAGTCTATAATTCACTAATAAGGAGACTAGAAGGATAATAAAGGATATAAAGAGAAGGGCAATCCTCTCTATAAAGGATTCACAAAAAAAGGTGTATAAGGTGATCCAATTCTAACTTTTCTTTGTTGAGTAGGTTGTGCATTAGAATGTAAATGTTAATAAAGATGACTTAATGACTTATAGAAAGGGAGGTCAAGTTAAAAATCCTTTAACAAATTATAATTAATCTTCAAGTATTATCTTGGACCATAGGGTCACCCAAAGAAAATAGATGTCATACTTATGTGTCATGTCACTTGATATTGAAAGGGTCTTCTTTGTTCCCATACTTAGCGTTGAGGCTAGTGACTTGTAAAGTAAGATCAAAATGAAGGAAACGTTAAAGAACTTGGAAATAGACACTCTTCTCTAATCCTATAATGTTGCAATGGCTTTATGCTTATACACCCTCTTTAAGGATAGCTAGTGAATACCATGCTTGTTTGGCATAACTTTCTAGAGAAACCCATAGAATTAACATATTGAAAATGTCTAAAACTCTACGAGAAAATTAAAAATGAATCATCATTTAGACAAATAATGAGATAATAAAATATTAATGAGCATGACTCTAGTTTTCTTTTATTGATATGCCCATAAATTAGATGGTGTTGAGAGCTCTAATAGTGACTAGAAGTATTTTTTAATGTCAACGTTATCAGGGATTATTGATATGCCCATAAATTAGATGGTGTTGAGAGCTCTAATAGTGACTAGAAGTATTTTTTAATGCCAACGTTATTAAATCTACCCTTTATATTATTAGGATAAGATATCTCATCAAATATTCTCATCATTTACTCCAACTTTTTTTTATCAAGGGATTTTCATTCCCTACAAATGATGATGGATGCATACTGTGAAATTAATCTACTACTTATAAATTGATTTCCCTATGATTTAATTATTAAAACCCCTAATAGATTATGATAATGACATAAGAGTTTGAGATAGTTCTTATTGTACATTTTCTTGTTGTCCCACTCTTTTTTTCTCTATCCATATTCTTAGATTCATTCTTATCCATAATTGGACTTCACTTATGATCTTATAATACCTAAATATATTATATAATATTCCTATAGATAATTAACACTAACAAGAATAACTAAGAGAATGCATATTATATGATAATGTCTCTACTCATATATCTTATATATCCTTGAACCAAAGCCTTGGTACTAATTTGTCATGACTTGTGAAATAAGAACTAGTGAAATTTATAGATCTTAATAAATAAATCTAATAAGATAATAAAATATAAAAAAATATCAATATAAATTGATAAGCATGATGAATAAATTATCCCTATCATAAGCATAATGATAAACAACATGAAAATATCCAAAACCATACAAAATGCTAATTATATACTATAAGTAAGCTAGATAAAATTTGAATACTAATTTTTTTATTATTTCTAGTTTGTAATATTTTATATGTAATTGGGGCTAAATTTTCTTAGAATCATTATTCTCTCTAGATTCAATCATATCAATCAATGACCTCTAGCCAAAATCCATAAAAATATCTAATACAAAATGCTTGGTAGACTTTTGGCTTGAAGATCAATACTTTGTGATCCAACATGTTTAACATAGTACCCACCAGATAGATATGTTTTGAAGACTTATCCTTGTAATCCAACATGTTACACCTAGTGTCATTCATATATGTATGGAGGTCATGGTACTTATAGTAGACAAATATTTGGTTTAAAGATCAATACCATGTGATCCAATACATTTCCTTTAGTGTGTGAAAAATAATATCTATAAAAATCCATTTTTCATTTTCATTTTTTAGCCATAAATATGTCAATCCAAATGTATGAACTAAATATACTACTCTAGATGTTATTTTTAAAGTAAGTGCATATTCTGCTTTATTTTAATTTTTCTATATGTTTTATTTATTTTTTTAATTATTCTTTATGATGCCATGTAATAAGGAAATCCATAACAAAACTAAAATCATTAAGGCATATAAGTAATGTAGAATGCTATTAAGATAATGCTAAACCATAAAAAAAACATAAGTATTTGTCAACATAATAGAATGTAACAAAAATATGAAAATATAAAAGTAACATTATGATATATCACATATTATAGATTTATTTATCAAAATCTGAGGATAGAATATCACTTTCAACTTTTGGCTTCTATTAATTTTCTACAATGAAATGCATGTACATTGCTAAATCTTTTGTTGTTATATGTTGCATACTTTTCTGTTTAATCATATTCAATCCCATGACAATTATCACAGCAAATGATTAAAAATTATTTCCATAGTCTTTCTCAAATTCTTTTTAATCTTTCAAATTATTTTCCCTCCAAATTTTTTAAATTTCTATATTTTTAAAATATTATTTTATGATATTTTTCTATATTTTCCCTTTGTTTTTATTTATTTATTTTCATTTTTTATTTTTTATTTTCTATAATTTCTCATATTTAATTTTTTTTAATATTTTTTCTCTTTCCTCTGTAACTAGTCAGCAGACTTGATGTCGATCTGAAATTGGTTCCTAGTTTATCTTTCTCCTCTATCTTTTATTTGTAAATCAAATGACTTTAATCGAGCTGAAACTTGGATCAGTTTCTATGACTTGATAAACATTTGATGACTCAACCTACACTTTGACCTGGTTTGACACTCTTCTATTAATACCAAATTTGTCAAACTCAATTTGTTTATCTTTTGCCTCCTCTCTCTCTTATTCCTCTGACATCTCATCATCTTTTTTTATCTTCTTATGACAAACCTACACATAGTCTTATCTCACATTGGTAGGATTAAGCCTCTTTAGCACTCTCACTTCACTCTTCTTGTTCCTCATAGGATATTAGCTCAATGTCGACCCAAACAATAATAGAAAACTAAAATAAAATAAAGAGAATCTTACCTCTCTAATGACGTTTGATTTGTTAATCAAATTGTCATATCCATAGAACCTCCTATCAATGATGCAATAGCGAAAACTCTTAAGCTCTTCCTTTACCTTCCATCAATTTCCTCGAGACTTGAACTATTATCTCTTATTAATTTCTCTCACCTTAGTATACGTAGCTTCATTAGGCTCACCACCTATTTATAAATTGAGATGAAGGAATGCATAGGGTCAGGTAAGGGATTGTTATTGAATCCCTCTACATCGAATTGGTTAAGTGCATGCGGCTGGCAAGAATCTTGCAAACCAAAACCATATTTTAAGTTTTGTTTCATTGCCATCACCAAAATTTTGACATTCAATTCACACAAGGGGATATCAACACACCATATTTATTAAACACCTACAATTATAATTTTTACAAATCCATTATTCGCTAGTTGGATTCTTTTTGCAATAAATTTGAAAATTTACAAATCTATCATAAAATAGTTAACATTCTCTTATTTGTAGACTTACCCTTTGTTAATTTATTTTAACTTAAGATAAAATTTCAAAACTACAAATATACCATAAGAAATATTTTAAAAACAATAATTATATCCAAATATTTACAAATTCACAATTATTTATTTAAGCACAAAACATTACAAACTAAATATCATTAAATTCATCCCACATGGCTTGTTCTATTTATATGTCGTAACAATTTTTTTGACCAAGTTTAAAATCATAAAACACTTTTGAAAATTTTTATTATGTTAATATTATTTTTATATAAATAGTATATTTAAAAAATTATCTTAATAAAGTTTAATATACTTAATAACAGTATTATTGGCTTGATTAGGGTGAAAATTATGGTTATTGTAGTCCTACTAGCCTTTAATGAATAAAGTGATAACTTCAAAATACAATTTAGGGGACAGGCATGTAAAAAACTAATAATCTCATCTTCATGATGGGGGAAAAGGGCATCTTATTAAGAAATTAAGATAGATGCATGCAAGGGACAAGTAAGAGTAATTAGGTAGTTAATCCACTTGGCTTCACTTAAGTTTAAAGAAATCTAACACTATGGAATGAACGACTAGGGGCTTCGTCATAGCTACACCCTAAGAACTTTTAATATAAGATATTTGGTTTGTATGATAACCTGGTGAAGAAAGTGGTATTCTGATGACAAATAATGAAACTTGGCTCTTTATTATTACTAAGTTTAAAATGAGCATGGTAAGAATTGCTGTTAATTATGGCTTTAATATGAAGACTTATTTTCTTCATAAAGGGTAGGTTCAATAACTTTCTTCAACTACATCTCACTAGTCTAATCCTCTAGGTGCTCACACCAGGTTTGAAGATTCTCCGAATTTTATTTGCTCCAATTATTAAGCACTTGAGGGAATCTTGTAAACTTATGGTTTAGGTTAGTCATGAAGGAGTTGTTTTGTAAGATAGACCAATTTCTAATATCACCTCCCTAGATTTAGAAAATGGGTTTAGTTTATCTTCAAAATATAATTGGTATCATGACTTTAGGGAATCCAAGTTGTGTAGAAAGATAATGAGCAATGATTAGAAGCAATAAATGTGAATAACAACACTTTGTAACCCAAGAAATACAAAAGCATCACCAAGTTCATGAAAGTGCAACTAAGCCATGACCACATACTAACACAACCCTTTTGATTGTTGCAATACTTATATCTTAATCCCTTGAAAAGAATATCATGAAGATTAGAGTTAGTAAGGAAATTTACAAACTCTAGTTTTGTATGACCAAAGGAAAATGGTTCGTTGCCTTTATGCAAAATTTGGGAAAAGTTATATTCAAAAGTTTTCATAAGGATGTCTTAATTTTATATTTATAAGTAGTATGTTATACTCTTGGTCCTTACACCACTTATTTGATAATAATGAAATCATCATTTTATTTTTATTAATACTTTTTTTGAGTGGTTTTCAAATCTGCATCTTAAGATCAAATAGATATTTATCAATTAGAGAGCTTGATCAAGTTTTTCATGGAGCAATGCATATGTGAAGACTTGTCGAGTGTTAATGGATTTACTCAAGCTTGTCTTAACTTAAAAATCATGGAGCCATTGATTCTAACTTTAAATGGAGTATTGTCCATCTATAGCTCATCTTCTATACTTTATTGTGGGTTAGAATTATTAAAGCTGTCATTTAATACTTATATAAAACATAAGATTGATTCATACTTATTGTATAATAAAATAGAGAGATTTTAAGGAATGCATTTCATAAATATTGATCTACACCAAAATTAGATTATTTTTGTGCTTATCTTATATCCTTTGTACATTACATTCATTATTGGTTGCATTGTTATTCATTGCAAAATCAAGTTGGAATATGACCATATATCATTTGTTCAAATCATATTAATACAAGTTAACCTTCATACAATATGACTAGTACTTCATAGCATCAGACAGTGTATTAGCCATGGGTGATTCTAAGTTAAGCATTTCATTTTTTTGTTCATATATGTATGATATCATGGTCGTACAGGTAAAATTATAGTTTACTTGAGAGGTGTTTATAATTTAATGTGATATATAATATGATTCACTTATGATATTTGTCTGTTATGTTATTTGGAGTATGCTGAAGATGGTTGTATCACATAAGTATGATAACTCTGTTTGTACTTATATGTTCGTGATATTTGTATAGTCGGTGATCAAGACTTAAGTTATAAGTGAGATAGTTTCTTTCATACATGAGTGATCTTATTTTTGTATAGGTATGATATTCATTTTAGACTTTGCATTGTATAAATATGATAACTTTTCCATATTAGTAAAATTAATATATTAGTGTGCTAAGGGTTCAACACTTAGACAAATTTTAAATTGATTTTCCTTGTACCTATACTATATATCTTTAGCATAAGTATGACATATATTTATTTAAGAACATGGTTTGAAGGCTAGATTAGTATTGTATTAATATTATCCACATATTATATGATCCTACATTATACAATATTTTCTCAAGAGCTCAAAAATTAGATATCAACAAATTTATTCTCTTCATATTATATGATTACGATGTCCTCATTGTATTAGTATGATAATTTGTGCACTTTTAAAATTACTTGATCAGATAGATGCATTGTCAGGATAATATGTTCTAATTACTTATCACATCTACATGTTTCTATTATCATAATAATATGATCTTTATTTTGAAAATTTAATGTCCATTTCAATCATTTTGGGAATGGGTTTTTAGCTCTTACACTTTCTTTAATTTGTATCGAGGTGTTTAATAGTATGAATAAGAGAGAATTCTCAAGAGAACTAATTTTTATGAAATCAATTGCTAAATCGTTTGGGAGTCAAAAAGGAATAAGGTCATGGATTGATTTTTGCTTTGTTATATCTTTCCTCATCCTATTATTAGTGTTACTGCATTTTAAGATTTCTTGTATCACATTCATTACTATTGCTTTAAGGTTCTTAGTTTTATATGATAACATCTTTTCACAACATTTAGATTTTTTGTTATATATTTCTGTTAAGTGAATGATACAAGAATTTTTTATGTTTTATTTGTTAAGTTTTATACTACTTTTGTAAGCTACTTTGTACTTATTTGAGTGAGGTCGACCTTCACTTGATTATGAAAAAAATGGAAGTGACAATCCTCTCTAAGTCTTTAAAATGCTAAAAGCCACCTTCCAAAACCAAACTACTAATTTTATAGATTAAAATTTAAAGCATTTGCATTCTTAGTCATTTCTATACCCTGCAATTTCCCAAATCTATCAAACTATCAATTTACTTCTCCTTGATGTACCAAACTTCAATAGAGTAAAGATTATATCATGCTCAATATTCTTTCAAAGTTTCCTGTCTCATCCAAAACCAATGGTAAGGATTTCACATAATCTTAATTTCTACTTGATTGGGATTTAGGTTTAATAGGAAAAAAATTAAAAAAATCAAATAAATATTTAAATTTTAATTAAAACTTTATGTTAATTTTAATTTCTTAAATTTTGTGACCCTAATTGCCCCAAATTTTTTTCAATAAATTTTAAAATAAATTACCCATAAAGTCTAACATTCCTAAATTTTTTATAATTTTTATATTATTTAATATTTTTAATTATGTGTTTCTTTAAAAATCCCTTTAATAACAGCTTTTTGTAAATGAATAGCCTCCTAAACATGTTAAATAATGAACTCCCAATAAAATTTATTATTTTTTATAAGTTTTTTAAATTTATTGTAACATCATCTAATAATTTAATAGTTTTTTCTTTCAAAAATATTTATCATAAGATTTTTCCTATGACCTTCATTACATGATTAATTCAAATATTAATTCTTAAGACTTTTTATCATATATTTATCTCCCTCTTTAAGACTCATACTCCCTTTTTTTATGAAGATATTTTAGAAGAAATTAAATAATTTTCTAAAAATTTTCAAAAGTCTCCAAAATGTTAAATAATTAAAAAAATAACTATAAAACAAAATTTTTATTTATGCTTCAAATACATAATTTTTTCTCCTTAGGATCTCCAATCATTCCTTAATATCCTAATTATTTTGTTAATTTAAGTATTTAGTAATGAAAAATATGCAAAACAATTACTTAAATAATTACTCTCACTTTTAAGATGTTATATTCTCACATCCTATATGTGCTTTATGTTGTGTTTATGGACTCCATTCTAAGATGTCTAAATGTAGTGATTATATTTAATTTTAAAATAAAATTATTTTATGTAAAGCCATGTGGTTTTATGAGTTGGAAAAATATGATTTGATGGATTTCTCAACTTTCTCTAAAACATGAAATTTCAGATGAAATATGAGAAGTTTTTGACATTTTTATATTCTTTTAACTCTTTCTCAATACAAGGGGTAGCCAAAATGAATGTTTTTATGCATTTTACATTCATGGAATAAGTTTCTTCTTTTAATTACACCTTTCCTTTGAAATTCTTTTTCTTGCAACTTACTTTGAAATAAATGAGAAAAATCTTTAGAAATTAGTACTTTCTCATTAGTGGAAGAAGAAGTTGATGTAGAAGTGGAGTCAGCCACCCAAGTTAGCAGTTGCTCTTTCTTTCTTTCCTCACTTCTCTACTAAAATCTCTTCTAATTTTCGCTACATTAGGAAAAGTATAACCCAAGTTTGACAAATCATTAACAATGTTATCAAACCTTGTGAACATAGATTTAATAAATTTGTTAGATGTCATACAAAATAAGTCATAATCATGAATCAATAATTTTTCTTTCTTTCATTTACCTTGGAGGTACCCTCATAGGTAACCGCTAATTTGTTACAAATTTCATGAACTATTTTTAGACTCATGATCCTACTATATTCAAAAATAAAAAGTATAAAATGCAAAATATTAACACTCTATAATTTAATTGGACCTTATGTTTTTTTAGGTGTAAGCTCACTAATTGGTTTTTTTTTTGCATTCAAAATTCACTAATTTAGTAGGGAAAGCAAATGGTTGTTCAACTATGTTTCATATGTCTAAGTCTATAAATTCAACAAAAATATGTATATGATTTTTCTAATAATAATAATAATAGTTCCTTTAGAATTTATTAAAAGTTGAACTTAAAATTGTAAGAGATGTATATAAGATAAATTAATGTTATTATAGAATGTTACTCAAATGAACATTTATAAAAATTCTTAATAGTTTTGAAAATCTTTTTGTGAAATAATTTTAGATGATTCAACCCAAATTATGACTTAAATCCACCCTTAGTTCAACAACTAAGCTTGCACAAAAAAAAATACACTTTTTTTATCACAAGCGATAGAGGTAAACCTTACACAAGGCTCAAAAGAGCCACATAAAACAAACTCAAATGCATTACACAATGATAGTTAGTGAAACTTATGTTAGCACTTTGAATAACAGAATATAAAAAAACTCTAGACCATTAACTTGTAGACCAAAGTGGCACATCTAATAAATGATATGATAATGATCTTACAAAGCAAGTGTAATGAAGTGAAGAGATATTAGAAACAAAGTCTAATAATAGTAGTGATTAAAATGGATTTTCTAGTGAAAGTTGATTGCTCTAATAAGGTCACTCTGTTGTTTGGTTTCTCTTTTGAGAGATATGCAAGTGAAAATATAAATCAATTAATTAATCAATCCTCATTCATATGAATATAGTGCTATTTATACTCTCTATAGGATTAAAAAATAATTTAAGAAAACCCAAAGGCTAAAAATTAGATTTCGAATGAGATTAATATGTCATTAGAGTTCAAGGGTTTTGATGATATAAGTACGACTAGAAGATAGTACTAGAGCGATATACAAAAAGAACTAATTGTTCACAAAGCTCTTATATGATCCACTTAACTTATTTACTTAAAATATATCATACAGGTATAATGCTGGTCATTATATTGTATGATGCATGCATGACTCACAAAATTAAAATTGCTCTTAAGTTTCAAAACTCCATATTGAATGATCACGAGGATCATACAAGTTATGTTCCCTTCCTTAAATTAAGATCATATGTATTTGATAAGCAGATCATAAGTGTACAATAAAGGTTTGCACATAATTCAAATGCCCTTCGATTTTCAATTTCTTCATACAAGTACAATGACTATATCATATCATTACAAAAGTGTTCCAAGTTTAAATAATAGTTGTGTACAAGTACGATAGATACTTCACATTTGTATAAAGGTTTTTTTGTTTCACTATTATATTAAACTTTGTGGATCATACTTATATGATATAATATTATATCTGTATGATATTTTTTAATTCAATTTTGCCCTATGTCACTCTAAGTGTTCTATGAAAGAATCATATCATATAAGTATAATAAAATTTTTTATTTTATACAATATGTGATGAGCTTGTAACATAGAACGGTGAACATTACCATTTAACATAATAACAAATATTATCAATATATGATTATGTAATAGCTTATTTATCTATTTGAATATAGTGATTGTACAAATACTATGCTTATGTGACATGTAATTTCACACATATTTGACTTGAGATAGGGTGTAAGCTACCTAAGAACCCAAATTCCCTTTTTAAAGGCTCCTTCCTACTATGAACTTAGCACCATTATTTTTAAAAAAGCTGTTCAAGGGTGTTGCTTATTTACAAGGTCAATTTTCTCATTTTGTATTTTAACTCTTATTACATCTCTTTCAAAAGTAAAAATTTTTTCAAATATCTTGAATTTCTTTTTTGTGTTGACTCAATAGACAACAAAACAACAAGAAATATGAGACTTGTCTCTTCAAAAGTCAATCCTAATTCCTTCAATCCTTCATTGACTTGATTGATGAAATGTTTGTCTATGGAATATGGAATGGGCACTAATGGCTTTGCAAAGTGGCAAAGCTTCATGTTGTCTTTATTGTATTTAAAGGCAGCTAAACATATCTTCTAGGTTATAACGATTATGATCTAAACTTAGACTAATCCAATTTGTTTTCACCCTTTTAGCCCAATGGTGAGACATCATTTTTTTAGTTCATGATGAGCCTTATTCTGGTTAAATGAGATCTTACCCATTATAAATTGGACCCACCATTAATAGTCATGAAACTTGTTTAATTAATGTTCATCTCAATATCTAAAATAACCTCTAACCTTTTATTTTTAGTGATTAACAATAAAAAATTAACAAAAATAATATTAATATAATTGGTCTCATTTAAAAAAGGAGGTCGGCCAAATCCAGACCTAACAAATCCAATTCCTGAAGGCTACGATCCAACTGTTTGATGACAAACAACTTAAGTTTGTGTTTTCCTGGTAGTGGCCACGAACATGCATCGACCCATTGTTTGACCTTTCAAATTTAAGCAGCTTGCATGCAAAAAAAAAAAAAAAAAGTATAAAAAATAAAAGCTAATGGAAGCTTTTTTTAAAAAAAAATTATTGCTTTAATCTTTTATCGATGATTAATTACAAAACATAACTGTTATTTATCATATACTACCAAGGGCATATTGGTCAATCCGGTTTCCAAACCAAGCGTGCGTGGTGGACTATCCACAATCGCACGAACTATCGATACCCCCTCACTCCTCGCTTGCGCTCATTCCTCGTAGTGGGTTTCCCCCACGCTCCACTGTTTCTCGGTCACGTGCGGGCCCCAGACCGCACACCCTTCAATTTGCCCTGATCTCCACTCCAGCCTTCCACTTATTTACAGCTAAGCTTTCCAAATATATCCCCACCTTTTCCAAATGCGACCAGTAAACTCTTGTATCAGCTAAGCTTTCCAAATATATCCCCACCTTTTCCAAATGCGACCAGTAAACTCTTGTATTTGCATTTCCACCCTGCTGTTATTTGCAGGTACTCAGTATTTTGCTGCAGATTTCGGAATTAAAAAAAAAATATCATTTAGCCTTTTCAGTTCATATTTAATTTTATCTACTTATTATTCATTTGAATTCTATTTTATGAATTCTTCTTCATTTTTATAATTAAAATTAATATTTTGTGAAACTTTGTTGAGCACGTTTTTTCGTGTCATAAATGCCAAACATAGTGGATCTTCTATCCGACAAGGGGAGAACCGAGCCGGATGCGGCATTTAGCATGGCAAGAGTGGGCCCATAGGTTTCACGCCTCCCACGTTCCTGCTCCTCGCTCTTTCGATGTCCGAGTGTTATATATATCCGTGGCAAAAAAGATATGCCAAGAAGGAAAGCAGTCACCGAAACTTCCACGTGGCATAATTTAGCTACGTGGCAGTTGTGGAAGGGAGCCGAAAGGAAGAACGTTTTGTGTAAAACCGTAGAGGTAACAAACGGAGTCTTATATGAATCTTCAAATCTATCATTTGAACCATTTGTGTCAACTAATACGCACAGATTTATTCTTATAGATTTATTGTAATTATTTATGTGTGTTATTACAATATATGTTTGCAATGCATCCTATGTTATTTCACATTTTAGTAAAAAAATTGTTTGATATAAATAAATAAATCATTGAAATATCGTTTTGACAATTTTATAATTTTGTAAGTAAAAACATAAAGGCTTATAAAAAAATATCCTTGATTAAACTCTACCACTCCGCTCGCGTTTCTTTCTCTTGCTCCATCTTGTTCATGTTCGATTGTCTTTACTTGGCCGTTTCGTCTACTGCTCTCTATAAGTATCCGCCCGTGTCTCGCATATCTAACATCTGGCTCGCTCTCTCCCTGTTTTTCTCCCCCTTGTTCTCTCCTCTCTCTCTCTCTCTCTCTCTCTCTTTCTCTCTGCCCTCTCTCTCTTTCTCTTTCTCTCGCTATTCTATCTATCTCTAAATTGCTCCATGGGTGAGGCAGTGGAAGACGCTTACTTCTTGGAAAAGGCCGAGGACAAGTGGTACGAGGAAGAAGTAAATGATGACCTCAAGTTGTGTTACTCTTTGAACAGGTTATTATAGAATAATTTTAATCAATATTGGTTTTTCGTTTCTTAAGCCGTGTTTTTTTTGGCTTTATGTCATTAACAAAAAAACTAATGAAGTTGATTTTCCATGTCCTATTCATGGAGAGGTTTAAATAAGTGGATTCGCTCATGTTTCGCGTTGTTCAGTGTTCTTCATGTAGGGACGAGCAAGTATCAAGACATAGCTTTGCTTGACACCAAGCATTTTGGAAAGGTTAACAAATTGAAATAAATTAAATATCTCCATCTTTTTAATCCTATAAATCTTCTAACGGATAATTCATGTGGGTTTATTTGTTGGATCCCTGCAGGCTCTTTTGATTGATGGAAAGATGCAAAGCTCAGAGATGGATGAGTTCATCTACCATGAATGCTTGATTCATCCTGCTTTGCTTTGTCACCCGAAGCAAGTTCTTGCATGCTTTACTTTTCTTAGTGTCTTATATTTAAAATACTCTATATTTATTTACTGTAATGCTTATTTAAAAATTGCAGCCCAAAAACAGTTTTTATTATGGGAGGTGGCGAAGGCTCCGCAGCAAGGGAGGTACTGAAGCACAGGACCATCGAGAGGGTCGTCATGTGCGACATCGATGAGGTAAATTATTGTCAAGCCGTCGACTGAGATAGCTGCAATTTCAAATTACTTAAGGAGAATGCCTGAAAACTAACGCGAGATGTGTATGCAGGAAGTTGTAGAGTTCTGTCGACGGCACCTCACGGCAAACAAGGAAGCTTTCGCCGATAAGAAGCTTCGGCTGGTCATCAACGACGCCAAGTAATATTTTTTGTTCTTTGTTTTCGAAAAGAATCCAATTCAGCATACATATGAGCTATAAAATGACGATAAAACTCTTATTACAGAGCGGAATTACAAATGGCAGAGGAGAAATATGACGTAATAGTGGGGGACTTGGCTGATCCTATGGACGGAGGACCATGCTATCAACTCTATACAAAATCCTTTTATGAGAAAGTGGTGAAGCCCAGGCTTCAATTGCATGGCATTTTTGTAACTCAAGTAATTAAATGCTTAAATTCTCCATTAAAACAAAAGCTTTCGCTTAATATTAATTGTCTTTTTTCATTTATTTGATGTTGCTTAAGTGCAGGCCGGCCCAGCAGGCGTTCTTACACACAAAGAGATTTTTTCCTCAATCTATAATACTCTAAAGCACGTGTTCAAATGTTAGTTTTAGCCATCTTTAAACCTACAAAGTTTCAATCCAAATTAATTATTATTGTGTTATAACGGTTTGTTATATTTCTTCTTGTTCCATACAGACGTGATTGCCTGCACAGCTCCTGTGCCATCTTTCGTTGACACATGGGGATGGGTATTGGTAAGTTGCCTACGTTCATATATAGATATCCAATTCGTCGTGGATGTCAGATTGTCTATGTTTATTCTTGAAGGCATCTGATCAACCATTTGAGCTGAATGCTCTTGAAATAAACAAACGGATTGAAGAGAGGATCAACGGAAAACTCCTCTATTTGAACGGCGAGTCCATTGTTTCTTCCACCATCATGAACAAAACTGTGCACCAATCGTAAGTATAATTATTCATCAAACCCATGTTTTGGGATTTCTTGAACAGATAACATTGGTTGATCTGAATGAGTTCAATAGCTTGAAACCAATTGTTCACTGTTCAACCATTTTGATTTGTTTTATGAACAACTTGTAATTAATTGCAAATAAATACTGTCTCAGGCTTCTGGAAGAAACTCATGTGTATACGGAAGAGAATGCGCGATTTATTCATGGGCATGGGAGAGCATGCCGTACTTGACCTGTTATAGGATGGCACAAACTAAGTGTTTTTATTTCACATTCCTTATCAATGCAATAACAAGTCAGGGTGGAGTAAAAGTATATGTTTGCAAATTCTTTGCTTTTTTTAGTACAGTGTCTATAGATGCTTGATCTCAGATTTGTAATAAGAGAAGCAAAGAACTCTAATAAAAATGGATGTTCAAACCTTTCTCTTTTGTTGCTATTGTGTTTTAGATCTTTGCGTCATTTTGTCAGCTAAAGGAGAGAAATGTCCAAAGGAAGTGATTTTTTTATTACGAGAAGAATGAAAACGGCACAAGAAATTTAAACCTTTTAATCAAGTAGGCAATTCTGTATGAAAAGGTACAATCATGACGTGATTTGACTCAAGTTTCGAATTAATTAATAATCTAACTAAATGTTTTTTTTGGCCCGAAGACTAACCCAGAGATTAACTCTCCCCGTTTATAGAATATGGGGTTAGATATATGTCAACTTTGTTCTAGCATGATCGAATCATGCAAACTATGCATAATAATCATTAAATTAGAATTGCATTATTTATTTAATAATTACTACTTGAGAGTTTCTAATTATCTCTTCAAAAGCTCTAAAACCTCATGCTTGAGTAGTCTCTCGTAATACAATCTTTCAAGTTGAAAATTTTTTCATATAAAATTTTAATTAATGAACAAGATTTTAGTCATCTAGTAGTCACCAAAGGCTTGGGACTAATACCTTGAGGTCAGCTTCTTAATATTTTATTTTCAAAGCAAACTCTTATAGTCCACCTTCTTAAGGTTACCCTAACTAAAGAAGGGATGAAAGAAGGAAAATTCAACAGAGATAGAGAGAGAGAGAGAGAGGGGGGGGGGGGGGGGGGGGGGGGGGGGGGGGGAGGGGGGGGAGGGGGGGAAAGGTGGCTAAGAGGGAATAAATTTACATTCCCTTTTTCTTTTTTTTTTTGATAATCTTTGTAAAACTATCTTACCTATTCCTTTGATTAACTTAAACAAAAACTCAATGCCTCTCCATCAAGATTTTTTGTTCCCCTTTCTTCTTATAAGACTTTCATGAAAATTTTCCTCTCCTTTCTCTCTCTCTCTCTCTCTCTCTCTCTCTCTCTCTCTTCGATTCTAAAAATTCTCCTTCTAATTGAATTTGACAAACCAAAAGATATAAAATATAATTCTTATAAATCATATGGAGTTATGAATATTTTTTGTTTATTCACCTTTTTGTATAATTCTAATATGATGATAATCACTTTTATGGTATATTTTTGAGAAATAGTTGGTACCAAAGTCTATGTCTAGCTTATATTAAGTCTAGATATAAGTAATGTATGCTTAATTATTATCTTATTGATAGCTTATTATTATTACATGTCTTCCAACTTTATTGTTCCATGGGTGTTAATAATGTAGGGATGTGAAATATAGAAAACTTTTTATAGAGAGCTCTTTTACTTAGTTTTGTTTAATTATAAATACTCTATAGGGTTCATACTATAGTGTGGGAACTTGGAAAGCTATGAACATAGTATAAGATCAATAGCATATTGAATATTTTTGAAAAGAGGTAGGATATTTGAGAGATCCTTAAGGGTAACATTAATGAATTTCTCTTAACAACATAACAACTTTTATGGAAATATATGCCTTAGATGTCATTAGTAGAAATTCTTGATAAGTCTTATATATAAGATCCAATATATGTTAACGTTTATAGAAGTTAAAGAGAAGATATTTTATGGATAATTATACTTGAAAGGTGGGGTGTTGAATTAAGGAAGAACTATTTTTATCACGTTCTTTTTTAAACTATTGCATTTAAACTTTTAGGTACAAATTATTAATGTTGTTAATTCAATTAAAGTGTCCAAACACAAGTTTGAAAAATGATGTCAAACAATAATACACTAGTTTTTTTTCATGTTGATAGGATCTTACTCAATTGAGCCTATATGTTGACCTTACACCCTCATGTCATTGTTTGATGACAATAAAATCATACGTACTTGATTATTAATACTTTGGCTTAAGTGTGTCATTATCAAGATTAATAAGAAAAAAATGATGTTTAACAAGTTATGACTAGCAACTTTCATATTAAAGGATCCATAGTGGCATTGCTTGTCACACCTAACCTTTTTGATCATTTTTTTATAAATAATTATTGAATGCAACAACCTTACATTCATCATTAATTTCTCTAATTAACCTTTCACTTCTCAGGTTTGATATTCTAACTGAGAATCATAATCACTCATTTTGAATAGCAAGCTCACATTATGTCACCCATAATGAACCTAGCTCCCTTACTAAATGGTCATCCACATGACTTAAAAATTAACTCATCCTAAGCTAGGGTAACTACTCAACTATCATGATGCATATAAGATATCTATCTAACATGTAACATACAAATAATCCACAAGCATAAACTCTAGTATCCATCATCCAAAATTATAAAAAAATAACACAAATAATAATGAAGTATCTAATAATAAAATCCATCAAATAAGTTTGGTAGAAAGTATGCATAAAGTAGTTATTTCACTTTTATTAAAAGGTTGTAAAATTTTGTAGTGCTAAAACACCTAATAAAGATTAAATAATTCAAAGGGATAAAATAACATAATGACTTGAAGGTACAATTTAACTATGAATGAACCAAATAGAGGGATATTTGGTTCGTTCAACAAAATATATTGATTACGCTATTTTGTGTATGCATAATATTTTTTCATGTTTCTTATTTATTTTATAATTTGTAATTATATCTTTTAATTTAAAATTATTTAATATAGAAGAAATATTATTGGGATCCTAAGGAAGATCCATAGTATCACAATATATAGAACAAATTAGGTCAAATTACATGCCTTATTGAAGTCGATTAGATGTGTTGGTGTGTTTAAGGGCATTAGACATTGCATATATTATTGGCCATAATTTTGATCGTATAATTATGGAATGCAGTGTGGACTTGTAGAGTTGGATGATTAATGAGTGGAGCCATAAGTTAATGGCTAGTAGAATGAATCATGTGATGGAATTTTAGAGATTGATCCTTAGACACGGCACATGGTCGATCTACTATTCAAGACGTGTGGTTAACAGTAAGTAAAAATGTTCATGTTAAATTATTTCAAACAAAATTAAATCATTTATAATAAAAAATATCAAAGTAATTTTGTTGATGATATGTTATATTTGGTAGACATATAAATGTTTCTTTTGTTGCTTGTTTAGTGCTTTATTCTATATAATAGAAATTTAATATTTTATATCATGTTGCAAACGAGAGTAATGAAGCTATCACTCAATGGTATGAGATGTAAATGCTTGGCTTAAGGCCTCCAAGGAGCCACTTAAAAATAGATTGCACCAATTTATAATATATATATTATCACTCAATAGACAATTTATAACAACTACAAAAAGACTTATGTGACATGATGCATGATGAGATTGACCTCCATGACTCGATCCCGACTCATTATTTTTTCTCGTGTTATTAATGACATCTAGTGCTTTTATTTTATTGCATGTAATTATTTACTTTTGTTGTGCGTTTAATAAAATAATTTGTATGACTTGCTTTTTTTACTTTTAAAACTTTTTAGTGTTATTAGCGATTTTCCGAAAAAAAAATTATTAAAAATGATAAAAAAAATTTAAGAAAAATATGCACGATGTTTATTTTTCATTGTAGCATCTAAGTCAACTTTTTAAATTAAAAAATAAACATATTTTGGATCAAAATCTTTCCATGTCATACTTTATCAATAATATTTGTCACAAAATCTATTATAATATATTTTGTATACTCTGTCATGATAAAAATTTGATATTTTTGTTGGAATTATATGACAAAAGATATTCAATTTTTTAGTACAATAATCTTTCATTTTTCACAATGATTTTTTCTTGTTACAACTTGATCTTCATATGTTTGAATAAAGTGACCGAATAAATGTTCGTTGGAGTTGATTTTTTTTGAATAAAAAGGAGTTATTTAGAATTTGATGATAATCTTTTTTTTTTTTTGTTCTTATTTCAAATAAATGATTCACATAAATATTTTTATAATTATAATTTATCAAGTCACCTAAAAAATATTCTAAAATTATTTAATCGAAGGAAATCCAATGAAATCTAACAATGATAAAGTTTCAACGCATTTATTGATGCCTATTAAAACATTCAAATTAGCTTCTGCGATAGTGAACACCATTTTCTTCGAAAACATGTTTGATTGATCCACGTATGAGTGCCACATTTAAGGCTTTTGCGCCATTTTGTTTTAATCCTTGTTCTCTCCGTCTGGGTACTACGCATTCGCAGGCCACCTCATAGCTCAAATGACAAGCGATGAGACAAGGAGAGCAGATAAAGTGGTTCCTTCCTCACTTGCTCAACTAGTTTGCGTGAAAGATGTTGCCTTTCCATTGCCGTCTTCCTTTTATCTTAGGCGCTGCTGTAATAAACATCCTCTACGCAAAGTGGCGTAAACTCGAGTGCTGTTTCTTTTTACTCACATGTTCCACTCACTTCCCACCTTGATGATGGCCCAACTAGCTCCCCAGTTTGGATAGTTGGGGAAGAGCATTTCACTTTCGAAGGTGCTTTAAAGGGTTGAATCCTGGAGCTTTTGGGAAGTGGACCATCCATGGAGACAAGAATGAATCACCCCCAAAAGGCAAAGCACAGAGAAAAGTTTTTGGCCTTCCCATTGATATTGGTGCTTTGTTGAGCGAGATTTGTGAATGGAGATCAAAGTACTATTGGCACTTTTATGGATTGTTTTTACATGTAGGGGGAATGGAAAGGTTGGGTTTGGCACCCATCTTTGTTCTGGACTCTTGTGGAACATGCCATTTTGATTAATACTGTAGCATAGTAAAATATATATTAACGTGAAGATTAAGTAAATCTATTATATTGAAATAACACATTATAACTTGGTTAATGTATTAATCAAAACTTCTATCTGCTTCTAGCTATATTTCAAAGGTAAAAAATGGATACTTTAGAGAAAAAAAAAATGTATCTACAATAATTGAAACCTATTAAGATGTATCTATACTTTAAACTAAAGATTTTTTTTTTATGAAGTTCTGTGTTAAACATCTTGCAAGGTATTATACATGCTTATATTTGCTTCACATTAGAAGCCTTGACAATTCTTAGTATAAGTTTACACAATATATATTATTTAGATAAAAAAAATCAATATTCTTATAGTTGTTATATTTGTTTAATTTATATTTTTTAGTTGTGAGCAATGTGAAAGTAACTTAAAGAAAATTAAAAACCAAATTTATTATGTATATCTTATTGAATGGAAAAGGTCCCATTGATAATATGCTTGAATGGTTTTAATATTCTATTTTAAGGTAATAAGTGAGATAAAAAAATCTATCTAAAAAATAGAAATGAAATATGTCCTTTGAGTTAATAAATAATTATTCTCATCATTCTCCTTATACTCATTTTTTCTCCTTTAGTGCTCTAAGTTAATGATGGATTAGCATAAAAAATAGTGAGGAGAGTGATCATCACTTAATTGTTGTGATTTTTAAGATCCTCACCATCATTAATCTTGAATAAAGATTAATCGACTCAAATTCCAATATTGTAGATTTTGATGATTCAAATAATAAATCTATAACTATTTAATAATAATCATTATTGTCTATATTTACATGAAAATTTTAGTTATAAAAAAATTAGTCCATATTTACATATAACATATTATGAAAGTTCAAAAACCACCAAAAGTTGTCATTTTTTATAAAGACCCAACTTCATATCATATGTTTGAAAGAATCTTCATAGAGCTTTTGATACTTGGCTAAGTTTTAGTATAGCTATTTTATCCTCAAACTGATGAGCAAACAAGGAAAATTAACAAAATATTATAAGATGTATTGAGATTGAGTGAGTTAGATTTTGTAAAAGTATAAAGAGAGAAATTTATCTTTAATATAAGTAACATATAACAATAATAATAATAATACTTTTTTAGTGAGCATTAGAATGACTCATCATAAATAGTGAGAGACATTTATCAAAAATAAAAAGGAAAAAATGTCTTTGAGTTAATAAATAATTATTCTCATCATTCTTTCTATACTCATTTTTTCTCTTTTGTTTGTAAACAAAAAGTGTCATTTTGTAGATGTTTGAAAGCACCTTTAATGCTCCAAGTTAATGATGGATTAGCATTAGAAATAGTGAGGGAAGTAATCATCACTTAATTGCTATGATTTTTAAGATCTTTACGATCATTAATCTTGAATAAAGATTAATCGACTCAAATTCCAATGTAATAGAATTTGATGACTCAAATCATAAATCTATAACTATCTAATAATAAACATTATTGTCTATATTTACATACAAAGCTTAGTTCCTATTCCACAAAAATATTAGTCCATATTTATATATAACATATTGTAAAACTTCATAGACAACCAAAAGTTATCAGTTTTTATAAAGACCCAACTTCATATCATACATTTGAAAGATTCTTCATAAAGCTTTTGAAACTTGGCTAAGTTTTAGTATAGTTTATTTATCCTCAGATTGATGAGCAAATATAGAAAATTGTTAAAACATTGGAACATATCTTGAGATAGAGTGAGTTAGATTTTGTAAAAGATTAAGAGAGCAATTTATCTTTAATAAAATTTGTATATAATAATAATAATTTCTAACTAATATTGGAATGACTTATTATAAAGCTTTGTATAAAAGAAAGTGTTAATCTCTCTTGTGTTAGTTTGAGAGAAAAGAGAAATAATTGATTGGATTAGATTTTATAAAGGAGGTTAATAAAACAATCAAACTGGTCAAGGAAAAGATTCAAACTACTAAGAAAAAGAAATATTTTAATGTCTAACATAGATTTATTGAGTTTTTAGAAGGCAATACATATTTTTCTCAATTTTAGTCTCTAAAAAAGGGGTTAGATTTTGTAATGTGGGAAAGTCAATGCCCAAATACATTGTCCTTTCAAATCAGTTAAAGGATTGCCTAAGTTAGGTTGGTTTTGCTAACGTGATGTCTTCCACATATCATCTCTTAAGATACATATTCTAGACCATGCTTGCATCATTAATTATGATTAAAAAAGATCTAAATTTAGCTAGACATATCTTACAAAGAGCAATCAATTAGGATATAGAACAATTAGAACAAAATCTTATAAAATAAATAATTCTCATGATTAAGGTGTTATGACAATCAATTTAAAAGAGAAATAACTTGAGAAGTTGAAGCTATTATGATTAACAAATATCTCAAGTCTTTTTAAATTTTGGGATCGAATTTCTCCAAAGTGAGATGATCATAACCTCTTGAATTTCTATTTAGTATTTTATGCTTGGATATTTTGGAATTTGAATTTAGTATTTTTAATTTTGCTTAAAGTAAAATAAAATAATGTTATTTTTAATCTTATTTTAGAAAGCATGTCAAGTAAAGTATTTTAGAATTCATTGATGAGCAACATTTAGGATAGAGGTCATCAGAAGGAATCATCTTGTATTTGGTTTTGTAGTTTTTGGAGGCTAAATGATTTTATTCCAAATTACTTTAAGAAATTAAGAAATTAAGGAATTAATTTTATTTTATTTTTCCTTTGGAAGGCTATTAAATGGATTCCAAAGTATCTGTTATCCATTTTACCCTCTCTATTACTATCACAGTGTTTTTAAGTAATTGCCTAAGCAAAGGGTAGTTAAGAAAATTAAAGAACTTTACTATTTAATGCTGCCTTGGGTTAGTTTAAGTGAGTGTAGTTGTTTCCTTAGCATGGTTTTTCTTGTAGCCAAAGGTTTTTGGAGAGCTACAATTATGAAAGGGAAAAGATGACCAACATGTTGCTTTGGGAGTCAAAATTAGAGGATGAAATTATGTGGTTGATGCAAAAATTGCTAAAGGCTTGAGGCAAGTTTTTGGATATTATTATGCTACTATTTCGTTAAGAGCTATAATTAGAGAAGGGTGCTATTATAGTAGGCTACATGAGAGATTGCTAAAATTGTGTGAAGGATATTGCTACTCCATTTGAAATTAGAGGAGGTGTAAGGTGTTGTAGGTTTGAAGCAATAATAAGAAGGTGACTTTAGAGCAAAGGAATGTTTGAGTAGTTATAGAGAGAAATGTTGATTTTTTAGAAGTTTTTGGAGGACTATTTGGGTTGTTATAAACATAAAGTAATTATACAAGGTAAAGCTTTGAATGTGATGTCCTTAGGTTTCTAAATTTCTTCACTTGTTGTCTAACTATTACAACAAGCTAGATTAGAGATGATCTTTCTTTGACTATTTGTAGCAAAAGAAAAAGGCACATATCCTTTTTGAAATTTGTTTGAGTAGATTTATTGAAAGGATAAGTAATGTGTTGATGTACATAATGTTTTAATGTGTTTTCCATAATCTTTTCTATAAGAACTTGTTTTAGTCCAACTTGCATGAAAGTGAAAAAGGCGTGATTTTAAATGTTTTAAGTTAAGTATTTATATGAGATCATTACATGTTTAACAGATATGAGAAGTGATGAGATCTTGTGAGGCTTAGGAATGATGGACATTTAAGAAAAGTAGGGCAATTATTTTGAGAAAAAAAAGAATAGAATAAGAACTTGAGAAATGACAAAAGAATAATGAAAAAAGAAGTACTAATACAAAAAACATGATTTGATCATACATATACATGAATATGAACTTGATATGCATTATAAACTAATGACATATTTGTTATTAGTATGTCATAGCTATCATGCATTTGTTATTGCTCATTAGTATCATTGATTAATTTCCTTTAGGGAATTAATTATTACTCATTTATTATATCTTTTAATTTTTTTGATGAGTTGTTAAACTGATCCCTTACTTACATTATAGTTTAAGTTATATATGCATTTGAGTGGGAGAACTAGGTGGACTAACATAGATTTTAAGGAAAGTGTTGTAGGTGAGATTGAGGTTATCATTGTCATGCATTGTATATTTTAAGGTTGTTTTAGATCATTGAACTTTGCTACTTTGTTGTACTTAGTTATGACTTTTGCCATGTTTTGTTGATTTTGGGTATGTGTTTTGAAATGAATATTATGTTTTAGCATCGTTCTTGCTTAAGGGTTTTATTATGCTTTCAATTTATTACTCTATTATTTTCTCGATCTTTTCTCATTGTATTTATTATCATATGGAAAAGGAGAAAGGGCATGGCATTTAAAGATGGATTGGATGAAGTAAAGATGTGAAGATATTATTTCTTTCCTCAGAGTAGATGATTGTAGAATAGTTAGAAGAAATGAATTCTTTTAAGAACACTTAAAGACTAGAATCAAGCTATCTTTTGAAGAATAAGAAAAATAATTCATATACTTAAATTTGTGACTTAAATTTGATAAGAGAGAAGGAAAATGTTTGTACTCACCTTATCTTTTTGAATGACAACTAGCTCCCAAATCAATTCCATAATTATTTTATTTTTTATTCAACTATCACTTGTTATTTATAACTAGGTATGTCACAACTCATTTATGAGAATTGCATTATAAAGCACACCCTATTCATATCATGTACTCTAATCGTAAAACATCAATTATTATACTAATGAAAATCATAAAGGTGGTCCATAAACTTTTCATGGGCTCAAGACCAACATGATACACCCCTATACTGAGTTCACATTCAACTTTATAATAACTTTTAGACTAACACAGCTATTTATAAGTTTATAAAGAAGATTCTCAATAGAAATATAACTTTTCCTATGATTTAACAAAAGAAAACCTATAGTATGCACTAGCCAAACCTCTTAAAAATTTGGGTTATAAAAATTTTGCTTCAAACAAATCTTTCTAAATTTTTAAAATATTAATCAATAGATTGTAAAACTGAGACCAACACTTGAATCATATAATGAATGAAAACATTAAAAAATCATATTCAACAAAAAGACAGAAGATAAAAATAAATAAAAATTCTAAATAAAAATTGACTTGCAAGAAAATGTTGATTTAAAAAGACAATTTTTGGAACATAAGAAAATGAGAGCTTAGGGTGAACAAGTGATGTAGTTTAAGATCGTTATAAGGCCAAAGCATTATATGTCAGAGTTAACTATGTCATATAGTACAATATCGTTTAGTTGGTTTCAAGGATTTAAAAATTTAAATTTAAATTGATTTAAATTTGGTGTTTTAGGTTAAAAAAAACTGATAGACCTAACATAAAAAAATATTAAAATCTCAATGGATTTTAAAATCTATGTGAAGAGAAATGACAAAAATATTGAGAGTAGTTGGAATGGGAATAAATAAAGAGAAAAATAAAAAAAAAGTATTAAATAAATCAATATCAATAATTTGAAATTGATGGCAATAGTCTAATTTTCTTTTGAAAGGAGCAATGAGACCTCTTTTTTGATATAATTTATTTCATAATTTTTCAATAGCTAAAGAAAGTGGTATGAGTAAAACAAGTAATATATCATAAAATCAATTTAACAGTTACTTAGAAAAGATATTTAACATGAAATTCTTGGATTGAAAAATTTTATAAGTTATTTTGTTAGCATTTTATAAATATTTATAAAAAATATTTTTAATTATTATGATCATTTCTTAATCTTTTATTCAAATAATATAAATAACATATTTAGATAAAATGACACTAAATAAAAATTATTAAATAAGTATTTTATAATAAACTATCATCACAATTAACACAAGATTCAATACACACATCTACAAATACACATATCTATATATAACTTCACAATTATATATCGATTTTATAAATGTCTTGTCTAATCTTATGTAGACTAATAAAAACATATTAGTTATGATGTTTAAAATAATGATATCAAAATTTAAAAGAATTCAAACTATAGTTTAATTGTGCAACTTCTAATAAATAATATGACTTAATATAATTAATAGTCAAAGACATTGATTTTACTTTTTTTCTCCCTCAGTAAATAGAGAATCTTTTTTCTTGTAAATAACTTTTGGAGATTGTTGATGAAAATGACATTTTTATTTTTTTTTTTATAATATTTTATTATTTTAACTATTTGACATAATAGAAGAGGGATAGAAAATGTTGTATACTTAAATTCTATCAAATTTTACATTAAAAAAAACATAACAAAAATTTTGTGGCCTATCATAAAAGTGATGATCATGACAAAATCATATTCTTTTAATCATTTCATTTTTCTTATAGTATTTTTGATATATATTGTTTTCTAAAATATTATAGATATCAATTATTTATCCAAATCTTTTTATGTAAACATTCAAAATATTTAAAATAAAATTTTTAAAAAATATTCTTCATATTTGATACGAAAGAAAATGGAGAAGCAAAAATAAACAGAAAAAAGGATAGTGATCATCTTTTTATTTAAAAAAAAAACAGATTTTAATGAACTATTTAATATAAGTTAAAAATTTTAAAAGTATTTATTGTAATTTGTGAGAAGAGTCCACTTTGATGATGCCCTAGAAAGCCTGCCGACTTGAAGAATGGAAAATGATTTGGTGCTTTCTAAGGAGCATTTAGTGGATCATGGAGCTCATCGGAGAGTGGAGCATCCATGGAAGCATCGATCAAGCTTCATAAAGAAGAAAAGCACAACAAAAATTTGTGGGCATTCGATGTGTATGTACTAAAAGGGGCATTCGTTTTGTGGGGCGGGTGAATGCGATCACATCATCTTGTACTTGTAAGACTGTACACATAGATTTATGCAATAATGCGATAAATTTATAAATATGATGTTGACATGAACTTTTTTTTTTTATTTCTTGGTAGTCATATCCCACACAAATTGGATCTTGCAATTGTTTAAAAAATCTATTTTCAAGAAAGTTTTGCTTTCACAAATCATGATATTTTAGAATCTAATTATTTACTTTTTTTTTTTTTTTTGTTGTTCAACGTATGTCATGTTGTTGATCGTCCTATCATCTTAAGATGATGCTCATGTTTATGATTCTATTATTCTTTGTCTTCTTGAATTGAATATGCCACTCAAACTGTACCTGTTTCACCAAACTATTTGCATGGTTGATAGACCATTCAATTTTTATTTAAGATTTTTCATTTTACAATCTTCTCAACTAAATCAACTTGTAGCATCTTTATTTAAGGTTGCTTGCTTCTATGTACGCCCAAGTTGGCCATGATACTACTTTCACCCAGATGATCCACCCAGTTTGCTCATCATCTAATCATAATCCTTATATCTTTTAAGATTTTAAGAATTTAAATCTCATTTAATGTCGTTAGATCTTTAGTTGATATGTAATCTTCAAAACTTGACCTGTTACATAATTTCTCTTTACAATCAAATTCACTTGATAGAACATATCTTTTGCTTAGCCTTTATATAAATTTATCTTATACCAAAAGTCAACATTTAAGAAAAGGCTTTGGGATCTTATCATATCATTAGATTACAATAAAAAATTTTAGTAATTGCAAGTTTGTTGCTCTATTTAGTATTATTGCTCATTGCTCATGATGCTTCAATATTTTTCTTCCTTATTTCCTTTGGCCTTTGCTCAAACTATTTTAGAAGGTCGCTTCTAGTGTAATTTCAAGAAATATTAGAATTTTTTAGATTTATTATGATTAAGTTGTATCTCTTTAAGGATTTTTTTATTTTATCATGTCTTATGCATACTATATTTTCTATTTTCTTACTCCATAATTCACTAACCCAACATGGAGCATTCTTACATAAGTGCATAGGAAATTCATAAAGTGAAATGATGTGTCAAAGAAGAAAGCATGTATGTGATAGATTTCAACTTTAAAAGGTAGTAATCTTTGGTTCACAAATATAGTTAGTTCTGAGCTATTGTAGATGTCTTAAGGAACTACTTTATCACCTCCTTTCTCTAAGGTTTTACTTCTACCCCTTTATCATATTTTTGAGATAATTGGATAACTGGGGGCAAATACCAATGCTAATGTTACACTTGAGGACCTCAAGTACTAAGAAGTCTACAAAATGATAGTCTAAAGGACATATTGTTAAGTAATTTGTTAAGCTGTAACCCTTAGTTATAATCTTAAGAGAAAATAGTAGGTTCAAATTTTTGGCTTTCTTAAGTGTTGTAATATGTTCCTTTCTCTATCAAAATTTTTGATAATTAATAGAATGAATGGCTTATTGTCTTAATGATGTTGGCTACATCACTACCCACACATTGTTGAATACATGTCTAGAAATCCTACATTTTTGTGTAAGCTGTAGGTTTTGTTTCATGGATTCTTTTGCATAAAACATGCTAGTCAAGGAATTCCTCTTGATTTTTTTTTCTTTTTTTTGTTATAGACATAGCAAAAAAAATTATGCATTTTCCTTATTTAAAATCGATTATACCATATTGGTTGATTACCTAACCAAAGTCTTAGTGTCAAGATTGATAATACTTTTGCTTACTTAATTAAGCTAAGCCTCCTAAATCTTTTCATTTAACTTCCTCTTCCTATGTAATGACACATTGACCTTCAAGACTAGCAAATGCTTAATGCCCTTAGACTAATGAGCTCAATCTTGCCTTATGATATTTTGGCCTCTAGGTTGTAGTCTCATGATGCTTGTCATGTGATTCTTGATAACCAAAACTAAGTAACACAATAATGAAGTCCTCTTTTGGCGACATTTAAAAGATGGATTTTAAGGAGGAATTTTTTATCCAGTGAGAGAATTTAGAGAAACTAGAGAAATTAGCTTTAGAGAAGAGGAAAAAGGAGACTATGTGATAGATTAGACGAAAATAGATAGCAAAGGAGACAAACAAAGTATTGTGAGCCCTTGGTATTTCTTTGTTAAAAGCATAATGACTCATATGAGTGAGTCCCTTTTTCAAAGAAGGGGCAATTGATCCATCCCTAGTAATGTAGTTTCTTAAAAAAGACCTAAAAAGGTTAGTAAAATTCCTTGATAAAATGTTATGGGTATCAAGAATGTTTGAAGATGATATGAGATAACTAAAGAAATGATTCTCAAGAAGTATAGAGGTGGTTCAAAGATCTCTTAAGAGAAATTGTTTTGACTTAAGGAGGGCTCAATACATGTTGTAACATAAGAAAACATTCATGCAATGAAGGAAAGGTTTTGAAGAGTTTACAAGAGATAGTTTTAATACTTAGGATGCATTCATGAGATGAATTAGTCTTAAGAGTCTACTTTAGATATCATTTGGAGTTCATGAAGACCTAACTCATAAGAGAATTAGAACACCTTGTAGGAATTAATATAACCTCTAAGAAAGAAAGAAATATTTCATAAATGTCTAAAGTTGTTTAAAGGAGGTTATGGAAGAGTCAAGGTACCAAAAAGAAAGCTTATGTAGTGCTTTTTAATGATAATCAAAATGGTTATGCATTGAGCCAAATTAAGTCTTCATTCTAGGATATTTAGCATTGAATTTTAGCTAAGGCGTAAACTTTTAGATCATGTTCTTAGCTTTCTAATTAATTTTGTCCTAACCCCATGAGTCTTAAGGCATTTATAATATTTTGATAACAACAATCCACTTAAATATCATTCTTATGATTTAGCTTATCTACCAAGCGAGTACAAATTGATCCAAAAGATGATTCATGAAGCTATTTGAAGAGCTTGAAACAATCATGTGAATGATCGTATATAATAGCTTATGTGAAAAGAAGAAGGATTCATGTGCTATCAAGCTAAGATGATTATTCACTCTAGTACATATGTAAAGATTACATTTTAGGTTACCCTTTATGAGAGTTATTTCACTTAATCCGCAAATACATGTAGAAAATCATGTTCAAATTACTTTACTCTCATATTTCTAACTAGTATCTTGTGAACTCTTGTACAAAACTATATAAGATCTAATGAGTTAAGAAAGGGAGAACTTGACTTGAAGTTTAGACCAAAGAGGAGTGAAAAGTTGTACCAATTATATAAAACAAAATTTATTTTGGGCAATACAATTAGACTTGTGATAATCTAACAAAAGTAAAATTAGATTATTTGATTTAACCTTTACTTTTAATCTATGAAAATTAGATGATATGGTCTGTAGACCAAATGGTATGATTTGTTTATAAGAGCAGTATAAAAGCAATCAAATAGTTTGGAGTCATAATAGAGATAGAGTGATCCATTTAAAATAAAAACTTTTAAAAAGTTTATATGGTATGAATTTATTTACTAAAAAATATAATTTTATCTAAAAAAACTTAGTAAAAGATTAAGTGATAAAATAAAAGAATATTATGAAATTGTATAATATGACTACTAAGATTATGATTAGTTCAAAACACATAAGACCTTTAATATAATCATACTTTTCTAATACTTTTGTATGAATTTTTGATATTTTATTAAAAAATATGATTGTGTAAGGATACATATTCATAGCACGTAAAAGAGAAATAAAAATTTTCATAAGATATATTAATATTTTAATAGATTATATAAAAAGTTAATTGTGTGAGTTTAGAAAGGTGTTATACATAATTTTAACTATATGAATGGGTAAGAAAGTACTTAATGGTTTGTTCAAACATTTATAAAAATAAAAAAGGAGTCATTATATGAGCTATTTGAGTTTCTATAAAGGTTTTAAAAATTGTTTGAAAACAATTTTAAAAAGTCAAAAAAAGTGTTTGTCAAAAAAAAAAATGAAAGGAGGGATTAATACTAATTGAAAGAGAAATATATATTAGTAGAAATCTAGATTGATATAAGGAGAGATGTTTACTAAAGAAAAAATTCGCTACAATACTCTTTGAGTTAATAGCAAAAGGGAAGCATTCATAAAGACTAATTATCCATCCTTGTACATCAAAAGCTCTCAAATTTTTTGTATAACTGATATGATAATATCTAGATTCACTGCACTTACTTTTATATATTAGGTTCACATTTGGTTAAGCCATGTGCTTTATATTTATTCTTATGACCTTATATCTCTTAACCCAACTTTGCACCATAGATGAGTGAAGTGGTTGGTCATATGCTTAGGAATTATGTGTGAATTGTTTTGGTTATTGTTGATCTATGAAAAACCTTAACTTATAATTAGATTTCTACACCCTGCTATAGAGAAGGAATAACTTAGTGGTGTTTAAGCAAATTGTTTGGTGGTGGACGTAGGCTTTAGGTTAAGCTGAACCATCTCAAAATATTACTATATATTCACCAAGTTATCTTGCCTTTTGTTCTAGCTTATTTGAATACTCTATTGTATTATTAAAAGTAGTTCCACTTGGTTATCTTATATAATCTATAAGAAAATTAAGCAAGGGATATGGTTTTTTAAAGTAAAGTTTTTAAAAGCCTTACTTGTTCTCTAGTTTGTAAAAAGATTTAATATTGATTTGTGCAACACTAATTCACCCCCATCTTTTGGTGCACTTCCTTGGATCAAATGAGTGGTATTAGAGTAAGGTTCTCGTCTAAATGACATTAAATCTTTGAGTAGATCCTTATTGGAAACTAGAATTTGGATTAGATATTTCATTATTGATTAAATTGTTTAAAATAAAAAATCATCTTATTTTTTAGAATTAATTTTGAGGATTGAAAAGTTATTTTCAAATTCATTTTGAAAAGTATTAATGTAAGTATTTGGAAATTATTTAAAAAACTACATGTTGTTTCTAATTGTGATATATTTGTCATAGATTAGAATGAGTTAAAACTTGCACAAATGAATGGTCAAGGATTATATATTCTATTTGTGAACTTATAAGACATGCATGAAACTTTGTGCTTTTAATACTTGCTTTAAGTCAAATAGATAAGTGATATGGAGACAACAAGCCTTAAATTGATGAAGACAAGAAGAAGAAGAAAAGATTGAAGAAAATTGAGTAAAAGAGAAGAAGAAAGACCATAGTAAGCACCTTGGATACACAAAGCTTGGTTAAAGGTTCATATGTTGATTCTCACTCTAAGAATATTTCATGTTTATCTAATTCATCTTTTGATTATGACTTGTTTGATTATTATGAGGAATTGATTGATGATCCTGAAAATCTATTTCAAAAATATATCAATCATAAAAGAGCTTGTTCTATGCATGAGAAAAAGGTTCATGTTCTTGAGAAGCAAAGCAAATAACTTAAGAATGAAAATGAAACTCAATCTTTTAAAGCCAAATTGTATTTATCTTCCTTAAGTGAATTGAAAATAGTGAATGATGAAAATGGGATTTCCTTTGTTACGCATGTTTTAATTTTAGATTCTTTAAAAATAGAAAATGATTTGCTCAAAAAAGAGAATTTTGATTTGAAAGGGAAGCTGAATGCCTTTGCTTTTATTAAAAATGATTAAAGTTCATAAAGGCAAATTTACTATTTCTACTTTATATGTGCATAATTATGGTTCGTCATGTACTCATGTGAAAGCTATGATTTGAAAAAACTAAATCTATCTTTGTGCATGCACCATCTCATAAGACCTATTTGCATACATTATATTCTTATGTCCCTTTAAATAATTTATGCAATTATTGTCTAAATCTAAGTAATGTTTCAATTGATTACATTATTAAGAAATAATAAAGGAAACAAATTCATGTGAATTGCAAAAGGAAGTTCCTCTTGTGCAAATATTTCAAAATCACACCATGGACACATTACCACTTTTCTATTACAATAAAAGGAGAGTAATGTCTACAAGAGAGGCTAAAGAGGGGAGGGGGAATATGAGTTTTTAACAATCTAAATTACTTGGATGTGTTTGAAGTAGTTGTAAGAACTTTGGCTGAATGTGATTAAAAATATTAATTGTTAATTGCTTTTAGAAATAGTGAATTATTGTTTAACATATTTTGTGTGATTAGATTCTAGCTACATCAATCAAAAGCAAATAAGTACACAAGTGATCTTCATATGGTTCAATTCAAGCGTAAATCTACATCCACCATTAGCCAAATAACTAGGCTTCTAAATTCTCTTCTATTTTGTAGCCTAAAAAATAACCACTCCCTTTTTGCTATAATGAGGAAAGGTTTAATCTAAATAAATATCATTCCTTTTTTGCCATGATTAGGCAAGGCTCAACCTAAATTAATATCACTCACTTTTTTTTGTTGTCAAGTCGGGGGTCAACCTAAACAAAAGAGTACAAAACAATTATATAAAGTTTCAGCACTTATATAAAACAATTTCATATAAAAACCTATTCCAATTACATGTGAAAATAAAATGATAATTTCTAAATGATGTGGAAGGACATTTTCATGTAATAATGAGAAGCCTTGATACAATAACAATGAATATGACACTGGAGAGCACAAAATATAGTAACAACAATATGAGTAAGAATAATTACACATACAACCTAACAGTTTTTTTCTTAATGATTTACAAATTTATTCATTAGCTTATTCTCTTTCAAATCCTCTCTTATTTATAACATTTAACAACTTAAGGACATCTAAGGTAGGTGTAATGACTAATATCCTATTTCCAAAAGTCAAACTAGACATTATAGGTCTTGAGAAATTATAGTGCTATTTGATCCAAGGGATCATATAAATATGATGCAACACTATTACATGTCAAAATAAAGTTAATGCATGTAAAAAAAAGTTTAAAAAAAGGTACTAATTCATAAGTATTAAAAGAAACCTTATTTATAATTTCCTACTATTCATTTTCACCTGATAACAAATATTATACTACAGTATTAAAATAATCAAAGAATAAAATAGTTAGAGGACACCAATTAACTACTCAAGCGAGGTTGATGATAAAACCTATTTCTTTTACCAAATTATTCTCATACTCATAAAATATCATAAAATATATGGTGTTAGTATACCCAATAGATATACATATAAATTGATATCATATGTGTACAAATATATATTCTCAAAATGATACAATTTACTACATATCATGAAATCTCACCCCATAATATAAATTTCTCCAGAGTAACCACTCTTAAATGCCACTTTGATCCCTTTTCTTTGTATATCTTTGATATGACATATAATATAAATAAAAAATAAGCTTTATAGTACTCAATAAGTAAATTTTTATCTACAATTAATAACACAGTATACATTAACAATAAGAAATAAAAATAAAAACCTAACATTAATAATATACTAATATATAAGGAAGCCACTAATATATAAATGAACATATTGTTTTTTTAATCACAAAACTCTTAGTATTAATAGGTTAATGTCTTAAGGGGGGTGCATTATGTAATGCCAAAAACAAATATTTGACTTGCATACTGAGTCAAGATAATGGTGAAGTCTTACTATATTACTTCCAATGTACAAATAGGAAAAGTCACAATTAATATGAATCCGCGTACATGTCTTAAGTGAAATATAGGTCAACATCATTATAGTCTAACAAATAATTAATGTTAATAGTGATATTGAGTCTTTATAAATGAACATAATGTTCTTTCTCTTATGCATATATGTAAGTAAACATCTCATTCTTTTGAAAATATTACAACAATCTTTCATTGATAATCTTTAATCATGTTCTTTTTATTATTTCTCATATTTGTCACAATTTTTAATAACAAGAGTTTAGTTTTTCCTATACAAGCCTTACAATTGGGATATGATAACTAGCCAGCTATATTAATCATATCATCTCCAATCGTTCAACCTTACATAATATACTAGAAATAGCAAAGCTTAACTCATCCAACTCTACACAATAAATTATAATAGTTCAGTGTGAGATATTTGATGTCGTCTTATAACACAATCCACAGTTTGTGCTCATTAAACCCTATGCTATGTGCTTGTGGTCAATTATATATAATAGTAGGCATGAGAGAATGTCTTAAGAAAGATCACTTTTTTTTCTTATTTCATTAATTACATATCATATTACTACCTAATATTATAGTTTTATCATTAATGATGTACATACATGACTTATATAACTTATTTATATCCTTTCATTCTATCCTAATTCTCATTTCTTCTCTTCTATATTATCTTTTTGTTTTTTAAGTTTTGACATGTTTACTAAACAAATGATGTGACATACACGTATTGTCTCATAACCTTAGCATTTGTCATATTATAATGATTATATTTCAATTCAACATTAGAAAACTCATGCATGATAAAATGATGTTATGCTAACATGATCAATTAAATATATTTTTATATATAAAAGCAATAATTTACTTATATTATAATTAATTTAATTTACTAACTTATTCTTCTTGGGGTATTCCTCTTTAGGTTCTCATTTTATTTGACTTCCTATGTAATTATAAGTATCTACAAACCAATTACAATATACTCATTTTTTTATTAATATTACATTCTATATTCTATTTTGTTCATATTTTTCTTAATTATAAGCTTCACAATTTTCACAAAACTCATAATTGATTGAATTGACTAACATCCCTATCAGACCATTTGATTAACCTTATCAAACTATTTGTCTGATAACACTAACAAGCTTTTCGATCTATTGATTAGATTGTAAAATAAGTCTTTGTCAACTTTTACGATTTACATCTATCAAATTGTTTGTCTAGCTTTTCGACTATCCATGGGAACAGTTATTAAATAGTGTAATGGATTAATCCAATGCAATCCAACACAAAAATATAACTAATCAAACACATATTGGACTATCCGATCTTACAACAAAAATCCAAAACTTACTTCCATTGTTTTACTAACAAATCGATTCCAAACTCTTTACAAAGCGACTTCAAAAGCTACATAGAATAGAAATACTTCTATTGAACCAATAGCTCAAGGGTTTCATAATAAATCCAAGCTTAAAGATTCAACATCAAGTTCTCTAATATGCTGCAACTTTCAAAACATGCTTCGAATAATGCTGAAGCGAAATCAATATAAAACTTTAAGAAAGCTCTTAGAACAAAACCTTGCAGGTATGTTTCCTCTCTGTTATAAGAATTCTCTCAAATCCAAAAGCTGTCTTCATCAATACCAAGCTTTTCCCTCGCTTCATTTGATTCCAACTCTTCTATTCCTTGCAGTCCTCTTTCCAGCATAACTCACTTCTTTTCTTGCTTCTTTTTATTTCTCTTTACCTTTTCTTTTGCTTTCTCACAATGTTCATGACAACAGCTACTCTCTGTTCTTCTTCTTCAACTGTAGCAACTTTCCTTCTCAACTGCAGCAAATTCTATTCCTTGGCATACAACAAAAACTTCAACTTCACTACCTCGTTATAAACCTCCTCTTAGACCACCTTTCTCTTGATTAAAGCATTGCTCAACCTTTTCCTTAAGCTAAAACCACAGAACTTCCTCTTCTTCACCTCCTATTTCTTCCATTTTCTCAGGTGCAAGCCCTTAATATTTTTTTTTTTTTGAAAGATCTTTCTAAGTCTCTCTTGTTTCCTATTCCTTCCGTACAAGATACCGACTCACATAACTCCCTTGCATATCGAATAATTCCTAGTAATGCTTTAGGCAAGCAATCCCCTTAACAACTGCAATTGGATAAAAGTTTAACATTTAATGAAATTAACATAATTCTTTTATTTTTTTTAATCTTTTAATTACAAAATAAATATTTTTATATCCTTCTCAATAAACTTTTTTTTTTAAAAATATGTTTAATTTAAAATTATAAAATATTTTGCAAAGTAAAATATTTTTTTATACATGATAAAAATGTTATTATTTTATTTTCACTCATCAACTTTTTAAAATATCAATCTTTTTAATCAAAATATTAATATTTACAACATAAAACTATTATTTTTAACACATGATACAAAACCCAATTTGTGATGTTACACTACTTCTCTACAATGGGGGGCATTATAAATAAGTTTAGACAAGTATAATAATTATAATTAATTAAAATAGCTACAACAATTAAAGTTTCTGGAATCTCCTATTACTTTGCTACTTGACAAAGCTACGATATGCTTTAAGATCTTGTTTGATTACTCTGTAGATCTCGGTGGAATTGCTGATAGGGGGTTTATCAAAAAAATATTTTTACTATTGCAAAACTTGGATGGAATTCAGAATTGAGAAAATTAAAAAACAAATTTTTATTTATAAAAATAAAATAAGTTTAACTAACTATACAAGAAAGATTTTGTTTTATTGATTATTGAGTTTAAACCTAATTTTTCACAAATTTTTTTCAAAACTATATTTTATTTGAATAAAACTAATTTTTTTCAAAATCCCTTTTTTAAACCAGTGAGATCTGATTACACTCTACGCCGATTAGACATGTATTAGAAGGTTTTCAGCTGTTTCAGAAATTAAATAGTAAATGAAAGGAACAAAAATAAATAAATAAATAAATAAAAGACAACGGGCATCTTACGTACGTGCAGTCGTCAATCAGCATCATCACCGGCAGCTGCCGGTGCAGCTTCCTTCTGTTGACGAGGGAATATGCGTTGCCCTGGTGAGAACATTGCAAACGGGTCGAATCGTGCCTTCCGGTCGACAAACCGGCACCATCCTGTTTCTCCAAAGTGGTCCGACCACTCTTCCTTTGTCTGATAGTTGGGCATGTAGAGCTTGAAGTCGAACCCAGCCGACCGGCACCGGTCCACAACCTCCCGGTTCTCTTTCGCCATTTCTTCCAACGACGGACCTGCCGGCGGTGGCAGAGCGAACCGCAGCAGAGCGACGAGGTAAAAAACTTCGCCTCTTGGCACAACCACCGACATCCTCTCATCCCACCTGCAACAAATAACAAATTTACCATTGAAACTCGGTAAAATTATACTACGAACGCTAAAATGTCAAAATAAACCGATTTACTTGCTGCGAAGCATCGGATAAACCAACATAGGTCCACCGATACCACGGTAGAGGATCTTGCCGAAGACCTCCCGATCGAAGTCGACGATGTCGGCAGCGGAAACGAAGAGGTTCAGCCACGGATGCGGCGTGTACCAGCTCCCGTTCGCACGTGCCTCCGATTCCAATCGCTTCACACGCGAGAGAAATTCTACGTACGACACGTGTGCATAAAACTCCAGGCCCTTGACGTAGCCCAATGAGCGTAGTATCTTCGCCGTCCTCTGGGAATAGGCGTAATTTGGCGTCAGTCTAAAGCAAATTCGATGCTGGAAATTGTCAGGCTCGGAGAAACTGACAAACATTTTGGATCCAATTCGGCGTTCACGTGTGCGGTCACGTCACTATCCTTTACAGAGTCATGACGAAGATACCCCTAGAAAAAGATAATTAATTACCTGTTCAATAATATTGTGTTCGCCATGATCAAAGTGAAGAGCAAGCTCAAGGCAGTAGAGGATAGGGCCGGCACCCGGTGGGATCCGATCCTGGTCGAAGGGACATCGGACCTGGTCGAATGGTACCAACCCGTAGCCGTTAAAAGGATCGTCAGAGTTAACGAAGGCGAATCCCTCAACGTAGTCCAACGAGCCGGGCCCGACCAGCCTTACCAACGTTTCCGCATCCGAAGCATACCGGGCGAAATCGATGTACACTACTCTTATCCAATTAACCTAAATGATATTAAACATTATCAGAAAAGCGATTTAATAGATCGAAATACGAGTGTTTTATCATTTTTTATGAAAAAATAAATTACAACTTAAATAAAAAATAAAAAATAAAATTTGCGACAGTTGTAAAGTTACCGTACTGAGCATACCATATCAGGTGCGGGGAGCAACGGGATCTTTACTCGCGTGATCACCCCGAACTGGCCGAGTCCGCCAAGAACGGCAAAGAAGAGGTCGGCGCCGAATTCCGGCGAACAAACACGACGCACTCCGTCGCCGGAGACTACCTCGAGCTCCACAACGTTAGCCACCTGGGGTCCGTGGCGAAAGGCCTGCCCGCTGATGCCAGCGTTAGACAACGTTCCTCCGACGGTGAGTCCCAAATAATCCGTCCACGACGGCAGCGTCCTTCGGTGCTGCGCCACAGCCCATTCCAAGACCTCCTCCCACAACATCCCCGCAGAGACGTCGGCGCAGACCCCGTTGGGCCCGTTCACGAGTCTGATGGGACCAGCGAGTGCCCGCATGTCAAGGACGACGCCGCCAGCGGCGCCGGCTTGGCCGTTGACGGAGTGACCGTTTCCGCGCGCAGCGATGACGAGTCCGTTTTCACTAGCAAAACGAACCGCGCTGGCTACCTCGTCAGCCGTTGAGGGGTGAACGACGGTCACTGGCAGGGTACGGATCGTGCCTCCAAAATCGCATCCAAAGGCCTCACGCATAGTAATGGAATCGTAGTCGGAGATGACCGTGGCGGGGGTTGTTGAAGGGTGACTCGGTTGGTTTTCGACATATGCGATCATGGCGACGCTTCTTTTGAGAAATTGCCCAGAGTATGAAATTTGTTCGCGCCGTGGTGGTTAAAATAGAGCAGAGTTTTCGGGTCGAAGTGACTACTTGTTGACGCCTAAAGGTTTCCAATCATTTGTTTTAGTTGATAAATGGGCATTTCAGTGCAAAATTTGTCATTTAAGCTGATTAATCTAAATCTATTATTAATTCTCTTTGCAAGATTGAAGATATTTTAATTAATAACGAAGTTTAGGCACTGTTGTTAAGGTTTGGATTAACCGGATAATCCAATTAGCTTTGCCAAAAGGTTAAAATAAATGACTACAAATTATTGGGATACATCGAATCATAACGACATATCAAAAGTGTACTTCAAGATAATTAAAAGTTTATCATAAAAGTTTTATAATTCATTAAATTAACTAAGCAAAAAAATACTTTTTAAAATATTAATTTTAAAAAATATTGTAAAAGCTGTCTTTAAAACAGTAAACACAACGAGAAAGCCTTAAACCCCCTTCCCTTAACCCACGCAAATCTTAACCATTGCACATTTCAACCAGTTTGTTGCTTTACTATTGGAATTGGATCATTATATTCAACTCTTATTTATGTTTCTCCTGAGTAAGCAAAGTTTTGTTCCTCAAAATTGTTGCTTATCATAAATATAAGCACAAATGTCTATAAGAAATGTTGCTTAGTTCTAAAAATGCTATTTAAATTAGGCTAGAAGTTGTATGGAAAATGAAAACTGGAGAAAAAGAACATTGGGTATAAGAAACAAACTGCTTAAAACGAGATTATTAGCAACAACATTTGTTTAAAAGTAACGTCTCTTTCTCAACCGGATACATTCACTACTGTTTTGTTGAACTTATCTTGTTCAGGCAAAAAGATAGAGCTTGGTTTGTGTAACGTTGGTAAGATGATTTAGTTAGTACATTCAATTGACCCAAGTAGATTGTTGTGATGACTTAGAAACTTTGCATATTTATCTTATCAATTATGAACAATTTTTGGTCAAATGAATTAATAGGATCAATAAAACCTTCGAATGGTTTTCAAAAACTATAGACTCTCGCAACTGGGATGCCAACAATTAGTTGAAATGCTTTGATGGTTTGGTTCAATTGTTGAGTGTTATGTTAATGAGTTCGTTGAAAGAATTAAATTTGTCTAAATAATTATGTTCATGCATGTGTTACACTACAATGAATTACTAGAAGATTTGAAGAAATGTGAGAGTTTGATTTGAAGATAAAGCTAATGGTATTCTTGGATGGTCATGTGTAGACATAATTTTATACTATATTTGTTTTTTTGTAATTTTTCAAAAATTGAAATACAATATTAATATGAACATAAATGGATGGCCTTTGCTATTACATTAAACAAAGTGCAAAAGCCTTTTAAATTTGGCATAAAGGCTCATGCAAAACAAAAACAAAAAATTGCATGAGTGTTTCTCACATAAGATAACCTCACAAGGCTTAGAAATATTATAGCAATAAGTTGAAGAAACTAAAAGAGAAAATTGCATAGGATTTGTACATACTAACTCTTTAAACTTTGAAAAACTTATTTGATAATTAAGGAATACATAACTTAGAGGCAAATAATGTATAGACCTATAAAATGTTGGGCCTGTGCTAAAAACAATTAATAAGATGAATTTCATTCAATTAGAAAATTGTCAACCAACTATTTGTAAAAAATTAAATTTTTGAATGTATTATAGAGTTTTGAGAAATTTACATGACTTAATATTTGAATGTTTAAAAACTTCTTATAGAAAGAAAATACATGGCAAATATAAAATATATTTCATTTGCATTATTGTGTACCAACCAACTTTGTTAAAGAAACATTGTGAAACAAAAATCCAAGTGCTTATTATCATCAAAATCAATATTGCATACATTCTATTGCCTATTTTGATGATGAAAATATGTATATCTTTAGGAAGATTATATAGTGACAAACATTTCCAAAGAATAGTAATTTCGTTTTGCATAGTATTTGAACAAATAACAACAATGACTAACATTATACTTGCACAAACAAAATAAGAGGTTGTGCCAAAAGTAATCATATGCATTATAGTACATAAAGCATAAAATCACAATTACAATTATGTAATAATAAACCAGAGCTAGCATTAACATCGTCAAAAAGATTTCACAATAACTCAAGGGCACGTATCATCCATAAAGAGAGAAAATAAATACTACTTAACTAGTGTAGAATAAATATAATACAAATAAAAAGTTTTATTATGAAAAAAAGTCAAAATAGTCTTAGATGTCTATCATAACTTTAGCTTTTGTGAATATGATGATCTAAATTATGAGCTAGAAGAACATAAGGGAGCAATTATGTTAGGCTAAGTAGAATCAAGTTAAGGTACATACAATCTTAATTAAGTATTTTCTGATGAACTATAGGCAATATTTATTGATGGTTTACATTTAAGGCCCAACTACCTTATGAAAAAGATAAAATAGCCTTAGATGTCTATAGTAAGCATCAACCATGAAGAGGATGATGATCCAAATTATGAGTTAGAAGAAGAAGTGGGAGCAATTATGTTAGACTAAGTAGAATCAATTTAAGATATATACGATATAGTATTAATCAAGTCTTTTCTTATAAGCTATAGGTGACATTTATTATTGGTTTACATTTGAGGACTATCCAATGTGCATAATTTATATCCAACAATTAATAAGTAGTTCATATATCATATTTGCTTACCATAGATTCACTCAAAGCTTTAAATTAGCAAGGCCAAGGAGTCCTTGATAAATTTAATGGTGATCTTGGATGTATCACTCATTTTACCTTCAATCAAATAATAATTTATCAACGTATAGTATGATTTATGCTACTTTATTGATATAAGACAATTAGAGACTTCAAAAGAGCTATTGTGTATTTATTTCAAATCAATGAAGTCTAGCACAATCTTTTGACATGATCTCAAACCTAACATTATCAAATAGGGTCTATTTTGCTAAAATAACATAAAACCAAATAAGGGCTTACTAAGTAAATTGTATTATTAGACACCTACATCAAGGTGTTCATGAACATATTCATAAAAGAATTATTTGAGTTTTAAAATATATTTGAATTCTTTCATTTTTTATTATCTTCTAATATCAAATAAGGATATGCCACTATTTTATGCCATGATAGATTGTTTAAGATTTTATTATCAATGTTTATTACTATCTGATATTATTTTTAATGACTTAAGAGATTAGTCAATCTTAAAAATATAACATATCTTAGGAACGTATTCAGAGCTTGTTAATTTTGCTATTAGCATTACTCATGAATGAAAAGGTGCATTTTCTTTAATTCTATTTCCTTAATTTTTAGGGCTTGAAGTCTGGATCACTAGGGTTTTATGGCCAACCTATGCTCTTAGGCATGCTGGTGGTTAATCCTTGCTCTTGGAAGGTGTTGGCTCCTCTTCTTTCTCTCTCATCTATTTTTTACCTTATCTATTTCTCTTTTTTTCTTTCTTCTTTCATTTTTTTCTTCTTTTGCACTATCCAACTCTTGGTGTTAAGCCCTTAAACTACCACCACTCTTTCTCTTCACATAATTAGAATCTCTCTAAGATTCTTAAACCATGAAAGTAATCGTTCACCCCTTTGTTGAACTTATCTTATCTCTTTCTCTTTTCTCAATTTTGGGAGAAGCACAAAACATAACCTAATTGAGATGCTTATCTATATTATAGCCCTTAAAACTTATCAAAATCTAAAATTTAATTCTAATCTCTCTAGTGCACATCACAACCTTTAATCCTCTTTAAGGAATTTCATAAAAACCTAACCAAGGCCTTCCCTTGCAAAAGCTACCAAACATTCTACATCCAAGAAAAAACTAATTTCATAATCCAAATCTCAAGTAATTGTATGTTATTCCTCATTTAATCTTAAGCCCAATTCTCCTTTAATCTAGACTTAAAGACCCTTAAAACTCTAATTCTATACAAACCCATGTCTTTTTATAAAAACTTTACTTGTTGAACCACCCTATAAACCAACTCAAAACCTACCAAATTTCTCTCATCATTATTTTTTCTCTATATAATTGCTATCAAAAGCATAACTTTCCCCTTTACTTTTGACTTCATCTGTCTTAAATGTCATGCACTCTCAACTTTAGATAAATTCTCATTTTCTATATTATTTTGGCATCAAAGCCCAAAGGATTTTTTGATCCTTTCAAAGAAATCTAGAAAACATTCCACCATTACAAAAAAAAATATAAGAACTAAGCTGAGTTCTCTTTAAGGCTTCACTATACAATTTTTAACAAAGGTGATAACATACAATTGAAAGGTCAACATTTAGTTGTTGTAATGGCCCAAAAGTTTTTTTTATGTATAATTTATTATAAATTATGAGATTAAGCTAATAGCATAGTAATTATGTGCATATTAATGTAATAAAGATGATTTCATAAATTATGGTATATATTAATTAAAGTATTAAAATATTGAGTTTATCTTAAAATGCATATTATGATTTTAATTAAAGTTAAAGATTTATTTAGCATGCCATTGGGAAGATCATTTCTAGAAGAACTCAATCTTAAAGAACTCAATCATTTTAAGATTTGCCATTTTTAGGGTTATAAATAATTAAATATGAATTTTTTAAATAAAAAGAAAGGTAATTCTAGAAATTATAAATTTGATTTTTAATATTTACCACCTTAGTTAATAATTATATAACAAGATGGATGCAATTAAGAGAGGTAGCTTAACAAGAGAGTGAAATCCAATGACAGTGAGAGAAAAATAAAGAAAACAAAAAAGAGAGAAAGAAGAAAGAAGACACAACTAGAGGATAGGAGAGGAGAGGTTACAAAATAGCTTGGAATCCATTATTACATCTTAAAAAGGAGGATAGAAAATAAAGAAGAAAAGAAAAGAGTTATGAAGGGGCATACAATAGAAGGAATATAGGAGGATAATAAGCCTATTTTAGTAAGTGATTAGGGCCATTCAATGTCATATCTTAGAGCTATCAAAAAATCTTTTGAATATATAGATTACAGTAGATTTAGTAAGCTTTCTTTTTTTGGGAGTTCTTTTATTCAGTTGAGAATTAAATAAGGTAACTAGATATGGAGTAGATTAGACAAAATTTTAGTAATTTAGGACTAGGTAAATCTTATGTTCAATGCATTAGTTCAACATATAGCAAAGTAATTTCAAATCATCTCCTTAATGACTTTCATTACCTAAAAAACATTCAAGCCCAAAACCATTCGAGTTCCAAAATATGTAGATAAATCATGCGTCTTTTATTCTTACTATAGAAAGGAATTATAATAAGCTAACTGATTAAAATGGCGACATAATGGCACTTAAACTTAAGAGACTTAAAGTATTTTTAAAAGAATGAAATGTGACCTACTTCAGAAATATTGTTTACACCTTAAAGAATGCTTACCCTAAAGACAGCTAAAGAGAAAGTTATGGAAAAAGAAAAACGATTCGAACTTTAGCTGGATGGGTAATCAAGACAAGAAATTTTGACTGTCCAAAACAATCCTTTTTTTTTTTTTTTTTGATAAAAATGAAGAAACATTTTGTAGTTAAAAGGCTAAAATCAATTGGCTTAATTATGGTGATTACAATATGAACTTTTTTCATGCAATGGTTAAAGACAAGCAAAGTAAACTTAAAATTCATCAAATCAAGAATTCTAATGGGAATTGGATAGTAGAAGTAGATAAGATTACTGATGTAGCTATTAGGCACTTTAAATGTTTGTTATTGGCCTAATCTATGAATAAAAACACAATTTATTTAGTCAAATTCCAGCTTTAGTGACTCAAGAAATGGACAAACAACTTTTAAAAGAAGAAACCATGAAAAAACAAAAGAAAATTATAGTTGATATGGATCATCATAGAGCTTTGGATATTGATGGCTTCAATGATCTCTTCTTTTCTAAATGTTGAAATGTCGTTGTCCATGAAGTACTGAATGCAACTAGATATTTTCCAAATGATTTGTCTATTCAAAATGCAATTACTAGTGCAAACATTGTACTCATTCTAATGATAATAAGTCCAAAAATATTCAATGATTTCAAACCCATTTGTTAATGCAACTTTTTTGAAAAAAATACTTACTAAGTTGACAGCCATTAAAATACAAAAGATTCTACAATCTTTAATATCTTTGGAATATGTTGTCTTTATCATAAGAAGGGACATTGTAGAAATGGCATGACTTGTGCAAGAATTGGTAGACTTTGTAAACAAGAAAATAAGGAGAAGTAATTGCCTCATCAAATTGGATATTAAGAATGCTTTTGACATGCTTTCATGGGAAGGAAGGTTCTAGTGAAATTTTATTTTGATGCAAGCTTTATTAAAATAGTTATAAATATATTTGGTAATAGTTATTGTCATTAGAAATGATAAAAGTAGAAAATAGTTTCAAGTTTCTAGAGACCTAAAGTAAGGAAACCCTTTGTCCCCTCTTCTATTTTTATATGCTTTAAAAGTATTAAGTTGCAGCCTAAAAATATTAATCAAATATGGAAAGGCTCCATACTACATGATTCCAAAAAGTGCTTAAATATTTCTTATCTAAAGTTTGTGGATGATTTCATCTTATTCAATATAGGTGATAAAAGATCACTTGCTAATTGCATGCACTTTCTAAAAGATTTTTTTAGCAACATATGAACTATAAATAAATTCACAAAAGGATTTATTTTTAGCACTTTTTGTGAATGCTTACAATGTTAGCAAAATCTTTGGATTTAGATTCAATAATTTTCATTAAATTATCTTAGATAAATGCTATATAAGGGAAGGAAAATATTTTTTTATTTTTAATATCTTCTTAATAAGAACATTGGAAAGTTTGCAGGTTCAAAGAAAAAGGCTACTTTCCATAGGAGGTAGACTAATTCTCTCTAAATATGTTTTGGATTCTATCCCAACGTATACTTCGATGATTTCTTATCATGAATGAAAATTGGCCCAAAAGTTCCTACAAAAATCAATCATCATGAATTGACTCACTGGTCAAAAAGCATTTACATAAGCGATCATCATAACTACCTAAGTGGAGCCTACATAAGTTGATCACCACAAATCAAATCAATGAAGAAAAAAGATCATGTATAAGTTAACCATAATGGATTAAAAACCAAGGAATAAAGAATATTAAAAACAAAAATAATATAAATTACAAGTATCTATAACCAAGAAGTTAATCTAAGAGGTACATTAAAATGATGCTACTACTTAGCCTGCAGATATGCTTCACTTCCATGATTGTGAAATGGGAATTTGAGTTAGCATTTTAGCTCTTTAATCAATTCAAGGAATTTGAGTTGTCAAAGATTGTTTAGTGTAAAAGTTTAAAATTATTCATAGATAAGTCTTATAAGGAATTTAAGCCCTTACAAAGTAATTTATTATCAAGCTTCAAGAATTCATTGACCATTGTGGATTTTTTGAAGTCATGTTTGATGATCCAAAAATATCATCAAACGATTTGATAAAGTCAAGCCTAAATTGCCAAAAATATTAATGACCTATTAGATTGAGTGAAGCATAAATTAATGGATATCAATCTATCAATTGGATATTTAATAATCATCTAAAAAACCTCATCTTCACATCCATTTATTAGACTTGGACAAAACATTCTAATCATAATTAGACTAGCGAGCAAACACTTATGAATGATCCAATGCTCATTCAATGGTGAAACAATTTCATGACATATTTACTTTATTTGACCAAGGATTGGATGATTTCATACTTGTCTAATATAGCATATGTACTTACATAAGCTTAAGTTTATACATTGTATTGTTAAGTGATTTTGTTTTTGTAAAGTTAGTTCTGATTTCATGCACATATGATTGCATTGATTAAGATCTTAATACATCAGAAGATTAGATCATACATTTTCACATGCTATATTATAAAGTGATTAGTGCATGTTTGGTTAATATTACATCATCCTAAACATTCTACCAATTTTTCTTGAGTCAAACTCAAAGTTTTCTCATTTAGTTTGGAGTTACATCTCCTTCAAACAATCTTCCAATATAGCTTTAAGCTATGAGTCTTTCTCTATATCTTTACAACTAATCAACCATTGAGCCACTCTACATGATCTTCCAAAATGTCTTAGAGTTAAGATCTATATAATCATTAAGAAGAAAGCACCATATTACAAAGAATATATCTTTGTTATCTTGAAACTAACTACACTAGGTTAAGGGTGTCAATAAAATCATCTTTTTATGTCTAAAAACATAATGATTGGAAAGAAATAACACAAAGTTTAGTTAATTCACTATCAAAGAATGAAAAGTTAGATAGAACTCTCATGAATAGTCTATCTCTTATTAAAAGAGACGAAAGTGGACATCAAAATAAGAAATCAAAGGCTAAAAAATTGTTAATTATTTAAGAAAAGGCTTACGTACTTTTTCACTATTAGGCCACCCTTGTGTTTGATGAGTCAAGTCATAAATATTTAATATATTATTCTAATAGGTTTATTTAGTATGAATCAGGTTTAGTTGTAAAAAATAAGCCATATACTTTTGAAGATGATAAAATAGTAGCTTTCAAAGTCCCTTGGAGTTTTTAGCAAGCTTCAAGGTAAAGATATGCACATCAATTTTAAAATTTATTTTTACTATAAAATAGAATATTATTGATTGATTATTAATCATAAGATAATCTCTCCATTCATATCACTTTCAAATTAACATACACATCTAATTTGTTCAATTTTATCTTTGATTTAAGAAACATCTAGGATTCTATTTTTATTAACTTAAACTTTTCTTGGTTAAATTTTATGTATGTATCTTTGTCAAATTTCATGATAGGTAAAATATTAAACTTTATTCAAACAAGAAAAAATAATTTTGTTAAATTTTCATAACTAATATATATATATATTAGTTATGAAAATTTAACAAAATTATTTTTTCTAGTTTGACTAAAGTTTAATTTTGTTGGCAAGCGTTGAAAAGCAGTTAATATATATATATATATATATATATATATATATATATATATATATATATATATATATATATATATATATATATATATATATATATATATATATATATATATATATATATATATCTTAAGCCATAACCCCAAGTGTGGCCCAAGTGTAAAGCACTTGGGTAAACCAAGCCTAAAAGGGCCTAGGAAGCTTTCAATCAAAAAGTCAATTGGAATCAAAGTTTGTAATGGGTTTGGTACTATAAAAAATGATAACCTATGATCTTATATACAAGTGACACTAATAGTGAAATTCCAAACATACAAGGGGGAGCCAACCCCATATACAAGCTCAAATAATACATGCAAACAAAATTTTATAAACATTGAAACCTCTATCATTCTCGTAATGTGGGACTAAAATTTATATCAATTTTGAATGACTAATTTTTGAATTGAAGGAGTAACATGAGCCTTTCGATCACACAATTTTGTGATCAAATGATCCTAATCGCATCCATATTTTATTCTCATGTATGATCTAAATATAACCATCAAATCAAGATTCTGATCTAATAATCTGTCCAATTTGAATCTTACAACTAAGATCATTCTTATATTTATCATTGATGAATCTAACGGTCTAAATCTCATCTAATGTGATCAGATAACCTAAATCTAATATGATCTTATCTAACTATCCATAATTCATTTGATTTTATATTTGTTGATTTGAAGGACCAAATCCTCTTTGATCAGATCTAATGGCTTTGATTGATCTTGACTAATGGTTATTTTTGTGACATTATTTGAGCCATTATAGAAGCTGTTTGGAAGGAATTTTAAGTTGTTTAGAAGTAGCTTTTAAAATCATTTTTCCTTAAAATTGTAATAGTTATATCAAATTATTTTTATAAAAACTCAACTATTATGAATGAATTGGCTAATAAACATTAATATATCCTTAAGATCTTAGTGAAGTACTACATGATATTCCACTAATGTAAAGTTTTTCGAAAGCACAATATGGCTTATTACAACTCAAAATTTTAAATTCTTTCAACTAAGTCTGACACCTTTAAGCTTTCATTTATCAACTTTTCTTCATCATTCTAAGCCCTTTTTGTCTTGTTGTATTCTTTAACGAGTATAAAAAGTTATACATTTGGTATTAATTTTTTCTTGCTATACTTTTGTTTTCCTTCTTTCGGTTAAATAGTTTAGCATTTACAAAAGCCCATATTCGATTTGATTTTGTTAAAAAACTGAGTTGGAGTTGAGATCGCAAAAGCCCAAGTTATAGTTAAACCCCTAAAAGCTTGTAGGCTAAAGATGAACCTTAACAAAATCTCAAGTTGTAATTTACCAAGTAGTGGTGTTTTACTCGACCTTAGTTGAGGTTGGTTGTAGGTTTTAGTTTGAACAAATCACCTAAAACTTTGGTATACTTTTTTAATTTTTTTGAATATCAAGGTATTTTACAAAAATAAAAGTATTTCTATGTAAAATTTTTGAAATATAAATATGATCCAAAAATAATTAAAATATTAAAAAATATTTTAAAACTTATAATTCAACCTCCTTTTCTAGGATCCATACACACTCTTATTTCTTCAACCACCACTTAACCATAGGAATCAATAGTTCTTCTTATGAGATTAATGACTTGGGTCTTTTAATTCTTATTTTTAATTTTTTTATTGATTCCAAAAGATGACACCAGAAAAGTTTTATGAAAGTTGTAGATTTAAGAGAATATAACATAAGCTTACTTTATTGAGAGTTGAGGAGGAGATTATAGAGCAAAGAGATATACCTTGGGATCCGTAGAAGTTAAAGATGACCAAAGTAGAAAAGGGAAGACTTTAATTTAGGAGAATTTCAAGAAGAGAAACATTTGTTTCTTAGTTTTCCCAAATTAGATCTTTGGAAGTCTATTTATGGCTCAAATTGTTGATGGCTTAAGGTCAACTCACTTGCACACGTAATGAATTATAATTATCATTTAGTTGTAATGGTCTAATCATGTAAGGTTGCTACACACCTATAATGTTCTAAAATTTTTTATAACTATCAAGCAATAATTTGATTATTAATGATGCAAGTTAAATCAATTATACCAATTAAAGCAAAGGGTTCAATTATTGATGATACAATTGAATCAGTTATAACTGTTGACTTTAGAAGAGTTATTGTGCGTATACTTCACATCAATAAAGTCTAGTACAAACTTTTGACCTAATATCAGACTTAACATTATCAAATAGGGTCTATTTTGCTAAAATAACATAAATCCATTTACAAAATGCATAAAGAGCCCAACAAGGGCTTGCTAAGTAAATTGTGTCATTAGACACTTACATGAAGGTGTTCATGAAGATATTCACAAATAGTCATTTGCATTTTAAAATATATTTGAATCCTTTCAATTTTTTTATTATTTTCTAATATCAAATAAAGATATGCCACTATTTTATACCATGATAGAATATTTAAGATTTTATTATCAATTTTTATTATTAATTGATGTTATTCTTAATGATTTAAAAAAGATTAATCAATCTTAAAGATATAACATATCTTAAGAACTCAATTATAGCTTATTATTTTTGCTCCTAGCCTCACTCATGAATGAAAAGACATGTTTTCTTTGATTCTATTTCCTTGAAATTTTAGGCTTGAATTTTGGATCACTAAGGTTTTTTGGCCAACACATGCTCACAGGCATGCCGGTGGTAGCTATATGAGGTAATTTTCCTTTATCCATATTTTTATAACTATGTCTAGTTCTTGCCTAAATGTTTATCATGATATCTTATTAGAATCATTTAGCTTACCTGGGCTACCACTTTAGTATTCACTCTAGTTCAAATATTAGGTATCATTGCCTTTTTTTTCAAGCTTAATTTTACATGAGTTTCATAAGTAACTCTTATACCTCGCAAGCAAACCTAAGCCATCCTTTTCAAAGATTTCTTTTAGGGCGCATACATTTTATGAATCAATAACTTTGGTGGAAAACCTATGGCCTAAGAGCATAATTTAGAATTATCCATTATCTCATAGAATAATCCAAGCTGAGATTTGGGTTTTAGTCATCATTTATGATAAACATATGCCCTTTAGTCATCATCTATGATAAAATAGAACACTTTATCTCAACAAACCCTCATCCAAGGTCTCATTAAGAGCCTCATTGATCCAAATCCTTATCCAAAGTGTGCTCAAGGTTTCACCAAGTTCTTAATATCCTTGGTTTGACTCTAACTTCCATCTTTAGTGTTTCCTTATGTACATAATAAAATCCTTAGGAATTACTTAGTCTTAACAAAAGTTAATCCATGGTTAATTCTTGATCTATCATTTACCTTATCAATGGTTCATCTAAGATCACAATTTTCTTCTATGTTTAACTAAGGTTATCACAGTACTTAACTTTATCCAAGGTTTAAATTTTTATAAAAAATTCTAGAACTTCAATTACGCTAAAGCCATCCAAGGTCACTATCAAGGGCTCGCAATACATCATAAACCTATACGGAGCCATACTACTCATTTGTAAGGATTTATCTAAGGCAACCAACCCAATTTGGATAGAAAAGTCCAATTCATAGGTTTGGTTTATGTTTAAAATCTTACTTGTGATTCTTAGTAATGTCTTACAACATTATTAAAAAAAATATTAAGTTAACATGATAGAATTTTATCATATACATTAATTAATCTTTGTTAAATTCTAAACCATAATTTCATTACTATATTTGGATCCTTTCAAAAAAATATACATAACATGCTTTTCACAACAATTCCAAGAGTTTAGTAGAGAAATAGATATAAGCACAATCATAATAGAAATATTTTCTTTGCATGTACAAGTCACATTTTTTCTTAATTAACAAGTATATTTGCAAAAATTAGTAAATGTTATTCTTAATACGTCTTAAGAGGTTACTTGATCAAATTTTTAATATAGATGTTGAAGGGAGATAACAAAGTTTATCGATGTTGAGAAGCTCTGATCTCCTCTTGGTTGAAAAGTTCAAGGGAGATTTATGGTATTAAGTAGCTTCTCTAATCATATAAACATCCTTTATAACTAAATATATCGAATAAAAAAGATAAAGAGGAATAAGGTTTTTGAAGAAATATTAAATTTTTAATATAAATGTTGAAGGGGAAGATAAAAAAAAAGTCTATTGAGTTTAAGAAGCCTTTGTCTACGAAATATAAATTAACTTCATCTTTAACATTGTTAGAGTTGGTATGAAATGTCAATTCATTCAAAGGGAGGTAAATGTGCTTGCTACAATAAACATTTTACCTTAGGAATTGATTATAGGGTTTATTGTAATTTCTATTCATTGACCATAACACTTAACTATGGGAATAACAAAAGTTCAAATTAGGCCTTAACACTTTTACTTGAAAGTTATGTAAGGGTAGTTTGAAATTTCTATCTTATTGACAACCCTTCATCTTAAGAGCTAAAAAATAATAATTAGTATATTCACTTTTGGAATTAAAGGAAGTATCCTTATGTTTAAAATTAAAGAGAGATCTCCCATTATTGAAATTAAGGGGAGTGCATTTAAAAAAAGACACATCATGGGAATATTAAAGGTTGGCATTAATCTTTTTGCTATTTTACATTTTTTGGCACCTTTTCACATCTTTGTTTTTGGGTCCTTATTACCAACCTGAAGGTCTAAATCCTCATTTTTTTCCACATACGATATAGGTATATGAATGAGTGAGAGAACATAAAGGTGTTGGAATGCATCAATGGAAGGTGTATGAATGCATGAGTTAAAGATGACACTAATTGAAGGACATTATTAAGGAAATGATTCTACATGAGAATGATAAAGAAATAATTGATTAAGAAATTAAGGATAATTATAATATCCCAAATGGAATGAGAAAATATTTAAGAAATTATCAATTGGAATTTAAAGTTAATTACCACACAATTTAATAATCAAGTGCATTTGGGCTTTATAAGAAAAGACACTTAAGATAAGGACAAAGGCCAATTGATTCAAAATACTACCTCACTAATGAAGACTAGGATATTATAATATGGTATCAAAGTAGTATCTCTATAGTTGAATATGGTTCAAGATGAACCAAGGGAAAATGAGTGAGCCTATAACACAAAGGATTAATGATGATAGGTATTGATCACTAAGTGATGTCATAGAGAGAGAGGAATCCTCAAATAAAGAGTGACTATAAAAGAGTAGATCTTAAGCTTTATAAAGTAAAGTCATAAACATTCACATGGTGATACACCTTTTAGGAAAAGCTTGGGTTTAGATTTTATAAAAACTCCATGTTAAATATATTTAAGTTGGAGAAGTTTTGAGATGGGTGACCAAGTATGAAGGGACTCCTTAGATAAGGACAAAATTTGTTTGGTTTGAGAAATGATGTAATCAATAGCTATTTCTAATTTATTGTTATTCCTAAGAATTTTCTTCTTTTCCATTATGTGACTATTATGACTCATACTTGATTGTAATGTAAAGGCAAAAAAATTAGATATGCTTTGGAATGAAAACAAAAATGGAAAATTTTTGCTTACATTCTTCTTGGTTTTTTTATATGATCGATTATTGTATTACTCCTAAATTATTTTCATAGTACATTTTTATATTGTATTATATTATCATGTGATCATTGTTATATTTACTTTATTTGTTATACTACCAAGCACCTAAGATGTGAAAATAGGTATTATTTTAAGTGGATTAGTGTTATGTTGCATATTAGTATTCAATTTTGTATGTACACAGTTCTCTACGTTTGTTGTATGAATGGTCACATGTAATTTTAGTAGTTAGATCTTTCATTTGTTATAATACTTTATATGCACATGGAACTGCCAATACTATGCTAACTTGCTAATCTAACTGACTAGCAAAGCAGGAACCACAAATGCACACAAAACCATAGATGCTACACCAACTTGTCAACAAAATAGACTATGATACACATAATTTGCAACATTAGCTTGTACATGTTGATCCAACTACCAACACGCCAACCTAAATTTGATACAACCTGTTAAGGTGCAAAAATTCATTGCATTTGCTGAACCCATCGACCTAACCTACTACACGCTACCCAAACTCTGCCCATGATAACAAGCATGAATCTAACTAGTGCCAAATCAAAAATAACATATTTTTAGAAATTTATTTGGAAATTATTTTTTAATGTAGATTTTTATGATTTTATTTTTATTTTTATATTTTGTATGTTGCATATTAGTGTGAACCACAAGAAATAAAGAAAGAAAAATAATAACACAAGAAGTTGTCAAATAGTATATATATTTTTTTAAATGGTATAATTCTGGAGTACAAAATCACATTTGTGTGTAGAAAGTAATCCTAAATAGGATTTTGTAAAAGCATAGTTTGTTAATATCTCATCAATATAAAGAGTCCTTAGCAACAATTATGATAAAGTTGTCAACAAAATTATTAAGAAGGCATTCAAGAATATGACATCCTTAACAACAATTGTACATTATCTGACACTACTAACTATGGATATTTTTGTAAACAAAATTTAAAAAATATTTTATCTATTCTCTTAAAGTGAATTATGAAAATAAAATTTTCATTTAACTTTTAAACGAATAAAATTAAAACTTAAAATTATATAGAATAACATTAATTCAAAAATTACTTTTAAAAAAAAAAAAAAAACAAACTAGATGACACACCCATGTGGAAGGAAGTTTGTATTTCAACCATTGCATTAAAGAAGTTATGATAATAATCTAGCCTTCCACCAAACAGACCCTACCACTTCTAAAATGAAGCTTTCAATTTGGATTCGACTTACATTACAGGGCATTACCATATCGATTTCAAATCTTCCAAAAATATTCGCATTAATTATTAAATAGCCCCAATCAGATCTGCAATTATTTGAATAAGTCAAGGCAAAGATATTATTATTGGAAATTTACTTTATTGAAAAAATAAATAATAAATAATCTCTTTCTAATTTGTAAAAGAGAGTCAAATATTTTTTAACCAATCAGGTCCAAAGCCATCGAAATCTGCAAAGATACACCACAGATTCTACAGCTTACTGTAAAGATTACGAATCCTTTTGTCTATAAATATATCTATATGGGAATGTTTAATTGATCTTTCGTCTGTTTTCGAACACCGACGATGTTTTAAATATTTGATTTGACGGCTTTCAAGTATTGTTATTTAAATATAATATTTTTAATATATTGCAGAAAATAATTTCCAGAAATCCTTTTGTTGGTTCTTGGCTTTGTTTTAAATATTTGATTTCATTGAGATTTTTTTTATTTTATATTTGGGAGAAACAAAGATAGATTAATTCTAATTAATGATGAATTAAGGAGCTGTTTTAAGCTTTTTTGTAAGCTTGGCTTGTGGTCACCCCTTCGATCGATTATCTCTTGTCAACCCGTCATGCTAATTGGTTTGAAAGTTATTCTCCTTTCTAATCAATCATTGCACTATTCATCTCTTTTTAACTTGTAACCTCCTGTTTAAAGAATTGGTGGAGCCAAGTTATTGGGGACAATATCGAAGTTGAAATCATAAAATTGCTTCCCACCTTGATTTGTTTGGAGAATTGGAAAGCCCACAAGATAAACTTATTTGAAGAAATCAACTTTTCATATAGCACCATTACTAAGAATGTATAATCTATGTTATTGAAATTTTTAATATTTTTATATCCAAACAAATACTTTAGACATTTAACTAATATAATGCGACTTAATCCTTCTGTTTTCTACTGTTAGGTAGAGAAGATTATAGATTGGAAGATGGATTCCTTTAGTTATAAATATTCTAAAACTAAATGTTAGTTAAATTACTAATGAAAAATCCAAGAGCTATAGGTTGCAAAAGAATAGTAAGAGATATCTGAGGTAAATGATTGATGTTTTCTTTATGCCAATCTATGTTACAATGAATGTGGAAGCCAATTGTATTGCTCTAGTATTACAAATTTAACTTTATTATACCATATATCAGGATAAGATAAATATCTGAATGGAGCATCACTGCAATACTATACTTTATACGATATCTAGTAAAATTATTATAAATTCTTACTTATGTGATCAAATAAAACAAATTAATAAGTTGTTGGACACAATATCCATGAAAATACATGGTTTTAGTGAAAATGATATAGTTACAAATTGGTTTGCTAATTTTGTTTACACATAAGCACAATACATTCAATTTAAAGACTGTCAACTTCTAGATTACTACAAAGGACATATCAGATTAAATAAGTTAAATTTCTTATATCTTAAAGTTTCTTACAATATCTAAGATAAGAAGAATAGGAATTGAATGAGATGATCCTTTATAAAAATACTTTGAATATCATTCAAGCAATTGTATATTAAAACATATTTCACAAGCAAGGACCTCAATAAGCAAACTAGTGTTTTAGTGTCTCCTCCTTAAGTAAGGTCTCTCATCGCTCAACTTGTGAGGATCAATCAACCCAGCAATTTAAGTAATAGATCATTTGAGTACCATGACACTAGTCTAGAGGTAAATGATCTCAACTATTTTAATTAATCTGGAGATGATGGCCTTCAAACTATTATGTGATTTTTTATGACACCATTGATCATTTTTTCTCTTTTGAGTTATGCAACTTCTCCATAAATCTAAATCTCCACTTATCAAAGATCATATTTTATGATATTTATCATCTTTCTAATCTCTTTTATACAACTTGCTCATTGCTCACAATCAGTACTTACATCTTTGCCTCATTCACCTCTACTTGTACAGTATGATATATCATATTATATTGTCTATTGACCAAAATCTCTCCATCTTTTTCTATAACATTGTGATAATATTTCTCTCATCATATAGTTATATTTTACCATTCAAATTTGTATGTCCATCAAACTCTCTTAGGGATTAATTGTACAATATGATTCTTTGATTCACACTATATTTTTGCACAAATAACTTTGAACATTCCTATCAGAAGCATTTCATTATTCGAATGGAATAATCTTTTGGTTCATATAAGTTTAGTCTCAAATTTAGTCACATAAAGCAATTAGCTCTTCCATTACTACACTATGAACGATCACAATAGTTTTGGAAATACCTTGTTAGGCAATTATAAAAATTAAAATGACATCAATTTTGCAATTAAGGCTAGAACAAAGAAAAAATTGGAGGATAATCAACAAATCACATCACTTCCTCTACGATTGGATCTCTCGTACAAAATTAGGCTTTAACAAATTGTAGTTTTGTAGTAATTGTTTATAATGTAAAACTTTCATTATGCCATAAAATATTAAATTCCAAAAAAAACTCTATTCTCTTAGGATAAAGGAGGATTACCAAGCTTTTTTAACGTGTTTCTATTCATTAAGTAAACTTTGGATAGATAATTAATTATTTATAGTGTTTATCTTCAATAAGGTTGATAAATTACTCTCTAACAATTACAATTAAGAGATCAATACTAATCTCACCTTGATGGGGAAAACAAGAAATTTTCTAAAGCATGGGAACTTGTCATATAATACAAAGCTAAGCTTTTTACCATATGATACAACATAAATTATCATGTCTGCTACATGGTACTATGCTAATCCAACTAGCCTAGATAACAAACAAGTAGGGCACTTCATTATACACATCGAGGATCAACTGTATTATTATGTCTTCCTTCATTCTTTGAATAGAAACATGCATTCACTAACCAACTCATATCACTCGAAGTACATTGCAATGCCATGACTTCTCATAACTTCCAAATATGATCAAAACAATTGGTAAAGAATAACTATGATATTGCCAATCTAAAATCTAATTTGAATTAAAACTAGTACGCAAGATTATGCATGATTATCCTTAATGGACTAATATGATCAAAACTAGTTCTTATATCAGACAAGTCTGTCCAACCTTTACATTTATTATTCATTAAGGGACAAAGAAAATCTCAAATGAAACTTTTCATTATATCAAACTAGTACACTATTTGTATATGCATATTATTCATCGAAACATATTAGAATACAAAAGCATTTTCAACACTAATTTGGCTAGACTTATACGATCAATGAACTCAACAATCAGGCCATTGCACTTTTCCATTTTAAAGACTCAACTAATAAGACTAATATGCTTGCACATTAATTGACGAATCCATTTAGTGTAACTTCATACTACTTTGCTAGATGTTGTGCTCCTTTAGACTAACATATTATTTACTTCACACAAGGTTTGCATATGCTTTGCAAGTGTGGTGTAGATCATTAACATTATTAACTAGTGTTATACCCTAATTAAAAATCCTTTAATCACTATCTTTTGATATTAATATATATATATATATATAAGCAAAATAAGTGATCAATACTATACAATATTCTCCTCTTTCAATAAGTATTCAAAAGTGTTTAGTGTTGTGTGAATTTAAATGTTTTGCCATGATCGAACAAACAACACAAAATGTACTTCCACATTTAAAGACCCTTAATGTTTTTCATATCTTAGGTATTCTAATAATTTTCTTTCATAATAAACTTAATATCATCATCAACTTCTTTGCATGACTCTTCAACAAGATTAAAAACTAAGAAATGCCTCCAGTTGAAAACCTCAACACCATAGAGTGAAAGAAAACTCCATTATAACTTCTAAAATCTTCAAATGAACTTAATATTAGCACAAAGTTTTTTAGAACTAGTGTGCCTTCATATATTGGTTATTTTTAAAAATATTATTAGTATTATAAGGTTATATCTTTTACTATATTTTAACAATTTTTTCATTCCTTTAACACCTTTTTAAGGCAGTTATCATGATCATTTTTGAAAGTTATGAGTATCTCTTTTGGGTTATTTTAAAATCTTTTTTTGAGTGCATAATATGTACCTCACTTTAGGAGTTTGTCACTTTTAGGTCCTATAATCTTATCTATTTGAAGCAATGGTTGTAAAGATTTTTAATCATATGCATTTGAAAAGATGTGTGAGTGAAGTAAACCCTTTAAGTAGAGTAAACTTCAATTTGCTTCTCGCTCTTTCATTTTCTTCTACAACTTATAGATTTCTTTATTAGAAGTATAATTCATTTTGCCTTTTTAGTATTATATGCCATCTAAATATTACACTATACCATCAACAATACTTAAATGATCATTTAGAACCTCTAGACAAACTAAGATCATATCAAACTATTGTTATAGCTTTATTTGATTCTATTTATATATGTAAATTAAGAGGTAGTCATTATGTAACTTGATAAGAGTTGAGTGAAATATTTTATAACTATAAAATTCACCTATGGTCCCCTAATTCACCCCTAAGGATGTATTAGTGAGTTATAGGTCTAACTAAGTGGCAAAATGTGACACCTTAGACTAAAAAAATGAGGAATGAATTCTATGTGATATCATAAGAGATGAATCATAAAACAAGGAGTGTGTAATACTTGAAAAGGGTAAGAAGTGGATGCTAGATGATATCTTATGAGATAGAGGAATCATTAAGCAAGGAATATGTCTTATATAAAGCTTTTAGGGTGTAAGAATGAATTATTTCATATTAAGTATTGAAGTTAGATTCTAGTTTATATATGTAATATTATAGTCTTAAATATTAAGGTACCTTTTGTAACCAAACTTACTTAAGATCTCATGTGAACTCATGGTTAAGAATCTAAGGGTAAAGTAGTTTTAAGATGATAGGATAGGCCCTTATGTGAAGGGAAAATTTTGTTTTGGCTAAGATTAGGTGACCTAATGTGACAATAACTCAACATAGTGAGAGTGAGATATTAAATTGAGTATTAGAGCCAACCTCTCTATTAGTCCATTATGGTTTAAAGATGAAATAAGTGAAAGTTAATAGTCTTATAATACTTAAGAGGATAAGGAGTGGATGTTAAGTGATGTCTCATGAGAGAGAGAAGAATCACTAAGCAAGGAGTAGCTCATATGCAAGGCTTTTGAGGATACAAGAATGCATCATATCGCATTAACTATTGAAGGGATGATCCTAGTCTAAATATGCAAAACTATCGTTTGAAATTTCTACTATATTTTTTGGGAGAAAATGTGTATAGGATACCTCAGAATGACATGGTTAAGAATACTAATAGTGCAATATTTTAAGATGGGTGATTATGTAAAAAAGAGTACCTCGTGATGGGTAAAACCCACTTAGGTTGGGATGAAGTAATCCAAAGGGATAATATTTTAATATAATAAGATTGAGATATCGCATAGTAAATTATAACGTATTTCTAGATAAGTGGAGATAAATTAGCTCACATTAACTACTAAATGAGTACTTCTATATATATATATATGAGATATCATAATTTAAGATATTGACCTTTCTTTTGAGAGCAAAACTTAAGTTTTGATAGGTTGATTCAAAGAAATAATATATCATATTAATGAGATAAAGATATCATCCTCTACTAGTTTGAAGTAATTTAAGAATGAATCAAGTAAAAGTTTGTGGACATGTGACACTTACTAAAGAGGATGGTGAGTGAACATTACGTAATATGTTGAAAGAGAAATTATTACACAAAGAGTGGCTCTTAATAATATTTTAAGTGGAGACTTATAAGAATGAATTCTTTAATATTGTTAATTAAGCAAGTGATTATAGTGTTTATATGAGATGTTATAATTTTAGGACTTTGAAGTACCATTTGAAAGTAAAATCTACTAAGTCAAGATGTGGTGATTTAAGAAGATAGTACATCAACATAATGATACAAGCATATCACATAAATATTTTTAAAAAATGTGCTTTAAGATTTACATATAAATTTCATGCAATCAACACTTCTTATGAACCTAATTTTACCACAAAATTGTTTTATATATGCATGTTTTTTGGCCTCATATTAACTTATCTTACCATTCACTCATTGTCATCATTTTTGCTAAATACTTGTTAAGGAGAACAAATTTCTTAAGTATTTATTGGTTTTTTTTTGTACATGACTTATTTGGGTTAATGATTGGCTGCAGAAAGGGCACAACACCTATTATTTAATGCCATAAACTATACCATGACATAATGTCATGGCATGCTTTGGATATTAGGCATTGATGAATATAACCTAATTAGTGAGTGCTCTAATCAAATATTTATTGCCCTCTTTAGATATGATAGACAATTATAGTTAATGTACAATGCCTTTGATCACTATGACATGGTGCAACCACAACTTAAGCAAATTTAATATCCTAATGAGATATATGCCTTTAATAATGGTACAATACCATAGAGCAATGTCCTAAACATTAACACATATATATATATTTATATTTATGTTATACTTTTATCATTATTTAAATATGAGATGTTAATATATATACATCTATAATAAAAAAATATATTTTATTCATTTAAATTGGTTTTTTAGAATATTCTTAGGTAAATATCTTCAAAGAGTTTCTTTTACATTATTTATATAATTTTTGGAACTATTTATTCACCCATTAAGTAAAAATTAATTGTTTAAGGGATGATTTAACCACACACATATTTGGATACAATTGTTTTTTACATCATTTTTTGTTTAAATACCTGTAACCAAAACTTACAATTTTATAATAAATTTCATAAAATATATTATAATTTGACCTTAGTATTTTTAGATGTTATCCTCGTTTGATTGCCCTATATCAACTAAAGTTGGTTTTATCCTAAAATGGCATCTTAAACATCTTAAGGCCATAATAATACATATATAACCTTTGCTTATTAGCTCTTATCAAAGACATTATTCATCCCTTGAGGAGTCATTCTTCATTTAGTGATTCAACCTCTAAGATATTATATGTCAATCATTTCTTATCTTCTTTTGTCTAAGCATTATGAGCTCATCACTTTATACGTTGTTTTCTAACAAATATCTTCATACTATGAGAGATGTCATATGATATTTTAATGTAATGACCCTACCATATAATGTTGAGGTGATATCCTTTATTTATTATACCATACTAGTTAAAATAAGTTTGATTTTAAAACGATGTCTTGACATCTTAAGACTATAATTTTATATACATAATTTATAATATTTGTTTGATTTTTAAAGTGAGTTATTGATCTTTGTAATTTTCAATCAAGAAACTTATGAAAAGTTACTCTTACTCAATTATTTCACCTCTAAAACATCACTTCAACATTCTTTAGTCTTAAGCACTACAAAATAACTTTTTTGTTTTTCTCCTAATCTTGTACAAGAGCAACTTGATAATCAACCACATTATTTTCATTGAATTCAACCATACTAGCTTCTTCATTAATTCTTCCAGATGACTTTGTTGGCCTTGGATCCTTACCAAGGGACTCCCGAAGAGTGTGACAAACTTCTCATATAAGAAATCTAGTTGCTTATACTAATACTAATGACATTTACATGATCAAACATCTTTTGTTTCTCACATCATCTAAATAATATAATATAGTCATTATCCTCAATCCAAACGTATTTGATGAATGATCATCACTTCTTATTATCTCTACAGTCTTCATTTTGACATTAACATCTCCATCAAATTCTTTCCTATGCTTGATCAATGCTTTGAGATAAATGAACATGGAAAAGAAAATATCTAGAAGAAAGTAATAAAAAGATTTTATAGATGCGTTCAGGTAATAATTGCCCACAACTAGTTGGGAAAGACTAAATCTCCAATAATTGTAAATTAAAATTGTTTGGTGACGTACCAAATGTTGTTGCTAATTACATTGATAATAATTGATTAGTACTTTTATGTGAAAAAAGAGCCATTGGAAGTTGTTCTTATTATCACCAATATTGGTGTGAGAAGTGACAAATGAGAAGATGTGTTTCATTTTTTTAAATAAACTTAGATTTTTCAAAGATTCTTTAGATCTTTTTTCCTTTTTTTGTTGTCACTTGGTTCATGCACAACCAAGCCATAAACTGTAAAACTAAGCAAAATCAAACGAAGCTGTATGGTCATATGGCATGATGAAGTAATGAGCTAAGCCATATTGAAGAATTGCGTGCACTCTTCACATGGAAAGCATAGTAATGAATATAATAGCATGAGCGGCCATCGCAGCACAAGTGGCAGGGCCCAAACGCCATTAGGTTATTCAAGGGACGTGACAACACCATGCATATGAGAAATCAATCATATGATGATGAAGTTTTATGTACTCTCCAACTCTTAAGATATAAAGCTTTGCCTACGAATGCATTTAATACAAATTTTCAATCTTTTTTAAATGACGATGACAAAATATACAAATTAAAAACTCTTTTTCGGTTAATGTATTCATGACAAACAGATCCTAAATTTAAAATATTTATAAATGATTTAGTATTTTTTTTATATGGAAAATGCTTGGCTTTTACTAGATGTAATTTTCTATGGAATTATTTATTGAGAACATAAAATTATCTAATAAACTATTTTTGAAAGCCAAACCCAAATTAGGATTAATTTGTTTCTATAAAATTATCTTATTTCTCAATTTTTATAATGAAATTTAAAAATTTTCATAATAATAATTTTTTATTCAAATAATTCTATCAAATTAATTCTTTGATTTATTTAGAACTTTATTTTTAAATTCAACTTATTAAAAAAAAACAAATGTTTTCAAGAATTCGATATTTACTTGAACAAGTTTGAAATATGTTTTTTCAATTCAAATGTAAAAGGTAATTTAAAAAATAAAAGCTAATTTGATCATTATCAAATAATATTAAAAGTTTGTATATCACAAAATAAAAAGCTATTTTAATCATTTATAAAATCAATTACTTAATTATATATTTATCAATAATATATTTATTAAAAAATATTTTTTTATAATTATTAATAATAAAATTTTCCAAATTTATGTTCATTACTTAACTTAATATTTAACAAAGCTGCCATTGCAGGCTTAACTTTTAGAGTTATCTTGTTAAATTTTTTTAAATTGATTTTATCAATTTTTTCTTTTGATAAAGTTTTTTTTTTTTAATTTGGAAGATCTCGTTCAGAATTTTTTAATAAAAAATAATATTTTTAATATTCACGTAAATTATGTTTCAGAATTATTTTTAAAGATTATTTTAAAACTTTTGTATTATTGGAAAAGACAAAACACCTTTGCATCTTTCTTATTTTAATCTCGAACTGGTCTCCATCAAGATGCTGCTCTTATCTTTCTTAAGATGTATTTTTCTTTTTCTCTTAATCTTTTATTTTAATTTTATGTCCTCCAAATACTTATTTATATTTCTAACCTTCACATTAATATAATTCTTAAAACAGAAATTAAAACGTGAACTCTGGCGGTTGTTATTGTAATTTTGTGCTAAAAAAATAATTACCATAAATGCATGTTTTCCATATGTTCAACTTTCCTTGGACTGAATGATTAAACTTATAAAAGTGGGGTGTAACCTGTAATGAATTAAAAATATTACCTTCCCATTTATTAAAAAAAACGTTAATTATTTGAAGTGGCATGATCTTTCTTAGCAAATTATAATATAAAAAGATCTAAATGTATTTAATGAAATAACATTGAAAATTGTGATTAAAAAAAAATAATGATATTTTGGCGAGATACAAAACATGTTAAAGGAAAAGGCTTAGTCAAGAATTTTAGAAAGAATGATTACATAAAGCATTTAAGAAGAGTAATAAAGAATTTTGTTCATCATAGGTTAAGAATAATCAAGAAAGAAGTAAAAAAATCAAGAGTCTAGTCAAAAGTTTGTCTTTCAAAGAAAATGTTATTCTCTAAGCAAGTGATTGCTTGTCTTCAACTATGCCCCAAGAATCTCTTTATAATTAAGCTTAAGTATGGGCTAAAGATTGTTGATCGTTATCCTCTTTCATTTATGTAAGTTGCTCAACAACAATGATGTAAGGTATGGTTTATAACCTTAATCTGCATTTTCTTAATTAGTTGCAGGGTAGGAAGTGGCGGCTAGGTTTTCGACAACAACACTACATGTGCCATTAAATTATGCACATGTGCTTGATATGATGTGCTAGCAATTAAGGTAGTTATCATAATTAACTTTCTTTCTTTCACTTATAATGAGGCATAAGTAGTCTTGTTTTGCTAAAATGATAGGATTCATTATTGTTGGCTAATGAAGTTTGAAGTTGGGAAATGAGCTTGAAGATTAAGCTTCATAAAGTTAAATTCAAGCGATTGAGTCTTAAGTGTCTTGCAACGTGCAATTAGATCTTGTAAAACCTTGGTTCGAGCATCTAAAGCCTTGAGGGTATGTCTTGAGTGTTAAGCCTTGAGGAAAATATCTGTAGCTTTAAAAGAAATACTCATGTTAAAAGTAAACCTTTTAAAAATGATCTTTTATATAGATATAAAAAACTAATTTTAAATTAAATGACATCTTTTTTTTTATTTCATTTAAAACAAAACTAAGATACCACAATATGTTCACTCAAAATAAAAAACATTGAAGTCACAACTATATTCTCTCTTCTAAATATCTCTTTATATTACAAAGCTAAAACACTAAATGTCTCAAAAGCTACATACATTATGATGTCAACATCTTAAAAAGCCTTTTGCTTGCATGCATGCAATTGAATTATGCCTATGACATTTTGCTTGTCTCTTTGTCTTCCCTCTATAACCATTCATCTAAGAAGGTGTTACTCCTTGGTGACAAGGTCTTTGCATCCCTAACCTCTTAACAACAATATAACAATGATGACTATGTAACGACAACTCTCATGGTGTCAAGGATGATCTTTTTTCTTACTGTTTTTTCCTTTTCTTTCTTCTCATCTTTCTTTTCTTCTCATTATTCTCTTCTTATTTTCTACATTTTCTTTGGTTATTCTTTTACTACCCCACCTTTTCTTCTTTCTTTAGATTGCTTTCTCCTTTTCACATTTCTTCTTCCCTCCATTCTCTTTTTCTCCCCCAATTAAATCACTCTCACTTAATTCATGCACATGTAACCTCACATCATATACAACTATGTGATGCAAATGGCCTTGCTAGGAAGCCCATGTGACTTCTTTAGGGGCCATGCATATTTTTATTTTTCAAATACTTAAAACTTATATGCTTGATTGAGATTTCAAAAGAAAAAAAATTTCATGTAATGAAATAAGAATATTATCATAGGTTCCACTCAATAAGAGCATTCCATTGTTGAAAAAACTCTGGATAAAATTACTTATATTTTTGTGCTTCCTTTTTATTTGCATCATTCTAGTTTTTTAATATTTAACCTTAATAAATTCTAAATTTAAATTGCTATGGGATTAATCAAGATTTTCAATGGTATCCAAACTTTTAGATCTAGAACTTATTTGTTTTTTATTTCATTTTATCCCAAAAAAATAACATATATATATATATATATATATATATATATATATAAACTCAAAACATTTATTTTTTATCAAACTCGAATTTGGATGATTAAATGACATCTAACTTAGTGACAATTGAATTTGTCACAGTGAACCTTTTCTAATAATGCTTGAATATAGCAATATAACAAAATGTTATTATTTAATAATATCAAAATAAAAGCGATTAACCTATTTCAGCTTTTATTTCAGACAATATGATTATGTTTGTTCATGACAATAATATCATTGGCATTGGACTTGTTATAACAAGAACTTTTCAACGCAGCCTAACTTTTCAATGTTGAAATATAGTTTGCTTCCGCTGTAACTTCAGATCATATTGTTTTAACATAGAATTACATCGTTTATCTATAAGATTTCTTCATTTTAATTGACCTCCCAATCCCCAAATGATACCTTATTGCAGTAAAACTATAGGCATTGTACTTGTTTCAGCAAGTGCTTTTGAAGGATACCAACTCTTCCAGGGCATGAACCTGCTTGCTTTTGCTTTCAACAAGGGTAAAATTTGGATTGTAGCATTGGGTTGGCCTTCGTGGAGCATTTGTAATGGCTTGTTTTTACTTCCTAAAAGATAATTTTCCAAGAGAGGAAAACATAGAGCCCGTGAATCTCTACTTCACTGCTTTCTTCCAGCCTTGATCCACAGCTAAGTAAATGAAAAAGAGGCCATAACTCTTCATAGCGAAGAGCTGAATCACCAGGTGGCCTAAACCTGAGATTAAATAGGAGAATGCTAAGGCTTCGACGATTATGCCGATACTTGAAGCTTCTAATATTACACTAGTCTAAAAAGCAATGGCTATTACTCTAGAATTAACGTCCACTACAGAGGAAGAAGGAGAAAGAAGTTTTGAGATGGGAAGTTTGAGACTAAACATGGGGAAGAAGGAAAATGCCCATAAGGAAGGCATTTGTAATGATTCTCAGGATTATTACGGAGTATTACAAAAACATCAAATTAGCTTATTTCCATGGAAGAATTTCAACTATTTCAGGACATGTGTTCAAGGATGTGCAGCACATATTTTGGAGCATGAAAGCCACGAGCATCACTATGACTGTTTGAAGAAAAAACATAAGAATGCGAGTTATCTCACCTTTCAATCGCGAGTTATTGGATTGACAAATATATATGACACCAGTAATAGATGGATTTGATGGTTTTGCACTCTCTACGAACAAGTGCATAAAGCAAGGGGCATTAGAGCATTTGTTTTTGAGCCATTGATCATAAAATATTAAAAAATGGTTATGAGTATAAACAACAATAATCTTTTAATAGACAAGCAAATCATGTGGCTTTGTACCCAAGTTTCACACTATGGTTGTATAGAAGAAATTTGTAAAGATCAGTTTAAGGTCTTAGCAATGAATGAGGATATAGATCAACACACTAGTATCAAAGTTTTGAAATTTGTTCCTAGGCCAACTAACCATCCTTTTATTAGATCTAAATGGGTCTATAAGTATAAAATGCATGAGAATAAAGTAATTTTGCAAAAATAACACAAGTTGGTTGCAAAAGAGCACTTTGTTTGGAATGCATGTGCCATAATATCTTCAAACTTTACTAAATAAATGTCCAAAGTTTTATTATAAATAATTCTATATATGAAGACATTTATGTTGAGCAACCAAAAGGGATTGAAGACTATGACAAGTTATATAATATGTACAAACTAAAGAAAACCTTATATATAGTAAAGCAAGCCTAAGGGCATAGAGGCTATTTTGGGTTCATCAAATGAAGATTTATGCAAATAGGTAATAGAGGGCATGTCACAAGTGTTGAGATGACCATGATAAGAAAATGGAAATACTTAGCATAAAAGTGAAGCAATGTAGGGTTGATAATTTCATTTTACAAAAAAAAAACTAAAGAAACCTCAAAGATTTTGAATTCTAGGACCTAAACCCAAATAGCACACCCATGTTAACAACAATAAAATTAGATTGAGATGCACACAATAAGGTAATTAACTAAAAGATTTTTCAAGATATGAATGGTTTACTCATAGATAATTAACCAAATAATTTTTTTTTATTATGTGAATATGCTCTAAGTTTCAAGCTAGTTTTAGGGAATCATATCTTATTATGGTTAAGCACATTTTCCCTAAGTTTTTGTCAATACCTTGCTGAGCTTGTGGTGTCCATGGAATGAAATTATATGTGACTTGGTTTTGTATTTTGATGCAAACCTAACACTTGCAAGATTAACCAAAAGAGAATATTAGGAACATGTCAATTCCATGAAAGTGGAATAATTTTATTTCTAATAAGAACCAAACTCCAATACCTTCATCGATAGAAAAAGCATAATAGTTAGCTGTTAAGATAACTCTTAGTGCTTACAAAACAGTAGTAACTAGAAGACTATGAAAGCAAATTAGATCATACTTCTGTTAGATAGAATAACATAAGCGCAATCTATGAAACAAAGGATCCAATTCAAAATTCTTAAAAAGCACATTTATATTTTTCATCACTTCACATGTGATTACATTCCTTTGTGAGGTTTTGAAATGTAATTCATTCTAATAGACTATCAATTTGACAACAAAATTACTTTCAACATCATGATGGTCTTTTAAATTAACAAGAGACATAGGTACCATAGATCCATATATTTAAAATTGTTTCAAAATAGTATCTTTATTACTCTATATTTTTTATGATTAAAAAAATAAAAATAATTTTTTAATGCTTGTTGATTGTCCAAATCAAACAATGGCCTTCAAACGATTGAGCTCCCAAATGTACAACTTAGAGTGTTGATGCTAATTGGATGGATGATTGAGGGTAATTAGATGTTTGATCAACATAGAAGTTTCTAAATATTGCTTTCACCAAAGAACCTAACATGGCACATGCAAGGGTGATTCGAAGGGTAAGAGATTAGGAGAACTTCATTAATTGATATTTTGCATCAGGATCTAAAACAGTACAATTTGAGGGTTCTTTGAGGGCATTTGGAGAAGGGGCCTTTGTCATTTTATTAGAATTGTGACATCACGGTCTATGATGGGTGTGTCTCTTTCCCATTTTCTTTCGTTTGGGGTTAGCTCTCATGCTAGGGTATCGAGAGCAACCAAATATGGAATTGTTGGGAGGGAATTCCTCTTCCAATTGTTCATTCACTAAGGTTCTTAGTTTGCTAGAAAAAGCCTCTCCACTAAAACTAAAGTTAGTGATGACTTTCAATGTAGTGCCTAAAATTGTTTTTGAAAAGGAGGATATTCACAAAATGGCTCCACCATTTAGACTTATCTTGATTGGAAAATTTTCCCATGGACAACCTGTCATTTATGTGGAGTATCAAGAAATTGGATTTATAGGTGTCTTTTCAATAGGATTTCTAGACAATATACATGTGCTTATCTTTTTTTAGTAGCTGACTACTTGTAGTGTTGGATGCATCATATATGGAAGGGAGCTAAATTCTAAATGCAAATACTAAAACGGAATTCTATTTTGTAATTGAACACAAAATCATCACAAGCTCTAAAATAAATTTTACTAAAGAATCTCTCTATTCACCTATTCAACAAACAAGCTCTTTACTCTATCACTTTGATAATTAACACTCCTCTAAAATTAGATGCCACAACTATAAATTTAACCATACCACTTGTCACTCAAGATTGTTTTAAGGTAGATTTAGCAAAGGAGCTTCCTACTTGAATCAAAATATAAAAAAACAATAAAATAATATGTACATTTGGCAAAAGTGAAGTACAACAACTTGTCAAGTTACTATAAGGGTTGAGTAAACAATGACATTTCTTACAACAATGTAAATAGAATATACATAGTAAAGCTTCCACTGATAAGTTAGGTGACAAGTTGGCAACCCAAGTTGCTCTTGCTACAAACCCTTCACAAATACTCACAAAAGATGAGGATCAAAAAACACATCAAATTCTTGTATTAAAAACTTGGCAATTCAAAATATCAATAGTAGACATGGTAAGGATCGATTTATCAGCTCTCCCAATCTCATGCAGTAATAAATTAATGCATAGGACAAAGCCAATGGTGATATTTCCCACCAATTCATTGAAGAGAAATTTAAAGTGCTAAGAAACAACTATCCCACTCAAAAAGATTTAGATGATTGCATGGTTAAAGTAAAGAAAACTAGAAACATAAAGAAGGATTATTAATTTGATTTAGAATCAAGACAAGAAAGCCCTTCAATGTAGCAATATGACATATAATCATTTAAAAAGTTTAGTATAGACTTGTAGGAAAGAGTCCTTATATTAGATCTTTTTAGTTGGACCAAGATGGATTCATGATAATATCAAATAAAAAAGAAAGAATAATTGATAATCATTTGTGTGGAATATCAAATAAAAAAGAAAGAAGAATTTGATTAGAAATATTAGATCTAAATTCTAATTGAATCACTGGATTTCAATCCTTTGTGTGGAATAAACAAGAACCGTGCAATCGTAAAATGAAGCAATCAAATGAAGGATATAATCAGGTATTATATAAAAGGGATAAGATTAAGACCATTAGATAACAAAATTAAATGATAGAACAGCTCTGTTTACTCTCACAATTCAAAAGCAGACTATATGGTTGGTATTGTAAATCTTTCTTTTCTTTGCAATTGCAACACACGCCTATTACATTTTCTATGACTGAAAGTCATGGTTTGACTTATAATATTAGATTGTTCTAACTAAGAACTTGATATTCCCTATTTTTTTATTACTTAATTTTTAAATTTGAAAAGGTAAAACATGATTTGCATGTAATATCATAACTAACAAAAATGATCTCAATTTCTATCATTCAAAATGAATGGATTTTTGTATGAAAAATTATATGAAATAAAGACAAATACCTAAGTACATTGATTTAGTATTATGGAGATAATGTCTTCAAGAATGGTATGCTTAAGATCCATACAGATATATTTAATTATGGAAATAATGACATAGCCCTTGACTAATGGCAAAATAACTGAATCACCTGAAAATTAAAAATAAATGAATAATAAATACTTTGTGATGATTTTAAAATTAATTTAAACATAAAGAAAAAAATAAATGGATTATAGAAAAATAAAAATAATAATTAAAAAATAAAAGCAAATAATGAACTAATCATAATTTTTATCATCTAAAAAGAATGGGCTTTTCTATTAAAAATCTTGTTAAATAAAGATAAAAATCTAAGGTGATTGATATGATATTTTGAGACAATGTCTTGAAAGCTAGTACATGAAGAAGAGCATGATCCATAAGGGTACATCTCATTATAGAAACAATAAAGTAGTTAGCCCATGATTCATGATAAATTAACTATATTATATAAAAATAAGGAAAACATGGATAATAAATAGACAAAAATGATATGAATATTAATTTGAAAATAAAGCAAAATATATTCTTATAAAAAGTTAGAGAATATTATAGTTAGTTGTTATTTACTTATAGCAAATGCTTGGTTATTTCTTATATCTATACGAATGTGTTATGAACATAACATGTGATATGTCCCTAACTAGGAAATTGCTTGCAAACAAGTTGTTTAGTTTTTTCCTATTGAGCCTCTAACAATGGCTTAGCTTATATATTAGCTAATATTTCAAATGATTTGGATACTAATCATGGGACTATGGGTAAGTAGTGAGTGTAAATGATTACTTAATGTGTTAATTAGTTTGGTATTATGTTAAAACAAAAATTTATTAGGATTTTGAGGCTTTTAGCCTTTGTAATAATGAGTTTTGGGGTCAACAAACCTAGTTTCCATAGTATTTCCTTATTTTCTACTACAAACATTTGAAATAAAATTTCTTTTGGTTTAATTTCAATGCAAAAGAAAATGTTTAAATTTCTTCAATTACTTAGCATCTTAGTATGAAAAAAAAAAGTTTTAAATATATATGCCACAAGATAATATAAGATTAAATATCATTTAATTTAATAGTTAGTAAATCATCAATATAAGAAATAAATGGATTAGGTAACATTATAAGTTCCTCACTAACAATTGTCAAATAACTCCAATGATTACATTAAATAATTTCAAATTTTCATTTTTACCAAAGCCCCATTCTCTTTCAAATGTGACCAAGCTTGACATTTATAGAACATTGTAACTCGAAAGGACATTTTAGGAGAGCATTTTTATGTAATAGTTTCTAGGATGAGACCAATTATGAAATCTAAAACCATAATAAGCTTTGTAATTGAATAAAAGAAAATTCATGAGCAAGGGGTTTAAGAGGAATGGATAAGAGAGTAGCTTACCTTTGTGAGGGCTAAGTTACCAAGTCTGTGTGATCTTGTGAAGTGGTACAATTATGGAGAGAAGGGGTGAGAGTGGGAGTGCAACAAAAATGATAATGACTTTAAATTTAACTAAGAGTCACTCAAGGGCTAATATGTGTAGAGTGCCTAAGAAAGGGTAAGACAACACTTAAGTTGTGCGAAGAAGATGGTTTCCCATGTTGATATGTAGAGGGGGAGGGAGCTTAGCCACCTAAGCTTTAAACAATCAAGTTGGTTGAATGAATCTAGAAAAAAGAGGTAGAATGCATGGACATAATAGAGGAGGTCATGAAAAGAGATCACTTAGATCATGGAAGAAAATTTAAACCTCAATCATATTAGTAGTGAGCTCAGAGGGATGTGAGCAACATGAATGAGAGGGATGTGAGCAACATGAATGAGATGTTGCAAATGGGAAACAAAAGGAAAGGAAAAAAAATCATTCAAGACTCTTCCACAGTGAAACATTGGTGGATTAAGTGAATGGAAGAGTCATAATTTTTAATGTCATATAAATTATTGTCTCTCTCTTTTTCTCTCTCTATCTTTCTCTCTTTCTTTTTCTTTTTTTCTCTTTTTTGCTAATTGTTTTTGTTGCCTTTCTTCTTTTTCATGGCTATAACAACTTCACACGACTAAGGCAATTAGAGAACATCAATAATTTTATATATTTTTTAAATTTATAATAATTTCAAATAAACATTAGTTTCAATGAAATTATGACAATTGGACTTATTTCAATATGTGTTTTCCAATTATATTTTTATTTTTAATATCTATGGAGCTAAAATTTTCAATGCATAATTAAATAATAATGTTTGGGTTTCAAAAGCTTCTTCTTATAAAAATCTTTATTTTTCTTATTCAGAAAAAATCCATTTGGCAATTTGCTTTAACTCGTTTTTTAAACTTTCTTTAATCCACAAGTTATAGGCAAACAAATTGTTTCTCATTGTTTGATTATTTTATATATACATAAAGAATTATTTTAAAACTTTCAAAGCTGGGTACTGAAATTTAACCAGCAGAACCGAGAAGGGCTGTATTATTGTAGCCTTGCGATTAGGGCAAGATCTTGAGGACATGCTAAGGACCATTGCCTGGGGACCCCCTGTACGAGAGCGACGATAAGGCAACGGGCGTTAACGGGTGGAGGAGCCTCCCCTTCTTATCCTCGTAATTTTGATAGTACTTACGAGAGAAGACCTGCAAGTCATTGTCTCCTTGTCCGCGGGTTGCTTTGCAGCTATTAGCTGTTTCTTCTACAAGGCATGGACCAGCAGTGTACCGATGGAGGTGCCTTTATCTGAAAGGTCAGTCCTTGTAGACATTTGCAGATACAAAATTTTCTTGCTTCATATTGCAAACATTAATAAAAATTTGTATGATTATATTTGGTAGGCTTTATTGTTGGTAGCTTTGTTGTTCATTTTGAAACGGTAACAATGGAGTTGTTTTAAAGATGTACTTCAACTTATGGTAAAAGATATCTTTCGTTTTTAGCTCAAACCCAAAAACTTTGACTTGTAAGAAGGGAAATGTCGACACCGAAGTATCAACTATTTTGAAGTCATTGTATGACATATAATTTTTAGCTATTAATTAAACGTGGAGTGTAATGTAAAGATAAAATAAAATTGTGATGTAAGATTTTATCATGAAAATTTTCTAAATGAATCCAAATTGTGTTAAAAGTATGCCTAGGAAATGCTTTATTATTTTTCTGTACATTGAGTAAAAAGCTTCTTGAATTGATCTCATGCAATTGGAATTGAATTTACAATATAGTTATATTAATAACAATGCTTTTTCACCTATGCATCTCCTGCCTTTCTATTCACACAAACAAAGGCCATTTTAACAATTGTCAAAAAACAACAATGTTCTAGATTGACAATGGATTAAATCTTGAAGCGACATAGCTTATATCAATCTTTTAATCGTGAATATTGCTTTGCTATAATTCCATTATTCTTGCAATAAAGTGGGAACACAACAATGTCTATTATTATAAAACTTGAAGAGTAAAGTAATTAGATCTTAAATAATCCATATTCATCATTTATTGATTATTGACTATTAGAATCATTGAGTATAATCAACAAATAATTAAGTTTAAAGTTAGGTTTATACAACAAATAAACTTTCATATTATGTATTAACTATTATTATTATTTATTGTTTTGAGAATTTTTTATGCTTAAGCTATTTATGCCTAAACTTTGTTGACCATAGGACTATGTTTATGCTTCGATCCTATGCTATGATAACTTTTTTCTTTTCATATAGTTTTTACCATGATGAAGAGTAGGATAATGTGTTATTTTTGGGATAAATAAGAATGACTAATAATTGAGTAAATATTTTAGGGGGAAGCACTAATGACTCTCTTTTTCATTATGGTTATCTCTAATTGTGCAAGTAGAAACTTATATTGCTTTCCTTCATTATTTAACATATCCAAAAACAACCATGAAAAATGACTTATGCTAGAATATATTATATGAAATTCAATTAATAAACATTGATGCCAATCAGACTTGACTTCAATGAGGCTATTCTCACAAGTGAGATTGAAGGGCATGGTATGAATCTCATTTTATAGTAGTTTGGGTACATAAGTCAAGCATCCATTCAAACAATCAAAACAAATTTGATTGACTTGGTCAGTCATATGCTAGATGTAACATCTCAATCTTTATGGTGAGATTTTTTTTAAATTAATTAGATTTTATCTTTATCTTGGGGTTCTATTTTCACAAAAATTCTTAACCTCAATATATTTAACTATGGAGTTCTTATAGGATCCCATGCAAGCTTTTCTCAAAATATGCCTCTCTAATTTAAGGTTTATGGCTTATAAAGTTGAGAATCTATCCTTTTGTAGTTGTTGTGAGACTTAATTATCCTTATACTATTCTACCTAGAAGTCGATTAAGAACTACTCTTTATCTGATAATTCTTTTCTTTAGGATATCACCTGGTAATTACTTCTTATCTTTTTCCATGCAAGTTTTTCTTGCATTTAAGCTCATTATGTCTTATTCCACTAATTAATAAGTATAAGAAGCTGTACGAATTTATCAAAATTTTTTCAACTTGTTGTATTTTTTTTCTCTTGGGTTAGGCATCCTAGTATTTGCAAATCCTAAGTTCGATTTGATCTCATAGAAAAATGAATTGAGGTTAAGCTCACTGAAGCCTAGGTTATAGTGGAACCTATAAAAGCTAATAGTTGGAGGTGAATCCTAAGATAAAAATATCAAGTTGTAACATTTTGTTAGTGATATATTTTTTTTAGCTCAGTTGGCAGTGAGCATAGGTTCTAATTTGAACCAAAACACCTAAAAATTATAGTCTCATTTTAATTTTTGTTTTTATTTTCTTTATCATATTAATATATATATATATAATCAAAGTTTTTTATAAACATAAAATGATTTTTAAGAAATAAATAAGATAAAAATAGCAAAAAATATTTTAAAGTCTATAATTCACCCTCTTATGGGATTTACACACTAGTTTTAACTTCAACTAGCCACTCGTAAAGGCCGTCAAAAGTTTTAATAGTTTTTCATTCATCATTGGAATGAACCCTAATTTGATGATAATCACTACGAAGGTTTATTTTTGAAAATATGTTTGAACAAAAAAAAGGTCTTAAAAATCACATAATTGTGGGTTTAAGAATTGATATTTTATTATTATATTGTTAATAGCCTTATTATCATTACACATATGTCATGCTCCATCATTTTTAGAAGTTAAAAGTGTAGGAACTACCCATTGGTTAAGGCTTTCTTATAAGAAACCCTTTTTAAGTAGTTCATTAACATGTTTTTTTAGCTCAGCATGTTCAGTGGCATTAATTCGATAATGAAGAGGATTTGGCAACTAAGATCTAAGCATTAAGTCAATGGCATGTTGGATGTATTTATCAAAGGTAACTTGTCAGGAAGCTCCTCAAGAGTAATGTCATTAAATTGAGATAGAAGGTCAAGTATCAAAGGTAGATGGGGCATCTCCATCTTCATATTATCAACCTCTTTTATATACATGATGAAGATGAATTTGGATTAAACAATTCTCTCAAGAAGGTAATTAATTTGTATTTGTCATCTTTGTATTGTAATTTTATAGGTTGTATTTTAAGTTGGGTCTTATGGATTGCAAGTTTATCCATAGGCTTTAAGAGAAATAGTTTAGTAGTTTTATCATTAAATTTGAATACATATGCATTCTATCTACCATAATGAATGACATTCATGTCATAAATCCATGACCTTTCAAGTAAGATATGGGCTATGTCCATAAGGAGAACATCACATCACATATTATCATCATAACTATCTATTTTTAAGTGAACAAGGCATCTAAATGTCATAAGCAAGGAGGTTGTGTTGACCCAACACACATAGAAGGGATTAGTATGGGATTCAACCTTAAGATTGGTCCTTATTAAAGTATGTGAAGAAATAACTTTTATAGTACTATCACTATGTATGACCAATCTACATCTCTTTTCACTACTTGTAACATACATGCTAAAGATGAAGATGTTTTTTCTCCAATTCTCTACATTAGTTTTAGACACTAACAAACACCTCATGACTCTTTTCATTATCATCTACACCAAGTTCCTCATCAAATAAAATTTGATCTTGCTTTTGAATTTCTTTTGGTTTAGATTCAATAGAGGCATCATCATCTATGTATATGATATGTGCTGTACATTGGTGTTGCATATTATCAAGTCTATGACATTTAAAACAAATTATGACTGTCTTTTTTTTCAGAATTTTTAAGATAACTCTTTGAGGTATAAGTGTTGAGATTTTGGTATTATAATAGTTTTGGTATCTTGCACTAAAATTGGGGGTGATTTTATGCATGTGTGGAGAAGTGTGAGATTATATCTTATTAGTAAAGGATATATTCTTTTTGTGCCTTTCTACTAATTGGGAGAAGCGAAAAGCATCCTCTAAAGTTTATGAGTCATGAGTTTCACCTCTTGTCTAATTTTTATGAGTAATTTTAAGATAGTTTTATTTGTTAATTTGTAATCATTATAACTATATTCTATCTTAATAATTAAATCATCGAATTAATTTAGTAATCATTCACACTTAAAAATCTTTTTTGTAAGTTCAAGAATTGCTCATGAAATTTCTTATCATGATGTCTTGGATAATATTTTGCTCTTAACATTTTTTTATTTCTAACCAACTCATTACTCTTCTATCTATTTTTTCTTATTTTATAAGAATGCTTGACCAATTAATCTTTGTATAACCAATGAGTTTTAATGTTGTAAAACTAACTCTTTGATAGTCATCCATCTTTTATTAATTAAAGAAGTCTTCTATTTAGTTGAGTTAATCTATGAATTTGTTTGAGTCATAAACCTCATCAAAAGTTGGTGCTTCTATGTTAACTTTTTTTATAAAATTTTAAGTTAGAATCTTTATAGTGTGGTTTATTATCATGGTCCCTTTTACTCATATAATCTTTATGTTAGCTATTAACATCCCCTTCATATGAAGTAGTATGGTATAGTCTAAAAGGGGTGCTTGGTTGCATTTATAGGGCTTGCACTTGAGTAGTAAGTTAAGCAATTATTGAAGAATTTTTATTGAAGTTTTAATTTGAGGCTCCACTAATTGCTCAATCTTAATATTTGTAGGTTATTCTAATCCATCTAATTTGTCAATTATTATAGATTTAAGAGATATTATGTAATATGAAAAGAAAAAACAAAATAAAATTAAGCAAAAAATTTAAATAAAGTCTAAGGATAATAAAAAGTAAGATGGATTCAAAAAGAAGAAAAAGCAAAAATGGTATTTTTAAGACTTTTTTTTTGTAATATTATGGTGACAAACAAGCAACAAATTGGAATAAACTAAAGCAAATAAACCATAATATTAATAAAATATTTCTTTTTGGTCATTCATTTAAGATTTCATATAAGAATTAGCATTCAATATCAGGGTTAATGAAGTAGATCAGTTTTGTACAAGTTGTACTTAATGGGAATAATGATATATTTAAAGGATAATAACTTGGTTTTATAAAATAGAGTTACAATTCTTTTGGTATTAAAATCAAATGTTCAAAGAAGTGTAACAAGACATGTTAGTCATTTTTTTCTTTTTTGAGAAGAATGACTAACTAAATAAAGATTTATAACAAAATATGACAAAACCCTACATCAAGTGGACTTAATGAATAGTAAAGCACCAAAAATTAAGAATTGATTTGATGACGCTATTAGGATCTCCTATTTTTCTTTAGGGTACTTTGTTCTTCTAAGAAAATTATGAAAATCTTTACACTAATACTAAGTGATGGAGATAGAGTAGGAATTGGGTCATAAGATAGAATGAAGTAATTATTGGGATTAAATGGAATGGAAAGTATGGCAAAAAAGCTTAAAAGAAAAGGAGTAGAGTTTAGAAAAAAAGATTTACTCATCAAAGTGAATCCAAGAGAAAACTCTAAAGTCAACTCAAGCACTCAAATCACAAAGTAATACACTTCATTATATCACACTAATTCACTATTCATCCATTTCACCTATTCATGAGAGATCTTTTAAATAAAAGATTACAAATACTTATTTTAATATAAAAAGGAAGCCTTTCACTTATGTTTTGAAGATTTTTATGCTCATATAATTTTTTTAATACATCATTATGCTTCTAACCTATCTTTTGAATACTTTTATGTCTATATAATTCTTTAATACAGAAGTATGCTTCTTACTTCTTGAAGATTTTTATGTCTAAATAATAAAAACATTCTTCTTATTTATTAAAGATTTTTATAAAAAATTTTAGACACTTTCATTAATTAGCACCAACTATGTACTCATGATATTGTATGAATGAGCCATGATTTTTCAAGATTATCATTTGTATATTCTTTGAAATATCAAGTATGTATTAAATTTTGGAGAGTTTTAGCTTGTTTTATTCTAGTTTGAGACCTTGTTATGCATCTATATTGTTACTATGTCACTATTTCTTTCTTTTGTGTTGCATCGTCTCTTATAGACTCTATGGTTATGATTGGATCTATGATCTAGATTATATAGATGTGATGTAGTTTTGTGATAGTTAGATTTATTATATATGTGCATGTATATATGTATGTATGTTTGCATATATATATTATTAGTTGATATAGTTTCAAATTTGAATTATATGCATATTAGAAAATGAATGATTTTTAGAGGAGATTATGTTTATTTTTTTTTAAATTCAAAACCCTTTTTTAGTCAAATTTTGATAAATTAGAGCAATTGAACTGATTAGAATTGTGATTAATCATTGTTCCTCACCTGGGCAAGTGATGCCTGTCTTACTATGCTAAGGCTTACTTCTTTTTGCAAATGTATTCAAAGAGGAAGGATTAAGTGATAATGGTTAGGTAAGGAACCAATAAAGTTCTTAAACTGCTTCAAAGCTAGTTGATAAATGATAGACTTTCATACCAATTTCTTCAAAAAATGGGAAAAATAAGTGAGTCCCTTTTGCATTCAATTGAATTAACATTTTTTTTGTTTATCACTCATTTCTTGTGGAATTTTATAAAGATGAATAAATAAATCCCACACTTCATAATACCTTTTGAATAAAACCTTCAAGAGCATTTTTTAAACAAGATAATTCTCACCTAGAAAAAAAGAAGATATTCCATGATATTAAGAATGACAAAAAAATAGATAATTGACACACCACCAAGGTAAGTAATAAACATTATCTTAAGAAATTCATTGCTTGATACATTCTATGCTTTAATAGCAATTGTAAAAAATATGAAGTGCACAATACCTTTAAGTTTGGGGGGAGAGATAAACTTTTTCAAATTCAAACACAATATAAAATATAAATAAAATTCTTTCTCGTTTTTAAATTAAAATTGTAAGCTCAAGAAATCTCATAATGGTTAATTAAATACTTTCTAAAGTAATCAGAATAGCTCAAATGACTTCACAGAGATAATATTTTTTATCTATCTTAATTGTTGTTATGAACATGTTTTAGAAAGTATTGTTAAGCTTTAGCAAACCTTTGCAATAATAACATAAAGTATGGGGCAAGTAAAACATATAGCTTCTCGATCTTAAATACAAACAAGTATTAAAACTTTTTACTTATCAACAAATTATAATTAACTCAAATAATCATATAAAGTAAATTAATTCTTATTCTTAATTACTGTTAAATAATTTTTTAAAAATACTTATTAATTTACAAATCCTTTTATGACACTATAACAATTCGATAATATTGTAATAAGTGAAGCACATAAGCAAACTAAGCAAAAAGGACATAAGTTTTTTAATTATCAACAAACTATAATTAATACAAATAATCTTACAAAGTAGATTAATTCTTATTCTTAATTACTCTTAGATAATATTTCAAAAATATTTACTTCTTTACAAATCCTTATACAACATTATAAAAATTCAATAATATTGTAATAAGTAAAGTACATATGCAAACTAAGTAAAAAGGACATAAGTTTTTTAGGTAATTTGACAAAGCCTTTGCCTACAACCACCATAAATAACCTGACCAAGCTTCTACCAAACAAACACCCTTTCATCATTGCTAATAGATGAAAACCTTACGATGTCTCCCATTTCTCCCACAACCATGTAGGAATCATCTTCACAAACCTATAGCTAGGTAGGAGTCGTCTCATTCAACACCACTCCCTTTTTGCTTCCACAAGATAAGAGCCACTTACTTAAAAGAGTACACTTAATTGTGTAATGATAAATGATGCACAAGTATTATGTGTTCAATATTTATTGGCATGTTTTATTTTTGTTTTATCATTTGATACTTGACAAAAAGGAAGAGAGGTACGTGTGAAATGAAAAATATTTATTGCATCCCAAGTTTGTGGCATCAATTATATGAATCTCATACATTAAGGGGGAGCATAAATATTAAGAAAATTTATGTATACTTGCATGATTTATATATTTTTATTTCATTATTTTGTCAATAATTTTGTCTTTAACAAAGGGGAAGATAATATCTCTTAGTCATAACACTATTTGTTGATAATAATGAAACTGTTATTTTAGTTTCTCATATATATTTCTTTAGTGTGTTTTAAGTCATACATCTCAAGTTTTTATAGAATCAATTAATAGTAAAGTTTTGACCAAATATCTTATGAAATAATTCATAAGTAAAATAATGTCAAGTAGTGATGATGGTCATATTCTAGTTGTAGCTTAAATGGCATATCAAAAAGTTCTTTTGGTAAATGAATTGACTGTCTAGCACTTCAAATCACCTTTGAACTCTTGGTTAATCTAAGGCTTACATGAGATGGTTTAAATCATCTTTTGCCTTGCAAAAAATGTCAAATAGCTTTGATTACATTAAAATATCTTTTAACTTTCTTAAAACATACAATAAAAAACAAAAAACACATGATTCTTACATTAATCTTCATAATATCTAGTGCACCAAACCTTATGTAATATAACAAAATACACTTGTAGGTATTATATGTATCTTGTACATATAGATATGTATACAATATTACATATAGACAAACATTTATAAATATATCCATATATATATATATATATATAGTCATGACCTACTTAAGATAAAGTTTCATTAAAGAGTGTTTTCACATGCGTGTATGTACATGTGTATGTGTGCTTATGCATGTGTTTGTTTATATGTATGTGTGTATATGTGCATGTGTGCATATGTGTATGTGTAAAAAAGCATAAGCCCAAATTGTCAAATGTCATTTGTGACATTCTATGATCATCTGAAAATGGCTGAGTTATATTTATCACTGTGTTGGACTTGTATTAATTTTTTGGATTGTTAATATGATCTTTTGATACTAATGTCCTCTCAGTATTAGGACTTTTTTAATAAAAAAAGTGGCTTATGAATGATGACTCATTGACTGAATTACTTCTTAGTATTAATGCCTTTATACTTCATATGCTTATTAGTTAAGATGAGCTTTATAAATGCTTTTGATGGCCTATTTGCACTAGTTAACTTATTGAATCAAAATTTTGATAACAAATTACTTTTACTCTCCCCCAAGCTCACCCCACCCCATCAATCCACACACGTTATATATTACACTAATTTTGAGTTATTCTATAATAGTTATTATTAAATATCATATAAATAATAAAAAAATCTGTTTGAAAACTATTACTAGAATTAAAATATTTCATGCTTGAAAAATCTATTATGAAAAATTTTTTATATTAAAAAGATTTGATCAAACTATTCTTTGATTTAAATTTAGTTAAAAATAAATAAAAAATAACAATTAAATATTTTTTGGATAAAAATATTGATAAATTATTTCTATCACTTTATAAAATCAATATAATTCATTAAGGTATGATAAAACATAAAATGTGTTTTTTTTAATTAAAACTACTTAATTTAAGTTGAGACAAACTAGTCCTTAATTTCTTTTCATGAAATTTGTTGGGTGATATGATTGCTTGATAATTTATGAACAGCCAAAAAAAAGTTTGCTTTTGTCGTTTGCTGATTTCTCCTCTGCGCTACATGCTTTTTCCATATCAATAATTTCCACAGCCTCGATAACCGAAGCAATTGTCCATAACTTCTTGTATTTCAATTAAAAAAAACAATCATATTAATCAATTCTTTTTATTACATTTTAAAATACATTTGTCAATTAAAAAATTATATCAAATAATTTTAAAATATTAATTAAAAATTATTTCATTATATTATTAATCAAATAAAATACTATTTTAATTATCTATTTTAAATTAATTAACTTAATAGTTAATAATATAATCATACCAAATATAGAGTTAACCACGTCATCCTTGAAAGGTAAATAATATTATACCGTTATCATTTTTGTGTTCAATGAACTCGTTTGTTCTCTTTAAATACTTTTCCACACCAGACCACCTCTTCAGCAAGGCATCACTTCCTCAACCACACCCAAAGACACGTCCGAAATGAGTCCACTCATCGTCCCCCTCCTCCTCTCTTCCCTCCTTTTCCCCCTCTCCGCCGCCGCCGACTTCTGCGTTGCCGACTTCTCCTGCCCAACCTCCCCCAGCGGCTACTCCTGCAAGAAAGAAACCACCGTCTCGTCCTCCGACTTCGTCTTCTCGGGCCTCGGCACCCCCGGCAGCACAGCCAACCTCATCAAGGCCGCCGTCACCCCTGCCTTCGCCGCGCAGTTCCCCGCCGTCAACGGCCTTGGCATCTCGGCCGCCCGCCTTGACCTCGCCCCTGGCGGCGTTGTGCCCCTCCACACCCACCCGGCCGCTTCAGAGCTCCTCGTGGTCATTGAAGGCAACATAGTCGCGGGATTTATCTCCTCTGCCAACACACCCTACACGGCGGTGCTCAAGAAAGGGGACGCCATGGTCTTCCCCAGGGGGCTGCTCCACTACCAAATCAACGCCGGCGGAAACAATGCCGTCGCCATTGTCAGCTTCAGCTCGCCAAGCCCAGGTTTGCAGATAACGAGCTTCGCGCTGTTCGGGAACAACATCTCGACGCCGGTGATCGAGAAGGTCACCTTCCTTGACGCTCCGCAAATCATAAAACTGAAGAAGGTGCTCGGCGGAACCGGATAGCTGCGATGTTTTAGAGCTTCATTCAATAATCGCTTCATCAGTTGAGTTTGTTCGTTGTTCGAGTTTTTCCTTTTGAATTGTAGTTTTGTGTGAAAACTCTCTTAGTGTTGGTGTTGGATTGTCAGTTGTTGCTTATGTTGTTTTCTTTTTTAATAAGTTTGGGTTAATGTGGTGGTTTGAGCCATGCATGGTCAAGTTACAATGTTGTGTAATGGATGTGTTGTTATGTTTTTAAGTAGATTTCATTTGTCTTTGCTTTACTTGTTGCTTTAAAGCCATTTTTGTTTTAATTTATTCTGCTTTTATCTCATAAAGAATTGGATTTACTTTTTTTCCTTCCCCATAAGCTTTCACTTTATTCTGTCATTGATTATTTAAAAAAATTAAAAATGTTATTAAAAGTTCTATATACCTTTAGTGTATTATAATAAATATTTAATAAAGCAAACAGTATTAAAATAGTTAAAATAGTTTTTTATTTTTTTTATAAAAAATGAAGTGAACGTTTTTTAATATTCTTTTATGAGAGAAAATTACTTTTAATTCTTTTATATTATTTTTATCTTTTAAATGATTTTAAAATATAATTCACTAAATATCTGTTTATATTTTAAAAATATTTTCATAAATATAAATTTAAAAATGATATTAAAAAGAGTGATTTTTGGCATAAAGAATCAACTAGGCTTCATTGCCAAGAAAAACTTTAGTATGTATGAAAAACTTCAATTTTTTTTATTCCCATATTATATTGTCTAAGCAACCCTCAAAATATCTAATTCATAAATAATAAAAATGGCAATAAAAAAGTTTCATTTGGAGCTCTTATGGACATGCTAGACTATCCAATCAAGAGGTTTTTCAAAACATTTGCAAGTTCATATTTGGAAAATTTTGACTTGGAATTTGGAGACAATTTTGAGAATAATGCTTCACCTAAATTATATGGATAAATATGACTTGTGGAGCTAGCTATATGCATTTAAGTTTTGCGGTAAGCTGCTCTTCAAACTTCTTTCGTCCCGCTTAGCAGCTTTCCTCCCCGCCCTAGTGTCGCCGGAACAATCCGCATTCATCCGGGGCAGAAGCATTACAGACAATATTCTTCTGGCTGAGGAGATGACGGGTAGGATCAACCGGAAGAGGCGTTTCCGCAATGCCATCTTCAAAATTGATATCCGTTCGGCATTCGACCGTATTAGCTGGGGATTTCTGGACAAAGTCTTACTGACATTCGGCTTCGGCGTCCGCTTCAGGTAGCTTGTGACCAACTCCCTCCACTCCACCGGTCTATCCTTGCTGATCAATGGTATGCCGACGGGATTCTTCTGCCCCAACTGCGGCGTGAAACAAGGGGACCCCCTCTCGCCCAGCCTGTTCGTACTTGCAATGGACGTTCTCAGCCGTATGATTAACCTCCTCCGCTGCTCCGGCGAACTTGACACCTTCTCCAGCCCTCGCCGAACGCATCCTGTCTCCCATCTTGCCTATGCAGATGATTTCCTTATCTTCTCAACGGTTCGGCTACATTCCACCAAACGGCTGGCGGAGGCGCTGGATTTGTTCTCGAGAGCCTCGGCCCTCCAGATCAATCGCGGCAAGTCTCATGTCTTCCATGCGCGCTCCACGTCTAAATCCGTCATCCGAAGGACTGAGAGAATTCTGGGGTTTGCTTCGTCTTCACCTCCCTTCGTCCACCTGGGCTGTGGGATGGGGGATGGGCATCGCCGATCGGAACGCTTCAGGCCCCAACTGGACAAGATTTCCAACCGGATTGCGAGCTGGCACTCGAACCTACTGTCAATGGGGGGGAAAAAGATACTCATTAACTCAATCCTTTCCTCGATGGTCTCCTACTGCACAGCTGCCCTAAATCCTCCAAAAGCGGTGATAAAGGCTATAGACAGACGATTATCTCGATTTTTCTGGGGCGAATCCAAGGACTCCTTCAAGCATCACTGGGCCTCGTGGAATCGGCTCGCTCGTCCCGTCTCCGAGAATTGCATCGGCATTATCAACCTCTCGGTGAAGGTACACGCGCAGACGGCCATGCTTTGGTGGAACGTCATCCACGGCGACTCCCCCTGGGCGCGCTACATGCGTGACTGTTACCTGTCGTGTAGGCCCTCGATAACCATTAAGCCGGGGACTCACCGGGATGGCACAGACTCTTCCTCTTCTTTTCCCGCTGGATACGGCCTCCGGAAAACGAAAACGGTTCGGCCCCGGACCCGGTCCGGTCTAGTCGCCCGGTTCAGAGACTTGATTCTCTCCCAGGGTCTCTGGCGGGTCCAACCGAACCAACTGAGCCGGTTCGCAGGTGGCTCATCTCCTTCTTGGGTCAGGGGGATTCCTTCCCCTTCTCACGGGCATACAACTTGCTGGCCAGGTTCTCCCTCAAAACCATTCAACTTCCATATAACAATGCACTTCTTTGGAACAAGCGCATCCCGAAAAGGTTGCAATTTTCACCTGGAGGTTACTGAACAATGCCCTTCCAGTCCCGGATGCACTAAAACGTATTGGTCTCTCCTTCGCCTCTAAATGTCCATTCTGCCCGGCTTCCGAGGAGGACAACCACTTATTTTGGTCATGTTCCTTATCTTCCCCCACCTGGGATTGGTGCGAAGACAAACTGGGTCTCCCGTCATCAAAGCATCAACCTAATCGTCTCTTCCACTGGTGGTCCTTCAAACGATCCATCAGTTCTCTGGCCTTCTCGATCCCAGCCTCGATTTACTGGTTAGCCTGGAAAGCATGGAATGCAGCTCTCTACTCTAGCAAAACCTGCTCGGCGGACTCTTTTTTCTGGGATACACAAGGTCTTCTCAAATCCAGATATCTCTACCACGGTAGTAAGCTCGACCCTCTCGAGCGCCTTAACCTTCACCATCTTGGACTACTGTAACTCTTAGTCCGATGCTTAATGGCTCGGTTTACCTAGTCGCTTGGTCCACCTTTTGTACTAAACTTGCCTATAATCAATAAAATGATGATATAAAAAAAAAAATTATAAAAACATCATAGAGATTAAGTAATTCATCAAACAAAAACATTTACAAAAAAATTATTTAGATTTTATAATATATTATATAAAAGAGGGAGTTTTTGGGATATTGGAACGGTTAGAATTCTATTTAAAGATTTAAAATGTAAGAGTATTTTTCATTAAAGGTTAAAGATGTGTATATATATATATATATATATAACCATAACTTTTTTAATATAATATTAGTTTTACCTATCTTCTTATTGGCTTGTCTTTCCATTATGTTATTCTCTACTTTAGTTTATCAAGAATTGGAGATAGAAAAAAGGTCATATCAAAATTTCATGAGTTCATAACAAGATATTTTCATATGCATGTTCAATTAATTAGCTTTGTCTTTTTATTTGTAGATAAAAGGTTCATTCACTTTAAGTGGTTTTATGAAAGATATAGATTGAATTAAAAAATTATTTTTATGTGGATAAATTGGGTAAATCTTTATTGTAGAATTGAAGAGTAAGATTTGAAGAAGACAATAATAAAAAAGTTGTAAAAATGTTAAGCTAAAGGTGAATTTGTTTCTAAAACATTTTTAACTGATTAATCTCTACCTAATTACAATATTATAAATAAAATATAGTTATGTTAGCATAATATATCAATAAGAAATAGAAAAAAATATATCAAATATTTTCAAGTGATTCTACATGACAATCATTCTTATATTCATCCAAAAAAAACTCCTCATTTGAGCAGTACTAAGACTCATATAAAAATGCTTAAATTATAAAATAAATCATACCAATATTCTTATGTGATTTAATCTAAATTCGAATCTATATCCACTCTAGTATGGTGACCAAGCTTACACAATTATAAACACTTTTTGGCTAAATTATTAATAAGTAAAAATTCTCATAAAAGCTTATCTGCAAAGGGATCACTGATGGCCCAAGGGAGCCACATACAATTAAGACTCAAATGAGTTAAATTACAAGGAAGCCTAAAAAACAAATATAATAACTTTTAAAAAATAATCTTTATAATAAACCTATAACCTCAAATAAGTTATCTTATGACACAAGATATATGAAATCAAAAATAAAATAATATTACAAAAAGAATTAAAATATGAAAGAATACAAGACTTGAAATCATCTTTGAATGTTCTTTTCACTGTTATAATAACAAGCAATAGAGGTGAGTAATGAATGACCTGGCTAAAGCACACATCTAACTTGAGAAATATGTGAAAATGATATTAGTTCTTTCCCAACTGATTTCTAATGTATTTATAATGTAAAAATGTTTAACATGTCTCGTAAAATAATCCAAATTGTTATCTAATAGCTAATATTTTTTATTTCCAAGGTGATTAATGAGCTATTGTATAATTTTCTCTTCAGTTCACATTGTACGATCATGTGGACCATGCTATGTGAGATTATTAAATATTCTATTTGTCCAATGAATCAAATTGTCTGACCCACTCTTCTCTCATTCTTGAAAAAATTATAAAACATGATAGAAATATACTGTGTTGTACAATATTTTTTATTTAGTTAACTCAATACTTAGTCTCTCTATTAAATGAGATTGTATTTATATGATAAGTAAATCATACCATATTGTGACGTCCCTTTTTTCAACATTTAGCTTTTACTAAATTAAAATGTCATGAAATTTTATTCTTTTAAATATATTTTTTTCTTTCAACATTTTAAAAACCTATAAAAACCATTCTTTAATTTCTATATAAACAATATTGAAAGTAAATTGTTATTTCTTTGAAATCAAGTATCAAAACATCTATTAGAATCAATTTTTTTGTAAATCAAATCTTTTAAAATCAATGAGAAGTGAATATAAACCTTTATTCATAAAGTTAACTTTTAAATAATGTCTTTAAACCATGTGTTTCTTAGCTTTATAGTGCAAAATTCCAAAATATACACCAACTGCTCTTGGCAAGAAATATTTGTATATAATTGAAGATCCTAAAGCACCTATTAATGAACATGCAATGTATCTCTTATTTATTTCTCCTTATTAGATGTATAAATACCTCATACGTGACAACTAGAGTCTATAAGTCACTAAACCCATCTTGTTCACAATCTTGTAGGATCTACTTCACTAAGCTTATAATTTTAATGCCTTTCCAAATCTTAACAGCTCTCTTAATGTTTTGAAATACCTTGTCTCCAACTTTAAGACTTATTGTTTGTTTTTACTTACAAGGTGCTTTTTTGAAGGCAATTGCATAACCCATAATCAATTCTTTAATCTACAAACCTCTTTTGTAGTCTCCTTTATGAACCAAGGTCTAAAAGTCTATCTACACTCTCCCTTAGCCCAATATAATGGAGACCTACAATGTCGACCATATAAAGTCTCATAATTCGTTATACCAATAACTATAGGTGGCTATTATTATGCTTAAATTCTACTAATGATGCATGGTTGAACCAGTTTAAGAGTAAAATTATACACTAAGTCTTAAAGAATTCTACAAAGTCTAATTCATCCTTTTAAGTACATACAAAATAGTTCTTAAGCTAAAATGTAAACATTACATCTCAATCTAAAATGATCACACTATTTACTTTTATTAAGGTGATCTTAGCTCATTAAATTAATCAAAATGGATACCAAGTGAGATGAGTCAAGCTACTAAGTGTTGTGCTACCAACTGATCATGAGTTTGACTAAAACCATCCACGGCCCCACTTCCTAATCTACTCATAAGCATGAATCCAAGGGCCAGGCCTTTACTTAAAACATTAGTTATTAAATTGGCTTTGCTCATATGATATTTTATATCCAAGTCATAAGGTTTAATGATTTTAAACTAGCATTAGTGTCTTAAATTTAGCCCCTAACAACATATCTAAAAATTTTATGATTGTTCTAAAGCTCGACCTAAACCTTATATAAATCATGCCACCAATTTTAGGTTCAAAGACCATAACAACAAACTCCAAGTCATAAGATGAGTAGTTGTGTTCATGATCATGCAATTGCTTAGATACATAGGCTACAAACCATCCCACTTGTATGAGCATAACTTCTAATCTAACAAGTGATGCATATGTGAATCTACATTTACAAGGTCAAATATGGAGGTGAACTCAATCTATCTTTCAACTTGGTGAGGCTTTGCTAACACTGGTTTAAGCATATGAAAGCAACCCCTTTCTTTATTAGTTGAGTAAGAGGCAATACAATCTTGAAAACAAATTAGGCATAAACTTGTTGTAATATTTGACAAGGCCTAATAATTTATGGTTCTTAGATATAGTAGTAGGTTTTTACCATTTAGTAATGGCTTGTATCTTACTATGATCTATTAAACCCATTTGCACAAATAATATATCCAAGAAAAGCTATTGAATTAAGCCACAAGTAGCACTTTGATAGATTACCATACTTTTCTTAGCCCTAAGTGACTCAAACACAATCTATAGATGCTCAGCATGAAACTCCCTACACCAAATCTATAAAAAAACTCAATCTTCTACTTAGTGCCAATCTCAATAATTTATATGATAAAATATCAAGATTACCCTATACAATTAGGTTATTCTATAGAGATGGAAACCTCTTCTATGAGTTAACTATAAAAGCTAACACAACAATAGCCCTTATGAACTAACTTTGACGACTAAAACACCAAAATTATAAGGATTGTGACAATCTTGAAAAAAAGGTAAATTGTGTTTTGCACTCTGATCTGAACCTTATTTTCATAATAGCTAATCACCAAATTATGTTGTACCATGCAATCCATACCTAATATAATATCAAACTCAATAATAAGTACACAATAAACTCAATTTTTTAACTAATAATGAATTATGCTAGACTAATGCATAAGCCATTTTCATACATTAAAGAACATCAATTATAATAGTTCACTTACTCATATACTACAAGTATCATATTCAAACAACATAGTAAGTACATTACTATTCTAATTTATTTTTATTATCTATGAGTTAAATTGAAATATGCAACTAAAATAATATACTCTGTAATGCATGGTATATAAACTTTGGTGATCATATTGTACTAAACTTTGTACATGTTTGATCACTACTAAGTAATTAGACTCAAAGAAATAAATCATATATTTGTATGAAGAAAATTTTATACTCATACAGTACTAGTAAAAACTCAACATTTGAAGAATATACAGTAATGTACAAGGCTAATAGCTTATACAATCCTCTTATACTTTTAATTATTTGTGTAGATAATGGTTGTGTATCAGACATCATATTGTATGATCATTAAACTATTAGAAAAAAAGCTTATTTAACCTAATTTCATTATCTTAAGAGTTTACTTGACTCTAAAGCAAGCATGTAATGATATTACTAGTAAACTAATGCAAGTCTAGAGAACATAATGATCAAAAGTATATATTTAAATAACGTAAGTATGAAATGATTACTCTTAATAGCCATATAGTAAAATAAGTGATAAAATTAACCACTTAAACAAAATTAATTACATATATATGAACTCTTGATAGTCAATCACTCTATCAAGAGTTAAAATGAAGGCTCCAAGATGTACAAGCTAAGCCACAAGACTTGAGAATTGGTCTTCATGCTTTTTGTAATTTCAAGTAGCTGAACATTATTCCTTCTCAATTATTTATTACATCTATCCAACACTCCAAACATTCATTAATAACCAATAACTTAGTTTTGTAATCATCATTCTTAATGATATAACATTAAAAAAATAAAGAAATAAAATTTGAATCCTATAAGAGAAAGGTGAATTATGTATTTTACAATATTTTAAAATATTTATATTATTTTCAATTCATATTTATTTTTTAAAACTGTTTTTATACAAATAATTTTATTTTTGTGGAGAACCTTGATATTCAAATATATATATATATATATATATATATATATATATATATATATATATATATATATATATATATATATATATATTTATAATTTAAAAAATAAAAAAATTAGAATAGTATACCAAACATTTTACGTGGTTCAGGTTAAACTAAAACATACATCCACCACCAACTAAAGTCCATAAAAGTACCACATTAAGAGAATTATAATTTAAGATTTTTTCTTACGATTTATCTCTAACTTGAGATTTTTCTATATAATTCACCTACAATCTACTTGAGATTTTTTCTTATGATTCGTCTCCAATTTATTAGTTTTTATAAGTTCAACTATAACTCGAGTTTTTATGAGCATAAACCAACTTTATTTTTTTGACAAGATTAAGTCAAACTCAAGCTTTTGCAAATGTCAAATCGCACAAACTAAAAGAAAAATTAAAATATAATAAGAATTTTTTAATAAAAATGCACAACTTCTATGTTTATTGATAGATAGAGTACGACACAAAGAGCTCAAAATTATGAAGAGAGATAAGAAAACAAAATTTTAAAAGTGTTGGACTTAGCTAAATGAATTTCATGTTTTGATAAGTTCTAATTATAGTATGCTATTGGGAGATTTTATACTAGTAGAATATCATATAACACTTATTTAAATCTTAAAATTCTATTCACATTTATTAGCCATTTTATTCATAAAGGTTTGATTTTTATAAAAAAAATTGATCATAGCTGTTAAAAAATCAAGGATTAACACTTTCAAAAGTTATTATCATATAACTTAAAAACTTCTTCTAAAAGGATTCTACAATAGCTTAAATAATGGTTAAAGAATTAGCCATTATGTGAGATCAACTAAAGCCATTGGTTCTATTTAGAGATCAATATGAGTTGTTAAATCAAAAGATTATAAAAGTGGATGAGCGATGGATGGTTTGATTAATGCAGATTAAATATGGGCCATCCAATCATGTTGGATGAAATATGAATCATTTGAATCATTAATGATAAATGAGGGAATGATCACAACTATAGGACTCAAAATAGATAACTATGAGCCACTTGATTCAAGGATAAGGAGGAAAGATTGCTAGTCATTTGATAAAATTGAATGAGATTTTGGTTTTTTGATCTGAGACTAGAATCATAATTTACATGTAGATGTGTTTTTAGCTGTCCGATTAATGATCAAATGGTGGGAATTCAAACATGTTTTAAGCACTAAAGTGTTGGATGGAATTTAGTCCCACATTACAAAATATCAAAGGATTTGCTTTTTATATTACCTTTTGTGCACATATAATGTGAGTTGAAACATGAGGCTAGCTCCTCTCTTTTGCCCTTAGGATTTCATCACTTGAGTCACTCATTTGTATACAGGTTTAACATGATTATGGGTTCAACCTGAACCAGTGAATGCTTAGTTTGACTTATAACCAACTCGATCCTTTATCTGCCTTATCACATTCGATTTTAGTACTGCACCCTGACCAAGATTGGGCTTGACTTGACTTGGTTTTAGTGATCTCCTAATTTGAGGTTTCCCAAGCTTGCTTACGCTTGGTTGGGCCAAGTGATTTACACTTGGGTCACGCTTGGAATTTTTACTTAAAGATGTATATTTTTTAATTACAAAAATAGAATTATTTTATTAAATTTTTTCTACTTTAATTGAAATAAAATTTGGTAAAGATTTATAAGTGAAATTCTAGATGTTTCTTAAATCATGAAAATGATTAAACAAAATAGATGCTTAAATTAAAATTTGAAAGTAAAATGAATAAAGATATGTGTTCTATGATTAATACTTAATAAGCTAACATCATATTTCATAGCAAAAAAATTTCAAAGTTGATGCATATGTCTTCAATTTTTTAAGCTTACTAAATATTAAAAATCACTAATTTATCATATTAAAAAATAGATGGCTTATTCTTTACAACAAAATTTGATCCACACTAAGCAAACTCACTAAAACAAAATACTAAATATTTACAACTTGACTTATCAAATACAAATGATGACCTAACAAAAAATGTGTAATTTCTTTTTCAATATAATTAAAATTTTAAAGAAATTAATTACTAAGATTTTCTTTAATAAAATCTTTTGGCTTAAATTTTGTTCACCAATTCATTACAATTAAGTCTTTCATAAAGTGCATATTTTATAACTTTCACTATGCATATTTTAGTTTTATCATTTTTTTATTTTTTAAAACTTTGATTCTTCTCAAACAAATATGTCGATATGCATTAAGGCTCCATTAGATTAGACTGAATGCCTCATTTTGATTGTTTTATATGATTGTTGAGCATCCAATTCTGTGAATGAGTTTTCAACTTGCATTTACAAACAACATAAGGAGAAAACTTGATCTTTCATATCTTGAGCATTCAATTTTGTACGTGATTTTTTTTACCTACATTTTACAAAGAACATTAGGAAGAGAAGTTGATATTTCATATCCAAAGGTGCATGTGTACAAGTTTGAGAGAATCGCTTAAAACCTTTTTTCATAAATTTCCTATTGAATATATTTATTTGTAATTTTATCTTTGAGTATATTTATTTTTTTCCTATTTGTGTTCTCACTATACAACACAAATTTTAATAATGTGTTTTGATTGCATAGGCCAACGTTTTATACATATAATATTATGAATCTCACTATAAAAATCTTAAGAAAAATTTTGATCACACAATACACTAAATTCAATATTCTATTTTATCCATTCCACTAGAATCTTATGATCAATATTTCATCAATTTCATCATAATTTTAAAATATAAACTAAGTAAACAAAATCTCACGTATAAAAAAATTGTTACATACATATCTATTAAAAAATTCTCATTTACACAACCAATAATCATTATTATTACTCCATTATCATAATAATCTTGAACTATTACTAAATAATAACGCTAGCTAATGTCCATCTGCCAAAAAAGGAATGCTTTGTTAAAGATTTAAAATATTCTTTTATATGTTCTTTATTGATTAAACACATAAAACATTAATATTATTCAAATATTATACTAATAGTAAAATTGTATGCGTTTAATCAGTAAAGAGGCACATTTTATATAAAAGAGTATTTTAAGCTGTAGTAGTATCCATCTTTGAAAAAAAGAATATTTTGTTAAATATTTAAATAATTTTTTATATAAAATCTGCCTCTTTACTGATTAAACGCATAACATTTTGATATTTTCAAATATTATTCAAATGTGCCTCTTTACTAAAAAAATATGCAAATTGTGCGGACAAAAAAAAATCTGTTTTCGGAATCGGTCATAACCTGTTTGTTCCAAGACATTTTCCATGTTGTTCATAAAATATCTGAACTGTACTTAAGCACATTGAAGATATGAATAACTGACCTGGGAATTCTCCTTCAAGAGTCCAGAAAATGTATTGACGATATGTGTTTAAAGTTTGCAAACATGGGAGAAATAGCATATTAGATGCTCATCCCCTCTATGAACTGAATTGTATGAATGAGCAAACGTTGAGATGTATCAGGAATCTTAATTGAAACATAATCTGTCTCTCAGAAAAGGCTCTTTCGAGGTTTATTAATTATAATCATACTTTTTATCAACTAAAGCGTTACGGAAACTGCTAAAAATGATCTCATTTGCCAAGTCAAGGAATTCAATAAACAATGTATCTTCTCCAATCGAGAATGCGAAGAACATCCAACCTGGAACTGATGAATGTCTCCATTGATGCTAATCCAACTACAACCGATTTGCTTTCTCATACCTATTGTCCTCATCATTCCTCTCAGCTCTTCAATTCCTTCCCAACTTCCGCCAACAGCATAAGCATTAGAAAGCATGACATACCCAGCCGAATTTGTAGGGTCTGCAGCAAAAAGCCTAACAGCAACATTTTGAGCAACATCCAACTTGGAGTGGGCGAAGCATCCCCCAAGTAGACTTCCCCACACAAGGCCATTAGGTTCTATTGGCATGTTCTCTACAACTTCAAGAGCCTCCTCAATATGACCAGCACGAGCTAAGAGGTCAGTGAAGCATGCATAGTGCTCTAATTTTGGATCAATACTATACTTTTGCAGTATGTCATTAAAGATCAAACGTCCTTCTTCCACCATGCCGGAATGTGCACAAGCACACAGTAAACCCAAGAAAGTTCCATCATTTGGCTTTACGTTGAACTTCCTCATGCTAGAGAAAAGGTTCAAGGCCGTCACTTCCTCACCATTCATGGCCAAACCCATGATCATGGCATTAAAGGAGACCACATCCTTTTCAGTCATTCTGTCGAAGACCTTCTTGGCTTCCACTAAGTTCCCACACTTGGAATACATATCTATCAAAGCAGTCCCTAGAATCTTGTTAGATTTTAAGATTTCTTTGCTAACTCTACACTTCAAATATTCATGGGCCCATCTTCCAAGATTGAGGTCACCAACCATAGCACAAGCGGACAGCACACTAACAAAGGTAACATGATTGGGTTTTGTGCTACAATCTCCAAGCATGCAGAAAAAAAGATCCAAGGACTTAATCGGTTCACCATTTTGCACATGACCACTAATCATAGCGTTCCAAGCGACAACGCCGATCCTCCCAATTCTCTCCCTCAAATTATCAAACAACTTCCTGCTTTCATCAACTCTACCCAGTTTCGCGTAAAGGTACAATAGAACTATACAGACCGAACAGTTATCACCGTATTCCTGAAGCATTTTCACCCATTTATCAATTTGTCTACCAACAAGGCTAGAGCATGCAGAAAGAACACTAACCATTGTCTCATCTTCCGGTATGAAGCCTATGTTTACCATTTCAAGAAAAAGTGAGAGCGTTTCTTCTCCTTTGCTGAACCTTGCATACCCTGCAATCAAACTCGTCCATGAACGGCCCATTCTGTACTCAGACATTTCATCAAACAGTTGGTGAGCTGAGGAAAGATGCCCTGAGAACCGTGAGTAAGCAGACAAAAGGGCGTTGGAGACAAAAGGATCGGAGCTATAAAATGACTTCTTGACATGAGCATGGAGTTGGAAAACATGGAGAACATTTTTGGAGTGGGAGCTGGCTTTGAACAGATCGGAGAAGGTGAAGTCGTTGGGCGAGAGGGAGAGACGCTTGAGGTAAATGAAGAATGACAAAGCTGTGACTGGGGAAGAGTCAGAAAACACACGGATGGCAGCATTAAATGGGAAAATATTGGGGTGATGCAGGAGACCGAGAAGTCGGAGGGAATGCTCCGGGCGGCGGAGGCGACCGACGAGAATAGTAGCAAGGAAGTTGTCCTGGTGTGCGCCGAAGCGGAAAACACGACCGAGGAATTCAAGTAGATGAGAGGTGTGAAGTGGATTTCTTATAAGGGAGATGAGCTTTCTGTGTTCCGAAATGGCGCGAAGAGACGACGGGGACAACGAAAGCATGCTCCGCATAACATTGCAACCAACCCATCACTCGGATTGTGTCGTTCCAGCGAAACTTTTTCAGGTCTCCGTTTAGTTTTTTTTTTTTTTTTTTAATTAATGCTTAGCGGTAAAAATGCAGAGAAGGTGGAGAAGATTAGAGTAGAATTAAAAAATTATTATAAATCTAAGCAATCTATTAAAAATATTAATTCAAATTCCAATAGGTCATCTTTATCTAGCATAAAGTAAAAAAGATCATATATTAGTAAAAGAGGTTTAAAAAAAAATCTTTGTTGTGCATACTAATACTTTTAATAGATTGATCGAATTCTATAATAATTTTCATAAAAAGAATGAATTATTTTTAAAAACAAAAAATGCTTCTCTTTTTGAAGATTTTAATGAATCATTTCAATATATTTAATAGAATCTAATAATAATAATGATTTTGACAAAATCTTTTCTTTTCCTAAAAGGATATAATCATAATTTTTTTGTCATATGAAACTATTAATTCTTATAAAAAAGTGACATCTTCTTATAAATGAAAAATGGATTTTGATAGAATCTTGTGTTATATAGTCAAGTCAAATATGAAGATCAATTTCTATTAAATACAATAAGTAAGAAAATGACAATATAGAGGGGAGGGGGTAGATAGTAATATCCTTCTCTTTGTTTGATTTATGGCTTATGAGACTAAAGAATTCAAAACAATCCACCAATTCCAAGGATCCATAATTCATCATATGGATGAACAAGAAATTATAGAATGGATGAGTTATTTCGTCTTCAATTTTATTCTCATCCTTTTTCTTCTTTTTTTGGCATAAACTTTCATATGGTAGATATGGTAAGGATTATGCATAAGAAAGATCTATGTAAATACACAAAAGCCATCACATTATAGGATTAGCATAAGATAAAATGTTCACCTTTTACTCATATTTGGGCCAATGTTATTTAGAAAAGATTAGTCTAAATTTCATTGTAATCAATTAAGACAAACAAATATTGATATAATATAAACTTATTTGTTGATGATAGGTATTGACCAAATTCTTTTATTTGAAATGATATGGGTGATAGTCTATTAAAGAAAGGTTACAACACAATGCTACACTTCTAATGTAGGGCCCATAAGATGCCAAAGAAGCATGACATATGCTAGTTATGGATAGTTTCATGGTTCTTTGAATTCAAACATGCTTTGAAGTAGATATGAAACAAGATGCTTTAAGAGTTGTGAGTTGAGTTGTATTGGATGTAGCATGATAGGAATGATAGGTAAATGATTAGAAGTGGATAATACATTGCATCAACATATTGGTTGTCTAATGAAATTACAAAATGAAACAATACAAAACAATAACAAGCATTGCATAAAGATGTGTTGATATGACCCATTCAAAACAAATGACTTCGGTATGATCTTACAGTATTTTTTAGTGATATGACCAAAGATACAATCCTACGACACACCTTTAAAGATACAAATTTATGACAAAGAAATAATATATGTTTGATCATATATTTTATAATAGATATCAAACCTATATACTGTAATATAATGGTAAGGGAAGAAAGACAATGATGATGGTCCAATATTGCTACAAAAATAATTGATATGGACCAATGCTCTCCAACTAGATAAGTGTAACATATAAGGCAAAAGAGGGCAATGAGTGAATAGTGGGTGATGTCTCATGGGAGGATCACTAAAGCAAAGAGCATCACCTAGTAAGCTTTAGTTGGAAGAAAATGAAGATGAATAATCCAACATTAGCTACTAAGAAAAATTTTTAGTGTTTATATGAAAAGCCATGATCCTAAGATATTGAAGTTTCTTTTGAGGAAAAGACTTTCCTGGGTCGTATTAACTCAAAGAGACAATATCTTTACATAATGAAGCTAATATGTCATAATAATACAACACAAAAATAAATTATTACTACAACTTTAATGTCAAGAAAGCTTTTATCCAATTCTTATAAATAAATGTTAAGGCTTTGTGAGGATACAACTTTACGATACAATGTAATTTCATTTAATAGTGTTAGAACTTATCTTTTGTTTGTCCTTAGCTAAGGTGTTTAGGAGTATGATGGATCTTTGGATAAAATTGGGGTGGTATAGAACGTCATAAGTTTGAAGATCTTGGTATTTATTCTTTTCGTATGTTATATACTATGATGAAAAAACTTTGAATGACTTGGTCATATGACCCACATATGATGGGTCACATAATAATTTTGTTTATATTTTAACACTTTAATGCATTAATAGAACAAGGATATAATTATCCTTTTTGAATAATTGTAATAGAGAAACAAATGATCATGAGAATTCATAATAGAGCTCCATAATTTATGATGTAGTCCATGTCACACAAGGAGGATGAAGTTAGCTAATCTAATTGAGTTTAGGATGCAAGCAATCAAACTTTTTTATAGATCATGCAAAACATTGTAATTAAGGATATATAGTAGACCAATACAAGAGTCTTATTAGTTAATTAATATTTTGAGTTATAATTCTATTGTACAAAATATGCATGAAACTTATATCTAATTCTTATTTATTTATGGATATTACTTTATTTATTAAGTATGGGTGTTTTTATCATTTTACTTCTAATTCAAGGTTATTCTTTGAGCATTTTTGTAGGAGTATATATAGAAACATACACACACACACACACACACATAATTGTATAAGAGAAAGAATAAAGATATATTCACACTTTTAATTGATTTCAATTTGATAAAAAGGATTTGAATGGTACATGATTGGGTGTCTAAGATATTGAGAAATATGTTATTGATGATTAGTTGATTTTTAGATATATTCAAATTATTCATAATTTTCTATTAAATTTTATGAATAATTGTAAAAGGTATATGAAAGAACTTTAGATTGAATGGAATATATAGTGAATCATAGAATAGATTATGATTTTTGGTTAATGCATAAAATATAATTTAAAATACATAGAAGATCAAAATCAAATCAAACTTTTGAAACACGTAGAATAGAATATGAAAATACTAATTTTCGTAAGAAAGAAGTAGATAGCTCCAACAGCAAAAGAAGAAAGCAAATTCCTTCATGAGGAGTCAGGGACCAACAATTAAGAATGATGCCAGCAAGTTTGCAAGCTTGAAGGGAGTTTATAACCATAAACATTTAAGGTAAAATGGAACATACTTAGGGGACTATATAGTGGAATAATTTCTTAAACTATATCCACCAAATATCACTTACATTGTTGACCCATTCATGGGAAGGGAGTGGTTGGAAAGGATCAAAGTGTTCCTAAAAGTTTTCCTTTCCCACAACATAAGAGAGTTGCCTTGGTGGTACTTACTTTGGATAAACTATCAAACATTGGCAGTGAAGGTTGAGGAGAATGTAATATGGAGATAAACCCAACTCCAAAATAGCTTAGGAAGAGTTTTTCAATGCAATTTTAGTATGATATGCTTTAAAGTTAATAAGAGAGAAAATTTATGATAAACTATCAAGACTATATCAAAGAGAATTATCGATTATAAATTATGATTAGAATTTTTATAGACTCACTTGGCATGCCCTATAGATTGTAGCTACAGAGAATCAAATTTTCACCTATCATAGGAAGTCTTAAAGGACTCCATCTGTAGTATCATGGCTCCAATGCAAATTCATATAGGGAGCTAGTTGAAGCAATAAGATGCATAGAATAGAATGAAAATACAATGGAAGCTTAAAAAGCAATTAAAGAAAGGAATCTCTCATTTCTTATTCAAATGGGCATAAAGAGAAGAAGAACAAAATAACCTAGATAAAAGGCATACAAATAAAATGACAAACTGGAGTGCTAAATCTATGACAAGAATCATGGGAGGGAATGGTTTAAGAAAAAGACTATTAAGTACTTTGCTTGTTATGAGATTGGAAATTTTGATATGAAAATCTCACAAATTATTGGTGGAGAAATTGGAAATGGAGGTGAACACTAAAGGGCCAAAATTCAAAACATCTTATAAAGGCAAAAGACTAGTTATAACTTCTAAATCATAATTAGTTTAACTTATATATATGTGGTTACCTAGAAGGGGGAACCACCAACACTTGACATAATTATAATTATTTTATTATTATTGAATTAATTTATGAAAGTTTTATTTGATTGTGAGGCATCTCTTTCATTCACTTTGAATAACATTAGTTAAGAAAATGCTAGTAGATACATATACATTAGGTTCATCTTTCCTAGTCACTTTAGTTATTAGAGAAGAAGTTAGAGTAGATAAATACATAAATAAATTAGATATCATCTTGGAAATGGACTAGTTAATGCAACATCGATTGACTATTAATTGTTGGGAGAAGGAAATTAAATTTTATATGAAGGATGGTACCTAAGTTATTTACATTTATAAAGGAAGAAAGATACCCTTAATATTGATAATAATGACTAAAAAACATAATTCACAAAGGGTATAAAGGATTCTTAGCTTTGATATGATTGTTTGATAAGGAAGAAATACAACTACAAGATGTGCTTATAATATACAATTATCTCAAAGTGTTTCTAGTGATCTTCTAGGATTACCACCTAACCTAAAGATCAAATTTCTAATCAATATAGTTCTTGGTGTAGAATCGATTTCCAAAGCACCATGTCTAATAGCATTAGTAGAACTTTAGGCCATAAAGAATCAATTGCAAGAGAACATAAACAAAGGATTTATTAAACCGAGTGCCTCTACTTAGAGAGCACCAACATTATTTATGAAAAAGAAGCTTGTCCATGCATGTGTATAGACTATTAAGAATTGAATAGCATAACCATCAAGAACAAACAACTACTTTCTTGTATTGATAAGTTATTTGATCAACTTCAAGTAATAGAAGTCTTCTTAAAGATTTACATATGATTTGGATATATAAGATTAAGGAGGATATATAAAAAAATCATATTTTACAAGGCATTATTAGTTATTGATAGTTCATTTTGGACTAACTAATGTATCAACCACTTTTATGAACCTCATAAGCTAAGTGTTTAAGCAATGGTTACATAATTTGGTGATCATGTTCATTGACAACATATTGATCTCTTCTACAAGTGCAACTAAATATAAAATGACATTTACATCTACTATTATAGAGGTTAAAAGAGAATTAATTTTATACAAATTTCTTTAAATTTAGGTTTTGACTATCAAAACTATCATATATAATCAGTGTTAAAGGTTTGACAATGGACCCACAAAAGTTGCAGTCACTGACTATCCAAGACCTACAAATATTACTTAAATTAAGAGTTTTTCTAAGGATTATTAAATATTATCAAAAGCTTGTCAAAGACTTTTCTTAAATAGTTATTCCTTTGGCTCGGTTGACTCAAGAAGTTATATTTATTTGGGGTAAAACTTATGAGAATAGTTTTAGACTCTTAAAGTGGAATTCACCTTACCAATGTTAATAATACCCAAGAATGAGGAAGAATTTTAAGTGTACACTAATGTGTTTTTATTAAGATTGGGTGCATCTCTAATGGAAAATGACAAGTTTATAGCATGCACTTCCTGACAATTATTGTCACATAAGAAAAACCATCCTACTCATTATTTGGAATTAATTATTATAATATTTGTGAAAGAATTGGAGGTACTACTTATATTTTGTAAATATTCAGATATACGTCAATCATTAGTGTCTTAAAAATATATTGAAATAGAAGGAGTTGAATCTAAAACAAATGTGGCTAAAATTAATAATGGCTTTTGATATAGATATCAAATATCATCTAGGGAAAGATAAATTAGTGGTGGATGTGTTAAGTAGGAGAGTAAACTTAAATTGCACTTCAAATTTTGAAGAAACCCAATTATACACGACAATGAATTAGCTTAGATTGAATACTTTATCATCAACAAATAAACAAAGTTTTACTCAACTAGCAATTGCAACAAATTAGCTATGAGATCTTAAGGAATATCAAGATAAGGATGAAGAAGAATAAAAAAGCCAAATCCTTGGAAGGTCAAGAGTTAATTTTTTAGTTTAATGAAGAGAATGGTATTCTATACTTTAAGAATAATTTATATATATCAAATTGGGAAGAAATAAAATAGATGTTACTATGAGAAGCACATTGGTCAAGGTATATGGTACGCTTAAAAATAACTAAAATATATCCTGATTTGAAGAAGATATTTTGATAGCCAGGGATGAAAATTAATATATAAGATTTTATTAATAATGCTCAAGTTTGCATCTCATTATTAAAAAATATGTGCATGTCATATAATATGATCAAACTATTCTATAAGTTTAGCCAAACTTAAGTTATGAATAAAAATCTATCGAAATTCTAGCAAAAGAAGTGAAGAAAGTTATGCAATAAAGAAATACCTATGATCAAGTTGTTATGGAGCAACTAATTTGAAAAGGAAGCAACTTTGGAAGTAAAAAAGGAACATGAAAAAGAAGTATCCATACTTATTCTAAAATTTGGAACAAAATTTCTTTTAGGGAGGAATTTGCAATATGCTAGAAATACAAATAATATTTAACTAAATATATAAGGAGAAATTTTATTATTGATAATGAAGATTAATAATTATGTCTATTAAGTGATGGATCATAATTTAAAGATAGAAGGAGAAATATATATGATTTCATTGGAGTGATGAACATATATTAAAATATAATTTTATAAAATTTTATAATATTAAATAAGGAGGCTCAAATTATTAATTTCTTATTATTATAGTTTGAATTTAAATTAGTTACAAAACAAAAGGTTGAAGTTTTGAGAAACAATATAAAAAATTTTAACACTTTTATGAATGGTAAATATTTAGAAGAAAATTATTTTAAAATTAAATGCAGCTATAATTTTAATTAAGATTTCATAAGTTTACAAATTCTAAAATTCTTAACCTTATTTCCCTAATAGTTAGTGTTTGAAACTATGCAGAATGATTGCTACCAACCATGGAATAATAAGGAGACTTCAAATGAATGTTGAGCATAGTGTAACCTCTACTCTATTAAAGTTTAATTTGTCGAGGTCAAAAAATTGATGGCTTTGCTGATTTGGAGAATTATAAGGCATGGGAATGGATGGAAATAAAACTTTTGATGTGACCATGACATCAAATTCAAGATAAGTGACTGAATGTTATGGTGCATTTGTTTGATGCTTGATGCTAGAAAATTTGAAGTTGTAAGAGCTAGGATTGATGAAATTATAAAAAAAAACATAATTGAAGTTGATGATTTGACATCATTGATTATCCATATGTTAGGCTTCTCACATGCTTATTTAATATCTTGAAACTTTTCTTATATGCATTACATTTTTAACATGCAAAATTTTCATGGGGGCATTGACATGTGACTTGAAGGAAAACATTTATTGTAATTTTGGTAATTACTTTCTTGGAAAGTTTTTAAAAGATTCAAAGATAAGAAAATTATGGAAATAAGCTTGGGAACATTATCAAGGAAATTAGGTAAGGTTCCCATGGGTTTGATTATGCAAGAAGACTTATAGAAGGTAGGCATAATCTCGTTGAGAAAATTAACCTAAGATACCAACTTAATGAAGATACCTTATGACTTATGGAATTAGAAAAGGTGTGAAGGGACAATAAATAGGAATAAATAAGAAAAATGGTGAAAGAGTATTTTAAAGAAATTCTTCATATGCATAGGTATCTTAACAACTTTTACTTGATTTATTTATTTATTTTGATGATATTGAGTAAACATGAGACATGACATAAAACTTTGTTAAGCACTTGAGCTAACCTTTATTTTGCTTTGGATATTTGGAATCTATTACATCAACTACAAATATCATGCCTCACTTTAATCATTTCTAATTCCATAGAAATCAAAGTATTTATGTGAAAAATGTGAGAATATTTAACTATTTTTCTCAAATTGGGAATGCTAATGCTTTCTTCTAGTTCCCTTTTTTTTCATATAATTTCACATATCATTTGTTGCAATCAACTAAGTATAAGCTTGTGTGAAAACAAATATAAATGGTAGCTACAAGAATAATAGTTCTAATGTTGAGGTTATCATCAGAGTTCATGAGGTCATGTAATATATACTTTTGCTTTTCCAATTTATCATTGTTTAGCAATGGAGGCATATTTTTTACGTATCAAGAAATACGTTAATGAACCAATGTTGAGATTGAGCTTGACTACTTTTCATTAATTAGAATGATCCAAAGAAGTTTAATGTTGGATGATAGTTCAAAAAAGTACATTCGATGATCAACATTTGTGTGTGGTGAAAAAAATGGTGGTCTAGCATGTATTTCAGGTCAATGCCTAAAGGTCATGAAACACTTTGGTTATATGGGCATGGGACATACATGTACCCTACCATTGACTTGTATTATTTATAATGGCTATAACAAAATAGTTTTATAAATAAAAAATCTTATGTGGTAAAAAGCTATCAGATTCTTTATTTATCTAAACTTATACATATGTATAGTCCTTAAGATCTTATGATGAAAATCTATTCATTCCCATTATCACCCTGATCTATCTTTCTCTATGTATAGGTGGCATACCTTAACATGTTAATCAAATAAATGTTGAGTAAAATTGCTCTTAGATAATTCTAAATAATAAAAGATATTTAAGTGAATTTAATGAAAATCATAAATGTAAATAAACTAGAGTAAGATAACATCATGACATCAATAGTATATTATTGTCCTCATGACTTCCTATAAGTTATTAATAACCTACTAAGTCAAAATAGAGTTAAATAATAGATATTTGTGTTTGTGATTTTTTGATTATATAATCATATATATATATATATATATATATATATATATATATATATATATATATATATATATATATATATATATATATATATATATTGTATTCATTTTTGTTGATGTTTACTTGCCTCCTTTTTCTCTTTCTTTTTTTTGTTTTTTATTGCATTTTTTCTATTTATTTTCATCCTTGTCTTATGCATTTTCATTCTTCATTTATCCAAACCCTATTTCTACTAAATATTACAATCTTATAGATTCTATCATTCTATTAATATAATTTTTCATACAACATAATATTAAAATTAAATAAAAATAATACTTCATATTCTTTATATAAAAATTATGTTATATAAAATATTATTATAATATTAATAAATTTTAATACAAATCATATATGTGTAATTATAATATATATATATATATATATATATATATATATATAAAGGTTATTTATATTACTTATAATTATAATAAATGAAATATATTATTTCATTATAATATATGAAGTATTATAATTAAATTGGTAAAATATTATTTTTAATTATATTATTTAATTATTATGATTAATATTTTATTAAAAAAACTACCATTCTTTTGAAAAATGAATGGTATAAAAAATATGTATAGAACAAGAACTACTCAAGAGGTCATCGCCCTTATAATTGCATTTTTTTTATATATTAAAGCAAAAAAAATGTATATATTATAAATTAATATTATATCATGATTAACAATATTTTTATTGGTTAATACAAATAAATAAATTTAGTTTTAATTATATCATAAACAAATATTTATATATAGTTGTATCAATATTTGTATATCATAATATATATTGTAAGTATGTTTTCTTATACTATATCATTAATTATTTAATATTAATATTAATTTAATACATAACATATCATACTATGATGTATAAAATAAATATGTTAATTAATATTTATAATGAGAGCTGCAAAAGGAGATGAGAGAGAAGGAGATAAAGAAAAAGGAAAAGAGAGACATAGAAAGATAAAAACGAGATAGAGAGAGAGAAAAAAAAGATCATAAATGAAAGATGTTATGTTAATATTTTAATCGTATTAAATTAATTTAAATTATTTATATTAACATTTTTATTTGTACAAATATTTATAATATTATATTTACCATTTTAAATTTTATATCACTAATAAACATAAATTTATGTATTAAATTTATGAAAAAAATATAAAAAAATTATAATGTATTAATTATTACATCATTTATTATATCTCAATTGTAAGTTAATCTTTATACATTAGAGTTTCACCACCTTATACAAAATATGTTTAAATAAAATACTATATCATTTTTATATCCATATTCTTTATGGATTTAGGGATGTAATCTATATCATTTGGCCTAATTATGTATTTGTAGCTTATGATTGGAGTAATTATGTGTCAATATAAAAGATTAATTTTTTTTGTAAGTTAGGTTCTTGATTGCAAAGGTCTTTTTCATCAATCTAAATACCTCTTCTACCAAGTCAAAAGATTCTACCTTCAAACAATAATATTTGGCATGAGATAACCAAGGAGTGATGCACTATCTGTCGACACCTTTGGCATGATTATGTATCTCAAAAAGTGTTGGACTAAATATGCTTATTGAGTTAGAAACTTAGCCTCTTAAACATTGTCATATTTTGATTAATTATAAACCACTTTTCCTTTATGCACATTGATAGCAGTTGGCTGAAGCCTTTTTCTAATACAAATTTGATCATCATGTTTAAGGGTTGCACAATTTTGGTCTTGTTACAATGCAGTGTACCATATTGGCCATTTTTATTTTAGATGGATTTTTGAATGCTATAGTTTCTTTAATGGTTGATCATATTTTACTTAATTTTTCAAATGGAATGAATCATAGTTAAAATGCGTATGGATTAAGACTAAGTCTCACAACATGACATTTTAATTAACTTGCAACAATCATAGCAACTAATATCACAAAACATAAGCATATTAATAAAAGGGGCACATTTTCATGGAATTTTTTTTACAAAATTCATCATAAGTTTTATTGTAGTTCAACATAATTCTACACCAAAATCTTGGCATATAAATCTTGAATATCAAGTAGTTTGGTTACTTTGATCATTGAAAGCCATGATTGATTGGTTAAGTCACCAAAAATTCATCACTATTAGTTACATGACTTATCTATAAGTGATGCTCATGGATTATACATTAATAATCTACATGTGACAACAATCATTGCATGCTTACAATAAATAATTATTCTACGTAATAATCCATTTGCATAGTATAAGCAAAAATGGTGATTTTCATAGTCATCACAAAAGATTAATAAGTGTTGAGCTCATTGAAAGCCATGATTAATTGGTTAAGTCACCAAAATTTTATTCATTATTAGTTACATTGCATGTCTACAAGTGATGCTCATGGATTATACATTAATAATCCATATGTGGCAACAATCATTTGCATACTTACAACAGAAAAGTATTTTACATAATAATCTATATGCATTGTATAAGTAAAAAGGTAATTTTCATAATCATTCTAATGCTTAATAAGTGTTGAGGCATTCTTATTAATCCTCATATTTTTTTCTAATGGGATAATTTTTGACAAAAAATTGTTCACTTTGTATCAATGGAAATGATCAAGGGTTGAACTAATATAAGTAGGACAAGTATGAGAAGTGAACAATAAAGCTTTTATTAAGTGAAAATAGCTCTTTGAACATAGGAAAACTCATAACCATAAGATAAGAAATGAGTTCTAAAACAAGAAAGATGGTATGTTCAAATGAAAAAAAAAGAACTATCAAAAGAAGTTTAGTTTAAGGAGTGAGATTATAGAGGTTTATTAGTGCTAAGAATTGTAGATAAAGGGCAATGATATATTAAGTCGAAGGGTTGTGAGTGCTTGGTAGATACTAAGGTAATTTCCAAAAGAATTAGATGTCACTCTACTCCATCTTTATTATCCTTTTATGCTTTGTATATAAAGGGAAAATAACTTCTCTCTAAAGAGACATCCTACACTAAATTTGCCAAGAATGAGCATTAAGGGCTGACTTGTGGTCATCATTACTTGATGCAAACTTAATGGTGATGAGGTGAAATGCTTTGATATTTACATAAATGACTTTTGAGCCTTAGATTAGAAGAGGATCATCGACATAAATATCATGGGATTGTTCACTAGTGATGAGAATTATGCTCCCTTAATTATTAACATGGTTGCTTCACCTCTCCCTTTCTTATTCAACCAAAGCAAATTACAAGCTAAGCTTGATCAAGGGGTAGGAGTAGTGGTTAGGGAGCAACTTGACTATACTTGGATCTTAGTCATGTTGTGTAAGTTTGTACTTGATTCATTTGATACAATAAGTTTTGGATAAAATTTTGTTTTTTTAATACTATTACACACACACACACACACACACACACACACACACACACACACATATATATATATATATATATATATATAAGAATGGAGTGTTAACAAAGTATTTTTTTTAACATTATATTCATCAAAAGAGGTATTATATTGTAAAGAATTTTGCTCTAACATCTTGATGTGTAACCCATAAAAATTAATATCTTTCGAAAGATTCATCTTTGACATCTTCAAATATTATCCAATACCATAGAAAATCATAATGTTTACATAGAAAACATTTGTTAAACAAATCATGCCTCAATGATCAAGTTTTTTTTTGAAAAATAGATAACACTATATTATATGACAAATCTTATAAAACTTTCATGTCTCAATTGGATAAATATAGGATAATACCTCAACATATCACTTGATGCCTATAAGGTTTGAGAGAGGTTCTATACTATTAGTTTTGAAACAACAATCAAATTGCAGTGCCCATATTATTACTAGTTTTTTGTTGAAAAATTATGATGCAAGCTAATAAGAATTTAAATATTTCAAAGGAGGCATAAGCTCAATTTTTATAGATAAGAAAATTGTTCATTTTAAAGATTCACATCTTAATTTTACATAACACTTTCATAGACAACCAAAATTTCAAAAATATGAAAAGAGATTCTTTTATCCATAATATATTGAAAAATAATAATTTGAATATATCTTTTATCATAAGATTTGTCTTTTGCTACATTGTTAAGAAATTAACTCTAATATTATTGTGTGATATAACTCAGAAAATGTTTGATAAAAAATTTGCGTAGGTTATCTTCACAATAATTAATTTTAATGAGTTATATATTATAATTTTGAATTAAAATTCTTTATAGCGAATGCATAACTCCTGATGCTTACAACAAAAAAATAAGTCAATTTTTCTAGTAACGATGTCGCCACGTAGGATGACAGGTTGTCCTTTTGAAAGATTGGCGGACCCCAATGATGCCGGGAAGTTTGCGATGGCCGTTCGAGGTGGGACGCAACGTGTGGACTGAGAGTGTTATCCATAGAATCCACGCGCTCAGGGTGCCAAACGCACCGATGCCATACGCTAGCCTCGTGTTTGTCTTTAAACGCTTTTATTAGAAATTCTTCTCTTGAAATCCGTACCTTTTTTTTCCTGCTCGGTTTGCATGCTTACATATACGATTTGACTTAAATAGTCACCACCCGTCTCCGCCCTCAATTATTAGTACCTTCGGTGTCAGAACACGGTAGAGACGACTATCAGAGAAAAAAAAAAAAAAAAAAAAAGAAAAAAACTCATGAATGCCCGGACGGAAATGACTGTAGATTCGCTGGCGTCGGAGGGGAAGGTTCAGTCGGAGCGGTGTCCAGTAGAGGAGGTAGCCCTGGTCGTACCCGAGACGGATAACCCATCCTTGCCAGTGATGACCTTCCGGGCGTGGTTTCTTGGTCTAACCTCTTGCGTGTTCCTCATCTTTCTCAATACCTTCTTCACTTTCCGGACGCAGCCGCTCACAATCTCGGCGATACTGATGCAGATCGCGGCCTTGCCTCTCGGCCGGTTCATGGAGGCAGTGTTGCCCAGAAAAGAGGTTAGGGTTTTTCGGGGATGGGGTTTCAATCTCAATCCGGGACCATTTAACATCAAAGAGCACGTGATCATCACTATATTTGCCAACTGTGGAGTCTCAATTGGAGGAGGAGACGCATATTCAATTGGGGCTATCGCCGTAATGAAGGCATACTACAAGCAGAGCTTGAGCTTCGTTTGTGGACTCTTTATAGTGCTCACAACCCAGGTAATCATTTTTTGCATGTAAGAAAAAAATTGGTGCTAGGATATCTTAAGCTCATCATTTCCTATCGTCATGTAGAATGTGCTGAATTGCGTGTTTTAACTTCCTTTTTGCTGGTCGTTCAATGTACAGCAATGTAATTTGGCTTTTGGGTGAAAATTTCTTTTTCTATTCTCCCTTTCCTTTGATTTTTTGATTTTGAAGAATATGAGTTATCCAAAATGTAGTTTAATAATTTGCCCTAAACCTCACTGTATTTCCCTCTTTTTTAACTTGAATAATTCAGCTTATTATCAAAGAAGATGCGTCCATTTGTTTATTTCCATAGGCCTCTGCAATTTGCATTGATTACACAGGTGTTTTCCGATAAAAATTGCCGAGGTTAACTTCTTATGGTTGTTTTCAAGATTCATGTATTTATGTCATTTAATATTCGAAGAATGTTTTGTTTCAAATAGTTTGATGCGAATGGACGATCAGAAACCTGGAAAGATGATTGTTTCAAAGCATCTAATTCGCTTTTTATCCAGCTAAGCACGTGTATTACCGATTCTTTAAATGATAAGCTAGATTCTCACATTGAAGTCTTTTTACATCCAGCCATTGATTGTGCCGAAAGAATCTCTGGTGCCATCAGATGGTTAGATGGCCCAGACGGCAGAAAATTTTGATCTCACGTGAAATGTCAAAAGGTTATTTCTTTCGGTTCTGATTTGTTTATTATTCAATTTTGTTTGGTAGCCATCCTTTTGAGCAAAAGAAAATGAAATCGTAAGAGGGGGACGTCGTGAGATCATGCGTTTCCCTTTTTTTTTTTTATGCTACTTGCTACCTAGGTGGACAGGGGGACGTTGTGAGATCATGCGTTTCCCTATTTTTTTTATGCTACTTGCTACCTAGGTGGACCCCAGTATCCATTTGTATTATTGGGTTAGTTTGAGATTTAAAACAATATTTCAGTAAAGATTGACTCTGGTATTTTTTTGTCTTTAGATAAATGTAATCCTCATTCACCCGTGTTCATCCTTCCTTACTTTATTCCTCTCCTTTTTCTCTTCATATCGATGGGTTAGGCCGAGGTCAGTGTTTCAGTAACGATTTAGTCAAGTGTTTGCTTGCTTCTACGTCAGTATGAAATGTTGGTGGGGACTACATTTTTTAGAATCCATACACTTCACGGAATCTTTCTCCACCATAAGATTTTATAATGTAATACAACTTTCAGAATCCCTAACCCACGGAATCATTCTCCAACACAGGCTTTTATAATCCTTTTTGCTCACCATGCTGAGAAGAAAGCTATCTTAATTATCTAACTCGACTTATAATATTTTATTCATTGGTGAGATTGTATACGGATTTTTATGATTATGTTCCGTGATGTGTCTTGGGGCTACAAAGCCTTGCACTAGGCGAGTGGAAATGACCAAGTGGTGGTGGGAAAAATCTGAGAGACTTAGACTCACTTTAGGGTGTGGAATATAACTAAATACCAACCTTTTTTTTAAGGTAAGAAGTGAAGTAGCTCTACCAAAAAATAGTATGAAATTAAACATTGATTGAAGGCTAGGTTTAAGGTTAAATGTGTTAGCTTATGTTGGAAGCGGGGTAGTTTATGGTTAGCACTAGCTGTAGAAGGTTTAATGCAGTGATTAGAATGGGGTTTAAGTGAATCTAAGTTGATGGAAATGTTAGAACAGCAAAGTTTTTAGCCCCATTAGTTTAATTGTTTAAGATTAAGTTTTAATGATAACAATAATTAAGTGTTGTCTATTTTATTCAGATTATATGAAATCTAGGTGACCCAAGGAGAACATAGTGACTTAGAGATTAAATTAACAAATTCAAAATAAAGCTCAATCGAAGCACAAATCAAGCTTTAAATGAAGCTCAAATCAAGCTCAAGTTGTTAAACATTCTAATGAACATTTTAAGGTTACCAAAGCTTGATTAAGAGTTATGTGCAGTTTGGATATACTTAGATTAAATTTAGGAATGCAAAACCGATTTAAAGCATTTATGAATAGACTTAGATTGAGAATTTTAGAAGTTAATTCAATCAAATGTTAGTAAGTGCCATCAAATGATCAATTAATGCTATTGAATCAGTTGAGCCTTCATTACAATCAATTTCTTTCTCATTTGCCTACTTTCAAATCTTCTAAATCCCCGTGCTACTTGCTAGAAGCTTTGTAAAAAATCAAAGACTCGCTGCTACATTCAATTTCTGATTCATTTACTGCCTCAATAAGTTTGTAAGAATGCTTTATTGTGCTTATATTTTTACACTTGAGAATATTGTGCTTACATTCTTACATTTTTACTCTTGGAATATGCTCTTTTGAGAAGACAGAGAGAGTGAGTTTTTCAATTGTTGTGAGAATGCTATCGGGTTCAATTTTAGCCCCTAAACGACCCAAATTGTGAGGGTTAAATCTAAGCCATGCAAATTCAAGGTGAGTTGGGTTTAAGCCTAGGAAAAGATCCATTTAGGTTGTCTCTAAGTCAGCAAAAGATACAAGGGGCTAAGTTTTAACCTAATGGAAAAATAATCATGGTGAAGCTGTGTTTTAGCCATAGGAAAAAGACACTTGTGATAGGTTTTTCACTATCTGTGATGAATGAGTGAAAAGGCAAGAGGGCTAGGTGGATATCCAAGTTGGATTGAGATGGATTTAGGTTCATTTCGATAGAAATCGAACCACTTAAAATAGTCTTGGTGTATTTCATTTCAACAATTTTTTCCTTTGCTTATTTTACTTGCTAGGAATGTGATTATTAGCTGCTACATTTTGGGATCTTGCTATAGAATTTTAGGTGGAGTTTAGGGACATTAACTTCAGTTTATACTATAACTAAGCATCATTAAATCGAGCTAAATTTAACTAATGAACATAATGAAGGTTCTTGGGATTCGTGAGAAATAAAAGTAGATGAGTTTTTTTGTAATTTATACTTCAATAACTTTTAGTAGAAACTATATTAAGATTAACATGATACCAGACTTACAAATCCTCCACATTTTAGATTAAAATGCACAAAGGAAATCATTTTAAAGGTTGAAAATAGTGTCATTTTACAAAGTGAAAAGGAAATCACTCTCATTCCCCACATTATTATGTAGAGAAGTAAGCTAGTCATGGAGTTAGGAACAAGAGCTTTCATGTTAAGATAAGTTAACTAGATGGAAGAGGTAGTATTCCAATCCAATTATCCTGATAGTTAGAATAGCTAATCTCATCACCTAAGAGCCAAATAGTGCGTACAAAACAAGGTCACTTATGACACAGATCAACTTCTAGATTGATGAGTCCCATTTATGGATCTAAAAGTAGAGTCATGGCCACCATACTTGGCCCACAATGGTTGCACTCTCCGAGTATTATCCCGAGCAAGTAAATAAATGGTGTACCTATCAATCAAAGCTTGTTGTCACCCCTTCATTTGATGGATGCCTAGGCCCTCATTCTCTTTAGGTTTCACAATGAGGTTCCAAGGGAGGTAGTGTAAGCCAATGTGGGAAGTTTCCCCATCTCAAATGAAAGATTTGATAACACACTCAAGCCTTGACATAACATCCGTAAGCATAAGAGTGTAAGACGTGCATTAAATTGAGATGGCTAAGAGGATCAAGTTAGCTGACATAACCCTATTGGCCAATGATAAGAAATACACTCTCATCCAACAATTTTATTAATGACAGTCTGAATAAGATGACTAAAGTTTCAAGCAAAAGGATTACATTCAGTATGCAAAATGCCCAGTTACATAATAGATCTAGCTTGTCATATGCTTAACTTCCCATCAAGCATCTTATAGGACCACGGACACATACCCTTACCACAAAACACTACTGTTTTTGGATGTTGGCATGTTGACCTAATGTGGTGGCATAAGTGTCAAGGACTTCCTTAATTGCAGAGATAGTAAAACAAGAGGTTGGGCCATAGAGAATGACATAATCAACAAACAATAACTGAGGCACCAACGGCCTAGTCAGATAAGCCTGGATACTTATGTCAAGACCATGCTCCACCAATTGTTGAATAAGCAAAGAGAGGTACCATCGTCCAAGCAAAGTGTAAATAGGTTAAAGTAGAGTGGGTACCTTTGATTGAAACCAAATTATGCTTGGATTTAGGGAAGCTACTTACTATTGAGAAGAATATTATACTTGGGAGCCAAGACGTAGGCTTGAATCTAGACACACCACATATTAGGGAATTGCATGTGATAAAGCATAGAGAGGATAAAATCTCAATGGACCATATCATAAGTTTTCTTTATGTCCATCTTGATGGCCATAAGCTCCTCCATGGAGGAAGATCCGATGCATAAGCTTTTGGGGCATGATATAATTATCAACAATAGATCTGTCATTGACGAATGCACTCTGCTTAAGGAAAATGAGATCAAAAAGAAATCCTATGGTCTCCTTACAAGGATTTTAGTAACAATCTTATGGACAGTGTTATTGAGGGTAATAAGGTTGAACTGATTGAGCATGATTCCCCTTTTACCTTAGGGATCAACACTACCAAAGTGTCTCTCCAACTCGATTACATAATGATATCGTTCTAAGAAATATTTCAATAGCCCTTGGGGAAGGAGCCTTGATCTCATCAACCCCAACTGCACTGTTAGGCTCTAAGGAGAAGATGATCTAATGGAAGCATGATAGGAGAAATCAAGGAATTAGCTTGGGCAGATTGCAAAATTGCTCTTATTGTTGTGATCATGTTAGAAGAGGTAAGTGGAATGGTTGGGTGCCATTTTCGTTGGAAGAAGTTTAGCATGATCTCAAACATCTTAATAGGGGGGCACAATTGAGTTAAAGGATCCCCAAGCCCCCCATTGAAGTTGTCCTATCAATAAGTAGTGGCCATTTTGAAGGCAGTACAGTTTTGATTGCCCAACTGCTTCCATTAGAATTTTCCATATTGTGATCGATAGATTTTTATCTTGAATTGATCGAGGTATTAGTTCATGGTCCAACAAAAAGTTGAACAATTCAACATTGAAGAGATTTCAAAGAAAAAAATACCTTTTGATAAAATAAATTGGCAAAAAGAACCATTGCACATATCAAGAAGCCACACAAAGCACATGCGGGGAACTTTTTATTAACATGTGTAGCAGACTAGCATGAGGGCAAAGTAGACTAGAGTGCAAGCATGCATATATAGTAAACTGGAGTACAGGAGTACCTCATTTATTGACAATACATGATTCACATGCACAGGTGTGACAACGACAACCCGCATGTAGAAATTTTACACATGGAGATAATAGACGTGAAATTTAATGTTTTTTTATATTATTTATATAGAATATGAGGGAAATTGAATTAATACATATGTATTGATAAAAATATTTTTATTATACTACTATAAATATGTAATTTAATCCCTTGTATGATGGGAACCTTCTTTGAGTTTTAATTCCCAATAATAAAAAAAATTCTTTTTCTCGTTTACTTTATTTGTTCTTTTGCCATTCTTATGTTTTAATTTTATTGTTGCAACTCTGAGGCGAAATTTGCTGTTAGGGACTTGAAATGAGATGTCTCGCAAACATGTCATATGCTTTTGTATTGGAGACTAATTGATCATAAGGACTAAGCCAACTATTTTGAAAGTAAAGCAATCGATCAAGAGTACTACAACATATTTAGGTGTCAAAACCATTTTATTTCAACATCAATGGTAGCAACTAAGAAGGGAGTTCAGGAACTTAGAAAAGGAGAAGCTATTGGAGTCACTTTGGTCGAGGTGACTGTGCCAACAAATTTAGAGAAATAAGTAGCTTTATTGACTCAATAAATAAAGAAGTTAATGGAGATAATGTTGAATTCCCAATCCTATTCAATGAAAAAATTGGAGGATGCCTTGTAAAACAAGTATTTTCAATTAGAGAAATGTTGGTTGGAATATTAATCCAAAATAGCTAAAGATGATAGTGAGGATGCGATGACATCATCAATCTTGCTCCTTTGACACTTGGGAAACAATCACGTCCATTCAAGGTTGAAGCTAAACTTCAATTACTTGTCTACAATGATACAACATCTATTTCTCAAAATCATTTTCCAACAAATTTAAAGTCCTCAATGTGAGGGAAAACTAATGCAACTAAGAAATTTGGTTGTATTTGGAAAACATCGTGGGACACGAATTGCCAAAGGAAATGATTTATGATGATGGGATCTGTTTTAGGTTGACAAAACTTCTACGTAGGAACCATGTTGTATTTGAAAAAAGACCAAAAAAAAAAAGACTTAAAGGTACTTGACTCGCTAAAAGAAGAGGTATATAATTAGAAGATCAGTTCATGGTTTAGTAAAAAATTGAGCCATTCAATATTGAAGAGACATCAAAGAAGAAAACTATCTTTTTATAAAAGAAATTAGAAAAATGAACCATTGTGCATATTGAGAAGCTACACAATACACACGCTAGGCACCCACGATAAAATGTGCTTGTGTGCAGCACTATTCATGTGTGTGGTAGATTGACTTGAGTGCATAGCAAACCCTGCGTGTAGATTAATGTGCTTAGTGGTCAGGCATGTTGTAAAACAATGGGAGCGACGTACCTCATATGGCAGACTAGCTCGTTGCAAACTAGTGTGTTGCAAAAGGGCATGCGGTAAAAGATTTGTAGCACAGTATTCAATGTGCAAAATTTTTGCACATAGAGAAAGTGTAGAATTTGATATTTTTTGTGTTATTTGAGCAAAATATGAGAGGAATTAAATAAATATGTGTATTGATCAAGATATCATTATTGTATTATTATAAATATATAATAGATCTCTTTGTGAACAAAGCATTTTTCATGAGTTCTAAATCTTAATATTTGGCAAAACTTTTCTCTCTTAATCTCTTAATTCTGTCATTCTCATGTTTTAATTCTGTTGTTGCAAATTTGAAGCATCTATTATTGAAGACTTAGAACAAAACATCTAGATGAATCATAAACAAACTATTGTATTAAATAGATATAAGTTGCAAAAGGCCTTGGTGCTCACCTTGTTTAAGGTAGCTTGCCAAAGATACCTTATCCTAAAGAGCAAAGATAGATTGCTCCCATAGGCCAGAAGAACATTAAAGATCCCCCAGTTGGGTAAAGCTCCACTTATGTAAAGGACAAACAAATTAGGCAAACTTTGTATTTAAAGAGGTAGGTGAAGTATTATTTAGCAAGCAAATGGTGAATTGTTAGGAATAAAAATTTTGATTTCTTAAAAAATATTTGAAAAAAAAATCTTTAAAATAATTTTTAATAAACTTTAGGACATCTAAGTAATTTTGAGAAAATGTTAATTTTATTTTTAAACATATTATTTTCTTTTAATAATAAATTTTTATAAAGATTATGTAATAACAAAATTAATAAAAATTAAAAATGTATACCAGGGATTTTTAGGTGATTTGGCTTAGAAATAATCCTATATCTATCCTTGATAAAAACCAATCACAAGACAATTAATATAAGCCTGTTATTAAAAGAAAGATAAGCTAAACCCTCATAACAATAAAGCAAAAGAAACAGGCTACTATGGTTTTACAACGAAATAAAATTAATAATAAAAGAAAATAATTCTATAATAAAATCAAAATTAATACAAACAAAAGTCGTATGTTTGATGAAATGTTTAACCAGATACAAGTGTTTTAATTGAATCAATTAAAAATAAAGAAGATTGAGAACTTAGTGGATTTAAGATGAAGAAATCGGAGTTTTACGACTGAAAGACGTAGTGTAAGAAAGCGATGATGAGCACAAGCTTTTAATGACTTGAATGTCATGACTTGAAAATTTTTCTTTAAGTTGTGTAAAAATTTGATCAATGAATTTTGTTAAAAAAATTCACCTATTTATAAATATTTTTTAATAGTTAAAAGCACTTATCAAATTGGCCAATTAGTCGTTACCATTTTAATTAAAAAAATCGTGCCATACATTTTTATTTAATAAATTATAAAAATCCCAATGGCTCGAAAAAAGGCTAAAAGAGCCCTTGTGCATGAGCCACTTGATCGAAAGGCTCCTGGACCGTTCGATCACGAAAACTGCATGATTGGATTGTTGGGATTAAATAAGTGTTGTTTAGAAATTAGTATTTGATGGGGATTGTTAGATCTGAATTGTGATTTAGTTGTTGGATCTAGATCTTACACGTGGATAAAACATGGATTGTATAATCGAACGACGGATCTAATTAGGTGTTTTTAAAAGACTCATAAGAAGAAGATCGTTCGATGGCGCGATTACGTGATCAAATAGCGAAAATCACTCCTGCAAGAGTATAACACGAATATGGGAAGGAGTTTAGTCGCACATGTTTTATTCGACTTTAGATCTCCATATAAGATATTCTCTGCGTTTCCTCGACAACCAAATAATGGTGTTGGCTACCCCCTAGTTGGTTTGGGAATTAATGTACTGATTTGATATTTGATAAACATGGGTTTGGAATTTGTTTACAATAGATTTTATTGAATCGGGTTCAAGCATTATGCTTTGACCCAAGACGACTGCCAGTTCAATTTTAAGAGTGGTGTAAGCTAATTAGATATATTTTTTAGATATTTAATTTAATTTTATTTGTTATTTGTAATATTATTATTTTTTACTAATTAATTAATATTATTATAATATATTTTTCACTAGTTGATAAAGAAAGATTTTTACAGATATGAATAAGATAAAATATTTTTTAAGATATCAAAGTGAGATCAAAGATATTAAAAATTTAAATGTATTCTTAAGATGATTAATTTAACAAAATTTAATTTTGTCTTATAAGAAATATTTTAATCAAAATAAAATTGAAGTACTTAAAATTAAATTAAAAATATATCCTTTGATGGTTTGTTATTCCAACCAAAATTATTTTTCTGAGATTTCATTTTTGTTCATCTTCTTCTTTAAATTCTCTCAAGATTACGAGCATTAGTTATCTAAAATCTAAAAATTTATTTAAACAAATTCATTAGAAATATTTAGAATTTGTCATCACTAAGTAAAGCACCATAACTAGGGGTTAACAATAGATGATTACCTTTAGTTAGCAGACACTAAGTCGAAGCCACAATATCACTAGATTAATATCAAGCTAGGCATCTTGAATTTCAATTGACTACAAGAGGGAGTGAAACAGATTGTTAGACTTGGATAAAGGAGAGGCAATGATTCAATGCAGATCAAGTACAATGATCTTAGAGAATAGCTAGAGCCCATCATAGTTATATCAATTTTCAAAAGATTACAAGCTTGGTTAGACCTATTGTTACTTTGAAAACCCAAGTCTCATAAATCATTGTCATTGATAAATTGATTGAACTCCTTAAGTTCTTGGGATAAATAAAAAGGCCATTTCCCATGTTTCTCAATTTGCAAAAGGATGCAATTAAAATCACTAGCAACCACCATAAGAGAATTAAGAGCAAACGTCCAAGCAATGAAATTTCAAAGATTCCATAACTTAATGTACTCTTTATTAGCATAGATAAATGAAATCCCAAACCAAAAATATTAAGAAACATTGTTGGCTTGTGCTGGCAAACAAGCTTGATCTATATTAAATATCTCTAGAAAATAATGATACCCTCAAATTTGCCTTCCAAATCCAAAATATAGAACTCTTAAGAATGACTTAGTAGCCAGTCATAATCTTGACAAAGAAAAGATTCAGCTCGTCTCTAGTAGCACAATAATAAAATGGATTGTGCAGTTTGATCACCTCATATAAGGGGTTCATAGAGGAGGGCTTATATGCTCCTCAGATATTCCAATTGAGGATGTACATGATGGAAGGTGGCGAGGAAGAGTGGACAAAGTTCATTGTCTCTTACGGAAAATTATCCAAGTGAGTTTTCTTACAATTTTTAGCATTGGGGCCCAAATCTCTTTGTTGATGGGTCTAATAGACTCAGAGACCCTCTCATTGGACGAACCCCTGTGCCTCGACAATGCCTCTGGGGTTGCTCCTCTAACGGTTAGGCAATTTGACTTTGCATCATAGCATCGGAGGTAGAGGCTTGACAGCAAAGTAGAAACTTGTTCATTTGTGTCAATCGTTCCAATTGCCTTGGTATAACATTAAAAGTTTGGGCAGTACTTTCAGTGGAGGAAGGACATAATATATAATACAATATGACAAGACAAGCCTACATGATAGACACATCTATATGGCCTACTTAAGCAGCCAGATGAGTACTATTGGCAAAAGCAATGTGTGTTTCCTTTGCATGGGCCCGAGGTAGAGAACCAAATTTGGGCCCCTTCAGACTTGAGCCAGCAAACAAGTTAGTGTCTGCTTGGGGGCATTGACTTGATGGTAGCATAGGGGGTGGGGAGACAAGGCCTCAACCCCTAAACATCCTTTTTCTCCTAAGGGAACATAGAAGAGGGAGTATTCATGACATAAAAGGGAGGAATAAGAAGGTGGGAGGGACAATCATGGTGGGACTCGATTCCACAATAGGCCAATCGGTGATCGAAAGTTTAGTGTTGGTGTAGTGGTTGACTCCACCATAATGAAACCACACCAATGAGAAGTTTTTGTATTCAAATCTTTGGAGAACATAGCTCAGTGAAATATGGATGCTAAAGGGGAGTCTTGTGGAGAGGTCTATCCTGATGTAGGACTGAGCATAAGCTATTCACTTCCCATCGATTATGTCAGAATCCAATCGCATAGGAGTACTAATGGACTAGGCAAAGTAGGCCAGGTCTTTTTTATCCCAGTGAGCCAATGGGCATCCAAACTAGTGCTCTCTTAATGGAGAAGAACACAACTTGAAATTCGGAGACTAAGCATCGAATCCAAGGACTTGATTGGCAATAATTCATGGTCTACCATGCCAAATCAAATTTTCATCTTCAAGCCTTGTGAATTGCGAGGGAAAATAATTATAGTCTTGGTCAATGACCTTAAGTTTGTCTAGGTGGTCCCACTCTTCCTCAATTCATGGGCAATACAAAGAAATGAGAATCAGTACCCATAGAGCCACCCAACCAAGTCATCAGTCAGTTTTGAGACCACCCTCTTAAACATTGGGTTTGAAATTGCAACTTCCCCTCCCTCCACAAAGTAAACTTCCTTTGGGACCAAGTTTGAAATATTAATTCTTGGATTTCACGACCTTCTAATTTGAGATATGTTAGGATATTTCTCCTTAACACCAGCCTCAGCCTTTCTCATAACAAAATGTTGACCAAGATTGCACACAACCTCGACAATGCTCATGAGTGTAAATGATTGATCAACTAGTGGACATTCCTTTGAACTAGTTGTGCTAATCGATCTTATACATTCCATATCTTGGGGTAAATAATCTCTCGTGGCCGTACAATCTACAAAATACATGGCATGCTCCCATCGCCTATCTTCGTCTCCTAAACCTTCCATATCTCCCTCCAGTACATGCAATATAATGTTATCCTACTTCGTAGCTGAGCCTTCCAGGACTGCTTTACCTTATCACAATGCATTGGAACCTTTCTAGAAATTGTAGGCAAAACCTTACCTGCTAAGCTATTCTTTGACCAACCAATTTCAAGTAGAGCAGGCTTATTTGAACCTGCCAAGATCAAAACCTTATCCACAAGCGAGTTCATACCTAAATTGTGAACCTTCCATTGAGCAGTGGTTCAAACACCAAACTACCATGCTGGTCTTTAATGGTGGTTAGCGAGACTGCTTGAAGACCCTTGCTTTGCCTTATTTTCGTAGGAGCGAAACCTAACAGATTGAGCAGCTAGTAATATAAATAGTATGACATATTCAAAGGGTGCTCTCTTGGAGTTGCACTCGAGTATTGGCCACAATGATGTTCAAGGTATTCACATCACTTCCCAATCCTTAAACTTTTTATTTAAGAAAACAAAACCATAAATAAAATAAGCTTCCATATTTAATTTGAATACATAATGGGTTGAACTTCAAAGCTTATCTTTTGTAATACTTCAAGTATGATAGATCATACTTAAGCTAGTTTTAGAGGCCAAGAAGGTGTTAGCTTTGCTTTTTGTGAACGCAAAGTGTTGTCTCGCATGTGATGAATGACATTCATGGGTGAAAGCAATGAATGACCCAGGATAATGTGCGTGACATGTGCAAGCTGCCACAACAAATCTAGCTAAAGTGTTCATCTTAAGTTGAACTAGGCAAGTTGAACTAGGCAATGATCAATGTTGAGGGACAAGATAATCATGTTGACACATTTGACATTGATAGGATGAGGGTGAGTGGCTGATTTTAGGTTCATTCCATTTAATGTGGATATGGATACTGTGTTATGGTGTTACTAACATCAATCATCAGCATCATCTATTTTCTCCACAGCATCATCTATTTTCTCCACAAATTACATTATTGTAACACAGCGATACTTTTCCAATCGTCTCCTTGAGAGTGATTAGGGGAGAAAGATATATGTTAGACTAATAGGCTCACATTCATCTGCCCAAAATTCAAAATCATCTTCTTCTATAGGAATGCATCACAAATGTTTTGGTCAAAATAGCTATTCATTTGAAGTGGAACAAGAGAAACAACAATCATGCTGGCCCATTTGACCATTGAAGGATATGGGCAAGGTTTTGGTTTCTGGTTTGCTTTACTGATGGCATTCTTACTGCCCATTTTTATATTATATTCATGGTGCTATAACTGTTAATCAATAGCTTACATATTTTTTCTTCACATTCTACATGTCAAAAAAAAGATTGGAACCTATCCAATTGTTCCTATAAAGAGATTAAGAATGGACAATATAGAAAATAACATGCTCTTTATCATCTTGATGAACCGCAATATCAATTTTTTCTTTGAATGTAGGGTCAACATCCTCAACTACTTCTAAAGGATAGCCAGAAACAAAAACTTTAACAAGGTTGTCTATTAATGGATTGGTGAAATAATCTCACCAATCAAAATAATCTCAAAGGTTCTTAATAATCCTACACCAGTCAACCAACCAACTTGCATGGGCATTCCAATTTACCATCAAAGGTTGGGGCATCGACCTTAAACTTTTTTGTGACATCATCCAGCATGTAATGTCTATATTGTTTATCATCATGATGCTTCTTGAGTCCTTTTGAAAGGGTTTGCAGTCAATCAAATGGGCCAAAACTTGTTTAGCTAGATCATCAAAGCAATATTGTTAGATCTTATAATTTAACCATTTGGATTGGTGATCTTGGAACAATAGCACTAACGTTGTCCAGCAAGGTAGGAAGTATTTCAACATAGTTGAGATTGTCTTATATCCTTAGATCCAGGCCATTGATTTGTAAAGTTAAAAAATTTCTCACCAAGTTGTTTGAACTCAACGATAAATTTCCATCTTTAATTTATGACTAAAGCGTTGACTTATTGTATGTCAACCTTTTCATATAAAGTATTCAGCACATTTCCCACTATCTTCCGAGTTTCAAGAACTTCATTGATGGTTGTGATCATGGAATGAAAAGACAAATGTAAATAGAATTATGTCAATAACATTAAACCAAGATAAATTTCGCAAAATAATGTGGATTTGTTTTGCCTTGACAATTACCAAGCTTCAAAAGCTTTCATGTCTTATCATGATCTGAAATGGTAATAATGTGTATATAAGTTAATGGAACAATAGTAATGAAAGTCTAAAAATGTTTGGTTGTGACTTGATGGTAGCGCTTGGAAGCACATAATGCATTCAAATTACTATAGCATGATTAAGCTGAGCCATGCATTTGTATAGCTTCATCATTTTTACAATCAATGCTCAAACTTAATTTTGTAAGTAGGTTAATATGATTTGTTTCACCAAATATGATGTTGTTGATTGTATAATAATTGATTGATCTTGCATTGTGTAGAAGTATTGGTTGGACAATGGCAAGGAAGTGTGGTGAATTGATTTGGGATACTTAAAAAGTGAGATGAAGGGGAGTGCAGGCAGGAATCAAAAAGGAAGTAGAGGGTTTTTTATGTTGGGTGGGGGTTGCTGGGATTTGCTTTTATCTTTATAGGAAAATTAAACGAGATTTTCCATTGGATGATGACACGTTATCATAGAGTTATTATAGTGATGACATGGACAATGTGATTCTGATGAGTGACGAAGACATATCTAAGTTGTAGTCTATAATTTGAAGTGGATTGACAATACTAGTTAGGGGAGAGTTCATGGGCTTAGTTACCAATTGATGTAGAACATTGAGAAGGAAGAGGAAGAAGAATACATAGTAGGAGAGATTTTGTAATATTACTAAAATTATGAGTGACCTTTCATGAAATGTTATTTATAGAGCATAGAGCTTTATTGCAATCATAACTTACCATGCATAACTATTCTAAGAAACAATCATGACTTGTTTGATAACCAAGAACCCCCTAAGAAAATAAATACTCTAAATAAGATGTGTTTTTATATTTAATATCAATAAATGCTTTATATTTAATATCAACAATGATGAATTAAATATAAAAGTTTATTATTCATAATGTTATTGAAAATATAGAAAGTAGTTATGTTAAAATATGGTGAACCTTCATTTATTAGCCTATTGCTATGGTGATTTTTTGTGTAAGGGACAACTAGGGTGTGTTTCACATGAGTGCTATGGTTGGTGTTTTCCAAAAGGTTAGTTCAAAGTTGCTGGTTTAGCTAAATCTGAAAATGACTAATCATCCACAAAATATGCTAAGAAATGATGCAATATTGTGTATTGATGTCAATTTAGTTTTAGTATCATGCTTAAGTTCTAATACTCTACAATATACTCATGTCATTTATTCGAGTTGTTTATTGTACTTTCTTGTTGTATAGTTGGGTTTGTACTCTCATATTACCTTAGGACACATCTAGCTTGGGTCAAAGTCGTTATGATCATTTTGTATCATTTTAGAAGGTTTATATTTTTTGGGATCACTCAAGGGATCATTGGATCATACTAAATTATCGTTAGTAGACAATAGTTTTTAGTAGTTAATTATTAACCACTGTTAGCTATATTATTAATAATTCTGGGACGACTAGGTTTTGTTTAGGATGGAATACCATTAAATGTTATGGGTGGTTGTGCCCAATTTTAGAATCAGTTTTACTATTCTTTTTCCTTCAAATGTCAAGCAACTTCGTAATACTCATTGGTTGAGTTCAACTTGTTTTAATGGTGCATAATTATGCTCTAAACTGAATTTAACATGCCTGTAAACTACACCTACAATTCTACAGTGAGATTCCTCCTAAACTCTACTTAAATACCCTTTTAAACCTACACCTACACTTAACCTGAACTTTCCTTAAGCCTTACTTTGTTGTCCTAACATTTCAATCGCTTTAAACCCACTTGAACCCCTTCCTAATCACTGCCCTAAACCTTTTACAGCAACTTATAATCTTAAACTTCCTAAAACCCTAAGCTTACAACTATAGCCAATCTATTAAGTCTTAAATCTAACCCTTAATCAGCACTTGATTTTATCTTTGCTTTAATAGTTCTAATTTACTTTCACCCTTAAAAACTATTGTTAGTAATCAACATCTCAGTCTTAAAGCGAGTCTAGATCCCTTTTCAAATCTCCAATTTTTGTGATGTCTTCATTTAGAGGTTTCTTCTTGCATGGTGTAAGTCTTTGTATCCCCCGAGCTGCATTAGGTTTTGTTTCAAAACTTCAGCTTGTATTATTCTTGAATAACAGTTTGTCTGATCTTTATTTTCATAATCCATACCACATTTACATCCTTTAAGAGTTACTGTAATGAGCCTCATCAAAGACTTAATAACAAGTTCAAGGATTGCATTTTGACATGAATACTTTGATCCACAATATTTGTAGCATTATAGAAACTAAGTTTTTATGTTTAATCGAAGATGCATTAAGATTAAATATTGAATCTTATGTTTTTTATAGTTTTTGTTTCCTTATTTAGCGCAACTTGTTTAAGACAAGAGGCTTGTTCTTATCTAGAATAGTTAGGTATGGCAAGCTATGATTGTAACAAATCATATGCTCTATAAATAGGAAACTTTTTATGACTGAAGGATTACCATGAAGGAGCAACACTGCATGATCTCACCTTCTCTCTACTCTCTCTTCCTGTTCTCTTTTCCTCCTCTTTCTCTTCTTCTTTCTCTCTCTCCCTCTCAGCATTATGCATCATAATTTTTCAATTTGTGCCTTTCTTCCATAGGTACAAGTTTTGGTTTCAATAGATGAGTAAAAACATAATTAGCACATTATTTTTTGTTATGCCGAGTGTTTTAACACTCATATGCAAACCTTCCTTTAATCTTATAGATTATCATTAAACTATTAAGTGGATGTACCAATTGTGAATGCTGCAATTTTTATTGGAAGAAGATTGTGAGCTCCTTTGAATGGAATCAATTTTATTCATACTTTCCCAGAGCCCTTGCAAGTAGTGTTATGTTCTTTATCACATTACCAAAACGTTCTTTGGATGTTTTTGCAATTTTTTTGTGCTTTTCTTTTTGCAGATACTAGGTTATGGATGGGCCGGAATGCTGAGAAGGTATTTGGTTGATCCAGTTGAAATGTGGTGGCCTTCTAATCTTGCTCAGGTTTCCCTTTTCAGGTTCACATTTATTCTTCTCCATCCTTGTATTCTTAGAAAGCTTTTTAAATATCCTTCCTGTTTGCATTCGGTGCCAATAATTTGAATACCTCCGGACAAATAAAGGGACAATTTATTATTAAAGAATTCTGTGCTCACAATTATTTAATTTGTTACTCGTTATAAGTGGCAAATCTACCTTTTCTAATTCTACTTTCTCTATGGAATTTTTTTAAGAGAATCCTTTTGATGTTTTGATGAAAAATGCAAATGTTTTGGTCTAATCATAGAATTTCCATTAAAGGAAACTTGATTTGTGCTACTGCATGCACTAACATCTCCTTATGAAGGAAGTATTGGTTGGGCTTACTGATCACTGTTCTGCGTAAGTAGATAAACATCTCCTAATTGCCAGCTCAAACAAATTCAATGTGCTGCAGAGCTCTGCATGAGACAGATTCACGGTCAAAAGGCTTGACCAGGATGCAGTTCTTCCTCATACTTATGATTGCAAGCTTTGCATATTATACCCTGCCCGGCTACCTATTCCCAGTCTTGACATTCTTCTCTTGGGTCTGTTGGGTCTGGCCTCGTAGTATTACTGCTCAACAGGTTGGCTCTGGCTATCATGGTCTTGGATTGGGAGCATTCACTCTTGATTGGGCTGGTATCTGTGCCTATCATGGTAGCCCTCTGGTGGCACCATGGTATTCCATTCTTAATACAGCTGTTGGCTTCATCATGTTCATCTATATAATAATGCCTCTTTGTTACTGGAGATTTAACACTTTTGATGCAAGAAAGTTTCCCATATTCTCAAACCAGCTCTTCACATCAAAGGGACAGAAGTATGACACAACGAAGATATTGACTTCCAATTTTGAGCTCGATGAAGCTGCATACAATAACTATGGGAAGCTCTATCTCAGTCCTCTTTTTGCTATCTCAATTGGGTCAGGGTTTCTACGGTTTACTGCTACGTTAACTCATGTCCTCCTCTTCCATGGACGGTAAGCCAATGGTTCTTATTCTGTTATATTGTAATTCTATGCTGGCTGTTTTGGTCTCACAGTATCCTTTACAGAATGACTGCTATTTCCCTCTGTTGTAAAAGAAAATACTTTATATTGAATCCAGATGATACAGAAATCATGATTTCGAAAATTTTTACTTACAAAGTTTTTGAATATTATTCCAGTTTCTTATACTTGATAATGCTGATAACATAAGTTGTATTTCTATCCCTCACCCCCGGCTACCAGTCTTCCATATTGCCTTTTCTCATAAACAATTTACCTGTCCCTTGCTCATGTCTTCTCCCTTTTTGTGAATTTACCTTCATTTTTCTTTCCGAAAAGATACCTTAGTTAAAAAACCAAAATAATTGTATGTTTTAAGATTCATTGTAAAGAAAGATTTTGTTTTTCCTTGAATATTATTGTTGTTACTAATCAAGAACTCAAAATTTGAAAAATGACAAATCTAAAGCATTAAACATATAGTTTTAATGCTGTGTGCTGCTATTTTGATCATTATTTAATGATATGTGATAAAAAAACATAGGCCATTTAATCCCCCCTAAAAGGAAGGATGGATTTTCTTCTCGTCTTGAAGAAATTTGAGGATAGTGCTCAGAGGTTATGTTAACATGGGAGTAGAGATTACAAGATATAGTTGAAAAATAATAGAAAAGAAAAAAAATACAACAGGCATAAATCGTTTTCTTAAGACAAAGCAAAAGTAAACTTAGCTCAACTATTGGGGCATCATGAAGGGCGAATTGTAATCGTGTAGTCAAACTAAACAAGAACATTGAGTTCTCATAATGAATAGACTAACTGTAAGACATTATGAATTTCTTGTCCTTCCTAATGATCCTCGAAAGAGGAGGCATTGAATGCAACTGGTGAATGATTGCATAGAGATATATTATTTTGAATATAAGGGGCTTGAATCTATTGATAGATAGTTCTAGGTTTGAAGCTTAAGTTTGTTCATAAATGAAGGATAGATGCACTAGAGGATTGATAGGTGACCAATAGATGGAATAGGGTTAGGAGTAGGCTAGTGTACAAGTTGTTACCTTTCTATCATGTACTTGACCACTTTAAAGTCATTTGTAGCAATAGCTAAATTTGCTTAATTAGAGGTGGGTTCGGTGTTTAGGGTAGGTGCATTTTGGATTTTGGTAGCATGAGGAACCTTGGGGCAAGAAGAAGTGGCATTTCCAAATTTAGCACAAGTAATACAAGGATTGAGTCTCTAGTCATATTCTACTACAACAGAAGTGTAGTCACTGCACTTGATGGGGACCATGGATGGGAGGATGGAGCAAGCGTTTGCTTTAACATGAAGACTTGCAAATGTAAGGTGAGTGTTGTTTTGTCTTAACTTATCCATCATAACTAGTGTGTTGATGAAATTAGCTAGTTGGGTAGGCATCTTGCATTCTTGAATTGAAGCAATTGTCTTGAGAGTTTGATTCATTGGAGGATCTTGTCATAAAAGTTTATAAGGTGAAACATCTTATTGTTCCATCTATACATTCTTTAATGGTCAAAAACCAAACTTGAATAATAAAAAGGTCTCCTTTTGATAAGAAGCAATATAGAAGAATTCATTTTGCAGTTCAAAATGTATTGGTCCCAAGCAAACCCAAGAGAGGAGTGAATTGAATGTTTCAAAACTTTAAAAGAACACCTGTTTACCTTGAAAAGAAAGAAATTAAAATCTTTTTTAACATTTATTTCTTTGTGGTGTTAAATTACACCTTCTAAATATTAGTTCTTGAAAAGAATGAATATAGAATTATAATATAAAGTTGTTCTTTGTTATAATGTGTGATTTAGAGAAGGTTAAAAACAAAAAGGTAACAAGACCAACACTATAAAATGTTAGCACAAATATAACTTAAAATGGTTTTTGAGGGCTAGCAATAATTATTTGTAACAATGACTTGCAAATGAAATTTTATAATGAAACACTCGAAGGGAGTGGATTGATCATTCTTCATCTGAGAAGAGATTGAATAATTATATGAGTATGAAAATTAAGGTGCAATAAAAAAATTAAATAAAATCATAAATAATTGGGTGGAAATCTATACTTGTATTGAGAAATTTGATAGGAGAAATAAATAAATAATTGAGTTTGTCACTTTTGTATGGGAGATAAAGAAGAAAGAAAATAAAATTATAAATATGAAAGTGCTAATAAATAAAAGTTAGTTAAGCTAATGTAAGAAGTTAGTTTGAAAGTTATTAATCCGATTGTTCGAAAGAGTCATGATCATGGGAGCTTGAATGAGAAATTGCATGTGAAATGGGTTTGTCATGAGGGCACTCAAGTGTAAATAATTCAAAATAGTAAAAGTGAAGGAAAAAGAAAATACAATGATTTATCCAAGCTCAACCATCCTAAACTAGTGTTTTCCAATTCTCTCGAGTCTTTCTATTGAGTTAATTAATGGCTTAATTGAAGACATAACTGAGCATTAGGGTAAACTAGTATTTTTGCAAGCTAAAGGCCATCCCACCTTGTTCCATGAAAATAAGGCTAACTTGACACAACCTATATTGGACTTACACATAACCTTGGAATAGCCTATAAGATATGGATTAACTGGTTACAAGTTTTAGACATAAAATTTCAAAATAAGCATGGCGAGATTTCATAAAGAAAAAATTCATAATATGAAATGACTAAATGTCCCAACAACTATAGGTTATAAAAGTTTACTTCAAATAAAGTTTTTTTGAATCTTTAAAAAATTAAGTGATAGAGAGTATTTAAACCAAAACTCAAATCAAGAAAGGAAGAAAAATTTTGAAACATTGTATTCAAGAAGAAAACGAAAAGAGGAAAATTGAAAGCTGTAAATAAAAAGTGAATCATAGAAAGCCTTGCTTTTGGACACTGAGGCAACGCTCTCATGTAGAGCTTAGGAGCTTTTTAGGCAAATGGAAAGCAAGAACTTAGAGATAGAGAGAGAGAGAAAGAGCTTAAGATCACTAAGAAGTTAAAGAGTGTTTTTTCACTAAGGGACATAGGTTTATATAGCCATATGATGGCTAAACCTAGTCAATAAGGCTTTAAGGTTAAGTTAATTTAATTAGCATAGGTGGCATAATCGTGTTTTAATTGGGTTTCAAACATTTAAAAATTTAAATTTAAATTGAGTCAAATTTGGTGGATTGCATTTGAAAATTCATAACTTATTCATTCAGCTTTAAAAATATTTAAAAATTTTATCAAGTTATAGATTTTTAAGTTTACTCATTTAGCAAATCAAATCTCAATAGAGTTAGACAATTGTGTAAAGAGATATAGTCAAAATAGTCAAAGTATGTCAAAATAGGATCAAATTTGAACAAGCGATTTTGAAAATCTATGTGAAACAACTTTTTTATTAAAAAACAGTAAAATTATATATCAAACAGAAGCCAAAGAAGTTTACTTGCCAACAAATCAAATTTTTTAGGATTTGACAATTATACCAAAAGATATAGTTGAAAAAGCTAGGCAATGTCAAAATGGTAATAGATTTATATAACTTAATTTGAAAATGTATCTCTATTACTTAAAAATTATAAAATTATATATGAAATTGAAGCCAATAAATTCTACTTTTTAATAAAATTTATTTCATAATATTTGGATTTTAAGAAAAGATAAGGCTAAAATATTTAACATGTATCATTGAAAGAATTTGAGCAATAATTTATAAAATAATGCTTACCATGGCATATTTGGTTTAAAAAATTATAAAATATTTTTAAGAGCATCTTATAGTGTTTTATAGATAAATTTTAGTTGTTAAGATCAATTAAAAAAAATGTTATTAGAGTATTCCTAATTGTATATTTTTCTTCTTAGGTCTATCTATTTGACTTCTATTGATTTTTTCTTCATCAATTGATTTTTGCATATATAATATCCATGTCTTTATCATACATTTTTAACTTATTTTTCAAATAAATAACTTTTGTGATAAAATAATACTAAAACAAAATTAATAAATAATTATTTTATAAGGTTTGTTATCATTAAAATCAACATAAAATTCAATAATATTTCTATTTTATTGATGTCGAACTTTTTTCAAAATGATACTTTAAAGGGAAAAGCATAATATCACTAATTGTTATAAATTATTAAACATTATCAATCCATGATTACTTATTATCATACATTGCCAATTCATCACTTATAGATTATTAAGAATATCATTCCATTATTTGTCTCTTATGTTATACAACTAATATTTCACCCTCTTTGGTATCGTGAATGGGAAATACTAAGTTTTAGCTTAATTTTGATTTAATCATTGTAGTTTCTTGTAAAATGGTATAAAATATTCTATGGATAGAAATTTTGTAAATAACCCATTGGTTTCTTTTTTATTAAAACATGTTCTAATGTAATATCTTTTTTCTACATGATCGCTAATAAAATTTGATGGTTCTCTACATGTTTTGTATTCAAATCTGGATTGGATTCTTACTAATGTTAATAGCATTAGTATTATCACACCTTAATGTATTACTTTTTTAAATACACTTAAGAGTCTTCCAATTAGTGTTTTTACCAAAGTAGTTGTTCATTAACTACTAGGCACTACCTACTCCTCTTTTATCGTTTTGAAATGGCTGTTGAATGCATTTTTGTTTCTTACTAAGCTAACATATTATTAGTTACCAAAGAATTGATATGTACTTAAGGTTGCTTTACATTCAATTTTATTGCCAGCAAAGTCGGTATTTGAATAACCTGTTAGAGCTATTTCAATTGAAATATTCTTAGGATAACAAATACTTATATTTTGTAAGTTGATTTAGTGTCAAAAAATTCTGGTTAATTTTACTAGGTAAGATTCCTTTGGTTATGATTGAAAACTTGAATATAGACAAGTCAAATACATTGTATCAAGCCTTATGGTTGTTGAAGAAAGAAGTAACTTCTCATACTTCTAAAAAATAACATAGAAGAAATGCTTAACTTAGCTCAATGCGACCTATCTTGAAAAGATGTTGAGGAAGGATTTGAATGCTCTTGGTTATTGTAGCATTAATTTACTCTATTTCTTGAATAAGAATAATGATTTTCAAGAGTAAACTTTTAAATAATGTGCAAATATTCATTAATCATTTCATTTTATTTGGACCTTTTTTTATAGCTTTTTAGGATAACTTCTAATAGCTCCAAACACCTTAAACGAATATTTAACAGCTATACTAGAATATTCCAGATTTTGGTCAAACTAACAACTAACATAAAATAAACTGGACGTAATGTATATTTTAAGTATAATATTGTACGTTAATCTCTGATTTATACTATATATATTGTAAGTTAAATATTAACACATCGTACTTTATCATTGGATTTACTCTCACCTATAATACCTAAACCCAAATAAACTAAACATGTTGTATCTTAAATATTAATTTATCATATACAATTCTTAGGCTTCAAGTTATTTAATTAGTGTATCGTCTACTTTTAGCATACTAAGTGTATTGAACTAAGTATGTTGTATGTTAATAGTAATGCACCATATGCAAAGTAACGTTTATTAATTTTTGCTCAGCATACTATTTACTCGCTGTATATACTTACGTAATTAAAATAAATGTAATATTTGTTAATGACAATGTACAATACTTTGTATTCATTTTTAGACATAAAATTTTGTATTCTAATTATTTTAGACATGTTTTGTCAATGCAAACTGTTATTTTTTATCTTTAATGAAGCATATTTATGAATAAAAATATATATGTGAATCTATGTTTCAAGCTAACTTAAGTATTATGAGTTGTGGGAAATATGTTAGAAAAATTTTATGACATATACTTAATTCGTCATCGTTTGTTTTAGTATCTCAAAAATATTATCATATATCTTAATATGCTAAAAACAAATTAGGAGACTTCATAAAATCTTCTTCAAGATTATTTTAGTTTTATATTTGGTTTTAATTTTGTTATCACCAAATATTATCAATTTGTCTTTTAAGTTAAGATAAAGCTCTCCAAATTATTCATCAATTTAATCTGGAGATGCGTAATTTGAAGACATTAAAAAAATTAGTACAATAAGATAATGGTTTTGTTGTCTTCATACAAATTACATATTGACCAAGGGTTCAACAAAATCAAGTATTTAAGGATTTGATAATTAGATTAAAAGATATAATTGAAATAGCAAAGCTATGTCAAATAGGAATAGATCTAGTTGGCCTAATTTGAAAAATAATTTTATATAGCTTTGTTATTCAAAAATTATAAAATTATTATGAAATTGAAGCTAATAAAGTCTAATTGTCAATAAAATTTATTTCTATATATTTGAATGCCTATAAGATAGGACATATAAAATACTAATGATGTGTCGTGGAAGAATTTTAGCAATTTGGGTAAAAAATGTTTAGCATAAAATATTTGGATTAAAGTCCTACAAAAAAAATCTTAAGAGAATATTATACAATAAATTATTTTAGAATTATTAAGGTCATAAAATATTTTTTGGAGTATTTTAATTACATGCTTTTCTTCTTGGATTTATCAAATTGATTTCTTTTGATTTTGTTTCTATCATTTAATCCTTGTATTTATAATATCAATCCCTCCATCATGTGTCATTAACTTATCATTTAAACAACTTAAATAATTGATTTAGATAAAATAAAACTAAATCAAAATTAATAAATAATTATTTTATAATAAGTTTAGTTATCATCTTAATCAATATGGAACTCAATAAAAGCTTTCAAGGTTTTTTTTGGCTTATATATTTCAAGTGATATGCTCATAAGATAGTCTTCTTTCAATGCAATAGCTAAGGAACAACTCCATTTTCTTGTATAAGCAAAGATGTTATTATTGCAAAATTAAACTAGGCCGTCTTGATATGACATAAATTTCAAAAGTCAAGAAGATTCAATGTCTGTTAAAGAATCTTCCAATCAACTTTTCTTGTATAGTTACAATTAGCGACAATCATTTTGTTTCGATTTGCTCGGATCATAAACTTAGGCCATGATACTCATATTGTTGTGGGCCACAGAGTTGAGGGCACATGAATTAAGTACGAAGGAATTGATGTTTGAAGCAATATGTGAGGTAGATACCACAGCATAATTGAGGTATTTATCCTCATAATTATGATTAGAACTCATATTGTAATAGGAGTCTTTTGTAAATATATGGGCAAGTTCAAAATTATAGTTGACACTCATAATATTGCGTGTAAGGTCTAAAATGATATGGAAGGCATCACCCTTGTTGTTACAAGCAACATCTATAACATTACGACTGGGAGTAGAAGTCGACTTAATACCAGATGTAGGTCAATAACTAACAAGATTAAATAGAGTTAATGTAACAACAAGATTAGGATCTTTTAAGGTTTTACCCATGTTCCTTCCTCAAGATTCTTGTACAATACTCCTTTTAAGAGGTCTTCTCTTCCTCTCACTGGCATGAGCTATTGGACTACTCCCTTGGTTTCCCTTTCCTCCTTTTGTTGACATGGTGTGGCATTGTCACTTGACCTCCCCCCTTTTATTTGTTCCAACTTCAGCACTTATCATTGATGCCACCACTCTCTAGGTGAACCTGCTTTGACTTCCTATATTTAGATTAGTATTTGACATTTTTAATTTCCTTTTTCTCAACCATCTTTGCAGGAACTACTCACCATCTTTATCTCCTCCCTTGTTTTTGTTATTTGTTGCTTGCACTTGATATGTTAAAGACTCTTGCCCCATTTTTTTTATCGTTTTTGCTTGCTTTGTTGTGGATGGTACCATTGTAGAAGGGAGGTGAATTATTAGAATTATCTTGTATGAATTGAAGAAGATTTAGACCCAAATGGCGTAGCATAAGGCTATTAGAAATGGCATAGATTGCTTAAATATTAGGGAAGAATTGTATTTGATATAGCTTAATTGTGCCAATGGATTCATGTATTCGACTTCATTTGATGAGATTGTTATTAGTGGATTATCTTGAGATATATTTCTTGCAATCTTTTCCTTGAGAACTACATCTTCAGGATTATAAGCTTTTGAGAGGAAAGCCTTCAAGACCTTTGTAGCTCTTAGGGCATGACCCATCAAGCCTATTATATTGTTGAGATCATTAGTTTGATGTAATTTAATTCAGGATTGTCCAAGTCATTGAGAGCTAGGTTTAGGAGCTATTTAAACCACTTAAATCCAAAAGAATTATTTTATCTTGGGTAAGTCTATATAAACCCTTACACAAATAACATGAAAGTATCAATTGCTCTTAGCAACTTTTCCCATATTGGAAATTGAATCCAAGCAAAAACTTTACTATGAAATTCTTTGTATCACATTCTCTCTTATTCTTGCAAGATTACCTGAAAAGTTCTCCTTTTTTATGTATGTTTGTTACCTCCAAACATCCTTATCTAAGCATATTCCACTCACGCTTGAACCAAGATTTATTGTTCATTAGTTTATCTAGAGTCGTTGTTGCTGATTATGCTGTACATAAGCAATACTAATCTTTAGTTGAGACCCACCCTTTTAATCATGCACCTTTTGGCTAACTCATTGCCCACAATTTTAGCACATCTCTTGTAGTGTGAGCATGCCAGATTCTCCCATAATATGCTTTGCAATATGACTTGGCATATTAACTCCGCTTTGCCTTTGTGAGCTTTTGTAATTGTATTTAGGCTCCAAACATGAGAAACTCTTGTTTGAAGATTGATCTTGTCCTGATGGCATTGTTTGATGATGAGTTTATCTTATATTTTGATCCTCTAATGCAATTTGTCTTTAGTTATTTTCTCCAATGATAGCTCGTCATCCATTAAAATCTTAATATGATGATATAAAAATTGACTTTACCTTGCCTTCAGTGAATTGTGGCATTCCTCACAAGACAGCACTTTGTCTTTCAATAAACAATTTGCAATTGTATTTTGTTTAGATTTCTTTTTGAAATTATTTGAACCATGCCATCTCTTTGTTGGCATATGAAATGCAATGCATACACTTACAGGGCTGAGAGTGTCACACTTTTTTCAAGTCATGACATTTACCTTATTATTGACTATCAATAGTAATAGTGTATCTTAAGGTATTCATCTAGTTGTTTACATCATCTCTTAACTGGTCATCAATGTATTTTGTAAAGCTAAGTTTTTTTCACAAGAAAAATATCGAATATGATATTCCTCCTAGATAATATAGAATTCACTTCATTTCCAATATTTTTGTATTGTATTAGCCATATATTGGCCAACAACTCCATATGCAATTTTTGACCTTTTGCAAACCATTGCGTACACTAGGCTTTCTATGTCCTGGTGTTTGAAATATTAGTCATGAAATACTTTATCTCATTTTGAGTGTCCAATGACAAGTTCTGAGTTGATTTGAAATGGCTCTCTTAAATATCCTTTTTTGTTTATATGAAATTTTGAATCTATCAAGTACCTTTTGAATGTACTTTTAGTAGAATAATCTGTTGTTATCTCAGATTTGTTATTGAGATTCTCATACCCAAAATCTAAATTGTAACTCCTAGATCCTTTACTTTAAACTCTCTTGACAAACATTCCTTTAGCTCATGAATCTTTTGCATGCTCGATCATATAATCTACATGTTCTCCAGATAGAGTAACAGGATGTTGTAACTTTTGTTGAATCTCTACTGGTAGCAATAGACTTCATTATGCATTACTGTAGTGAAGCATTAACATAACAAATTGTACATATCATCCTTAAGAGATGGCTTTTAGTAGTACAAACTTCTTTTGAGAAATGCATGACATTGAAGTGTTTCAAGTCATTGTCATTGTGGAAAAATGCATTTTGCTACATGATTACCTCCTTTCCCAAGTCACCATGGAGAAGTTCATGGCTTCAAATTATTTCAAGTATAAATCCTCCATTGTGATATTGTTCAATATAAGTTGTATGATCATTAGGTTCACCATAGAAACAAAAATTTTTCATCATCATTAATGCCTTCTATAGAAAGCTATTGACAACTTTGCCATGCGCATCTTACTCTTATTGACATGCTCCTTAAGCTTGTATAGTTATTTGTTCAACGAACGCTTCTTGGCAATTGGGTTAGTTCTCACACTCTATTTTTCTCAATCAGGATTGAATCTTTTACATGTTGATCCTAAGAGAAACAACTTAGCCCTCTACCATTTGTCAAAGTTAACAAAGCAAAGGGGATTACCATTAAATTGATCTTGGAGTATAGCTTGATCTTTTTATGGCTGGTGTTGGTGAAGTCATATCCTCTGAGCTAGTCTTGTATGTAGTGATAGGAAGCCTTTGTATTCATATTTGGATGCTATTGTATCTATGGAAACTGACAAAACCATTTAAAGAGGTTGCCAATGGAAACTCGACTCTATTTGAAGAACTATGAGAACTAACTCCAACTCAGCTTTGGAGCTTAGGTAAGTCATGCATTAGATGTCTGCTTGCCAAGAATTGGCTTGCATGTAGATGGTGGAGAATGAAGTCTAAAGTTAGGTAGATGAGTTGCTAGAGAATAGAACCTTCAATTCAAGAAATCTTTTGGCTCTCTATTGGTGATTACTCCAAATAAAGATGATGGCCATAAAATGTACAATAAATTTTGAGCATGATCTTTATCAAAAATAAGTATCATTTGTCAAAATTTGATGATTTATTATATTAAATCTAATATGTTCGAATTTTCTAAAATTTAATATGAAGTCTTGGTATCATAAAGTGAGAATTCATAAACACACCCTCAAGAAAGTCGTCAAGACCTAACAAGGGTTATATGAGTAGTTAGTTATGCTATTTGATTTATGTAACACGTTAGCTACATTTATGCATTTCATAAAGAATATCTTAAGACCATATATCTAGGATTTTGTTATCATATATCTCAATGATATAATTATCAAGAGTCGAAACTAGTGGAACATCTATTCATGACACTCTGAGAGAATTATTTCAAACCCAATGCTAAGAATTGTGGATTTAACAAAATGTTCTTCATCTATTAAGGTTTTAGAGTTCAGAAAGAATAAATCAACATTGATTGAAAAGAAACAAGGATGTTTAAGAATGAGTAAGAGCTACAAACATCATTTAACATTAGAAGTGCCAATAGGAGTTTTGTCAATTTTGAGAGAATTCATATAGAGATCTTTTGAGATGGCAATACCTCAACGTTCACTAACTTCACAACTCTAGAAATTCAATGGGAATGAGTCCACATGACTGCATTCCTATGACTAGTAGACTATATTCCAATAATTGGCAAAGCATTTGTTCTAACTTGCCAAGTTTTAGTTACTATTCATGATGAAGTCAAATAACTTTGGATATCGTTATTCTCATGTGAGAGGGAAGTCAATGGAATATTTTTAAAAATTATTATAATGGGTATTGAAGAATTAATGACATGTGATAAAGAGTCATAGTAATATATGAAGTTGTGAAGCATTGACACACTGTCAACTTTGGAAAGGAGATAATATTGTATTGGGAAAATCTTCTATTGTAATATTTGTAAACTTAATCTAAGTTATAGCAAGCTCTATATTGAAGTGAATGACATATTTTAAGCTATTCAAACTCATGATAAAATAAAAGAAGGGCATAATGAATTTGGTTAATATGATATATTAAACCCTAACAAATGTTTAATGCTTATTAACGACGTGCAAGTACTACCAGTGGAGTTTAAGGGATAATACTATTTGAGGTATTTTGAGAACACCAACTTAAAAATTCTTCTAGAGGAGATAAAGAGCAGAATTTTTTATGATAACTATCTTGGATCGGTTTCCATGCAAAGGTTGGCAACTCATCTAACGAAAAAGTGATAGGCTAAATTGGATTCGATCAACCCACATATCAAAGATTGCTAGTCATTTGATCTCAAACAAGATTGTTTAAATTTACAATTATTGGTGTATTAGATTCTACTGAATGTTGATGTTGAGAAGTATATTTGAGAATGCATATTATGTTACATGACCAAATTTGTCCATTGAAAGCAAGGATTTTATATCCCTTTACTACTACGCTTAACATCTTGGGAAATCATAATTTTTTGGATAGTGTAGATATTCTGAAATTCTTTTACTTTTAATTTAATAGGTGCTGTAACGTGCATATGAAGTAGTATTTATCATTGATGTTATACCTTCTCAAACCCATTAATGTTATCATGTGCTCTTGCCAACTGCCATTTGTTTTCTACTTGTGGATGCCTCCCATCTTATTTGCTAAAAGGTCATCAAAATTTTGTGGACTCACATATTTTTCGTGTTCTATCCTCATGTAATTAAAAAAAAATAACTTTTTTCTGCTTTTCCTTTTATTGATGGATTAAATGGATGGATACCTACACTACTGAGAAAAGGTATCAACAGTTATATTATTAAAGAACTAACAGAGAATTTTGGATAAAATAGTGACAACTTTTTATTCATAGGGATATTTGGAGGCAAAGCAAGTCTGCAGTAAACTCGGCAAAGTTAGACATCCATGCCAGGCTAATGAAGAATTACAAACAGGTTCCTCAGTGGTGGTTCCTTGTACTTTTGGTAGGAAGCATTGCACTTTCTCTGTTAATGTCATTTGTGTGGAAGAACGAAGTACAGCTGCCTTGGTGGGGTATGCTATTTGCTTTTGGGTTGGCGTTTATTGTCACTCTACCTATCGGTGTTATACAAGCAACAACAAATCAGGTAAATATATTTCCAAAGCAAAACTATATTTACTCAAATATTGTAGAGAACAAACGCTCATTTCTCTTCTCATTAATGATGTATACAGCAACCAGGTTATGACATTATAGCACAATTCATTATTGGATATATCCTCCCCGGAAAACCAATCGCAAATCTGCTCTTCAAGATATATGGTAGAATAAGCACCATCCATGCCTTATCCTTCCTTGCTGACCTCAAGCTCGGGCATTACATGAAAATACCACCAAGGTGTATGTACACTGCTCAGGTGAATGAACTACCAGGTGATTCTGCATCAGTTCATTATAATTGTGTGTTGACTTTTTTTGACAACTTTCAGCTTGTTGGGACCATCGCTGCTGGAATTGTCAATCTTTCTGTTGCATGGTGGATGATCGACGGCATTGAAAATATTTGTGACACTGACGCTTTGCGCCATGATAGCCCGTGGACTTGCCCCAAATATCGAGTAACATTTGATGCCTCGGTCATCTGGGGCTTGATAGGTCCTGCTCGCCTCTTCGGTCGCCATGGCTTGTATCGTAACTTGGTGTGGCTGTTCCTTGTTGGTGCCGTTTTGCCTGTGCCAGTATGGTTATTGAGCAAAGCTTTTCCAAATAAAAAATGGATACCTTTGATCAATATACCTGTTATCTCTTATGGATTTGCCGGAATGCCACCGGCCACTCCAACCAATATAGCTAGCTGGCTTGTTGCCGGAACAATCTTTAATTACTTTGTTTTCCGGTATAGGAGAGGATGGTGGCAGAAATACAACTATGTTTTATCAGCTGCGTTGGAAGCAGGCACAGCACTCATGGGTGTTCTTCTCTTTTTTGCTCTTCAAAATGAAAACAAAAATCTGAATTGGTGGGGAACGGAACTTGACCATTGTCCATTGGCATCGTGCCCCACTGAGGCAGGTATAGTTGTTGAAGGCTGCCCTCGTTTCTGATTATGATTGTTACTTTTCATAATACGAAGGCATGGTATTTATCATTTCTTGACCATGTGGATGAAGTGGTATGTTTCGCTAAGTATGAAACATGTTCTTGTGTATATATGTAACTAATGCAGGCAAACTTTTGAGGGAAATGCACTTTGCTTGTGTTACGATTTTTTTGTCTTAATCTTATTTTGTTATTCATATTTGTTTACCCCTAATTACTAAGAAATCCCCAAAGACTACCAAAATATAAATGAAAATGCAGTAAATCACCAAAGTTGAAGAGGAATGCAATCAGAATGCTTAGAAAAAGCTTAGTTTTTGTAAGGTTTAGACGGTTGCTTGATGTCATCTGCACCAATATCAGCAAAGGTTATTGTATAGACAGCAAATTCTTGGCATTTTCTAATTTTTTTTTATCCCTTTGCTATTCATATAAATATGGTTGTAGTTTCTATGGAAATGGGTTATAAAAGGTTTTGGGATTATTTGTTTATTTATTTGCAAAGATTGTGATGTTGGGCATGCAAAGGCTTTTAATGATATATTCACCAAGCTTTTGTTTTCAACAATGAATTACGAATTATTAGTAGGGGTTTTGTTGAGCATCTATTCATCATATGTTGCTGTAGAGAATGTTAAAGAGCGATGCGTTGCTCCAAAGGTGATAAAAGAGAGATGTAGGAGGCAAAAGAAAAGGAGAGGGAAAGAAGACAATAGATATATCAGAATTTATATGGAATTATTGATGATGGTAAAATCACAATTTTCAGTAACATCTGAAAACCTTTAGTATCAAGGAAGTACAAGATGATCCCTTCTTAAAAGCTACTTAAATGGTTGTTTAGAATGGTTAGGAATGGATGTAGAATGTAGGTCAAGAAGTGTGGTAGGTTTCAAAAAAGAAAAGCATGGTTCTCTTGGAAAGTGTAGAAGGGTAAAGAGCATGTTTTTCCTTTTCCTTTTGATCTACCATCTCTTTTTATAGGTATATTTGTAGAAGAAAAGTCCCTCATTTTATTTATTAGTCAAGTGTCAATCATCGATTTTAATTTCAACCATGTGAGGGTCATCAATAGCCCAAGATCAATCCTTTTCTTGAGACTTATATTTTGAGACCAATATTGTTTAAATTAATTATTTGAGGTTGACCCCTTGAGATCTAACATCTCAAGGCCTATCCCTCAAAGCCAATCTCTTAAAACTAGCACCTAAGGGGAAGCTCACTAAAGCCAACATCACAAGTATAAGGTTCATGAAGCTCATAAATTCATCTTCCTTTGAGTAACACAAATATAGTTTCATTAGTTATTTGCTAATCAAATAGAAAATAGTTAATTATTTTAGTTATGATGATATAACAAGTTTGATAATTATAACTCACTCAACCATGTCATCAATAATCAAGCATCTTACTTTAGTGGTTACAACTAACTTAGTAACATCAATAGAAGGTGCATGTCAACCTTAGTTCATTAGGCCATTATAATTGAATGTTGACATAATTTCTCAAAAGTGAAGATAAGTTTAGCTTATATAAAAAAAATTTTTGGTTGGAGATAAATCTCTAGGGGTTCAAATTGTAGATTTGATCATTAAATTCTAATAAAAAGGCACATAGAGAGAATTGAGATCTACTTTGTCAATATTTTTTTCTCTTCTTATATTCTCCATGGCAAAAGTCTTCTTTCTCTTTTGTTTCCTTTTCTTCTTTTGTTGTCATAGACTTGTTGTCATCTCATGTCTTTTTCTATCTGTTTTATAATCATCATTTCCCATAACTTAATTAAAAGTAAATTTTTGTTATGTTTTCTTGAATCCATAACTTCCATCAATATTTTTTTATCCTGGTTTTTTGAGGAGAAAACAACAAAATTAAAAATGCAAATTAAATGGAGAAAGCTTCTAAATCTAGAGATTGAATCTCTAGATCCCCATGGTCAAGGGATAGATAAGTATCAAAGCCTTTACATCCACGTCTATTGGTTTTCAATCCATCTTTGTCATCACTTGATCCTTTCTTATGTTTCTTATAATAGCAAATGGAGCTTTTTTATGAAAACAATCTTTGCATTTTTCCTTCCTTGAATGTAAAGCATCTTAGATTTAAGCTAGCTCAAATCCTCGGAGGATTATATAGCTTTTGATACTTCATTTCATATTTCTAAAGTTTAGTCACCTTTTTGTATTACATAATGTAGCGCCTTCTTCATTGTAAGATTTATTAAAGGGGCTCTTCTTGTTGTTTCTTTCTCTAACGGATAAGATCCATTTGATCCATTTTTCTTCCTCCAAATAGGTCTTTCTAGCCCCTTTTTAGCATTTCTTTTACCCAAGACATATTGTTCTATACCATTAGATTTTACCCAAGCCTCAATGCATTTCTTCCCTAGGTTTGAATTTGAGGCTCCACTTGCTCTACTTCGACATCCACTAAGCCACTCATCTTATGTTCCACGTTTCATACTTCTATTGTTATTATTATCTAAGTGATCACAAGCACCATTACATCTTATTACAACTGATGAGAATTAGATATCATAAGGGTGAATTACAGTTTCAATAAAAAGCCAAGCAACTAAGATGATCTATCCAAGTCCTCAATAGTTGTCAAATTTAGTGATTTATTTAATTTAGTAAAATTTGTATTATTAATTAAAAAGGTGTTATGACTCTAAAAAGAGATGAAGAATTTAAAATATTGAAGTATATGATATTAAAAATTTAATAATATCAATTTCATTAAAATCAAATGCATCTCAACCATAAAATGAATGATTAACTTATAACAAAAAATAATATTATTTTATTAAATAAATAATTTTTTAAAAAATAAAAAATTATTAAATACCAAATGTTATAACAAAAATTACAAATATTTTATGATCTAAAGAGTTTATGGAGTGACTAAGTTTAATAGTGGTTGGCAAAATATTGTAAGTCATTTGTATAAACAAATCTAAGATATATCATAAGGTATATGATTATGATTAAATCTATAATACTAATCCTAATTTTTAATTTCTTAAATCCCTGAAGGCACTAGTGAATTGAGCAATGCAAAATGGCCAAATGACTAGTAATCCAAGCATTAAGGAGACGAAGAGATAGCTAGAGAAGTTATTGAGCATTACTTTCCATTGAGGGGGAGGAAAAGGTAGAAAAGTGAAGAGGTGATTGTGAAAATTATAAGAGGGGATATATGTAGCTATTGAGTGGATTTTTGGTGAAAATGTAAGGGAAATTATTAATACAACATGAGGAAACTATTGTCATAAGAATTACATGGGAGCTACTATTGCAAGAATTACTTAGTAAATCCTTTAAACTAATAACAATTCAAATGCATGACCACTACATCAAGATAATTGAGATAGCCAAACTATGTAATTCTTGGTGCATATAACTAATGTTCGTTATTTTGCAAAAAAACCCTTTTGCATAAAAATTTGGAACTCAAACAAGTAGGAATGCTATCTATTTCTTGGTGCATCTAATTTAATGTTTTGTTGTATTACAACTAATGACTTTTGTAATATAAAATTTATCTTTTAGATGAATAGATTCTCTATGATTAATCTTAATACACTAATTAATGTTTATTATGATGCCAGTTGCCTTGTATATACATGTTAAACATTGGTTAAGAATCATCATGCCATTATAGCACTTGATTTGTTTGGAAATGGTTTATGTGTAATGCTTTAGTATTGCATATGGTTGCATCTAACTTTATTATGGACATTGACATGGTTTTGAAAAAAAATAAACCAAAAGAGGATTTTAAATGGAAATTTTTTGAATAAGTAAAATAAGATCAACTATGAATCATGATCTTAAAGGGGCTAATTTAAACAATCCAAAGCACAAAGGAACAACTAGCCTAAGGTAATATTGAATGTTAAGTATATTCATATAGTATATGCCACACTTAACCTTTTCAGCACAATTTATTTTAAATTCCTAGGTGCAACAAAACCTATACACCAAATAATGTACTTAGCTGACCATCTTTCACTCCCCCAATTTCAAGTTAAATGTCATAATCTCTTAATTTGATTAGACTTATGGTGTATCACCCAAATTGAACCATATCTTTTACCATCTAGTTACCCAATTGATACATAACTATTTTATTAGGCTGAGGTAACCCAACAACCATACTAGCATGTTTATTTTCTAAATTAAAGATACTTAGTAGAATAGCATGCTTCATAAGACAAATCATAAAAATTATTATTTCAATTCATTTTATCAAAAAATCAAAATTTATTTTTTTTACCAAATTATCGTAATTCTGAATTTAAGAACAAACAAATTACAATTATAACATTCTGGATGAAAGAAAAATGTGATCAAGACCCTTTAGTGAAAAAAGAAAAGTTAGTGATAAAGAAAACCTTGAAAAAAGAGAGAAGAGTGAGCTTAATCTGTTGTATTATCAAGAAAAAGAATTAAGGAATCTAGCTCTAACAAGTATTTCATCTACTTTTTTCTTCTAATTTCATTGAAAAATTCAAGAAACTAATTGAACCTTGGTAAATAGAATTACAAATAGGAAATTTAAGGTTTTGCATTGGTTAAAATAATTTAGAGGATTATGAGAATCCCATGCTTTGATTCAATTAAACTTGGGATGAGCTTCAATAAGATTGGGGTTGAGTTTTTCTATCTGTATTGAGTTTTTAGACATAACATATTGTATGTTATCATGTAATATATAGTACATTAAGTTTAAGAGAGGCCAAAACAAAATGGAATATGACATCAACAAGAAAGAATGCTCTTTTAGTTGAAGATAGTTTCCTAAGCTAAATGTATAGTATATTAAATAGTTTTTTAGTGAGACCTTAAGTAGAATGGATAATCCATGCTATGGTGATACAAAGACAATGTATAGTATGTGATGAGTAACATGTTATATGCAAAGAAAGAAAAATCTTGAAGGTAAGGCATATCAGAAGATGCATGTAGTACATGATTATTGTAGCAAAAAAAGAAATAAGAAAAATTATTCAAGAATATAATATGAATGTAGGAAGCTATGAAATTAATTATTATTAATTTAATTGCATCTAATTTGAGCTACATGACACGTGGCACAAAAGAAAAAGACAGAATAAAATGAATCTTATCCTTAATATTTTAGGTAAATAAATCATATATTGGAAATAAAAGTAAAAAAATTGTTTGATTAAAACAATATATTGTAATGCACATAAGCATGACATCATTATTCAAACATATTGCATGACACATGACATGTTTATATCAAAATGAATGTTATGTACATATTTGGCAATATGAACTTTGTATTATATGAAAAGTAATGTGTGTATATATACAATACATGAGTAAATAAACATTGTGATAGCTACACTAATTGAGCTATTTAGCTATGATAAACTAACAAATGTTATAGATAGTTAAATATATATATATATATATATATATATATATATCTGTGTGTGTGTGTGAAAGAAAGATAAATAAGTCTTATTGTATCTTATTGTTATATGTAATATAAGTGATAGAGAAATGAGAAATAAAGTATGTTTTTTCTTAATACACCATCTTATAATTATGATTACAAGGAAGTGGAACTTTAACATAAGATTGATCTAAGACTAGCATTAATAAATGATTTAGATCAACCAAAACATATCCCTGACATGTATATTGAGCTAAATAATTACTCAAATAATTAGAGAATGTACAAATACCAATAGGACATTTTGAGAGCTTCTTTTACTCACTATTGATAGACAAGTTTTCCTTATGCACAAGAAAAAAATGGTCTAATAAAAGGAGGTGATAAGGCACTCAAGATTGGATAAGAATTGATTCAGAGTCAGGGTATCATAAAGCCAGCATATCTCAGGGACAAGTAACTCTTATAGTCAAGTCAAAAGTGCAAAAATTAAGGAGAGAAATTCCAAATATGTGACTAAAGAATAAAGAAATCTCCATGAAATAGATGAGAAAAAGAGGAAGGTTAACAGGGAAAAACTAAGCAAAAGAGGGGCATCCACTTTTTCCACCTTTAAGCTAATTGTTATTCTTTTTCTTACCTTCAAGCCAGGTGTATAAGCTAGTTACCAAGGCTCAAACCAAGAAGTTATAATAAAGTAAAAGAAAAGCTAGCTTGCATATTTTTGGATAGAGTTTTATCTTCATTTATTTGTTTTATTTATATGCTTTTGAGTTATAAAAAACTCAACAAAAAATAATAACTATTGAAAGTTTTTTATTTTTCTTAAGTTAGTTGTGGTAGTTGATAGTTGATAGATAATAAGTTTAAATTTTGATTATCTTATCTTTATAAAGATAAGGATAAGTTGAATTTTTCTTATCTTTTCAAGTTGAGTATATATATTTCCTAAAATTCATGTAATTTAGGATTTTTGGATGAATAAAAATAAATTCTTAAAGAACTTTGAATCTTAAAAGAGCTCACATGTGCCTTGAAGAGCACAACCCTATCCACAAAAGTAGTGTTTTGCCCCCCTTATTTATCTTTCCCATCTTTATCCCATTGCATAAGTTCTTCTACCTTTCCACTTATGCCATCAAGTTGGTATCAAAGTTTTTGTTTTATTCTCTATTAAAGATGCAAGATATAATAAAAAACAAGTTGAAATACAAGGTCATGAGTTATTAATAAAGATCCATTTCTCCTATATTACTAATATACTATAAAAAGCCTTGATATATGGATATGATGAGATTATGATATTTATGCATCACACATTTTCTATATAAAATGGATTTATTGAGAGATAATAAGATTATGATATTTAGGCATCATTCATATTTTACGCATAGTTGATGTATTAAGTTTACCATCATTAACACTTTATAGCTAACATGTGAAATCAATGGGCTTCCTTTAAGTACCACATAATGTAATGCCTTTGTCATTGATGAACAAATTATTTAATGCACTGTTAAAAACCTCCATGGATAATATAACTAATAAAAGAAAGTTGGGATTATGTTGTTTGAGTCCTCTTGAAGATTCAAATAATTTATTAGGAATGCCATGAACAATAATGGATAGCTATGAGCTTTCTTTTATGTTCTTAATTAATCTGATAAATTGCACCAAGAAACTAAACTTGTTCGTTGTTTTATATAGGAATTCCCATTACAAGTTATCAATTGTGCTTTTTAGGTCTATCTTGTAGATGCAATTCTTGTCTCCAACTTTCCTATTGAGGGATCTTATTTATTCTTAAGTAAAAAGAATATTATTTACAATCTCTCTATCTTTAACAAAATTGGCTTATTTCAAAGATATAATTTTGGGTAGCATAATATGTAGCATGTTTGCTAAGAACTTACAAAATATTTTTTTTAGTAAAATTGCATAAACAAGTTATCTTTAAATCTATAAATGTTTTGAGACATTCAATCTTAGGAAACAACACCAAATTTGTACTTACAATACCTTTAGGAATAGAATTACCAACTATGAAATCCTTGGTTGCTTCAAGCACATCCCATAGAAGAATGTCCTAGCATTTTGTGAAATAATGATCATCAAAATCCTAATGCAGTATCTTTGTCCGATTATAATACAACTACTTTGATCTCATCCATTGTGACATCTTTCATTAGCCAACTGTTGTCTTAGATACCAAAGCTGGTAAGTTGTCAAAACATTCCTCATCAAACTAACCATTTTGAAGGAGTGCAATGTTTAAAAATTTTGTACAATTGCTTCTTATATTTTCTCTTGATATGTTAACACTTCTTATTTGAGTCTTTAATGTAGCTAATATTGAGCTTAGACTTTTATTTTTACCAAAACATAAAAGAATTTTTTATTCCTATCACCCTTTTCCATCCATTTTCTTCTAGTCTTCTATCACCAATATACTCTTTCCTATTTAGTTCCTCCATTAATTAATCATTTTTTATGGGTTCAACTCTATCCTCATCAAATTTTTTTTCTCTACTTTTAACCACTTCTTTAGCCTTCCTAATTGATTGAAATATATTTCCAAATGTGTAGTTGTTCCACTACTTGAGGTAGTCTTTCTACCTTCTCAATTTAAATGCCAAAGCCATCATGAAAGACAGATGTGTAGGTAGTTTAATCGCTTTCTACCATAAAATAAAAAGTTTAAATGCTTTGACTACATATTTTGATATTTGAATTCTTTTAGACTAGATTCATGAGCTTTGGAGAGTTGAAGAAACAATGGTGAGTGATCAAACCCCTTCTACATAAGTACTATATGATAACTAATGAGAGGGTGTCATCCAATTTTTATTTATTAATACTTTATCTAGTCTTTTTCAAACCCATTTCTCTTTTCTTTTTCTAACCCAAGTGAAAATCAAACTTGGGTAAGAGTGATCTCTATAACTATATTGGTTTATGCAATCATTAAACTTGTATAATGTAGCTAGAGCAAGGGTAGAAGGGCCCTTTTACTCATCCATAGAGGTAATAAAACATTAAAGTCTCCCCTTATATCCATGGACCTTTCAAATCTTCCTACAAGTTGAGTTAATTTGTTCCACAATGTCCTTCTCTCAACCCTTATACACTAAGCATAAACAAAAGTTGTAACAGACCATCAATTAACTTCCGAATTTCCTGATAAATAGATGAATGAAGTGTGTTAAAAGCCAACATAGTGTTAAAAGCCTACTTCATTTCCAAAGAACTCTAATCTTATTGGAATAATTCCCTACATAGTGTTAAAAGCCTAATGACATGGCCAAGCCAGATAGTTAAACTTGTGATAAATTGATAAACAATCTAAACTTGTATGGTTGTAATTTTCATAATATTTATAAAATTTAGTTTTATCCATATTCAAGCTAATCAAAGGATGACTTTTTAAACAAGACCTTCATTATTGCAATGAAAACTAGATAATGGGAAATATTCAATGGAGTACTTTTGAATAATAATTAGGAAGAGTTTGATAATAATGATGAATGTTTTTACTATGATTGAAGAATAAAAATTTCTTGTCTTATCAGATTTTCTTTGCTTCCAATCATCTTGGCAATAGAGAGCTCTAATTCATCGATATAATATCAAGCTCTATCAAATATCTCTTAGAGAATATCGTGAAGAGTACTAAGCAATGACTTTTCAAAATTTGGGTTAAAGAAAAAGAATATGAATATCTGTAACAAATTGTGAACATTTGATCTAATTATTTTGGCTTAAAAATGTTGAGGCAAAAAAGACAATTCACCTCTTTTGTAGCTCAAAATAATAAGCAAATGAGGTGAAAGCTTCCAGAATAAAATAATGAATAATCTTTCAAGATGATATGTATCACATCAAAGATCAAATGCAAACATATTGTGATCTTGAATTCTCTCAAGAAAATAAACAGGTTAGATCTTTCAATCAAGAATTAGGTTGAAGGAATCATCTTATGAGGCATATATGTTAAAACCAATTCATTCGAAAATGGTGATATCTCTCCTAGAAAGAATAACGGCCATGAGCCGTAACAAATATAGATTGATTTGAAGATTGAACCAATTTTTGTCGAGCAATATATAATATTAGAGAGTAAAATTTGGACACATGATATGCAAGACTCTTCGACTATTTTGTGGACAAGAGTTGAACAAAAAAACATATATAATTAAAAATTAAAAACATTTATATAAAAAATTATTTTAAAATAATTTTTAAAATCATTTATTCAACATATTATTTTTTAAAAAATAAATAATATTGCCTTACATACAAGACTATTTTTATTTGAATTCTTGTAAACTCAAATACCCATCACTAACACGGTTAACATTGTCAAATTCCTATAAATTAATGCAAACCGTTAACGTTGTTAAGCACGCACGGACTCTTTTTGAAACAAGAGCATTGCTCGCATGTAATACCAAACAACCATTTGTTCAAAAATAACAACTTTTAAACTCCTTCGGCCTTGTTTTGTCTACATATTTCAAATTAATTAATTAATTTTTTTTTTTGCAAAATTTCTATTTTCATTTATATAAACTATTTTTCTAAATAATATTTCTCAAAACCTGTAACTTTCCATGTATGTTCTAATTAGAATGGTATCTCACAACTTTCTCATTAAACAGACTATCTAAAAAGCTTTCTAAATACAATCATTTCAAACAAAACCCAAGCTGCAGTAATTCATCAACATTAGGTTTCCACAATTAGCCTATTTTACAACAAGACCGTTATAAAACCCAATCAATATATAAAAAATAAGCAAACAAAACTTTCTAAAATTCAAAGCAATGTCATTATGATAAGGTTGCATTAAATAAAAAGACAACAATAGTTCAATTTAATGATTTACACGAATCAAACTTAAGAAAAAGGCATAAAAAAAACACTGGAAAAAGTAGTCCTATAAACTTGTTTGCAACATACGACTTGATGATTACAATTTAACATCTACAGAAGAGAATCCTGCAACAAAGGACAACAAAACTTGCAAGCCAATTAAACAATACATTCACAACAAACGAAGAGTGAAACAGTGTGCAAAAGTTCATCTCAGGCAAGGTGGAGAAAAGGAATCAAATTCTTTCTTATGGCACTTTCTTATTTTGAGACTTCTGATGTATGTCGACGATTAAATCCCTTAATTCGGGGAATATTGAAATTATAATAAGCTCCAGCATATTATAACCAAGTTGCTTCAAGAAGATAGATGACTGCACACAAAGAAGAAATTGCTATAACAAAATATCATCTAGTTTTTTGCAAGGAGATTGAGATTGGATCCTTACCTGGAGAAAATAGTACACATCTTTCGCACATCGTCGATATTGCCGAGGTCCAATTAGGCTAACCAATGCAGTTGGAACTCCACCTGCATTCATAAATGGGAGCCACTGTTAAAATATAAAGTTATGATGAAAATTCACATACATGCCACATTAAACAAACCACTTAAATTTGAACTACAAAATGAAGTGAAAACTTTCCACCTTCCAAAATTTAGATGGCTTAGAATATCTTTAACCCTACTATACAAACAAAAATGCATAAAAGATAAACTACTTCAACCTTAATCAAATGTATGCACCCTATTTAAACAAACATCTCTTGCAGTTAAATTATATAAAGTTTGCTATGATCTGTTAATAAATATATAGGTCTGCAACTATCTAAACAAACAGATAAACAACAACATCCTGCCCGATTTCGTAGCTAAGACCGCTGATTCACCATTTCTTTGAAAAAATATAAGATAAGAAGTCTCACTTAAAATGAGCTATAACAATGATTTCTACCACCCCAAGATCACCAATAGAACTCTAGCTCATGAACACCATACAAATTCGTCAACACATTGTTTGCCTAGGATAATATCATTAGACGAATAACTTAAAAAAAATAGATGAGATGAATAGAGAAGCCTTAAAAAAATCTTCATCAGCATATGAGATGGGCTATTTTAATTGAAAAAATTAGACATTCACAGAAAAGTCAACTTTATAGAATAAAGTTAAAAAAAAAAAGGCAACTCACCAAGTATCATTTTTTTAACATCACTTGCCCTCCGAGCACCTTCAAGGTGGGCTTCAAATGATATGTGCCCTCCAACTTTGTCATCATACCTCTGCCTTTTGCTTTGAGCTGATTTTCTGTTAGATTCATTCACACCTGTTTTATCTTCTGAACTACCAAACTTTATAAAGAATGTACCATTGGGCCAGAGGATCTGATTACAAAGGATATCTTAATCAGTATATCATTCCTGTTTTCTTCAGTAGGTAGACCAAAAAGTTCCTAAATGACTAAACAAAGTTGAACAATGTGAAACAGCCAATAAAAGTGCCAAAACTGATCATGTCCAGATTTTCCCTGTAGAAAGGTAAGCAATTTCCGGCATTCAACGAACAATAGGAAATAGCTAAGCATCCAGGAAAATAAAGATATATGGGATCTGGAGTTAAAATATATTAGAACATTCTAAAGGAGAGCTTAAGCAAACAAATCCTTCAGGAAACACAGTGAATTATAAAATAAAATAAGGGAGCATCCATGGGTATAAAAAGAAATACACATAGACAAACAGTTTAAGGTTGAAATGCATAAAAAATGAACCACATATAAAAGACATATTGAGCAAAATCTCTCGGAATATACTACAGCCTAAAGTTGCAAAAATCATCCAAAACTTTGATGATAACTTTTTATAATGAAGAAAATGGCTTCCTAAGACATGAAAATAAAGAAAAAAAAAAAAAGAATGCCCGAAAGCTTCCGATTGGAAAATTAGTTCATTGCAGGAGGCGAGGGTAGGCTAGGAGGGAGGAAAAGTGAGAGATATACAAGGTGTAGGTGAAGTCCATCCACCAAAGCTTAAAATGATTATGAGCAGGTATGAGTCCTCCCGGTAGTATCCTGTGATTCAAATTCTCGCTACACTGTACTTGGTAAATCGTAACCCTATGACATACAGAAACTTTCTCCAGTAATTGAAGCAACAGCTCCTGCCTCAAAGGCTCAAATTTCAATTTGTATAGCAAAAAAACCTCGTCATAAACGAAGACCTAAATGTCGAGGGCTACATGAATGATAAATACATAATATGAAAAGTTAAAGCACAATTGCATAATAAGATGACTGTATTTGAACGCATAAAAACCTTTTTAGATCTACATGCCTTTCTTAAAGAAGGTTAGCAGAACAGAAAAAATGTAAATTTCAAATTCATCTGAATGACAATAAAATAGTTGTAACAACGTTGCAAAAAAACTCGGTAGCTCACAAACCATAAAAGTAACTGTCATGCCGAAGCATTGAACACAAAAATATAATGCTTTACAAACATATTATAAACTGAACCAAAAGGCTTCACGTAAGTCCTTATTTTAAAAATAAGCACATATTTATTGGAAGGATGTTTAGGATTTTTAATGCATAATAAAGCCAAAGGAAACCACAGAAGATTAAACTTTCAAATTATCTTGGATCCAAAAGAACAAGCACAAACGGTTATGTGGATAACACTTTGTAATTTCCTGAGTTTAAATTCTTATGCAAATAACTAGAATATATTGGATCTACAATATAAGGAGCAAAAGTCATAATCAGATAAGCTAAAGGTGACGAACTAAGAATGTTAAATAAGATATAGCACTAGAAAGATGAGATGAAGTATTATTGAGCATATTGTGTGAAAAAGAACTAACAGATATGGCTATTTTGTTGTTTTATGATGTATTTTAAGAATATAGTGGTTTCCATCCTCCAATAAAAGGATAAGCTAATTTGCAAGAGCATTTTTCATATTCATAAAATCATTAATTTTACCAGCAGGTTTCTTATTTCCAATCTCCACAAGGATGAAACTAAATTTGTTTGCAAAAATAAAAGGAATACACGAATAAATAGAAATCAGAAACCTGCCAAAAATCAGGCTTTTATGATCTTACAACCTAGCATGCATTTGTGTGAAAAATGAATCTAAAAGGAGGCGCCTAAAGTTGTTTCAAAATATATAAAAATTTGAAGTGGAAACAAAGCACATACAAAAATCACAACAGGTTTTGATACATGAACTGTGATAAGCAAGTTGATGCATCAAGCGGATGCCGTGAGTCATCAAAAGATCAAACAACTGAAAGGTCAAACTGGGAACAAGCCCAAGTCTTGGTAAGGTCCTTGTAGTATTTTGTTTAACCAACATTACTCACATGAACATAAAGTGAAGTTAGAGTTTCATTTCCTTCAATAGCCTGACTCCTTATCATGCTCTTACCTTTGCCTTTAACTTGCTTCTAGCTCCATATGTTGCATTGCCTCTTTCTATGTAACCGACATTATGGTTTTAAAACATAAACTTATGTTCACCATAGCAATTTGCTCACAAGATATTTTGCACAATCTATTAAGCAAAATGAAGTATTTCTTCACAATGGGGCAAATAAAAGCACCTGATCTATCAAAAACAAATTAGATTGGAAAATTGCTAGAAAGGAAACTATCAGATTCTTGATTAATTTCGCACATGCTGCAAGACAAAGCTAAGATTTTCTAGACTGATTTGAGTTTGATACAAAAATCACGAGCAATTCTTTAATTTAAGTTCATAATCATAATTCAATAAAGCACAAACATAAAGATTTACAAAATTTGTTTTGAAACAATAATAAAAATAATAACATCGAGGTTACCTTTGTTATAGACACAACTGAATATTAAGTTAATTAACAAAAAATAGTTTTGAAAATAATATTATTTTTTAAGTTCTATGACAAAAATTATTGTTTGGTAAATGTGTTATAAATAAGTATCTAACGAAATAGCTTGTATTATGAAATGACTAAAATAATCTTTAACATTTTGACGAAAAGTAAATTGAATATTTTTTACTTGGAAGAACAAAATATTTCTCTTTTATATTATGTTTTATATTTTTATTAAAAAAATGTGTTTCATAACGTAATTAGACAAAAGTCCAATTGCGTTTTGAAAAGAACTCTTATAAATAAGAGTTTGGAAATGGCATACTAAATAGAACCTAAGTTTGATATCAAGCTTTCTTGAATTATAAAATCTGAAAATTTTATTTAGAAGCTATCATATTATAAGATTTGGAAACTATATAGTACAATAAGTCATAGCTACAAATATTTGAACTAACCATGAGATATAGCTGCTCAACCATACATGATTATTTTGATAGAAATTGAAATATGGTGCATGAATTATGTAGAAAGTCTAACTTGGGATTGAACAACAAAAACTTTCCAAATCAAAACTTTTGTATAGGAATCTCATCCTTAGACATCACCATCCCTTCCTTTAAAGTCTGACTTGGGATTGAACAACAAAAACTTTCCAAATCAAAACTTTTAATTCTTCATAATAAACTATAATTACATGCTTATTTGTTGATTTACTCCATAGATTGGAGATTCATATGTCTTTCCTTGCAATTAAGATTTAGATAATCTATTATTATTCAAAAAATTACAAAATTAAATACAAAAAAAACTTAGAATAACCATTACCATGAAAATGGAAGGCAACTAAAAGACTATATACATCAAAAGACACAATTCACATAAATCCAAAAACACTAGTCATCTCTCACCCTCAATAACTTTAGATAAATATCTTATATGTTCAAAAACTTCATTTTAATATGTCATCAATCCACTGCCTTGCCAAAGCACACAACTATTTCCTAATTTTTACTTCTTAATGTGTTCTCCGGGGATCATAGTGCTAAGAAGACGATTAGTAGAAGATCTAAAGAGGCATTAACAATTCCTCTATTGTTATGTCCACTTCTACATCAACATTTTATTTCACTTTATTAGTACCATTGTCATCTCAATCATCCTCATCATTATTTTCTAAGAATTACTGATCTTCATTTATTTGTAAATTTGAAAATAAAGCACATGAATATGATGAACACCATTGTGCGTCTCTTTTCCAATGTCAACCTTGTCTCAAAGTCAAGCTCCTTTATTTACTACACTGTTTTTGCGAATTAGTACCCATTTAACTAATATGAGTTTCATAACTCTGCCTCCTTTTTTGATGATCACAATAGATTGCTAGTTAAAATGTCAATTAGAATTCTTTGTACATTTAAGAAATTTGATAAGAAAATAAAGCTAAAATTTTATACTTGTCTTAAAATGCTATGATCTGATAATACAATGGAATATATGCAACTCACATTTCATTCATTTCCTATGTGCTGAAAATGGTTGTATTCTTCAATTGTCCTACCCAATTAGCTAATAACAAAATTGGTGTGGTTGAATGTAATCATCAATATTTCCTTAATGTTTCTCATGTTTTAATGTTTTGCATGAACCCTCCACAATAGTTCTGAGGAGATATCATCATAATACCTTACTAACAAATCAATTGAATATCCTATACTAGTTTGAATAGGGCTACGCTTTCCCCTCTTTCTTTTTTCTTTTAACCCCTCGAATGTTTGGCTATCTATCTTTTGCACATTCTTTTCATCTTGCATAACATATCCTTCTTATGCAATTAAATGCAACTTCTTGGGTTATTCCAAGACATAGAAAGGTTATCATTGTTATGTTCCCTCACACAACTATTTTTATGTATCACCTACATCTACCTATTTCTCTTCAAAAAGGTATATAAATCACTACTCACCAATCAATAAAGCTTTTTATATCAATTGATCGTTTAATCTCTCCTTTTTGTAGCTTTTTTCATGCATCTCTCAACTATTTTTATTTCTAGGTGTTATCAAGAACCATTGTTCAGTCTTAATTGGAAACATGCACTAGATATTGAAATGCAGGTTTTCCTTAATCATCATACATGATTTAGATAATCACCAATTAGGGTCACACTTATTCCATACTGATAGATGCTCATGACTAAGTTCCATCCAGATGCTTTTATTGACTACTACAAAGCCACTTTTTGGCCAAAGACGTACATAAGTTCATTGCATTAATTATTTTAAGATGTTTCCCCCAATAGCTCAATTGAACTTTGTTCGTCTCCTCTCTATTACCATAAATCAAGGGCTCCCTTTATTTCAAATGGATATGAGCAATGTCTTTCTCTAAGGAATTTGTTTAACATGAAGTCCAAGTCCTTAGAGCCTCCAAGATTCTTAAACACTATATGGCACCCCATCACCATATGATATGACACATACAAAGTCTTATTGTGATGCCCAAAGTAAAGAGGCATGCAACCTTCTAGAGTCTCTACCACATGATTTGGCAGTGCACAATTGGGACTCTACTAATCATGCAAATGGTTACCTTCTTACCAATGAGATTTTTACCATTTTGTATATCTAACTAGCTTAACTCTAACTTGAGGAATCAAATCTTAGGGCCAATTACATCCTAATGTATGTCATCATTAATATTTATTTTCGTAGCATATAATAATATTTCAAATAGGTTATTATCAACCATTTAATGCTATATAGGACATTCCACTAACCTTAAACTATCATTTAGGATAATCTCAAGATTTTTTTCAAATTCCTAATCAATTATCTAAGATTATCTAGGTTTTTCTCAAAACCTTAAATAACTATCAAAGGTGACCCTTCCTCATACAGATTCCATGCTTATGCTTAGTTCTTGCCCAACCTTTATTTGGAATCTTTTAGCCTATTTAGGCTACAACTTAAGAATTCACTCATGTTTAAATCCTTATCCATTTATGTAATAATCTTTCTTTTCAAACCTAAATTTACATGAGTTTCACTAGTAACTCTTCTGTCTCAAAGATAAACATGAGTCAGTAAGTCCTTCCCAAATATCTCTCTTGAGTAATGTACATCTCTTAGATCAACATCTAAGGTATCAAACCGATGGCCTAAGAGTCTAATTTAGGATTACTCATTATCTCACCCAATAAAGAAAGCTATTAAGATTTAGCCAATATTTAAGAGAATAATTAACCTATTAGCCCAAGCCTAGGACCACTCTTAAGGTAAAAATTGAGTCCAATTATGAGCTTCACAATACCAAATCTTTTTCTAGAGTATGCTCATGGTCTCACCAAGTGCTTGAAGTCCTCAACCCAACCCTAAATTCTATCTTTAGGGTTTCTTTATACAATTACCAAAATCCTAAAGAATTACTTAACCCTAACTAAAGCTAATCCATTCCTAATTCTTAGGTTATCCATTACTTTTATCAATGGGTCATCCAAGTTCATAATTTGCCTCCAAGCCTAATGAAGGTTACCTTTAACCTTATCCAAGGTTTAAAGTTCAAACCTTAGGTATTTAACTTTAAAATTCTAAACTTTTAAATTTCAATCTTAGAGCATTCCAATTTGAAGACTATGGCATTTTAGTTTCAAATCTTAGATATTCAAAATTTGAACTCCAAATTATTTTAATTATTTGGATTGGTCTTTAGAATTAGCTTTTTTTTTATGATGCCAAGCACATAAGGTACTTACATCAAACATAATATTGATAAAACTTATCACGATAATGCACCAACAAGGATTATGTAATCATCTTAAGCTGAATCACTCTTGAAGGTACGAAGCACTTTCTTAATTTAGTGATCATGATAGTTTGATGGATTTGAGCGAAGCAATATATTAGCACAATCATGCCAAATCTATTGTACATGAACTTATTAGTCTAATCCATGAGGTAAGAAGCTCGTCTAGTGACAATAAGCATAAAAAGTTAATGGCATTGACCTCGCATCATAGTAGAATGAATTAATAGTTGACCTTTTCGAAGGATGCAACAAATTGAAGAATAATTTTATGAACTTTGTGATCAACATATATTTTTTTATTAATCAATTTATATTTTATAATAATACAAAAATCATTCTACAAGTGATTGGTTATTTGCAAATAAAGTTTTAAAGTCCAATTTTTTTTCATACTTTATTTTTATCAATATTTGTTCTTCACATAAATTTTCCTTTCTGAATTTATTTTTAAAAACCTATTTTTTAAATTACATTGTACAATGCCCCCTTTAGGAAATTAAACTTCCCATTTACCATACCTGACTCCTCACGCTGGCTCGCTTGTTTTTCCTTTCTTGCGCTCCAAGGCGGCGGGATCACATACGTTTCCTGCTCCGTCGGAAGAATTCTGTTTTTCCTTTCATCATCTTCGCTTTTGTCTAATTTCGCTAACGTCGCGACTTTGCGTCGCTTCTCTTTAAGGCCGTCTCTCCCGGAGCGCCTGCATATCTGAAACATGGATTCGAGGGTAAAAGTCTCGGCCTTCGATAAAACGGAGATCAATTGGGACAAGTAAAACACGGATCTTTCCTTCTTTGCATCTTTTATGAACTCTTTGTGTTTGTTTAGTTAGGCATCGCTTAATACGGGTATTTGGGAGTCATGTATTGTGTTTTTCTCTTTTTGTTTGTTTTAATGTGTACATTTTTTCTTAGGCTATTTTCTTTCCTGCAAAATATTAGTTATACACTTTAATTATTAATCTTTATGATTTCCAGTGCACATCTGTTTGAATATCAAAGAAAATGTTGAATCAGCTATTCTTTAAAAAATATATTTGCGTTACTCTTTTGTCATCCTATTTAGTGTATTGGTCAAGGATATCAGAAATGGCACTTTGTTGACCACCATAGCATAGAAGGCAACATATTTTATCTTAGCCATTGAAATAATATTAGGCATTTTTTTTTAGCGTGCTTCTTAGATCGTAGTGATTCATATATATTTTAAAACATCTTGCGTGCGCTGAATGAATGCTCACTTAATTTAAGAACTTAATTGTTATTAAGTTTAGTAACCTTACCTGATGCAGCAATTATTTGGTTCAAAACAATCTCGCAGGCTTGACAAAACTAAGTTATATGTAGTAGGAGCTGGTCTCTTCACTGGTGTTACTTTGGCCTTGTATCCGGTGTCTGTTATAAAGACCAGGGTGCAGGTGGCTTCAAAAGATACTGCTCAGAACAGGGCATTGGCGGTTTTCAGAAATATTTTGAAAGCTGATGGCATCCCCGGTCTATACAGGGGATTTGGTACAGTTGTTACTGGTGCTATTCCTGCTAGAATCATTTTCCTGACATCTTTGGAAACCACAAAGGTTTCTGCTATCAAGATCATGGAACCTTTTAATCTTTCAGAACCACTGCAGGCTGCTATATCAAATGGCATGGGTGGAATGGCAGCATCTGTATTAGCTCAAGCGGTATTTGTACCTATTGATGTGGTATAACTATTATTCTTTATGTAGTTATCATTTGATTTTAGCATGTCTTCTACTTTGTTTACTTGTACTTGGCCAAAAGAGGAGATGCTACAAAATCTTACCTTTGTTTATTACGATCTTGGCTACTCAACTTTTGTTGGATCCATAGTTCCCTAGCTTTCCATTTAGGAACTGCAACAGTAGCAACCATTTCTCACTTAGAACTGCCGTAGCACACTTCCCCATTTTTTTCAAAATCCAGCATGAAACCAAATATCCAAGAGAGGGGATTGCACCTGTTACTTCTCAATACTTTTCCTTTCCTACTCTTGAAAAGCTTTGTTGAAGATCCCCAAGGTTTTTCTTTTTGCCAATTTCTTTTGCCCTTGCTCTGTCTCGTCGGCTGCTACCTCCTAGTTGTTCTCTTTCTCAGCTAGTGATGGGATTTTTACTTGACTCACCCTAGTTTGATTGGAATTGCTTTCACAAGTCTTCCCAAACAATGCCCCTTCACGATCTGTCCTGAAATCAGGTTGCGTAGATCCTAAAGCCCACCCCAAACAATTTTTGATGAAAATACACATTAATTAATAAAAATAAATTAATTCTATCAAAAGCTCAATAAATTTGGAAATTATTTAAAAATCAAGGAGAGATCTGAAAATTTTGCAACAAGAACTATAATTTTTCTTTTAATGGGCTCAATTTAAAATCCTGAAATATGCATACCTAATTTCACAGTATTTGCAGAAATTGGGACATTACACAAAGCATATCCCAATGTTGGCCATTTGAGTGATCCCACTGTAGGTTCGTGATAAAGCCCTTGATTACTTCCTCATTTGGAAAAAAAATATAATTATCATTTTCCTTTAATTACATTTATTACAATATGATAAAATAAAATTTGACAGAAGACACCACAAACCATGAAGTTAATGGGGGGATTACTTTGTTAGATGTGGACTTCAATGCAAGTCATCCTTGCTCTGTGTTTGGTGTGAGTCCTCTTAAGCCACTTTTTTTTATTCCTTTTGATTTCAATAATTCATCTTTCTCTATTTGGATATGTTTAGAGAAGATTCACTTTCTTTGTCAAACAAAGCCGATTCCTTTGGCTTCAAGCATGTTGTTGGCCTAGATCTTCTTAAGCCCTAGCATGTTAGATGAGCTCAATGTAAACAAATCAACATAATCTTCTTGCAAAGAAAGCATGGCAACCTTTTGGCATGCATTAAGACATTTTATAATTAACATCTTATCCTCATTGATCCTCTATGATTCAGAGATTTACAATATGATTCTTTGGTTTAGATTTGGTAACACATTTGCTTTAGAGCCTTCACCATATCCTTCAAGGAGTTTGAGTATCATTTCTGAGGTTTTTTTCATTTGTCCTCTTGTTGTAACCACTTCGACTAGGTTAGAAGGTTCATTGACGGGTATAAATTCATCAATTCTACTTGGAATTAGTCAATTACAATTTTAATTCTCGTGTTTGGATTCAGTAACATCTTTTCTTTAGAGCCTTCAATATTTATCCTTCAAGGCGTTTGAGTAATACTTGGATTTTTCTCATGCCTACTGTCATTTTAACCACTTTAATTGGTTTTGAAAGTTCTTGATAAGTGTACATTGGATGACATTGCTTGGAATCAGTTTGAAGTAACTCTTCTAAATTTCGCTTTGTAAGAAAAGGTTGGCCAAACAATGAGAAAGTTAGTCATATACACGGCACACTGCACATCTGTTCCTAGTCTCAGTGGCAGTGCTTTGAAATAGGTTACTGGGAGGCTCACTCATATGTGTTCCTTTTGAAGGCATCCAAAATTATCATATTGGCAAAGTTGTTTCGTAATGCTACAAATCATGAAATGATTCTCTTTGAGGTAGGAATTTCTCTATTGAGAAAATAATCTGGATTATTGAACTTTAAGGCATCTTAGTACCGGAATCTCACTTGAGACTTGAGGAGCAATTTCCTCAAAGCTTTAACTGACATGTTCCAGGTCTTTTGCCTTTATCAATGTGATCTATCTAGGCTGATGGAATCACCAGATAAGCTTTTCACTGTTTTTTTGTCTTGAGGCTCTTGGTATGTTAACTTTTGCTTGGTTCTTCTGAGGCATATTTTTGCATTGTTTTTGTTGGAACTTCTGTTGTTTCTACTTTATTCTGTTGTGGTGGGGCATTTCATTACCACATCTCATTAATTGTTTTTGAAGTCCTCGATACAGGTGTATTAAAGGGAGTGTAGTCTTCCTTGGTCACCTTGATACCTAATGGATTGTTTTTAAGTTCTATAATGCTCACATAAGTACTTCTACTTATTGATATATTTCCTTTTATGCTGGATCCATCTTTTAATTTCGATTCAGGATTCAACTCACATGGCATTTGATCAACTAGAGCTATATATCGCATGGCGTTGTTAAAACAGTATAGAAACCACCTCAATACTTGGTTCTTCCTCATCCTGTTTTACCAAGAACAAACTCTGAATTAAGTATGATTTATTTAAGTGGGCAACAACTTCGATAAGCACATTGAATATGCTTCTTGTGACTTCTGCAAGAATCCAAAATACTCTAGAACTATGTCATTGAGAAGTTTTGTAAATACATTGCACCTCATGACATGAAACAAGGTGAGTTCATAGAATTATCAAGTTGTTGAAGGGATACATTGAGATCATGGTTCTCGTAAGATGTGGTTATCATGCAAATATTGAACTTTCCAGGAGCAATTCTACTAAGATATTGTCTTCAAATGGTGATGATTGCTTGAGTTGTGCTCTCATTTATTGACCATAGAAAATTTTGCTTCCATTTATGCTATTATCACATTTGATTGGGTCTTTTCCATTAGGCAATGAGTTATGAGAATACATGGTTTTGTGTATCAGGGGTCCTGCTTTTGTTGTTGTGAATTTACTGATTATCTTAAGAGTTGGAAGAGGTTCTAGACAGCACTGTAGAGCAGTGATTGCTGTTACTGTGGATGCTACCTGAGCAGGCTGAGAATATCCATGACTTTTTGATGGACTTCTACCTCACCAAATCATGAGTGCCATTAATTGACCTGCCAATAACCTATGCAAATAATTCTATTTGATCATGTAGCATCAGGAGGCAATCCTTAGAGGAGTGAGTTTTGACTCCTATTGGCTTGACTGGCCTTGCCAATCGAGCTGTGGCATTCTTGGCGTTGCTAGTTATTGTGCCATGAGTTGAGATCATCAGCTTTCTCACGGTTATGGTCTTTCAATCCTTCCACCATATTGCATCAAATGATGCCAAACTGTTTGTGGGAAAATGGGTAGAGCATTGATTTCTTGATTAAATGAACAATGGATAAAAACCTTGATTACTTGCAATTCAAGAACCTTATCCTCTGTTCTCTCTTGAGAGAATTGAAAAGAAAAAAAAAAATCTCCCATTCATCAGGACATATACAATAATTAAAAAATAAACCACTGACCCTTTAATTATGAAAATGTACCATAAATGCATAAGATAGTAAAGGATGGTTTTTAGAATTTTCCCATTCATTAAGACGTGTTAAATACTCTGTTGGCACTGCATCACTGTGATACCAACCAAACAAGCATTATTTCAAAGATGCCCTATTTGGAAAAGTTCCATTTGGTGTAGTTTTGGTTTACAGCAGCTTTCTTCCTCCGTAGTTGTGAAAGAGCTATTAGTCACAAATGAGGCAAAAAGTTGTTTTTTTTAATCTTCACTATGTTTGGGCTGTGCAGCATAGCTAATTCACGGAGCATTATTTTATGAAAACAAATATGCGGTACAGCACAGCTGTGGAAAAAACCAAATAGATTCAAAAACCTTCACAAGGATGCTCCAACCAGTAAATGAACTAAATAAAGATGCTTTTTCAAAACTTATGCATTTATGTGGACTTGTTTTGGAAGAATTCATTATATATATCACTATAGTGTAGAGTTGATTTATTTTGTGAATTTCATGGTATCATGCATGCAAGTACATGAAATACAGATTTCCTCTGATTATATTTTCTCTGTTTAGGTTAGCCAAAAGTTGATGGTGCAAGGTTATTCTGGTTACAGAACTTATAATGGTGGTCTGGATGTTGCTCGGAAGATAATCAAGGCGGATGGAATTCGTGGCTTGTATAGAGGATTTGGCTTATCTGTTATGACTTACTCCCCATCAAGTGCCATATGGTGGGCAATCTATGGATCTAGTCAACGGGTAATCTGGCGGTAATGCACTTTCCACTTGCATTATACGAAGAAAAACGTTTGTAGATAATTGGTCATGGTAACCTATTGCTTAATTTTTGAGCCAAACATGATGAAACTTTCAGTTTCTCTTTTAGGCTTTACTTTTACCACCCATCATAACTTTTAGTTATTTTTTTCAATCAAATTTTATGATGTTTTGGGGTGGGACTAGGACTAATGCTTCATTTACAATGTTTCTATCTTAATTTTATTCAGCCTTTTCTATACATGTTGTTAAACAAAAAATTTAATTTTATTGAATAATTGACTTGTTAGTTGAACAGTATAGGGAGCCAGCTTGTTGCACAAGTTGGTTGGTCTAGTTGGTCATAGTTTTTAAAAGTAATTTAGGGGAAAATAACCCACCAAGCATTTTCTTTTGAGCCAATTTGGTTTAACTCTCATAAAACTTGATCTTAGCAGATGAGTGTGGAGACTACATGTGATTACAAATGTTAACAAGGTGTCCAGTTGCCACAATGACCATCCTATCCCACTCTTGATGATTTGACTTAAAGTTGTCACTTACTTCTAGTTAAGTTCAAGCTATATTTGATGTGCTAGATATTTAATTTTAGTCAACTCAAGTTTGTTGGGTGAATCTTCAATCTGTCAACCTTGGTCATTAGTAACAGTGAATGAGTAGTTTGCATTGTAAATATGTCATGTTGCTGTTGATCCATTGTTTGTTCACCACTAGTCTTCCATTTGTTGACATTCCTATATTTGTTCAAATCAGATGTGGTTCAAGAATGTTGGGCGTTGGTTGTTAAGGAGGGAGAATTTTGTGCTTCTGGCTGAACAAGGATAATAACAGTTCAAATCTGCATGCATAAAAAATGATGCAATTCTTTGTCACATATCACAGTGGATTTGGTGAAGTAGATGCAATGCTAACTCTGAACACAAAATGGAACTATCACGTAAAAGCTTGTGACTCAACCTTTACCCATAAGTCTTTTAGTTTACTTAGATGAAATACTTACATATATCTCAATAAATGTGGAGGTTTGTGGATCCCACTATTGGAATTAATGGCCCTCACTATCTGGTTGATGTTAATCTTTCTTGATAAATCCTAATAATTCATTGATATTTTATAAAATAAAGAAGAATTTAGGGAAAGAATTTTATATTCTTGCTACTTTTTTGAAATTTGTCCATAACCATGCATGATGATAATGATGATATATATATATATATATATATATATATATATATATATATAGATTCTTTCTTTCAATGCTTCCAGCCGACCAAAGGTTGTAATTTTTTTGGAAATTAGTACAGTGCCTTATGTGAGCCAAAATTCTACGTCAATTTAACTTTTATTGTGTTTTCTATTATTTTTTTAAAATCAAATTTATATAATTTCATTGCAAACATAAAATTTCTTATTTTGATAGGATAGCTTTGCCCTTTTTTTGGTTGTCCTTTCCCTTGGTATGTGAGGGGCTCGAAATTTACAATTTGGAGGTTATTTAATGAAACTAAACTAAACAGATACTGGATGTTTTTTGATGTTGCTTATTGTTCAGTGGCTGGGTGTTTGATGCAGGATTATTGAAAGTTGTAATTGTGCTATTTTGAGGCTAGGTTATTTTCTTCTCTAGTGCCCCTTCCAATTATCTGTTGTCATCAGATTTTTTGTTTTAACTTATGCTATGTGCTAACCGAGTAGCAGAACTTGAAACAGCTTGCAGTTTGTAATTATTGGCCTGTGGCTTTCAGATCTAATAATAAGGATTGCTTCTGTAGAAGCTTTCATGTGGTTCAGTGAACTTCCTTGAACTAGTGATATATTTAAATTTTCTTTCTACCAAATGTTTGGAATTAATGTTGTTTTTTCTTTGTTTAATATTTTATGTAAAGTTTAATATTCAACTTTCCTTTTATTGTTCTTTTCTCCAATTTTGAATTAACAAATATTCATCAAATTTGTTATGTTTTGAGCAGGTTGTTAGGTCACAGCAGTGAACAAAAGGAGACTGTTCCCCATCAGTGGCAAATTGCCTGTGTCCAAGGTACAGGGGGGATTATTGCTGGTGCAGTTACCTCTTGTGTGACTACACCTTTGGATACAATCAAAACTCGATTGCAGGTGCTATTTCTGATGTTGTATTAAACATGCTTTATTTGGTTTGAAGCAAATTATGCAAAATGACATGGATTTTTTGTAGGCTTTTATGTTCTATTAATAAATGTTTATGTTATCATAACATGAAAAGATTGCAGCCCAGCTGGTGTTGGTTTTGAAACGTAGCACCTCTTTTTTTTTTTAATTTTGTAATTATTTTTTTATAAAAATTAATTCAAGATTGTGTAATTCATTTGATTAAGGCATTTCATCTTTATAAGATGGATATTGTGTTTGATTTTGAGCACTTTTTTAAAATTAAGATTTTATTTTTTAATTTATTGTTACCAAGTGAAACTTATGCAAAGATGTAGCTCATGTTTGCGAGTTCTTTTTTTATAAAAGAGGAGGTTTATTGGACTCTTAGTGCATGAATTGTTTATTTAGTCATATTTTAAGACAGACTTCAAACAAAGACAAATTTTAAACATCAAATATTGTACATTTTGGTATATTCAAATAAGTTTATTTAATTTTTAATTTATTTGTTTAATTTACTTTATTTGATGTAATATCTTAATTGTCATATAATTGATAAATTAATTTATAATATTAAATTTTCAATATATAATTTTTTTAATATTTTTAAAAGACATGAAAATAATTAGTCTTCTCTGAAAGCAAACTTCAAAGCTGTTGAAACCATCAAAATTATACTAACTTCAACTTGGAGAGATAGACCCACCAAACTTGAAAGTCCAAACATTGCTTTTAAATTGTTGATTTCACGTGATATTGCTAATATGAACAATTTTATTGCTACCTCGTATATGGCCTTTTTTCTAAAATATGTTGGGGACAAAATTGTCTATGAGGGATTAAATTCAGAACCTTGATAACGATTTTCAATATTTTTATTATTTCTATAGACTACGCTAGTCAACACCCACTTGTATTATATGTTTTTCTTGATTAATGCTCCCATTCTTTTGATACTGTAAAAGGGATGCAAAGAATGTTTTACACTGTAATAATTTTGGATCAATTTCATCATATTGCTTCATTAATTCACTGATATTTTCTCATGATAGCACCTTATTCTGGAGAAATTTTTAGTAGTGCTTCAACATATATCTTATGACTTGAGTGGCATGCGTTTGTGAAATTTAGCATTTCATTAAATACTAATGCAATGAATTTAAAAGAAGGACTCACAAAACAAGTTTTATATATTTAATATAAAACATTGGGTTATTATGATTGTAACTGAGGAGTTTCGCTAAGTTCTGTTTTGTTAACAGAGGTTTCAAACCAAATTTTGCTTTTTCCTAGCCATTTTTCTTTTTTTCCATAATTTTACATGGTTTCTTATATCTTGAAAAAGGAAAATGTTGATGAGTTTTTATATCTGAAATTAATTTATCTTTGTTCGCTAGACAAGGTCAATTAAACCCTGCATACAAAGTTTTAAAGTTGTGAGAAATGACATTTTTTTATAGAACAACTTTTGCATCATGTAGGTTATGGACAACACACAGAGGCAAACGGCTGGAGAAGTGATCAAAAGTTTGATTGCTCAGGATGGATGGAAGGGTTTATATCGAGGACTGGGTCCAAGGTTCCTTAGCTCATCGACATGGGGAACCACCATGATTGTGTCATATGAATATCTAAGTAGGGCGTTCATCTCTCTTTTATTGAACCATTCCTCTCGTTTTGCTTTCTTGTTGAAATTTGTATAGGATCAAGAGATGAATTCTCTTTATGAAGAATCACCATTGCAATGTCTAATCATTTGGTTTCAACATTTCTTGGTTTTTCTAATTTGACAAATTTTTCCTTGTGATCATGAAAAATATAAGAAAAAGTTGTGGAATGTAACTATTTTAGAGTTGTAGAATGTAAAGAAATTGATGTTGCACCCTATCTGATAAGCAGCTACTTCCAGCCTAACTTTCTAATATACATATTGTTTCCATTTTTTCTATGCAGAGCGTTTTTGTGCTAAAGTTGAGAATATCTAAACAATGCAAGTGAGGATGTTTGCATGAAATTTAGCCATTCTACTCTAGCCAGCTGTCATTCAGATGAGGAAACCTATCAGAATCATGTTGACAATTTGGGATGGTATATCTTAACAAGCTAAAGTGTCCACAACTATTTTAAGAGTCAGTGTCTGCTTGCTCCTACTGTAACAATGTGGATGGCCTATGCAGTTTGTAAAACTTGAAGTAGGAAATGCATGTATTATGTTTTTATCTCAAAGAATAGCTGGATATTTTCTCCGTTTTTTCTGTATGCTAGCAAAAACAAATGCTTAATTTTTCTGTACAGACTTTGTTGATTTTGGTTGTTGGTAGCTTATTTTTTTGTTGAAACGTATTAATTATGTGTTATTGATGCTT